>OY365812.1:14593732-14870816 GCA_959347315.1 Bimastos eiseni
GGTGGACTTTCTCAGAACATCATTCTGTTCCCTTAGCGACATCCGTAGGCTCCTAATCTCTATTGCGGGCGGCTTCCACTGGAAAGGGCTAGAGGCTTCCTCTTCCGGATATTGACGCAGATCACGATGTCATTATAGACATGGTATTCACATGGTTGTAGGTGGGCTTCGATGTGTTGACACATCGGTTTTGAACGCCTCTGAGTAGATATGTTGAACGGGCGCTATATAGAGTCTTATTTATTGATTTTAAATTATAATTATTGATAAACGAGCACTTACACCTTTAGCTTAAGAATCTGTGCACGGGCGCTGCATAAATTAATGGTTGGGCATGCTGTAGTGGCTGCTTTGCCTCTGATATAAGCGCATAATGTATTTAATCACCTATTGCTTATTGCACCAATTTGAACCCAGCCATGACGCAGTTTCAAGCAGATAGAGAAATCAACCAATTTCTTGCTGCCTGCATCGTATAGTGTTGTACGGAAGAGACATTTTGGCTTCCCTGCTAATTTATTGCATAGAGTGCGAAATGTCACAGTCGACGTATTGGAACACTTGATATGTGAGTGGTGCCCTCGTGAAAATTAATGACTGGAGGAGTGGATGTTGTGGCAAACAGAATCAGCCAGAAAGACGTTGTACATCAAAATTGAAAAACAGCTTACTGAACAACCTACTATGAAATTAATCCGTGGTTTCGATATTACCTAATAAGGTTATTGTTATTATTTTCAAAACCTGCATTAAAGGCTTGTGGCTTGTCGTCCACACAATTCCCTGGCATCGCTCTTATTCCATCCAATCACCACAATCACCGACGATTTCCACAGTAGGACCAATCATGCGTGCCATCTCATCAACTTGACAACCTTCAGTATTCAGATTTGTGATTAAACCGAGTAAGCAATCTGGCTTTAACGTGATTGATATAAATGACAACGAAAGTCTTGTGAAACACATAGAAGTTACTTGCTTTTAACGGCGCTCTATAAATCGTCGTAATAACAAGTACAGTATTGCGCTTGTATTCAACATACGGCTGCGAAATATCAGAGACTAGCATTTATCTAAATAAAAAATCGGAAAATATTTTTTTTATCAAAAAAGGACCACGAACGTAACCATCTTATGATATGAATTTTGTTTAGAAAGAACGAATTTCTAGATCGACAAAACTATTTCAGCACACAATTCACTTAATATTCGTATTTTTGAATATTTTCACTTTCGAATTGCACAAATTCACCGACATTGGATATAATGACAACCGTCATGTGCATTCACATCGTGTGAAGGCTGTGCTAATATGCACATCAGATGCGTTTGCTTGAAAGCCACGGACTCACTCAGGCCTCACTCGAAGCGCTCAGGATTGACCTACACGGACGCAATTTCAGAGCCGAAGTGGCGCACTCGCTGAGTTCAAAATTCAATCTCAAGCAAAAATGCATGGGCTTTAAGAATATACATCTGGCTCTCAGAGCTATAGTACAATATATTCTATTGCGTTACACTTAGGTCTGAAAGCAATTCTCATGTGTATACCATCAGTTACGTCCTTGTAAAACAGTACCATAGGTCTATCTAAAATATTTTTATCTATATTATCACCAACACATTGTCAATGTTATTATGCATATGTATGATTTTAGTGACGACCTGTGACGAGCACTCGTGCTCCTCTGGCAATTCCATAAAGGTCACAAATTCCGAGGGCTATCTCGCCAGTTTGGTGACGTCATCGTCTGGTTGTGGCAGTGACCTTTGCCCCTGGGTGCTTGAAGCTCTTCCGGGTCAGCGGTTCAACCTCACCTTCCGGTCCTTTGTGCGCATCCAGGCGGACGCCAAGCAGCAGCAGTTGGGGGGAAGGTTCTGTCAGCGCCTTGCAACCGTCTTCGAGCGATCGAGTCAGGTCTCAAAGGACGTCACTCTCTGCGACAATGACGCCAACGTCGTTCGCATTATGACGTCAGCGCACGAGGAAGTGAAACTGAAACTCTACTATGGAACGCCGGAAAATCCCGCACACTTCATCGTTCACTATCAAGGTAAACAACCAATACTTCAATGGCAAAGACAACTGTATACATTCGCTTTCCAGGCTTGAGTTATATATATATATATATATATATATATATATATATATATATATATATAATGTATGAAATATTTTGATATGTACCTGATACATTTCTGTTAGCCAACCATTATTAATATTATTGGCCATCTGCTGCCTGCATATACAGTACAGTCGACACCTCTTATAAGTGCATAAGGGACACATGGAAGTGCATGATTCGCTTATGTGCATTGAATCTGGCCATTCCCGTTTCAACACAATGCATTTCTATCGAAGATAACTCCGGGTTTGTGTGTATTGCATACATTTATACTTCGCTGACGAGCCAATTCTGACTATTTATATATGAAAAAAAACCCATGCAATAGAAGAGTATACGATATACGATGACACAATTACTCGTTTTCCTATATACGGATTCAAAATTTCTAATGCTGGAAATGCGAAAGTAAGTTGAGAAAAGAATGCTCACTGTAGAAAAAATTAATATGAGCTGCGAAAATTTTAATCTTAGAAATGATAACTGCAGACATTTTCTACTGGAATCGAAACATCTTTTACAGAATAAGTCGCACAGGGAAGACTTCGATAGATAGACCACGTAGAAAAAACTCAGTTGACCCAACTTGACCGGAGCCAACACTGCACCAACATATACATGTACATGCAGACAGAAAGACATATACAAACAGACAGACAGACAGACAGATTGACAGACATGCTGCGTACATACATACATACATATATACATACATACATACATACATACATACATATATACATACATACATACATATATACATACATACATAATATATATGTACGTTGTGTTGCACGCCAAAGTTAATTAGCGTATAATGTTGTTTGTTGTATTATAGGTTTGTATTTTCTGAGTCTCTCTCTTGACTGGTTATGATTATTCATTCTTTACCACCTTGTTATCGTCGACGTTTGTTGGTCGTTTGTTACGCCACCTTCCGTTGGATGGAAAGGACGAGACATGACTTAGTGCTTGAAGCTGCCAACAGGTGGCTGAATAGGATGGAGGAATCAATGGAGAGAAAGAGGCAAATAATGCTGGACAAGTCATGCGTAACCCTAGGGTCCGTATAATAAATATGCCTGCTCTAAAGCGTAAAGAAAGGCAGATTACTACCCTGTCGCACAATTTTAGGCATGAGTAGACAGCCAAAATTGCAGCTCGGGAAAGAATGCTTGGCGTTAATTCACTTGGCCTTAAAATTAGTAATGGTCCACGTAAGCAGACAAAGACACGTATACACAGGCAGAGAGAGAGATTTTGGGCATGCATCAAGACAGGCAGGTCTAAATAGACAGATCTAAACAGACAAGGAGACATACATAGGCAGACACACACCCGTTTAGGCATACATCCAAACAAAGCAGATCTATCCAGAAAGATATAGACAGGCTATGAGATTTTTGCTTATAAACAGACGAAGAGAACAAAACAGAAAAAACAGACATTTATATATATATATATATAACAAGCGGGCAAAACAGACAGACAGATGATAGAATGATGCATCACAAGACAGACAGACGGATAGAAACAAGCAGACAGATGCAGAGAGACAACGACGACCGCAAAGAGAGAGAAATCAGAGGACAGGTTCTGCATGGATGAAATATCTCATCTGCACATGAAAGACTGTTAAGAAGATTTAATACGAGTTGGGTAGAATGATCGATCGACCGAATTATTTATTGCTCACTTTTATATATCAGTATGTCTACTTGTCCAGAAGTCTATAAAGAGTGTCTGTCTATATGTCTTGCTGCCTCTCTGTCCGTCCGTTCTGCCAGCCAACCATCCATTGCAACTATATATTCATGCCTTCCTATCTACCTGCCTAACGGTCTCCGTCCGTAAGTCTTTCTGACTGTCTGCTTTTATGTCTGTCTGTCTGTCTGTTTATGTATTTGTTTGTTTGATTTTGAAGTCGTTGGATGTGCCAACGTCGAAGCACCGGAGGGAGGGTGGGTGAAAAGAACGGCAGATTCAGTGACTGTCGGTTGCCATGGGCGACCAACCACTTGGCATCTGACGTGCAATGGAGTCACGTGGACAGGAGACGTCGGAAGATGCCGGAATCGACTGGGGTCACAAGGTCAGTCAATAACTCTTTGCTAAGCAACCCGTATGCATGAGCTCACTAACTTAATGCAACTTCTTCACAACCAATAGTTTAAAAGATTGCAGCTGTCCAGATATTCTCTCCAGTATTTTCAAATAAACACAAAAGAATGGATATTAATTTGTAACTTTCATGTAAAATAATGTCATTGTCGCTCCTCTATCTTACGTGTGTCGTAACTCATATATTTCCTGACTCCAATTACGTATCTCAATCTATGATTATAAATTCACATTGACACTCTTCAAAGTTTTTAAAAAATATTTCTTCTCTTGACAACACACGAAAAATCAAAATTCGACTCAATTATTTTCCCTTGGACAGTCCCCGATCAATGCCGTCTCTCCAAACTGTCCCCGTGGGACAATACTTTGACTGTTCACTATCTCAATATATGCAGTTCAAATTGACACTATTATTTTACACTCCATCACACATCAGGACGACTATGGCTATCAAGCGTTCTTATGTTATTTCCACTGTATAGGCCTATGCTAACTAGACATTATTACATGCAGGGATCCTTTGAACTCACCCATAGTCAGTGTTATATTTCTGTTCGTCTAACAACAGCGGGTGTTGTTGCAACGTCCAGCTGAAGTGATTTATCACTCGGCTCGTGAGCGATACATAGAACATAATATAAGTGTCTCATCGAACATACATGATAATATGTCACCATAACAAAGGTAGACATAGACAAATGCGACACGCAATGAAATGCCATCTGTCTGTATGGGATTTAATCGGAAACAGCCCTTCTACTTCTTCTCCAGTCACTTTATTACTGACAGGTTGACGTGAACGGGTGAAAAAGGCTCAAGTAGGGCGCGATTAAGAGTTTCTGTGAGCGCAGAGGAGCGAGCTCAGCACACTGCTAACCACACGCAAATCCCAGGTCTATTCATCTGGTAAAATCCCAGAACATTGCTGATCCCATGCAAATCCCAGGTCTATTCATCTGGTAAAATCACAGAACATTGCTGATCCCATGCAAATCCCAGGTCTATTCATCTGGTAAAATCACAGAACATTGCTGATCCCATGCAAATCCCAGGTCTATTCATCTGGTAAAATCACAGAACATTGCTGATCCCATGCAAATCCCAGGTCTATTCATCTGGTAAAATCACAGAACATTGCTGACCCCATGCGATTGACCCACCGATAAACTCTAGACTGCACAGATTATTGCCAAGTGTTGATATCCTTCATGCCACAGAGATAAAGAGTATTGCTCTGGTCTTAGTACAGTCTCCATGTTGACATCATCATTGCAAGCCATCTCTAGTCTACAGTGTCGTTTATTTCACATTCACCACATTCATGTGCACGAAGCGACGTTAGTAGGCGAACTGGCGATCAAATTGAGAGTATTTAAAGTAAGAAACTGAAAAACTGAAACAACATTAAGGTGTGAGAACAAAACGGACTGAGGTGAAGAAAGAGGCAGAGAGCGATGTAGAGAGAGAGAGAGAGAGACAGACAGACAGACAGACAGACAGACAGACAGATAGTCAGAACGAAAGCCTTGAACCACAAGGACTCTCCTTGACGGGGCTGTCAGGCTTATCGCCGATTCGTATTGCCAACAGACGCAATGCGGGTCTTCCTTGTATCACCATCGGAGGATTATTATACAGTCAGACGAAACACCGAGCAAAACAAAGGCAGATAAACGTATATAATGGCGTATCAGTGTAATTGAAACAAAGATTAGAGAGAGACAGACAGAGACAGAAAGAGACAGAGAGATGGTCAGAGACAGACAGAGACAGACAGACAGAGACAGAAACAGAGAGAGGGAGAGAGAGAGACGGCCAGACGGAAAAACTCAAGCACAGGCAGATGCGGACATATGCAGTGAGACAGCGACACACGGATAGACATAGACACTTGCCTTTGTTGCATTTAAGTCGAAACAACGAAGTCAGTTTCAGTTATCTGGCGAACATAACTTGCCCCGCTCTGTGGCCTCCGATCTGCTCCGCTATGATGCATATGTATATATACAAACACGCGAATACAGACAGGGAGGGAGGCACAGACAGACAGACAGAGATAGCGGTTTCTGTCTACATGTATATCTCTAGTCGCACGCAGTGCGTTCGGATTAACTTCCTCATTTAATCTATCGCATCCGTGGTGTCCCGCAAGGTTCTGTCCTGGGACCCCTACTGTTCATCATCTACTTCTGCGCCGCTGTCAGCCACCGCAGACTCTCGTCATGGCATAGAAATCCACCGCTGTGCTGCTAATAACAGAATCTGCGACTAAATGAAACTTAGTGTCCGCACTGCATGACCACATCATGCTATGTCTATGCAGTATGCACTTCAAACTTAACCCTGGCATATGATCCAACCTCATCTCGTTTAACCGGTTTGAGAGTTTAACGCTTCTGCTTTCACCTCTCTACTCTCTCCATAATCTGCTGTTTTGAATCTTGGGAGTCATCTTGCACTCAACACTTTCCATTCGACCTAAAATAGCTGCCATATCCGGAGATTTCGACAGCTTCGCTCAACTTCTGACTCAGCATCACTGAAAACACTGACATACTACTTCATTCTGAGACACAAGGTCAAATAACATCACTCTCACCTCTGAGATACAATGCCTCATTCTGAGATACGTTGCCTCAGTCTGAGATACAATGCCTCATTTGGAGATACGTTGCCTCCGTCTGAGATACAATGCCTCATTCTGAGATACAATGCCTCAGTCTGAGATACAATGCCTCATTCTGAGATACATTGCCTCAGTCTGAGATACAATGCCTCATTTTGAGATACGTTGCCTCAGTCTGAGATACAATGCCTCATTCTGAGATACACTGCCTCAGTCTGAGATACAATGCCTCATTCTGAGATACATTGCCTCAGTCTGAGATACAAAGCCTCATTCTGAGATACATTGCCTCAGTCTGAGATACATTGCCTATTCTGACACGAGTTGACTACTGCAACTCCGTAGGCTGACTCTATGATGTACCTGAATTCGCAATAATTTCTCTAATTAGAACATCAGGTTTCAAGACTGTGCCTTGTACTCTCCTACCATAATCACATCTGCTCTTCGTTCGCTCAACTGGCTTCCTGTCTGTCAGCCATACTGCTTCAAGCTGCCACTCCTCACACACAGAACATGCTCAGATAATCTGTCTTCCTACATGTCGTCAAATGGTCTCTCTTCGCAGCCCTGCCAAAGACCGCTTCTTTCTTCGATCGGCTTTTGCTCATAGCAGGCGATCATTCGCTATTGCCGTTCCCTCCATCTGGAACTCTCTATCTCCTCGTCTTCGCAACTCTTTCGCCCTAAGCTGAAACCCGATATCATCCAGTCTACCTACCTCAGTTGTTGCTCGGCGTCAATGTGCAGCTGAGCTGTTTTTGTAAGGAGGGCATTATCAAATTACAGTTCTATTGTATATTGTACCGTTGTTCGGAAGATACCTGATGATCAGAGTGATAAATGGAAGGTGATAGGGAAACAGCCAGATTCAATTGTTCCATCTCAGTAGCAAGATCAAATCGATTCTATTTGCATAGTGTAATGTATACAAGAGACTAGTGCACATTAGACGGCGACAGCAGAAAGGAAAAGAGACAAAGCGAGACCTATATATTGTGTGACGTCTCGCGTGGCTCTCGCATTGGACATGCATGATCTGGGTGAGCCACTAGGAACACTGGGGGTCGGTCGATTGCATTGTCTCAGTTTCTGCATCGGAAAACGCCTGAGATCCAGGTCTCCATAGACGCAGAGTTTTATGACCGCAATTACACGTCGGCGCGTCGAAGGGAAGAAACCGAAATGGATGGGTAGGGATTAGCTTAGAAGATCAAACGCCGCCGACTCAAAGCCGCACCTTTGATCGTCCGCCTAAGCATAATGGCGAGAAGAGCGTTTGCGTCGTCGACGTCGGCTTAGCTGTCTTTCTTTTCTCGGTTATAGGTTTTCTGTTTCAACGTCCCTGAATCTGTTTGTATGTCACCGTCTGTGTCAGTGCATCTGTCTGTCTCAGTTTGTGATAGGGATCGCTTGGCATTCGATGAAGTGCGTCTTCTTCTTTGTCTCTACGTCTGTTTGTTTGTCTATCTCTCTGCGTCTCTTTGTCTGTCTATCTGTCTGTCTGTTTCCTGAAGTGCGTTTATACTTCTATCAATTACTCCGATGATTATCAAGTGCACGCGCGTGGCAAGCGAGGAAATACTCCTACGCAACAAACTATGATTTGATGAACTTACTTAGTAATTGATTAGTCTCAATAAATGACACGTGACGTGAGCGTATCAGATGGCAATCGGATCTGAAGCTGGAAACGTGGTAATTAAAGTAAGAACTAGAGACCATTGTACTCAAGTAAACAACCGAAGTTGTTATTCGATTGAATCCTAACTATTTGTGAAGTGTCCTTGTCATGAATGCATTGGACGCCGATTTAGAGACGATGCTCTTCGAGTGGACCGTAGAGTCGACACAGTTACAATCGGATGAAGACATAGGATTGTGGTTTGATAGATCAGAGAAGGCGGTGGGGAAACTACGATGGACAAGCATATGTTCAAGGAAACAGAACGTAAGTTTGCATATCATGAGCTGAGATTTAAAAAAAACGGAAACCGATAAAATGGGATATGAGTTACTTCCATGAGACCAGAAATGGATAAGAGACCAAAACTGGCTTTGGGCAATAACATGCGGCATTCTCAAGTTACGCGTCCTTAGCGAGAGACCGCTTGTGCGTGGGCCCACCACTGGCGACTTTCAGCTTACTGTGAACTGTCGAAATCTGTGAAGATGCTTTTCCAAAAGATAATTGCTACAACCAATTATGCGAATCAATGCGCAGGATAGAAAAGCGAAGGCAATTGTCTTCAGGGAATTATGAACACGTATGTTCATCGATATCGCCAAAAACTGTTGATACAGCGTGGGCTTCATTACACTAGTGTCTCTGATAAGACGCATGAACATGCCGGTGTCCGCGCTCAGCTTCCAGTTTCACTTGAGACATTCTGGTTTACTATCACAATACGATGCAATGAGGACATCCATCATGCTTACTTAACGTAAGAGATGACGTCATCAGTTTCCATCATTTTCCCTTCCTCCTATATACCTCATCCCTCTTTCTCTTCTACTCTTCCACTCATTTTCTTCTATTCCCTTACCATTCACATCGCCACCCTCTGACTCCACACTCAATATCATCCTCGTCACCTCGTGTCATCCTCATATTTCTCCCCATTGTTCTCTTTTGCTCTCCTCGTTTTCTTCCTCTTCTTTCCTCCTCCTTCCTCTTCCTCCTCTTTTTTCCCGTCCGCCAGATGCATCTGACGCGTCAAATTTGCCAATATGCTCTGACCTTTCATATATTGTCACGACATTATATACACACAATGCCACACATGTATAAATATATATATATATATACATGCATTTTATAATCGTTAATTTTTGAGTGTGTAATAGCATAGAAAAATCATTCCTTCATTCACGTATATGTCACTTTGCAGATGTCACGCCTAACTGGAGCGTCCAAGCCGCTATGGAGAAAGCCGGAGCCACTACAGAAGGTGACTGCAGGGTGTGCGTGCGTGTGTGTGTGTATGCATTTTTTTATGTATTTGTATGTATGTATGCATGAATGTATGTATGAATGTATGTATGTATGTATGTGTATGTATGTCTAAGTATGTATGTATGTATATATGTATGCATGGATGTATGTATGTATGTATGTATGTATGTATGTATGTATGTATGTGTGTATGTATGTATGTATGTATGCATGAATGTATGTATGTATGTATGTAGGTATGCATGTATGTATGTATGTATGTATGTATGAATGTATGAATGTATGTGTGTATGCATGTGTATGCATGTGTAAGTATGTATGTATGTATATATGTATGTATGTATGTATGTATGTATGTATGTATGTATGTATGTATGTATGTATGTATGTATGTATGTATTTATGTATGTATGAATATATTAATGTATGTATGTATATATGTATGTATGTATATATGTATGTATGGATGTATGTATGTATGTATGTATGTATGAATGTCTGAATGGATGTATGTATGTATGTATGTAAGTGTGTATGTATGTATGAATATATTAATGTATGTATATATGTATGTATGTATGTATGTATGTATGTATGCATGTATGTATGTGTTAGTATGTATGTATGTATTTATGTATGTGTATGTATGTGTTAGTATGTATGTATATATGTATGTATGGATGTATGTATGTATGTATGTATATATGTATGTATGTATGCATGTATGTATGTATGTATGTATGTATGTACGTGTAGGTATTTATGTATGTATGGATGTATGTATGTGTATATGTATGTATGTATGTATGAATATATTAATGTATGTATGTATGTTTGTATGTATGGATGTATGTATGTATGTATGTATGTATGTATATATGTATGAATGTATGAATGTCTGAATGTATGTACGTTTGTATGTGTATGGATGTATGTATGTATGTATGTATGGATGTATGTATGTATGTATGTATATATGTATGAATGTATGAATGTCTGAATGTATGTACGTATGTATGTATGTATGTATGTATGTATGTGTTTGGATGTATGTATGTATGTATGTATGTATGTATATATGTATGTATGTACGTATGTATGTATGTTTGTATGTATGTATGTATGTATGTATGTATGTATGAATGTATGTATGTATTTATGTATGTGTACGTATGTATGTATGTATGTATGTATGTGTATGGATGTATGTATGTATGTATGTATGTATGTATGTATGTATGTATGTATGAATGTATGTATGTATGCTTGTATATGTGTATGTATGTATGTATGTATGTATGTATGTATGTATGTATGTATGTATGTATGTATGTATGTGTATGTGTATGTGTGTGTAAGTATGTATGTATGTATATATGTATGTATGGATGTATGTGTATGTATGTGTAAGTATGTATGTATGTATATATGTATGTATGTATGGATGTATGTGTGTGTGCGTGCGTATGTGCGTATTATTTGTATGTTTGCATGTGTTTCACCTTTTCATGTACTTTTATAGAAGTTGTATTTAGCTTGCAAAGAAACTGTACAAGCATCCACATTTGTGGTTGATGGTCGACCTGGGTGTGATGATGATGATGACGATGATGATGACGACGATGACGATGGTGATGGTGGTGGTATGGGTGGTGGTATGGGTGGTGGATGACGATGACTATGACTATGACGATGACAATGGTGATGATGATGATGACGAGGACGACGATTATGATGATGTTGATGATGATGAAAATGAAATTGCGGGAAATACGTACTGTATATCAGTTAAATAATTATTTGTTTTATGATGTTGGCAGAGTGTATGCATGTGTTGTCGTCTTTCTGCAGGCATTTTGTTGGTCGTTGGACTCGGCATCATCATCGGAGTAGTCGTCGGGTGTTCTTTACTGAGTGTTGTTATCATCATCATCAAAAGGTCGGTCCCCTTAGATTGGTGCTTCTACTTCACTTAAGCTTAGAATCCCTAGATTAACTATAGTCAACATTTGCTAAAGAGTTCATCTCATCTGTCGGCATCAAGATATCGATTAAAAAGAATAATATTGTTGTACCCCTTGGCTGCTATCTGGATCCTTGCTTGCCCCGTGCCAACAATTTCAACTTTGCTACCCTACAAATACTTCTGCATGGTCAAAAAGTGGTGGCGGTTGTCACCATGGCTTTTGAATAATCACGGTGTGTGAATTATGATTCAATTTCATTCGCAGGAGGCGCCGTAAACAGGCAATACAGTACGAGAGACGACTGGAACTTCTAACTCATTATTCGCCAGGTGTCAGCAGCGATACTACTGGCAAACTGTACGACCCGAAGTCCAACGCCTGCGATTTCGCCCAAGTCGGGGGACAGTCTCTGATGTATGACTCTGGGTTCGGAACTTACGAGGCTCACGGCTACACGTCGACGCGACCGATTTGCACGGCTTCGAGTTTTACTGAGCCACAAAATTGCGGCGCCTCTTGCGACAGCAAAATAGCTGAAACGACGAACTGTGCCATACACGGCGATCACATGTACGAAAGTCATAATTTCTCTACATAGGTCAGGTCAAGAATGAGGTTAGGTGACTTAGGTCGGCTGGTCGACATCTTACTAAAAAGTAAAAAGAGATCTAGGCCTATGTCTGGGCTGACAAATCTATACTCATAAGTTTAGGACGTTTGCAGATTAAAGTATTAGGAGTTTGGTTGGATAAGTGGACCAGTTGCTCGACAGAATCTTCGAACTGACGCTAAACGAAACTCCAGGTTTCTCAGTGTTACTGAAGTAGTCACAAAGGCTTGTTTTGCCATGGCCTTTGCTGCAGGACTATAGGCCTAAAGGCGTAGATGGAAGGTTTACCATTAAGGAGAGGCACACAGGCCAAGGAAGAAGATAATAATTGATGGCAAGATATTGCCATTGGTCTATATCCGCTTGTATCTGAGGTCGAGAGTGCACCACTGCACCACGGGTCCACTGCATCATGATGTATAAACTAAATCTAAGTTATCTAACTGATGCTGTACGGATTGACTCGAGTATAATATTGATTGGAAGGACTGTTATAGCGCATGTATATTCGATTCTTATGCGCAAAATCGTTAACAGATAATGTCATCTGCTCGTGGGCTTATTGCATGCTTGAACAGTTATCGCAATTTTTGCGCGATCGATAATTAGGCCCAATTCGCATTCATTTCCTTCTGCACTGAAGAGTGAGTTTTGAGAATTCAGAAGCAAAATGTTACCTGAGTCTTTTACAGCTGTGTTTAGATTTACATGAGCCTATAGTGACTCTTGTCAGTGACTCTTGTCAGTGACTCTTGTCAGTGACTCTTGTCAGTGACTCTTGTCAGTGACTCTTGTCAGTGACTCTTGTCAGTGACTCTTGTCAGTGACTCTTGTCAGTGACTCTTGTCAGTGACTCTTGTCAGTGACTCTTGTCAGTGACTCTTGTCAGTGACTCTTGTCAGTGACTCTTGTCAGTGACTCTTGTCAGTGACTCTTGTCAGTGACTCTTGTCAGTGACTCTTGTCAGTGACTCTTGTCAGTGACTCTTGTCAGTGACTCTTGTCAGTGACTCTTGTCAGTGACAAGACGCGATTTAATTTTGACTAGATCATGTAACTCCAATTGCTTTTCCCAACCATTCCTTGATGATGATGATGATGACGATGATGATCGCACAACTGGATATGTTCGTTTTCCTGTTCGTTTAGTATCCGTATACGTATCCATGTCATGCGTTTCCTCGTCAGTCGACCTCTGGATGTTTTCGTGATTAAATGCGAATGGGTCTATATGACTTCTAATCCTAATATCTGCGTTTGACTCCGAAAGGTTAATTTTAAGGTTTTAGTGACAAATAGGTAGAGGTCGAGGCTTTCAAGCTACAGTGTTGGAATGCTGAGCGCGACCAAGGTCAATAATAAAGGATCAGTCCTCGCTCTTCCCCTAGTAGGCCCCCTACGTGCACGTATGGGCAGAGCAAGGACTGATCCTTTATTGACAAACAAAGCCTGGCTCTTTCAATGCACGATAGGCTACGGCCGCTTAGAGTTGCCAACTCTGAACAAGCCCGGTCCGGGACATTTCCTAGTTCCCATTATGATGATTCGATGTTCCTGCATTCGAACACTTGATCCAGTTGGCCGATGCAGGTCTATTCAAAGCGGTACTTGAGAACGCGGGTCACGTGCTGCACCGGTTCCTTCATCTATTAAAGGCGACGTCCTAATCCCAACGCCAATGTTGGGCACAAGACCAAAAACTCGAGACCAAGACCAATAGGTCCAAGACCGAGTGGTCCGAGACCAAAACCAAGACCGAGACCAAGACTCTTTCTTTATTAACTAGGCCTATTGGATTTATTAAGACGCTGAAAAACAGTTGTACCGGCCACTCCGAACTTTTGCAAGTTCAACCCATGGCTTCGGCCTGAGAATATCACACTATAAATTACTTACAGTATGCGATAGGTAAATACTTTAAGACATCTGAACAAGTAGATCAACGTTCCGTTTGAATGGTGTACTAGCAGGGCCGTACCGAGGGGGTGGCGAGGCCGTGGCCCAGGGCGCAAATGTGGAAAGGGCGCAAATTTCAGAATGTTATTATTATTCCACAAAATGCACTATTTTCAAAATGTGGGGGCGTCAGATTGATGCTAAGCACAGGGCGCAATTATAGCTCGATAGGCCTCCGGCCCTTTGTACTTGTACCACGAACCTTGGAATTGTAGGTTAACAGTGTCTACACATGGCCGACCACATAAATATTAGATTTTTCCAACACCTTGAAACTTGTGAAAACAAATTTTGAAATGGCTGGCCCCGTTGCTAGCATTTTTCCCCATAGTAACACGCTCGTAAAGATCTATTAGTTTGGTCAGCATGCCATATAGAAATCGATAACAATCGCGCAAAGCTTAAACATCCGGTGTCTCTAATAATCGAAAAGTAACCGACAAATATAGAAAAAATTGCTCTGATACGGCAAATGACCAAGAACGCTAATTAAAGACGGGAACCAATCCCAAGACCATTCCTTTAGGACCAAGACCAAGATCGACGCATTGGAGACCAAGATCGAGACCAAGACCGATGGCTTGAGACCAAGACCGATACATTCGAGACCAAGACCAAGACCGCAGTTTTCCTGTCTCGAGACCACATCCCTGCCCACATCATCCACATGACCGTGAATTTCCACAGGCAGACAATCTAGCGCGAAAATCCGTTTTAACGACAACGCTGTTAATTGCATTGCTATTTAAAATACGATCTTCTAACACCTACGACCGCACGGTCGTGTTTATTATTCCACAGACAGACAATTTAGAGCGAAAATACATTTCTAATTAGTATGCTGTAATGTTAAATGTATTTTACACCTAAGTGTGGATATGCAGTTGGTTCAATAAAGAACATACTTACTTGCTTACCCCTCTCTACTGCAAAGATCAAGGATCGTTATAGGCTTTTATAGCTTGTGCAAAGGTTAAATAGCTAAAGTCATCTATAAGACATTTATTTTACCGCAGGCTATTTATTTCTTGAAGCATCATGACAGCTAAAATTTGTTAACTGTTACGAAGATATGAAATACAGTAGGGCCTATAGGCCTACTTGCATTTAATAAAGTTTTAATGCTACATAAACTTTAAAAAGTTGGTTAAGCAAGAATATAGCCTAGTCCGTGATTGGGTTTACAGTTTTGATGTTAATATTCCGTAATGTGGACGTCATAATAACCAGTGGCGTATACAGCGAGGCAAAGTGCCGCCTCTGTCTATTATTTCCATCACTTTATTCTTGTGCATATCCCGGGATATACACAAAACGTGATAGGTATAAGACACTTGTTTTGAGTCTTTTCATTATAATTATACATTATGATTATTCTATTTAGTATTCAATTCATTATACAGTTAGTAACAGCATCAGCATTCATTGTCAAAATTAAAACTATTTGACTAATTAAAATGCGTTATCATTTGATATAAAAATAAGAAAATAGAATAAGGTAGTATTAATTAAGATACAAAACATTTATAAAGCAAACAAAAAAGCACGCCTCACAATAAGGTTACAAAACGTCTTGCAGGCTATATCGAACATTATAAAGTTTTATTCTTTCTCGCTATATCAGCGGTTCTCAACCTTTTTGGCATGGGGACCCACTTTGCAGTGTCTAGAAGTCTATATTATAAGTCCTAAGTAATATAATTTAATCATGATTGGACTATAGTAAAGTACAGTTATTAGAATTGACTTGTTACTGGTAACTTATCATACAGATTAGAGATACGGTACGGTACGGATTCATACGTTCATTCCGCATAAAATATTAAACAACATGGGTATAATGTCTAAATTCTCATTTGCTCCATGTCCATCAGGGCCGGTTTCTGGCACAGGCGGCATGAGAAGCGCCCAGGGCGCCAATTTTTAGGAGCGTCGAATTTTAGAGATAATTAGGCAAAGTTTTCAGGAATGAAATTTCGTGACGATACAAAAACAAATTATTAAATTATTTACTAAGAACTAGTTTTTGACTAATTAGAATCCCAAAAACGATATTCAATCTCTTAACACCTCCTGGAATCTCCGGCTCTTTCCCTATCAATTTTCATTTGTGCAAGAATAGTTTATATATTTTGACAAAAACATTTTTACGTGCCCCGTGCAGTGCGTGCCTGACCCCATATTTTCTCACATCGCTTCTAAATAGATGACTGCCTAGGGCGCCAAATTACCTGAGGATTGCTCTGAGGATTGCTCTTGCTCTAGGTCTATAAACATTATAGGTGCCATTCGAACATTTCGATGGTACTTCGGTATATCACAGGCCTATATGTTAGTTTTAAGTCGAGAAAAACTTAAAAAGCATTGAGCCAGATATAGACAAAGTCAACAAGAATCTTGTAGAATGCAACTTTAGAATAATTTTTAATTAATTATTTTTACCGAAAATGCCGCCCCTAGGACAAGTGCCGCCTGGGGCGGTTCGCCCCCTCGTCCTCCCGTCGCGACGCCACTGATAATAACTAATTAGACAGTTAGGCATATATTTGCGTAGGTATACGTATGCATATATTTTCTGGTATCCCTCGATCTCCCCGACATGTGCATATGCACCGGCCCGTACGCAAAATCGCCGAAATTCGAAAAATCCCGTCCTCCCCACGCTACGTACGTAATATATAGGCCTATGTGGATGGCCCCAGTGGCGTAGCGAGGCAAAGTGCCGCCTGGGGCGAATGTACAAAATTCCGCCCCTGTCTATTATTTTCATCACTTTATTCTTGTACATATCCCGGGATATGCACAAAGGGGGATGCTTGTTTTGAGTGTTTTCAATATATACATTATAATTCTCTACTACTGATTATTCTATTCAGTAGGCCTATTCAATTCATCAACATGCACCACTGTCAAAATTAAAACTGGTTGGCCAATTTAAAATGCATTATCATCTTATATATAAATAAGAAAATAGATTAAGATAGTATTAATTACGAAACAAGCCATTTGTAAAGCAAACAAAAAGCAAGTCTCACAATAAAGTTACTAAACGTCCTGCAGGCTAGATCGAAAATTACAAAGTTCACATAAAATTAAAAAATAACAGTAACAAGTTTATTCTTTCTCTCTACACATTGAACAGAATGTCCTACATGTACATAATACCATGAATCATGACGGAACTATAGAAGTATAGTAATTAGAATAGACTAGTAACTGGTAACTTATCATACAGATTAGGGCCTACGGTACGGTGTCCAACTTTCATTCCTACTAAACTAAAATATTAGACAACATGGATAAGGGCAGTAGGCGCTTTTATGCGCGGCGCTGCGCAGTCCTGCTTCCTGGATACTTCCGCTACTGAACGCAGCCAATTTAATCTAATAAACGTACAAAGCAAAAAGATCACAAAATAAATGAATATTTTTCTATTTATAACTAAAGTTAGTGTACACATATTTAGCAGGTAAGTTTAAATCAAATTTAGATGATAATAATAAATATAAGTCAAATAAATATAAAGAAATAGCTGAGATGGTCGGCTGCAAGTTTGTATTATAAGCCTACTAAATTGCAAGAGGACGCTAGTTAATTTAATTTCGTCATTGCTTTCGCACCTAGCGAATGAAAAAAATTAGTAATAATAATAGTGTCTAAATTCTCTTTTGCGCCATGTCTATCAGGGCCGCCTCCTGGCATAGGCGACATACGAAGCCGCCTATAGCGTTAAATTTAAGAACGACGAATTTTATAAATAATGCGGTACTGATTTGAGGAATAAAATTTTATGATGATACAAAAAGAAATTCATAAATTAGTTATTAAAAACTAGTTTTAGGTTAATTCCAATTCCAACAAAAGATATTCAATCTCTTAACGCTTCATTGAATCTCCCGCTCTTTCCCTATCAATTTTCCAATGCCAGAATCGTCTATGTATTTTGACAGCGCCCCATGCAGTGTGTGCCTGACCCCATATCTTACTGCATATGCAACGGGATTGGGCCACTCTTATATAGATGATTGCTAAGGGTTCCAAATTACCTGAGGGCTGCTCTTATGCATACAGACACTAGGTGGGATTCAATCATTTCGATGGTACTTTATGTATCGCATATGTTAGGTTTAAGTCGAGAAAAATCTAATAAGCACTGTGCCTGGTTCAGACAAGAGCAAAAAGAATCTTGATGAATGCAACTTATACAACAATAATTTTTATTTTTTACCAAAAACGCCGCCCCTAGGACAAGTGCCGCCTGGGGCGGTTCGATCCTCGCCCCCCGTCGCTATGCCACTGGATGGCCCCACTTGGCAAAATCAAAATAAAGTTGGTATCGCTACAACAGAAAGGATCGTTATGAAAGCTGTCAGCGTCGCTGACGCTTTAGTGAAGAAATAGATCGTAATCCTATACTGGCATTTTTAAAAAGCCTTCTTATAGTGGACCTAATCGTGAGCTCCAAACTTATAAAGCGCCACTCGAAAGCCAAGTAGGCCTAGTCGCATAGGCCTACATAGGGCACGTACTCGCTGGTACACGAGCAGCTGAACACCCGCGAACAGATGTAGGCCTACGAAGGGGTTTCCTATCAAAACAAGCGCCTTTTGAGCCCGAGAAAAGCTTCCCCGACATAATAGGCAACAGACGAGCCTAGATACCAGATTTTCGCCACAATGCGTCGTATATATGGACTGCACAAATTCATAATGAATTTTATTTGCTACGTACATATAGGTCTACAACTTTCAATTACTGTTGGAACGATATGCAGTTTACCGACTCTAACCAAAGTGAACACGTTTCTACTGGAAGTGAAACTGATTTGAAAATATGCCTCTTTTCTCTAGGCCTATAGGCCCTTTATTGATCAAATGGTGATCGCACGTAAGCTTAAGCTGGTCGGCATTAATTTAGTAAGCCTACGCTTCGTTGCATCACTTAATAATTAACTGACAAATTGCATAAGTAGGCCTATATAGGAATACTGCTATTCATTTCGGTCTTGCGACAACTGAATAATTTACAATCGTAGTCCAATCGTTTTTATTTAGGTCTATATACATGGAAACATACATTTACTGCAGCGGAGGCAGTTCATTCATCTACGTTGTCATGCTTGTTGCCAAGGACCAATTCTTGGTCCGTCGCCATGGAAAATTTATTACTAGTAGATGCCTTCTTGGAACTGACGCCAGAGCAGTTATTAGATAATCGTAGACAACTATCGAAGGACAATCATTTGAGTGTAAGAATACGTCACAAGATCTCCGCGCACCAATCGACCAAAGTACTAACGCCTAAGTAAGCACATGCTAAAATGCACAACACATGATGCAACTGATGTTTCTACGACAAATTCAGGTATATAAATGGTTTTTTCAGTTTATGTTTTTGCGCAATTGATTCCATTAATTATTTTATTTATTACGCGACGTGTGGAACTATTTCGCACTGCGGACGCGTTGCCGTAGAGGCGGTCGGTTGCCGTAGGAATGAACGTCATAGCCACCGTAACTTTGGCGACTGTTACTACTCGACAACAATATTTACGAGGTTACTGTTTATTTTCTTCCATTTTCAGTCTAGTTCCACAATTTTTTTTAACGGTCTTCGATTTTATTTAGAAAGACCAATCAGTTCACTGATTGTACAGTTTCAATAAGATGCATGCTTGATTTAAAGGCAGTATTAGTTCCGTTTGCCGTTGATGATAATCGTTAACGGGTCCTTCTAAATACCTCTATTCGCTTTTTTAAAACAGTGAAACTTAATGCTGATGCGTCGAAATTCAAAAGTCTTCTTTAATAGTATGATCGTCTTACATTTTTGGCGAGTTTTAACCCACAGATGACTTAGATGCGATGCTGTTCCGATTTATTACAATATGGCTGCTTGTTGGAATGTGATAATCACGTGTTCCGTGGTGCTGTTTGGTGTGTACGTCGTCAAGCGCGCCGTCAGTGAATATTGATTAAATTGGGTCACTTGTGATGCTGTCCAGAAAAAGAGGATGAGAAAGTCATATCCCAGGGGCCAGCCTTCGCCAACGGTGTATAAACATTATCGGTCCCAGTTTGCTAAATCCAGGTTTGGTCAGTTTGATGCTGGGTTAATGTTTAGACATGCACATAATGAATTATGGAGCCAATCATGACTTGTAGTTTTATTTCAGGATGAAAGCTATCTATGATTGAACATGCCAATTTCCATGAAGGGCATGGTCTTATCAATGGCATCATAGGACTAAATTTGTTGTGTGATGCCAATGCAACTCTTGTCGGTTCTTTCAGTCTGATATTGCTCGACTATTGGTATTTATTATAATTTTAGTCCTTACAAATCTGCTTAAGTTTCAGCAGGCCTTAGTGTTAAATGCAAGCCCAGAATACATCACATAGCCTTACATTCTTGACACAACCAAACAATGCGATGCCTTGTTTGTCTCATAATGTTGTATTTGTGCTTTCTGTTGCATCATACCATCCTTGTTACACAATTTTACACTCAAACTGGTAACTAATCTGTCACTAAAACCCATTAAATATTTTGAGCATATCTAAGTTGCACCTTTGCAATCTGTCAGAGACTGTATCAACATTATTCATGTTAGTGTGTCTTAATTAAAAGTTTTATTTTAGGCCATTACTAAGAGTAAACAACGCTATATGCCAAAACAACTTGGCTAAAACAAGAGTCCACCACAGTTATGCATGCTTATAAAGCTGATTATTTTTAGTTTTTGAGTGATTGAAGTTGTGATTGAAACAGATTGACGTTTTGATAATTACTCCAATTGAAGAGTGACTCTAATATGCTGCTAATGATATTTGATTTTCAGATATTGAAGTCTAAACTTTAAATCATTTGTCCATATAGATGGCGACTCATCAGTCTTATGTTTCAGCAGGCCAGCCTGTTCGAATTGTTGGAACGCTCCAGGTAATTCAAACAAAATAAGAAAACTTTTATTTTGATGAATTTTACATAATATCACAAATAAACTTTGATATATTAAATAGAAGATGTTGACAAAAGAGAGGCCCAGAAGGGATGTAACCCAGCTGTTAAGGCCACCAAATTTCATAATCTATCTACAATGCATAGTAAAGTCATAACTACATCAATATTAAGGAGTTAATTAAGAGAATGTTCCCTGGTAGACTAATTTCTGTTTCGATCATTGCCTAATTTTCGTAATCCACTTACAGCCATTGTATATTTTATTTACTAGTAATCCAATGAAACATGTCTTGCAGCCCCTAGAAAATTCAGATAGAAAAGCTTTGCACTTTTTATAAATTATTTTACTAGAAGTTAGGCTAGTGTTATGGCAATATACTGTATTCAAAATAACTTATTCTGTAGACTTTTCTGACAGATAATAGGCTACAACAGATATTTGGTTTTGTGCTGGTCCATTGACCACAGGTAGCTACATTTGTTTGCTGTAGAGAGTTCACACAAAGTATAGTGTGTAATTTGATTGGTTTTTCGTTTGTGATGCATATTTTCCTGTGAAACTGGCATTGTAGAGAATGTCAGGATTTCTAGATGGTACATTTTGTTTACTACATGACGTGGGTTTTGTTATGAAGCAGGAATTGGGCCAGGGCCTCCGAGCTGTGTCACAAAATGGGATGTCTCATGTTGCCATGCAGAAGCCCATCCTTACAGTTAAGCAACAAGTGAATGCTGTTTCAAGGTCCACTTCACAATCAGGTCCACAATACATTGTTACCAGTAAGTAGAATTACTGTATGTTTTCAAATGAAAGTCAATATGGGGTGCAAATTGTTCAAGATACGTTTTCTTAAATTGTATTACACCCACGTCATAGGCAAAATTATGGAGTTGTATTTAATGCACCTCTCTGAAATATAAGCAACATACATGTGTAAGACATAATTTAGTAATAAAATCAATTAATATTTTAATTTATTTTGAATGATTATAATGTTAAGAACTTAACAGTGAAATATGAAGGCTAGTGATACTACTATTATGGTAATGCTTGGAATTGCCACTATGCTGTGTTGATGGCATATTGCTTATTTGCTGTGTAGTGAGTGGTTTACATTTAATTTTACTGATGATATTGAAATGATGCACATACGTTTGGCTTTGCTTATCACAGAGATTCCTATTACAGTTGCTGGAGAACGAAATGGAGGTCAGAATGTCTACTCCATTCAGCAGAGCAGTTTGTTGCCCCCAATGCACCATTCTGCTCAGTTTGTTAATCGACCGGGACAACAACCTGTTTATCAGACTACTAGCTTGGATATGTAAGTCATTGTTGTATTACAGTTACACACTTATTTGTGCTGTGCACAGTAACCTGCCCTCATAAGAAAGAACCACATATCTGCAAAGAGCTGATTTTGAGTTACATACAAAAGACTAAATTGCTTTCTGCGTAGTTGATCACCTATTTATATTCTTTTTTTAACCAATATCTGTAACAGACAACCATCATTTTTGTGAAAAAAGATTTTCACAATTTTCTTTCATAAATATTGCATAAATCACTGCATGTAATTCAATTCGGCCTAATTTCAGTTACGCTGTTCTTTCTTAAGAAGGGCAGAGTTGTAGAAAAAGTTAGGTTAAGTATACAGAACAAATAAGCCCAACATGTGCTACAGTAGTTTGATCGTTGATTTTCTTAAGCACATGGTTGTATGGTGGTGCAGGAGTAGAGTCCGTTATAGGATGGTTTGGTGAGTTCAGTTTCAGCCATGAGTGGAAGGGTAGGAGCAAAGGTGAATTAAGAGATGCTAGGAGGAGGAGGCCTTTCTGGAGTCTGTTATAAAGAGATTGTGCAGCGTGGACTGTGAATATTTATATAGCACCTTTAAAGAATCTTAACAGCAATTTATAATACCTTATGCTATACTGTTAGTTTGTTATGTTATTTGTTTTCATAGGTCAAATTCAGAAGGATCTGACGATTATTACGAACATGTCGTGTCCTCTGTAAGTTTGATCTAATCTCTTCTTATGAGTTGTTTGTCATTTAATATTCAGAATTACAAGTAAGACATGTTAGATCACTTGTGCTCAGTAATTTTAACCAAAATATGGTTTTATTATTATCAACCATAGTCAGTATAGCTGTGTCTTCATTATAATTGAATGTGTCTGTATGCACTTAGCCATTAATGCGGCCCGTTTACAAAACTGATTGGTTGGTTGAATTCTACTAAACAGAAACTCAAAAAAGGTCTGGAATATGGCTGAAAGTGACTGTCTTATTATGCTGCACTGTTTTTCATATAGGGTCAAGGAGGTGTGTCTCAAATGTCTAGTCATGTCCTTTCCCATCAGGGAACATCCTTCGTTATTCATGGGACTGGCATTGGGTCTGAAAATCACATGCTGGCCGCTGCTCCTCGTGCATCTCCAGTTACAGTAAGTATCCAGCTCTCATCAGTTGTACTAAATGTTGACGTAAGGTCATAATAAGGATAATAATAATAGTAACGACGATTTATAAGGCACAGTAAACACGGCCATGCCACTGCAAGGCGCCTAACAATCCTATAGGAAGTCAGCAAGAAGGTTATATAGGTCACTAGCAGATTTCTTTGGTCAGTGATTTAGCAGTCTTGTGATTGTTGCTTAGTTTACTGCAACAGCAAGAAAGACAGTGCAAGAGCAGCTTCAGAAGTTTTTAAATGTTTAGCATTGATTGTGTAACTTAAACCTTAGAGACTTGGGTCTGTCAAAATTTGTGAAAATGAATTGTGTAAAGCTGCATTTCTCAATCATTTTTGGCCGCAGAACCCTTTAGATCTTAAATTTTTTGGCGGAACCCCTGTCCGAAACAATACATATTAATAACAACACAAATATCAATGACATATGAACACTCTTTCAGACAGAATTATATGCAGATGTTAAGGATAAGACATCTACTAAATAACTTTATTCACTCTGAAAGTTTTCCGCGGAACCCTTGTCTTTACCTTGCGCAACCCTAGGTTTCCGCGGAATGCGATTTGGGAAACGCTGGTGTAAAGACTTCATTGAATGAGCAAATAGTAGAACTTGTGCACAAGGATCAGGTGATTTCGACTGAGAACCTTCTTGTTGATTACCTGCAAAGAACATGTTAAAGGGAAAGTAAGCCCTGACTAATATATTCGTTTTTAATGGGTTCATAAAGGGTGCTATATAAATGTTGATATAAATACTGGTGTATGTCTCTTAGACTTCTGGGATCTGATGGTATCCTTCTCAAAGATTGAAATTAAATTGATTAGCAGTTTACCTTTCAAATGACGACTGTTAAGGCCGTGCAGAAGACAATATTAGATTTGATTTCGGTTAATGGTATGGTTTAAAAATTCATTATTCTGCTGTATCGTGGTGATGAATTTTAAAAGCTGTGTTGTTAAACTGCAGCGACTGTAGGTACTTTAACTCGGATTAATTGGCCATTGTTGTTAGAATACCTGTGTGTGTGTCTGTTCGGCAGTGTAGAGTCCTCTGACACCTTGATTGCTTATGGCTAATGGAGTTACCTGCTTCTTTGTTTGTAGGTTCAGTGGTTGCTGGATAACTATGAAGAAGCTCACGGTGTTAGTCTTCCGCGTAGCACGGTCTACAGTCACTACCATCAGCACTGTGCAGCAGAAAACATAGAACCAATGAATGCAGCTTCATTTGGAAAACTCATTCGATCTGTCTTTCCAAATATTCACACGAGACGTCTTGGTACCCGGTACGTATAGCGATTTGTTACCTGTCGAAATTGATGCAACTTATGTCGTGCTATGGTTAGCAAGCAGTGTGTAATAAATTGTTTAATTACTTGATAGAATTGCAGCTGGTTTAATACTGAAAAAAAAGTTAATTTAATGCATCAGTTAATGCTGAATAAAGCAATTGTTTAGTACTAAGTTTACACATTGCTCATTTAGAATTGACTGCAGCAGTGCATATATCTGTCAAACTTATTACGTTATGGTCGTGTTTTAATTGTGTTTTAATTGTGATTTATAACTGAAAACAATAATACTATACGCTGACTTGATTTGCAAATGTGTTGCGCCTGTAAAGAAGAATTATTATTTGGTGTTAGTTAAGTATAGTTAAGATCACGGTTTATGTTGTCATCAAACGACAGCTTACTTTCTTTTCATCTGTAATGGTCATAAATTGTTTTTTTACATTCTATGCATTGCGTAGTGGCCCTAACTAGTGGATCTGGTTGGATCTCCCGGGTGATTGACAGCCAATGTTAATTTCATGTACTTATGCTTACATTTACATTTTCGGTTTGCCTAACAAACTATTTATTGATTGAACTATGTTTCTCATTTTATGCTCTCATTGATCTCTTTGTCCGTGTCCTAGTCCAGGGAGAAACTAGGCCATGGCAGAAGGCGACATACTATGCTTAGCCCAACACAGAAGTTTTGCTTTAGTCATATCTGCTCTCTAGAATAAGCTGTCGTGTAACCTGTCTTCTTCCAAATTCAATTGAAAAACCATTCTATTCAATCGTTGTTTTGTGTTGTCAGGTCCAATGCATCTCTGATTTGCATTTGGTTCCCATACACTTCAGTAAACTCTTGTTGCCAAAGGGTTAGGGAAGCTCCTATGCATAATTTGAGAGCCATGCTGAGTTTGAATGGTCCTAGGCAGATGTTCAACTGTATTGCATTACATATAGAGTCACAGAGGGTCACAAGTTCAACAACTGCATATGTACTAAGGCTGTCAAAAAATGTTGAAATCTCGATCCAGGTACCTGTCGATCATGGTCGGGTACCCTATCGTGCGGATATTGTGTTAGGAAATGTAGGGAATTGCGCATTTTTACTGAATGTCGGGCACCCGAGAATCGATTTCATTGCCCAGGCAGTCAGCCAATATGACCAATGGAATATTTCTGGCTTATGTTCAGGTAAAATTGCGCATTTTTACAAAATTTTGGGTACCCGATAACCGATTCATCGCCCGAGTAGTCAGTCTCGGGTGGGTACCCGTTGACAGCTTTAATAAGTACAGCCAGTTTATTGTTAACTTATCTGATGGGCGTGTTGCTGTAAAACTATCCATGTGTATTCTTACGTTAAACACAATAAAATAATTGAATTCATCTGATCATGCAAAATATGTTCCTTCTCTTCAGAGGTAACTCAAAATACCATTATGACGGTGTTCAAATCAAACAATCATCAATTCTGTCGAGAGCACCAGTCTACAACAATACGTCATACCGAGACGCATATCCAAATGAAACGTATGTTAATTATCATTTTCAGCATTTGTTTATGTTGCTTATCATTATTATGGTTGTTATCAAACATTCATTACATACTTGTAAGTAGGGTGGTGCCAAATATTCGCTTCGGAGCCAAATAGTTGACCAAATAGTTATTCAGTATTTAGACGAATGTTAGCGGTGGGACTGAATACGAAATTATGGATTAACCTATGGTTTGTAAATAAAATGTAACAATTAATTTCTAAACCAGAGTGTTTCATGGTTGTGATCTATATACAGGCTGTTAGTATTATGATTATGATTTACACAGTGTTTTATTCACAGACCTTACAGCTGTATGTCACGGTGTCACTCAGTGGAAGTTGTGTCATAATGTCTGCATTTTTGTGTGATGAGCTACAGCAGATTAAGTTAAAACCCTGTTTAACCCTTTAACGACGAACGTGTGCTACCTATGCAGCTTATCATTAAAGATTACTAATGATTTTCATATGGTTCCATGTGACATGTCTTTCAGGTTCAAACAGGAAGTAAACGAACAGGTGGTTTATGCCCCTAACAACAGCCGTGCCAATCATTTGGTGACAGAACCAGCCGTTTCTAGTAAGCACCAGCAGTTCCTGGGGGACGCTTCAGCTGCAATACCAAACTTTGGTCATATCGATTTAGGATCTGAGTCATTACCGGATGGCGTTACCGCCGAGTGCCTTGCCGCCTACGAAAATCTGTATCTTCAAAACTGTGAGGTATGCATTGTTTGGATTATATTCCTCAGATACTAGTATTGAAAGTCTTACATGATCACCGGTTGTGTTTTTAACAGTTTTGTTGATAATCAGTTTACTTAATATAATTAGTATGACCCTTATAGCTAATGGTTTTTTAGCATGTTTACTGTTTTGAAATTCATGATGAAGGGTTTATTTTAGACAATCAAGACACAGACACTTTTTTCAGTGTTGTCATCAGGGATGTCGTATCTCCAGTAATATACGATCTGGGTACCTATGCCATTTGCTGCGGGCTGTTAACATGTAGGGAAACAGCCATATGTCAGGGATTGAAGTCACAGTTCATACACAGCATTTTTCTGAGTATTCCTGAGCAGTCCTACACGAAGTTGTGAAAATTGTTTGAAAGCAGAATCAGGCATTTCATGTTGGAAGGTCAGGGCAGTCACTGTCAAATTTCAAAAGAGATCTATGTCTGTTTTTTTTCCAGGCCATTCTGCATGCTGTCGTAAATCTTGAGTTTCAGAAGATCGGAGTTCTTTGGTCGTGTTTTTGGAGGACAATACAGAGGTTTGCTAGCAGCTCCTTCCATGGTATTTATTGTCTTGTGTCAATCAGCCATTCAGTTGACTGACTAAACTTACAGCAATTGGAGCATATTTTTTCTAAATCAGTAATCGAAAGTTCTAGTTACATTATGAAAAAAATCAATCTGTCTAGTTGTTAATCAACAGTTTGTCTGAAATTGTGCAGCTGGTAAAGGCGTTTACTCGAGTCTATGTGGTCTCTGTCTATTCTGGGCATCGTGTCAATGTTTAATTTACTATGTGAATCAGTCAACAGTGGGATCATTAAATGTCTCAACAAAATAAACTTCTGTTGTACTCAGTTTGTAACCAGAGTGAACTTATGGTATGTGAAACCCATGCTGACAAGTATTTGAGGGCCAATTTCACGTTTGACCCATTCTTTACTTATGCAATGTCCTTACTAGAAAGGAATAGACAAACAACAAAGGGATGAGGGACTGAATTAGATACACCACTGATGAAGTCATAAACTGGGAGAACAGTGAGACGAGAATCGACTTTTCACCTTCGAAACCTAAGTCTTATATTTATGAGGATTGAGGATTGTATTTTGTTATCTGTCTCTTGAAGGCCAGTTTGTTCTATGTACTTTTAATTTAGTGCTTTGGCCAACTACTTTGAGGCAAACTGTTAGTAAGTAAAGTTAAGCTACCATACCTCACAGAGGAAATTGTTCATTTCCTTCCCTTAACCCCTTGGGATGACAATGGACAAATCCTAAGGTCCTGGACTTGCCCTTTAGTTCCCAGTTTATGCCAGTACCAAATCTCATGCCGCTTGATGACAGGAACATTTACAGAAATAACTTGCCCAGGGTCATTGCACAGAGTTGAACTCATAACTGCATGATCCATGACCAGATGTGTTACCGATAGGACACCATGTAATTGTTGATAGGTTCTATGTGACAGTTCATGTTTGTCCTAGCACATAGGAACATTGTCTAATAAGCACTGTGTATCTTGGTAGATGATATACATGTATAGGTACATATGTTGAATATTCAATGTTGTTGGTTTACTTGTAGTTTTGTTTACGTTGCAGTGAAGAATTGGAGAGTGTTTTGCCAAAGGCTGTCCTTTATAAGCTGGCAGCCATGCCTTGTGTCATAAGTTACACACGGGTATCGGATTTGGCTTTCTACCAGGCGCTTATTGAAGTCCTCATACCTGACATACTTCGACCTATTCCAGGTTAGCCCCAGTTGATCGAATCATATGATTATTGCTGCAACTGGCTTTTGTAGATCTTATTTTTAATGCTACTACATTTCGGCTGTTTGAATTATGTCTTGTTCTGTGTTTCATTTCACTCATTTTGCCACATCTGTTTTAAGTTTATATTTTGTAGCTATTTTATAGCTAATAAACTTCACCTTGTCACCTTGTGCTGTCATTTCTTTGAAATCTAGTGACCGCTTCTTTCCGAAGTTGCATCCCTTAATTCCTCCAGGCTCATTTCAGTTTTTTCATGTATCACATCTATCTTTTTTTTCTTGGGTGTCCTCTTTTCTTCCTTCCTCCTCCACATATAATAATAAACTTGCTTCCTTTAAATAAAGACAACAGTTGGAATGCCTTTATTCACATTTGAAAGTACAAGCATTTTCGTATTTTAAGTCTGCAGTCTCTTGTGTCTTTAAATGTCAGCTGCATTGGTGAAAGATTCTCTTGTTGGAGCTGGTGTATGATTAGATTATACACGCATAAAGTCTAAATGAATTTCATATTTCTTTCATGGACTGTAATATTTCATGTTTCTTGTTTTCTAGGTTCGCTTACTCAGGTTATTCGTAACTTTGCGAAAAATCTTGAATCTTCTCTCCAATCTGGTATGCCGGACGTTCCAGTAGCCATGGTAGATGCTAAGGTAGGTGTCCTTTGCACTATGTTGTAAAGCTTAAGCTGAGTTTAAGCTAATCTTTGATGCCCTTGTGATGGATCAGAGGCTTAGCAATGTGATGTTTGAACTTGCCTAAAGGCAGACACCCAACGATTAATAACAGAAAAGATTTTAAAAGTTGACAGTTTTGCTGGCAATTACCTTCAGTTTAAAATATGGTGGATCAGCTTGTGCTTGTGAAAGATTCAATTTCACTGGTCATGATCTATTAGCAATTACTTCTTTTTTATCTGTATTTCATGTTTGTACAGCTGTCTTCACTGCTTTTTATTTTTAATCAAATTATTGAATTACTTGTCTTGTTTTAAATCGTCAAATTGCTTTATATGATTGATTTTCTAGGTTGGTGCTGTTTCAACTTTTGTTGAGATGCTTCGCTTTTATACGTCTCTCAACCATGAGGCTCAGGCATCTCGGTCTGTGCTCCAGAATGCAGACCAGGTTAAGCAAATGCTGGCAGACCTCAACCGAATCAATTTTGAAAACATTCAGGTAAATATATTTCGATATTGCAACCATTATCATTGTGTTTTGAAAGTCACTATTTTGGAATCGTAGCACTTGTTGCAAATGCTATTGCAAAATGTGGAATATATGTGGAGATAATCCTTCACTACTGAAGAAGTTATTACAGCTGTGAATGTCAGTATTATCTAAAACTCGTATCTACGCTACTAAATTTAGCATGTTTGAATTTTTGAAATTGTGGACTGTACATTTTTTTATGGTTTTGGTATCCTTACACGGTTTTATTATTATGATGATTTTGAAACCGGGGTTTTGCATTATGTGCCTCATAGTGTTATAAGAGGCTGTCATATTGAAGACGATGGCATTAAAAGTATGACATAGCCACCTGTCGATTCCACTTGATCAGATTGGGAATTAAACCCTTATTGTGGAGGTGAAAAGCCAATACATTAGTCACACGGTCATCGTACCATACTGTCTCTTTGGCATTTTGTGCCGTACATGTCATAACTATTTGAAATTCATTATTCTAGTCTTTATGAGGAAGTAGTTTTGGCTTCAGCCATATTTAACATCAGCAATCAGCCATTTCTCTTGGCTGTAGCAACATGGCTGTTATCCATGACTGATATTCATGTCCATTGTTGCTTTGTAGGGTCATGTGAAGTGGGTTTGTTGCTGTAGTGACACCGTCATTCAGGAGATTGAGATGAGCGTTAAAAGGAATCTCAGTGAACAGATTTCATTGGAGCAGTGGGCAGAGTGGCTGGAGGAAGTCATCAGTAAATTTCTGCGTCCCTGTGAGGGCATGCCAGATTTCGCAGATGCGGCACGCAATTTCCTTCTAAAGTGGTCTTATTACTGGTGAGCTAGTCCGTCAAATCGAGTAACCTCTGTAAGTTCTTGTTCAAATGGCAATCATCGTGTGTTTGTGTACTTCTGTCAGAAGTCTGCCATGGTTGATAGGTCCTTAATAAGTATGCGCTATGTAAATTCATTCATTCATTTACGATGCATAAATTAAAATGCTTAGATACATATGTTGTCTTTGAATGATTTAGGGATAATATGTATTAGTGTTCAATTAATTGGGGTTTCTTTGATTGATGTCAGAATGTTTAACTGGATAAAATAACCAATCCATTATGTTGACAACATCAAGAGTATATAAACTTTGTGATGTGGTTTTGATTTGATGTTTTCGTTTCGTTGTTGTAGCGCTGCTGTCGTTCATGACCTGACTCTGCGCAGTGCTCCCAGTTTTGGTTCATTTCACCTCATTCGTATGCTGTTTGATGATTACATGAGATACCTCGCAGCACACAAGATGGCAGCTGCAACCAATAGGCATCCGATGGCAGCCTGGGACAGTAAAAAGGTCAGCAGCCATAAACAGAACTTTTCATCAACTTATTACTTTACTGACATGTGTATCTTAACTAAATGTAGTCTCCGACCACGCAGGTCTCAACAGCTGAGTGCCGACCTCTTAACCATGCGGGTGTAATTGGTCGATAAAATTTATCAGTGCTTGTATGCACAAAGAAATGCTCGAATATAACTCTTAAACGTTTGGATAATTTTTAAGGTTTGAAGTTGGCAGTGTAAGTTTTAGTTGGTTCAAGGCAAAATTTCATGTATCCACCAATGAGATAATAGATGAAAGTGTTATCAAATGTATGTTAGTTTACTTCATCACTTTCCCAATAATTCCTTACTGGGTATGTGCAAATTTAAATAATATTGAATCAAAATTTCCTTTGTTGAGAATTTGAAGCAAAGTTCATGCAAAATTGAGTGATTCAAACTGTGGATCAAAAGAAACAATTTCATGTATATAAATTTTAATGTCAGACGTGGATGTTCCATGAAGGGTATCCATGCAAATCCCAATTACAGTGTTTCTCTGTATGTTGAGCTTTCCTTGAAACAAGTGTGTCAGGCAAGTTTATCCCAGCATGTTGGATGTGGAATCATTTTCGTAGAACTTTCTGTCTTCCTTATTATTTTGCGATTTTGTTTATCGTTTCAACAGGGTGGAATCAAAATGCCATCTTTAGATGAAGATGTTATGTCATTTGACTTGAGTCATGTGCCTGTGGAGACAGAGGGAACGCTCTTGACTGTGATAAAATCGGAGCCTTTGTTGCTAGCGTCAGATGCATCCGAATTACTGACGACAATCCCATCATCAGCAACATCTCTCTCATCATCAGCTCTGCTGCATTCCACTTCAGAACACGAGTCAGATTCAGTGCCTTTTAATTCTGCAGCGGTTGTTGCTGAAACGACAAATGGCGCCAGTGCTGCTGCCACACGTCCTAGTACAAGAATTTTTGTGCTTCCTGTTAAACGCTCGTCCACAAACAATATAAACTTTATGACGAAACGCGTCTGCATGAACTGACCACGAATTATAAGAAAAACATTGTCTATAATTCAAAGATCCATGACACTAGAACTGCCACAGTATTCAGCTGTACCAATCATTGTTCTCTTGAACTCTTGAAAATCTCCGTGTGACTACGTCGGTCAAAGAATTCTGCTGTTTTAAATACTGCACGTGTTTACATTAGGGAAGACTGCTGATCTAGTATTTTCAATAAAATTACTTTTCCAACAGTTAATTTCCAATTGTTGACCGTATTTGCAAAGTGGATGTGATTATTTTATATGATAGGCGTTTTTCAAGATATGTACATTCGAGGTTTTGTAGAAATTTTCAGCCACAGCTATTTATGAAGATGTGGAAGATTTACGAAGTTTTGGTTCGTAGTGCTGTTGATTTATACTTTGAGCGAAAGGACATCAGCAAATGGATATCACTGCAGAGCAATTAGTTTTCTGTATTGTGCTTAGGTTTTAGTTTCGCATTTGCTTAACAGAACTATTACTGGTAATTGGCAAACTGAATATCAACATGTAACAGAATGACATCTATTAACTTTTAGTTTCCTAATGACATTTTTTGTTAGTTGCAGCGCTGATTGATATGCTTTTCCATTCTGACCAATTTGCTGATTTCACTGATGTTTTAAACTAACCTAAAATTTCCTCTGATTGACTGATGCAATTATTAGGTATTTATTCAGTGACTTTTATTTCCAAATTCATGTTCCCAATTTTACCTGGTCAATCACCTTTGAATAAATTGGAAGACCGGTATGTTGTGAGATACCTGAATGTTGCAAGCCAACTCTGCTTGAAATTCGCTTAAGTGCTCAAGCTTGCATGAACATTTTCACATGAGACTCGACCCTCACCAATTTTTATAAGACTGATGTGCAGCATTGTTACGAAGTGACAACGCTCTGACATGTAACGGCTGTGTCTCGTCTTTAAGTTTCTCTGCATAATTTTACTTTGTGGCATGTTTGTTGCTCCTCAGCTAGTCAACTTGTAAAATAACAGTTGTCTGGTCGTTATTATTTAAGTTAAAGACATACTTGCATAGAACTGTGCCTTTGAGGGCTCAAGCCGATGCATAATAAATAGCTGATTATGTTAACTTATTGTTGCGTTTCCCACTGCTGGATGAGCTATTTTACCAGGATGGCCCTCCGAGCGGTTGTGTGTTGGCAGGTAAGACTCTGCGGTAGCAAGAGACGGATGTTCAACAAAGAGCTCCTTGACTGACTGACTAATATAAGTTTATTTAACGACGCATCCATAACGACGATGATATGCGTCAGCTCCTTGACTGTGGATCCTCTTCCTTTTATAGGCGTCATGCGGCAGACACGCGGCATTGCCGTGGCAGGCGCGGCTGACACGGTGGACGAAGCATGAAAGCAGGCGCCTAGGCAGGCGCGGCGTCACCGTGGCATCGTGACGAACACGGAGCAGAAGCCTCGCGGCATCTCCGTGGCAGGCGCGCGGCATTACCGTGTCGGACGAGGCGGACACGTAGATTAGTGCACGAAGGCAGGCGCGACATCATCGTGGCAACGTGACGGACACGGAGAAGACGTGGAAGACGCGCGGCAGAAGGGGGACATTGTGGTGGCAGGCGCAGCAAACACTCATGGCAGCCATCAGCAAAAAACCCATAAACCGCAACACTCCCAGTCACCGCCGAGACCCAAAAGCCCCCTTTTTAGAACCACGACCCAAAATTGCCGACCCGGTGATAGAAAGATGACTTTCCACCAAGAATTCCTTACTTATAATTTGAACTTTTGTCAAGGATCTCACGACATGAACCTCTGGCGAATCACTTATAGTAGTTATCACAAGCGCGGCGCTAGCGCGGCACTACAAAAAGACATAGGCCTACATCGCAAGCGCAGCACAGCGGCACAATAAAAAAATACCCGCGACACAAGTGCGGCCATACTCAACATAGGTGCGGCCTTAGATGCAGCGCAAGCGCGATAATACACGCAATACAAGCGCGACACAAAGAAAATATACGCGACTCAAGCGCGGCACATAGAAAATGCGCGCGGCGCATAAAAAATGCGCGCGGCGCATAGAAAATGCGTGCGGCGCATAGAAAATGCGCGCGGCGCATAGAAATTGTACGCGACTCATGCGCGGCACTGGCGTGGCTATTCACAGTAACACACGCAGCCATACACACGATGCCAGCGCAGCACTATACGCCAGTGTTTCCCAAACTATGGGTCGCGACCCAAAAGTGGGTCGCTGCATCTTGTCAAGTGGGTCACCATGCTTCAGATCTGTTTAAAAATAGTACCATTAAATTCAAAAAACAAAATGAAACTGTTCTGTTGACCTTCTTTGTTGTATTGTTTACTATGGTATACTCCAACGAGTAAAGTCTAGTCTAGTATCTTCATTCTATCAAGTATATTCAATGCATGCATTGCAAATTGAAGTTGAAATGCCAATTAAATTTTAACACAATATTGTTCGCTTTTGTGAGGTGGGTCGCGGGCATTCAAAGATTTTCGGAAGTGGGTCCTACGACCAAAAAATTTTGGAAACACTGCTATACGCTACACAATGCATGACATAAACGGCATCGTCTGCCGGCAGATTCAATATAGGAGCGATAGTCAGTACGTCTTTTAATCTGTCAACAGCCTCTTGACAGGAAGCGTCCCACAGCAATGGTTTTTTCCGTCTTGGTTAGCGCAAATAAAGTGTCGTTACACAGGAAAGACTTAAAAGGAACTTCCTGTAATAAGCACACGGCCCAAGGAAATCGTGTACGTCTCTCAGTCTCTGTTATATCTTTGAAGCATAAATATTAGGAGTGGCACAAAAGCAGTAATTAAATACCTAAAAGAGCAAATGATAACTTTAATGGAATGAGGTTTTTTAGTGTTTCCAACTGAATTTAAGTTTCCAGAAACACTTAATCCATATGATATGGTTCAAAATGATGTGATCAACTGGTGGAGTAAATTAGAGAGCCATTTCATACAGGAAATTAGTTATACATTTTCGATAAATTGCACCAAATAGAAGTTACTCAGGTTGTTTCCAAACAATTCTACACTAAGCACCAGTAAGCCTACACTCACGTTAAGTAACGCTAATTTTATGATTCTGATGCAGAAGTGTCCTGATGTCAGCGCTCGTGAACATGTTGGTGCCCTGCGCTTGGCTTTCGAATGGCGCTTTAGAAAGTTGAAGATTACGATTTAAACTCTGGCTATATTGCTCTACATAATACACAGGATGACTCAAACAGGGTACTCAAACAGCCATCAGGGTAAATTCTATGCTTAGATTTACCCCCAAAACTAATTTCATGCATTCTCTTAAACATTTGATCAGTCATTTAAGGCTCACATACTAAAATATTTGTACCATATATGGGTGTGCTGGCAATACATCTATGAGAGCAACCACCGACTGAGTTTGTAATTGTTTCGTTATTGCTGTGTACATATTCTTTAGTGCTTAACTCCATCAATAACTTGAGCCGCTAACAGTTGACGCGATGTGATGAATGCTAACAATATTATTTTTATACGAATCAAACTCGAAAGATAAAAATTTAATATGTCTCATTCATTCATGATGGCAACTTTCCAGTTATGCACGTGAGATGGCGCAGCCGGCGAGTTCCGAACGCTTCGCTAGGCTGCGACACAGATTTTACACCACGCGTGCGAGTCGGCGACTGCGAGATGTCGGTGAGTAAGTAATGCTTCGCCAGGTAGCGATAACATTTAAAACAACGCACGTGTCAACGTTTCGTTCGCCACCAGCCCTACTATGTTTTTTAAGTTACCAATAATATGTTTTCTTTAATTTGCAATATTGTTATATTTATGGAATACCCGTCTTAGTTGTTTCCTTTCTTCGCTAGTATTACCAGCGCTCGTGAATAGGCTCGTGCCCTGCGCTTGACTTTTAAGTGGCTCTTTAGAAATTTGGAGATTACGATTACTAATGTAACCGAAGAGACCGTCGTTTTCCAATCTCTAGTCGAAAACGAGGCTCACCTAATGTTTCCTACAGTAAAACGACGGTTTGCCTCTTTTGGTGAACAGGCTGTCAACGGTGTATGTAGGTTATCAATTTTGTTGAACATGTGCAGTAGGCATACCTAGGACTCATATTAGTTACAGGGTCTACTCAACATTCGTATGGCATAATGGCATATCGAAGAAAGCTTGTGTCTATTTTTAAGTTTCCAACTTTCGCACACTGGCACGAAATTACGATCCAGAACATTCTGAACATCCCATATTTCTCCCTGTTACATTATTTATAGCTATAAACACAACTTATCTGAGACTGACTGGGAAAAAACTCAAAATTTCGACGCTTGAGGTTTTCTGTTTGATAACCATAAACCTGCGTTTTAGGGATCCTATGAGGAAGTTGGAACACCGCACACGCAAAAGTCACTTCCAGTGCTCGGGCAGATGTCATTAAATAGAATCTGCCTCAAATAGACATAAAATGTGCAATATTAGCCACAATTCTTAATTCCATGCATAACAAGCAAGTATTTATATCACGCATATGCTGAATGTGCTCACTAAAATTTGGCTACTAATAAATAATAGTAATTTTCTTTATAAATTTGCGCTACACGTACAGCGCTACATAAACGCCCAAGTAATTTGCTCATGGCTGTACTGCGATGTCAACCGAAGGATCAATGATGTAATGCTCCGATTTTATTCCAAGATTGCCGAACAGTTTATTTTTGAATTATACTCCCATAGTCTCTTAAAATGAATCCGTCTAAAGTTAATCTGTCTGCAGACTTTCCGAGCTCGCTTGACGAGTCTTTTTTGACAAATGGAGATGCAACTAGGCGCAGTGAACGCCGTAGTTCCTTGTATATGGACGATCGGGCGAAGACTTTTCAGTCAAATTACGAGGAAATAGTTGGAAAACTGAACAAGTATTACAAACAGGGTAAGAGGAAGCTTTTTGTGCGGCATATTCCGTAAGTCTCGTGTTTCAGGGCTGTTTGGCTCGTTGAACATCTCCGCTGTAGTGACCTTGACATTGGTAATTAGGTTATCAAGGCCTTGCTCCTTAATCGCCGTATAGTTCTGCAATATATGATCGCAATTCAAAAGCCATCGCACTTTACTGTTTAAGACTGAATCATATGTTTAATTGTGATCATTTTAGTTTGTGTAAGAGGCATGGCAAGACGGTTACTTGTAATGCTATTAGGAGTAAGGTCAACATGTTTGTGCGAATGTATGTGCAGGGTAGTTAAAAGAGTTTGTGCTGATTGGTATTGGAAGGTGAGGTAGACTGAAGAAACACCGGTGTTGTTGACGGTCTACTGTGAATGCTACTTGTATAGAATTGTCAGTGATTTAAATTTGGTCGAAGGATTTGACTTTGCAAAGAATAAAATACATTTGGGAGACGAGTGAAGATTGTGATGAATGAAGTGGATGGCATGGTCGAGTAGTATCAAGTTGTCAACAAAGTAGAAAAATAGAGAAGCCTGAAAGCATTGAAGAGAAATGTATTGTAATCGTAAGACTGCTGAACCCCTGCTATCATGATGAATCAAATATCAAACGACCGTTGCTTCAAAGTGATGTCTCAGCCTGTAATTGTTATCTAATTTATGCCCCTAAGTCATGGGTTCCATGAGGCAGACAGCCGTGGCTAAATAACTTGCAAGTTGCTATATATTTTTGGGGCTGGACCAAGATGAACTGACTGGACAGAAGTGAGGTAATTTTCAGGTTGTAATGAATTCACTGGACAATTGATTAGAGGGTTGGTAGAGTTTTTTATTTGACAATGAAGACAGAGAAGTAAGAATTTCATTTTGAATGGTGAGCAACTGAAGAATTATGGTTAGCATTACCATGTTTCATCGATTGATTGATTGAATATTACACTTCAGAGTCTGATTAAGCATGCCTTTGCAGAAGATGAAGATTGTGATGAATTTGGCATTTTGCGAAATCCCTGTTTCTATGATAAAACAGCTTGAATCTTATTTTCTTTAAATTAAGCATAAATATAATGTCGTGGAGAGGGTTTGTAAGTTCAAAATAAATGGTTTTGGATTAATGAATATGCAATGATCATTATCATTAATTTGGTATTTCTACAGCATCTAGAAAACAAAGGAACCAAGATATTCAAGACAAAATACTCATGTTTTATAGGAACAGATTTAACTGTATTGTTGTTTAAATCGTTGACTGATGTCTCTCTTTCAGTTAAGGAACAGATCTTGAGATTTCAGAGCCCCACCACTGGGCTTTTTCCTCGTGATCTTACTGAACCAGAGGTCATTAGTGCACATGTGAGAGAAAGCATCTATTGCGCAGCTGCTGTCTGGGCTTTAGCACAGGCTCACAAGTAAGCATGATATAACTTTCAGTACTTTCACTGTACTGTCCTCATTAAGAAAGAACAGCATAACAGAAATTTTTGCCAATTTGAGTTAAATGCAGTTATTTGTGCACTATTTATGAAAGAAAATTAAATAAATCTTTTTCTGTATATTAGGTGGTTACATGTTACAGATATTAGTTAAACAACAAAGAATATATATAGGCGATCAACTTGGCAGTAAGCAAGTTATTATTTTGCATGTAACTCGAAATGAGATTTGTGCAGATATGTGGTTCTTTCTGATGAGGGCAATATATACATGTATACCTGTATACTGGTTTTTTTTAATTGTCACTTGTCATACTGTTTGACCTTACTCTGTCTATATCCAGATGTGGAATTATTTTTGTACAAGATCAGGTCTTATTGAAGTACTACATGTAGTTATACGAGGGCCAGTAAGTGCTACACGAAATACTGCTGGTATGTTTGTATTTTCCTGTGAACTTTACAGTAAGCTTAGGTTAACCCTGAACATGCCACGAGTCAGTGTCTTCGTAAGATTGTTGTGAAGTTGTGAAAACGGGAAGATATATAAATAATGCTGAATCTTGTCGACAGACGTATTGATGATGACCGTGGCAGAACGCACGAGTTGTCCCAATCTGCCGTCAAGTGCATGCGTGGCATTCTGGAGTGTTGGCTCCATCAGGCGGACAAAGTGGAGAAGTTCAAGCAGAGCCAGACACCAAAGAATGCCCTCCACTCTGTCTTCCACATGGTCACTGGAGAAGCCATGCTCAAGGATGACGAATACGAACATCTTCAGGTGTGTATTCCTATCCCAACTGTATTGTGGACCAGTACCGTTATACTGAACTTCCATTGTGTTAATATGCCACAGTAGTCATTCCACTGCACATCCACTCAGCAATGATTGCATTTAATCTTATGTCCAGCTGTGCTTATGAAATGTTGCAGCTAAAATTGCATTGCACTAATTATTTTAGATCAATTAAGTGCATATATTTTGTCTTACTGTGAGCACATAAAAGCACACATACGACTAGTTTATCATATAAATAATTGATTGATGCTTTATTCTTCAAAGCAAAATTCTGACTTGATTTCACGACTGCCTTTGGTGGCTTGTTGTTGGTTTCATTGTTGTATGTGGGTACACTAGTTCGATCGTTAGCTTCTCTGGCTTTAGCTGGATAACGACTAGAGGCATTACAAGAACCGTAATCCATTGCAATTGCTTTTGTAATTACATCAACTTATGTAGCGTTGTCAGTGGTGGGTTACTTTAGGATGTTTTACGCTGTCAGTACAAATGCTGAGAGTTAAATAGCAGGTACATTTTAAACTGTATTTCTGAAGGGCTTTGGATTCCTAAATAGGCATAGGAAGACCTATGCAATGCATCCATGCGTGTAGACCAGTGACAATTGCCACCCTCCCCCATCCTATATGAACAACAGTGCATTTATTTAGTCAATTAGAATGAGCCAATGAGAGCATTTCCACATTATTTCAGTCTCAGTTTGGTCTCTGAATGTTGCACAAGTTTTTTGTTGTACCATCGGTTCATGCCACATCATTAGACAGTGGTTCTAGGTAACTCAAAAGAAAGTGATCACTGTAATTCATTCATTATTCTTTACGGAAATTTATATAGCGCCCGTTCAAGGTTACTACCTAGGAGCGCTCCCAACTCAACCCCGGCTGAACAGAACGGTCTTAAGGCTACTATAACTATAAAACCCATCTGAGTGAACCCTAGGCATAAGACGCAATGATAATGGGAGTCCATTCCGTACCATAGGGCCGACAGCAGAGTAATTATGATAAGACAGCTTGTTTAGTACTGATTATTGTCTTTTCTAGACAAATAAAAGAAAGTAGAAGCATAATGATCAATTTATTGTATTGTCTGTTCTTTGTAGATTGACTGCGTTGCTCTGTATCTCATCTTTCTTGTTCAGATGATTCAATCTGGTCTGCAGGTTAGTTAATGTTCGATATTTTAAATTTAGACAATCATTTCCTTTCCTTGTTCATCGGTCACACTGTAATCAGTTGTTTTTATTCTTCAGCCAAGTGATAAAGTAAATATATCATGAAGTCAATATTTTAAAGGGTCTAAAAAACAAGTACATTTCCCAAAGCAGTGGTTTTGGTATTGGAAGACACATTAACATTTATGAGAGTCAATGTTGTCATCATCGATTAGAAAAACATGAGTTCATTTTGGACTAAAGTCACTAATTATTTAGCTTTTCACCTCTTGGTGCATATTTACCTTACAAGTGGCTAGGTTTGGTGATCTTTTACATATTACTCTTGTCTTGAAATTATCATGGTATCTGTTAGTTTATAATTCTGAATTTATTACTTGAAATGTTTCCTATGTTTATCAGTTTGAGGGAAATGCATAAGCTGATCAACCTTTTCATAACAGATTACTGTTAAGGAAGATATTTACTCTGAGTAGATATCTTGAAGGGGCGCTATATCAAGTATTTATGATTGAATAACAGACAAACAGAACGATATGTGGGTTGTGTATACTTGAATTAAGAGTTTGCAAACGATGTCATAAGCATTTTCATGAACAAATAATGGTCAAATTCATCAACAACAATATTGCTACTAAAGAGTTAATGCATGCACTGGTAAATATGAACTGTGGCCAAGAACCAATTTAGATTTGTATTTGTTATCATTTTAACACATCGGAGTCATGATCTTCACGTTTTTTACGACCACTGCTGTTTAACCCGTTCGCTGACGTTATGACAAGCGGCGCTCGTCATGCATATGTGCACCTCTGTGTTTAGTGTGGTGTTACAGGCATTGGTTTTATTCAGTCTAGACATGTGAAAATTAGTACTGTATTTTCTGTTATGTTTGGGCTACTATTGGCTACTTTTTTATTCCCTTGTATAAGTACATGCAGTTGTAAGTTGTTTCTAGTGCTAAGTGCTAGCACTGAGTAGGCATCTATCATGTGCTCTGCCGCAGTAGCCTTCGACATTCTCCTGTGATAACTGTTACCGTTTTTGAGGTTAAGTTTTATAAGTTTTTTGCATGGCTGCAAAGAAGTATTCCAAAGAACACAGGCCTTGCATTCTAACTGATGGCAATTATAGTGCATTAAGCAGCTTTATTAGTGATGATGAATTGATGAGTTGACTACCAATAATGGGAATGAAACCGATGTTGATTCCAACGATTCACAGACACGTTACAAACTGTGTATGCAAATCACTTCCCCAGACAGATGTCAGTGGCAACCACCATCAATACCAACATATACTGGATAACAGAAACTGCTTTTTGACAGCACACACTTTGAGGCTGTTGACTTTTTCAAACTGTTATGTGATAAGGACCTCTTTGAACCATATTCTTTCTGTTAACCATTCAGTTCCATGTACTCATAAATTTATGACATACTAAGTATTCCAGGTCTATGAAAATAATTACCAACAAAAGCAATTATCTTGATGCACCTGATTTATATTATTGCAAATTCTATTCATTGCAAGAATGAATCTAGTGCACAAATAACAGTTGCAAAAAAACAAAAAACGTCTTTTGGCACCGGTGGGTTCTCTTTATCTCTGATATTGTGGCAGCAAAAGGTTTAATTCTAGTCTTTCAATTTTAAGTAATTGGCTTACATCTTGTTCCTTACAGTTTTTTGGTGATTTTTTCCTGGGATAATTGAAATCAAACTCGAATCTTTCATAAGAGATTGATTGACAATTACTGAAACATTTTTCCTTTTTCCAGATCATCTTCACCACTGATGAGGTGAACTTTGTACAGAACCTTGTGTTCTATGTTGAGCGTGCCTATCGTACGCCGGACTTTGGAATGTGGGAGCGTGGCAGCAAGTACAACAATGGCTCAAGTGAGCTTCATGCCAGGTACTTAGAACTATATAAATTATGTGAGCATTCTATGCTGTCAGTAAAATATGTGTGAACAAATATCTGCAATGATTTCATTTTACCAATGGGTTAGTGAGAAAGAATTTAAGTGCTGTATGATGATGATGATAAAGTTCTACAATCTACATATATATTATTCTTTTACTGTATATCATAACAGTTATGTATTTATGTACATTAATTGATGGTAAAAGTGATAATAATGACTGCCTGGTATGGAAACATGTTGGTCACGTGAAAGTTAACTGTAGCTCAGTACAATCACTTTGTCTTCCTGCTATGAACTTTTACTTTAAAGAAATGGATTTATAATAATGAACAATTATATTTTTAATAAAAATATATGTTTCTAATTAAATGTAACTTTAGAACTATCTAAAACTATAGCACTGCAGATATTCATTAATCACGCGCTGATGATTACTATGTGTTTTTGAGGCACTGCTACTACGATAACTTGTTTACTAATGCTTTTTTGGGATAACAGTTGTGAGTTCATACCTTCTTTGTGTTAATTAATTAGTTGTTTACTATTTATAGATTGTGTTGCAACATTATCCATACCTGTTATTACTAAAGTGCATTCATTACTTTTCATTGATGACCTATATAATTAATTACCATTGCCCATTAATACATAATTACTGTAAAATGACCACTGCACCCTAGTGCATTTGAGTAAGGAGTGGTTACGATCGTGTTTTTGAGTTTTTATTTGTTGATGTGAATGACTTTGCTCTTGTGTCCTAGTGAGACATGATTTATATGTTGTCAATTCTTTTTAGTTTTAAGGATCTAGACATACTTACTACCTGTCCCTGAGTTGCCTTAGAGTGAACAATTTGATGCTGTTCTCTCAATGTTCATGATATATCTTCTCATGCTTTCATGGTACTATATAGTCCATTGGAAGAATGAAGAACGAAACTTAAAGAACCACGTGAAGTTGTGTAACATTGAATTGCAAAATATTTGAACCAGTTTTTTTGCAGATGAATTGTAACTTGACCACTTGCACTACAGATTGCATTGCAACAGTGGAGAAGCTGGAGCTCCTGTTTTTACTGTCTTTGGTCTGAACAGATTGTATTGCAAGATTAACAGATCTGGAGCTCCTGTTTTTATAGTTCACGGTCTTGACTCTGCAGTTCTATAGGTATGGCCAAGGCCGCACTTGAGGCCATTAACGGCCTCAACTTGTTTGGCGACCGTGGAGCAAACTGGTCCGTTGTTTACATCGACATAGATGCCCACTTTCGAAATCGCACGACATTTGACTCTCTGCTACCCAGAGAGTCGGCCTCCAAGGTAACTGTTTGGTTAGAAGAGATCAGGTGGTAGTTTGATGGGTTCTGACACTGGGGCTTATCGTGGTGCCACCTGTAGACAAGCGGTGACACCAATTGCTATGCTGGCTGTTAGCTGTTGACTGGTGTGTTGCTTTTCAATGTTGTGTAGTTTGTCATCGCACTGGTACTGATCCTGGCAATTATATTATTGCCCACACCAGCATTGGTATTTTTTCCATTACTGGCACTGGTACATGCACTTTATCATGGTCCTGGTAATGTTTTTATTATTGATACCAGGGCATAACCGGTAGACAATTTCTACCGAATGCCGAATCCGAGTATTTGGATGCACTATTTGCCGGATCAGGGTACGAACTGAATAGTAGTGGCAACTCAGGCCCGACGAGTACCATCCGCAGGAGAAGCTGAACATTTTGTCTTCTGTCATTTTTTTTATAATGAAAATTAGCAAAATAAATGTTTGTGCCTGTAATAACTACTAATGCAACTTTAAATGTTTTATTTTTTTAGATCGTTGAATGTTTATAAAAAAATTTATTAAATTGCAAAAATTATTTTTAACTATTTGTGTGTGTAATATTTGCCAGGGTGAATACTTCTGAATAGTCCCAAAAAAACGGGATATTCGGCCAAGGCGAATGTCTGAGGCGATTTCCGGTTATGCCCTAATTGATACTTGTTTGTATTTGCTCCAATTTTGTCACTGATATTCATGTTGTATAAGATGTGATACTGCAAAATTTTGGTAGTATAGCTCATTACAAATTTAGCCATTGGTCTCAGGGCCAGTACGTGCATTTCCACTGTCATAGTTTCACTGCTGGATACCTCTTCCAATCGAATCTAGATGTTTCCATCTGTAGCACAGAATCAATTACCAGTTCTGCAACTACAACCAATTCTGGTTGTTAAATTGGTATATGATCTCTGCTTTATATATATTCGCCTTTACACAGATGTGTCAAGCTTTGTATTGTCAGCTTTGATGTCCTATTTGCAAGTCTGTATTGTCAGTCATTTCAAACTCATTGTTATTAAGCCAGAATCAATGCACAGTTTTCAGCTGTGGCCGGATTTGAGGAAGTAATATGCATTAATTAATAATTCCTGTTATCATTACATGCTCTGTTACCTGCTTTGTGAAAAAATACAATAGACGCTATTATTTCATGATATATATAAAGATATACTCATTTGTAGCTTCATCAATCTATATTTTATTAATTCATTGCCATCAATGTTGACAAAATTATAGCAACTGTGCAAATAAATGAATTTGTGTAAAAATGTGCAAAGAAGCAGCTACCACATTTATTTAATAATTGCTTTACACTCGTATCCATTATCAAGCCTCACAGCTTGTGCTACTCAGACTATTATTGAGCTGCTTGCTCATGCTCTAATATCCGTAATTTTTTTAAATAAAATGTGCCAGACTTAATGCTTGGAACAAAATATTTCTTGAAATTTGCTCCTCACGTAGTAATCACCTCTTTAAAGTGAATATACAAGAACACTTGACGTTGTCTAAATCCTTTGAGTGATGTGTGTGCATTGATGCTGCTTAGGGTTAACTAGTTAAGTTGAACTAAATATGATTTTAATGTTTATATAACCAGCTGCTTTATACTGCACTGTGAAAGGGTAGCCCTCTTAGCAAAACCTATGGTGATTTTAGAGATTTTCTTTCCCCGTTGTTCACTTCAATTCTTATTAGGGCCGTATCAAGCTATAATTGCGCCCTGTGCCTAGCATAAGGGCCTAATCTGGCACTCCCACATTTTCAAGAAAGAATATATCTATGAAATCATTAAAGTTATTCCATCCTGAAATTTGCGCCCCTTCTATATTTGTGCCCTGTGCCACGACACCGCTGACACCACCCTCAGTACGGCCCTGATTCTTATGTACCGTATATACTTGCGTATAGGTTGATTATAAGTCGAAAGGTAATTATTTGAGAAAAATGGCGTCCAAAATCGACGAATCGCATATAGGTCAAACCCATCCAATGAAAATTTTTAGTGATTAGAAAATTTTCATGAATATACAAAATCTAATAAAATTCACACCAATGGCATTCGAATTTCTATGCAGTTCAGGATACTCAACAACTTTCAACTTGAAACCAATTTCGTAAGAGGCTTTCCTTCTCGTCAAATTGCTCATTGTGGTAACTATCTGTAAGTATTTTACTGTAATATAGAACCTTATATACAGAAGATTTGGAAGATTTGGTGGGACGCTAATTGAATCTTCAGGATGATCGAACACGACCAATTAGCATATTGCAAATAAATTTTACTGTGATATGCAAATAAATATTACCAGGTGCGAATTGTACTAGAGACGATAGGCCTAAATAAATATCACAAAGTATGTTAATTTACAATGGCATCTGATGCAAAATTATCCCTGAATTGGATGAAGAAGACTTTGACTATGAGGCGATAGGACTAAATAAATATAACAAAGAGCGTTAATTTATGTAACGCGTGCATATTTGGTCATCCGAAAATCTTTGGTCTATTTCGCCTCTCGCGTATAAGTCAAAGACTTTTGGTCGTCCTAAAATAGCACTGAATTTCTCAACTTATACGCGAGTATACTCTTTGTATGTGACTGTTCCTTATTCTGTTGATGGGACAAAAAAAAGCACAAGGTTGTGGTTTAAATATATTGATTTGATTAAGGTATTGCATGTGAAATAAGTTTGTTTCGGTGTTTTCCTTGTTTGACTAAGTAAGAGTGGTCTATTTTTCATGTAGATTTTGATTTGCTTGCCTTTGACGTTTGTTTTGTTGTGATAATATTGATGCATCATTTTTTTTCTTTGCAACAAAAGTTCTTTTCATTTATCACGTCTTCAATTTGATATGCATTGTTTAAAATGTTACTCCAGTATTGACCCATATTACCATTTACAAGCGTAGCCTTGAATAGACTGGTGAAATTCTTTACCTAATATGGTTGATGACGTAATGGATTGTATAAATTTCACTTCAATTACTACAACATCTCTACTGCTAATGCAGTTTTCTAAATTACAATGAACGTCACCCATATTGTTCAATATGGATATAGGCTGCTGTTAGTGGCCATTTGAATTAATAATTTTGAGCTGCTTTGTCTTTTTAAAATATCGATTAATTGTCTGTTTAAATAGAAATAATTGTCAATTCATGAGCTTTTAATATTTTATCGAATTTTGAAACAATGACATTCTCTCATAAACTTATTATTGTACTTGAGTCAATCCAGTTGCTGTTAGACCTGATTCTCATAATATTCAATGCAGGTGATAGCTTTTTACGGTTTCTAACTAGTGTGTTGAACAATTTCCTAGCATTTTCTTAGTTGATTTTTTACTCACATTCTTGCATGCAACTTTAATTTTTCCAAAGTGTTGCTAGCTGTGGTGGCTGTTTAATAGTGTCTATTACATAAAAACTTAACTTGTCTGTTCAGTGTTAACCTTTCAGCATATCGTCAAGAATGGCATCTGGAGTTATTGCATCGTCTGTGTGTTGCACTTTTTCATGCTCCAGAATTGTTATTAGTTCCTTTTTTCCTGTGTTGCAGTTCAATTGGTCTTGCTAAGGCTGCCCTCGAGTCGATCAACGGTGAAAATCTGTTTGGTGCTCAGGGTGCCTCGTGGTCTGTCATCTACGTTGATATTGATGCTCACAACAGAAATAGAACGATTTTCGATACGATACTCCCTCGCGAGTCCAATTCTAAGGTAGCCGAAACGAATTCGGTTACTCGCGTTGGATTGGTTGGCTCAGCCAATGTTGAGTTTGTTTATGTTGTCTTGTTCTAACAAATTCATTGGTTTTCTTTCACTTGAGAAACAACTGCAAAACCAAAGGAGACCTTCTTACATTGTGCTCTTTTTTGACTGAGTGTTGTAACTCCGATCATTATGTTATATAGCACCACTTTGAGATAAACTTATCAGAGGCTTCCCTGACTCTACAGAATAGTTTCAGGTGCTTAGGAATAAGAACTAAAGAGAGAGAGAGCAACTGGTTCATGTTGCATGTTGGTAGACAGCTTATTCAAACAATGTTGTGCTGATTACCACAACTATTTTATGCTAGACTGGAAGTATGGGCTAGCAGGTTTAAGAGGTAATCTTGTGTAGCAGAGAGTAGACATCTATGTGTTAGGATGGATAAACAGAATGCTTAGCTCCTTAGGATGAGATGGAGCACAGCATGATAGAGAATTATGCTTGAGCAATAAGATCTTCTATGCACTTTCAGCACAGGTAACAGCGCAGTGTTCCCGCATACAACTGGATACGTCTGGTGAATAAGCTGAGCTGCAGATTTTAAAATAGACGGTTGTCATGACACTGAGCCAGTTGTTGCTTCTTGCATCTGAAACTGCTCATTTCAAGCATGTTAATGTTCAAGACAACTACTTCAATGCTGTTATATAGCACAATGGTGTCATTTGTCTTATAACAGAAATGATCCTTGTGCATATCATTTGCCAGCAAGCCTCAAGTGCAAGCTCTGTCAGATGCAGTACATGTTATGTTAAGCTCTTGCATTCAATTGGAGCTTGAAGAGGCACTTTATCAGGATTTTTATATGTTTTGGTCATTTGATTTACAACAGTGATTCCTCTTCATTTGTCTGCTTGGATGTGCTGCTGCTGCTGCTGCTATGGACTGATAGATATATTCTGACATGTATCAATCTTTTGATGGATCTAATTTGAATCAACGAAGGACATGATTATGTTATGCTCTTGCACTCAAATTTCATTGGAGCTTCTGTCATCCGTTTTGTTAACTGACTCACAGCTTACTGCAGACCTACAGCATATGAAAGTGGTTGCCTACATATTGTACCTGCATGGCTCTAACATGATACTCTCTATTGAGCCATCTGTCAGAATGATTAATCCAGTTTGGTAGTGAGTCTCGAATAATATTTTTCTTTGGGCATCCATAGGCCAAGAAGCTACTCTCATAGGTGTTGTTCCTGAGACTATCTTAGTGATCTAAGTAAGTGCATTTTAAGACGCCAAATGAATGCCGCACAGAATATATACGTTCTTCTTAAATTTAAATCTGTGCTGTATATTTCTGATCCATTGCACTACTATTGAGATTCAAAGATGTTAGAATCTTTAAGGATAGCACTTAGAATATAAAAGAATCCATCCAGAATGGTCAAAATTGTCCTTAAATATCTTAAAGAGAAATATCAACATTACGAGGGACCTGTTTCTCTGGGTACTTTTGGGACCACAAGTGATATATTTTGTTTTTCTTTTATTTATATTTGCTTTCAAATTTCAGTAGTTTTTGTTGTCTGTAGTATTCTGTTTTATTTATGTTTTGAAATTATTTTTTGACACTGGTAACAGTTCTAACAAACTCGGCCAATTGCATCTTGTAAGTCACTTTTTTAAAAAGTTGACGAAATTTCATGGCATGTGCTATTTGAAGATGTGCAAAATATTTGTAATTCGAATTTTACGCTTTCCAGATTAAAAATCTGCTGAATAATTTATATAAATTCATCCTCATTTTTTACATTTGAATTTTAAATCACTAAACTTCTAAGTTATGGCATTTTTATGCAATATCCTGGTTGAAGAAATAAATACTTTGCTGCTGCTGTCATTATTAGAACTAACTGCTTCAACCTAATTAGCTTGACTGTGTTTTCTGCATGAAAATTCATGGTGGCTTATTTTTACTTCATATTAATTAGCATTTTTAGTTATGTGATGAAATTCCATGTATTTGCATTGTGATATGGTTGTGTTAAAGGTCAGGCAAATTTTAACAAACCGTGATATTTAGTTGTATATTGATTTTTGGTGCAGCAGAAGTAGCAACTTAAGAGTGGCTAGTTCAAGTACAGTGAGATCTTACTCACTTAACAAAATGAGTTACTTAATATATGGTTGTAGTTTTTGCACAGCATTTGAGTTTAATCTATTTATCCATCAGATCAGTTTTCATTTGATTGTTGAAGAAACTGTGACTTTATGTTAGAAGTTCATAACCAAACCATTTCACTACAGATAACTACTAAGAATTTCACCTAACTACTGACCTTTACTATTAGCAGTGGATGGCCTTTCATTGTGTAGAATGCTAAGATATATATCCTGGGTTTTTAATTCACTATTTAGTCACACTGGCTGTTTGTTATCCTGCCTTTAGCTGGGCTGGCAGATTATCTGCCAATCCTCTTAAGCCTTGTGATGAACGCTTTTGACAAATTTTTATGTCTTACTTAGTATTCAGTGTTCAATGACATTTTCTGGCCTCCAGGGCCATTTACACTGACCTTACCTTTTGCTTTCAGTGTAATTTAGAGCTATGTATATTCGCTTATTAGTTTATATTGGTCTGTTTTGTTAGAACACAGATGCATCGCTCATTCCCACTATTTCGTGGCCAGCATTTGCGATCCACGAAGAGCAGCTAGTCAATCGTACGATAGAAAAGACTCTGAGGAAGCTCAAAGGTCGCTATGGACTGCGTAGGTTCCTGCGAGATGGCTACGGAACAGTTCTCGAGGACAAATCGCGCAAATACTACAAACCAGCTGAAATCAAGGCATGTTATGGCAGAATGTCGATTTTAAGAGTGAACAGATTGTGCATTGTTCATGAATCTGCTTAACCATTTAACAATGAACTCTACTAGTTTTCCATACATTGTTGTGCAAGCTTGTTGTTAAAGGGTTAAGGCGTGCGAAGTGTGCGACTCAATTCATTGCACTGCTGGTGCGGTAGGCATACATGATGTAGGTTGTGTGATAGAAATGCAGAGTTGTTCAATATTAGTTATTAGTGATGTAAGATTTTATAATAATATTAATAATTTTTTTTAATTAATTTAATCTCATTAAGATTACATGATATAGTTGTAATAGATGATAACAAGTTTAGCAAGAACTGGATTTAACTGTTTGGCAGCCTTGCAGCTGCTATCTGTCCTACTGCCCATATTACAGTTGCTCCTAGGAGTGGAATTGCTGATTCAACCTTACGGGACCAGTGGACATTGAACCCGCATTCTTCTGGTCTTCGTGCCAGTATGTTGTCCTAAAATTGCCATTATAAATATGTTTTATGTAAAGATTGGCATACTGGGTTATTAGTTTGTCATTTAACTTCTAGTTGGTGATGTTACAATGGTGTTATCCAAGGATTGTCTCTTTGCTCTTGTGACTATAATGTCTGTATGCTTATAGACGTTTGACGGCATAGAATGCGAGTGGCCTCTCTTCTACATCTATCTTATCATTGATAGTAAGTTAGCAATTACGTCTACTATAATTTTTCACATAGTTTTCCCGTTGATGTTTGTCTTTCGTTAGAAATCTATTGTGTTTTTCTTGAGCTCTTACATGTTGCATGTTTTTATTGATGCCTGAGTTAAGACAGAGTCTTTCTGTGGAATCTTTGTGTTCGAACTTGTGCATTTCATTTCCCCATTATGGGTTTGGTTAGAACTCTTTTCTGACATTAGTAGAGTTAAAGATGTTCATCTACAGATCAGCACCTCAAGTCATTTCGTTACAGACGCAGCAAAATGACCTGATAGTAATGTAATGTTGCGGAAGAGATCAATGCTTGATGATTTGTCTATTTGTATTTTCGTTACAAGCTGCTATATCTTGGTGTGTAAATGCGTGATTTCATCTAATGCATGCGTTTGTTAACAGGTGTGTACAAGGGAGATACTGAAAAGGTGACATATTACCAGAATTTGCTGGATCCACTTCTGAAGCATGGTGATGATGGTAGGTTTCACATGGATAATTCCCTAAGACAGTTAGCACTCTAGGGTCAGCCCTATGCTTGACATTTGCTGTGTTGACTTATAGCCATGAGGGTAATTGAATCAGTATTATCAGTGTTGGATCACCTCTGATTCAGCTGTGCTAGACTCTTTATAAGTTTCAGATACTTATAAGACAATAATCTAGTTGCTGTTTTATCTCAGGTGTTGCACACATTTTTTTCAATATAATCTGCTCACAGTGTGTTTGTGTGTGTGTGTGTGTGTGCGCGCACGCAATAAAATACTAACATATTGTTATGATTATTTTTATAGTACATATTAAAAGGTTCTTAGATATTTTAGGCACATATAAATCACATATTGTAGACTAATGATGTACTAATTTAGAGCAAATGAAGAAGTTCACATATGCTGAAATACATTATATTTTATTGGTTTAATTTATTAAATTTGCATTTATTAGTTTAATTTTAAAACTTAAGCTTTTATAATATTTTTTGATTTTAATGTAGTGCTTAGTCATGTCTTAGAAATGACAACAATCCATTTCTCTTGATGTTGTTTATTTTATTCCACCGATATAAATATGTATCATAGTGGTCGGTCGGGCTGTAAGTTAGTGTAATGATGCACCTTTGAACAGCTTCTTTTACTGCAAAAGTGATTTCGAACGATTTAGTTTGGCTTTTGACTTAGCTTCCAGATTTCCATGGTAGGTCATCACCATTTATCTAACATTGAAATCCATTTAGGGAGCCTATTTAACGCTTCCGAGTTCATATTTGCATCACATGGTCACGCAAAACTTCACCTGAGGTGCGCATTTATACATGTGTACCAATTATGCCTACAATAATACGATACTTGCAATGCGCGTGTTTTGTAGGGCCTATTGTTCCGAGGTACTACTATGTTCCCAAGGAGAGCGTTGAGCAGGAAAAGCAGGCACCAGGAACGCAGCAGAGGTATCCGAGCGCAGAGGGTAAAATATTTGTCAACAATGAAACACGAGATAACCTCTTCCTCTGGGGTCAATCGATCTACATTATCTCTCAGCTTTTAGGTTGGTTCGTGATAAGTGTCATTTGCCAAAATGTTGTTATTTTCATTATTATCTTTAAGCTTTTAAATACCAAAGTTTATTCGTCTTAATCAGTAAAAATTTAGAAGCCAAATGATCTGTTTATTTCTGATATTGTCTGACATGCATCATCCTATTATTTGGTTTCTGTTAAAAATGGACTTTGTTGTTTATGTAATGGAATGAAATACTTATGATGTTGTTTGATGTTGTTTCATACTACGTTGTATAGTTTTGCTTTCTGTGGTAGGTGTAAGTCAACTGTTGCCGCTGTTATTTGCATGATTCTTTGATTTATGTCGTCTGAAACCAGAAGCATAACGATTTCTTTTTGTCAGTTAAACTAGTTGATGTATTCCAATAGTTTCAATGTGCTGATTTATGTACAAACACTTTTTTCCAATTTTCAGATCTTTAGTTGTGTTAACTAGCTTTTTCTCAAAGTAGCTCGGTTGCTGAAAATATTTCAGTCTGCCTTTCCATCTGTGCACATTTTAGTTTTTAGTTTTGTTTCCATCTGCATGTTTCAAATAAGTTGCTAAATTGTTGTTTATTAGATTTTCAATGTAGTATAATATGGAAAACAAGCATTTCTACAATGCCATTAAGGTTCCTGATAAATGCATTTCTTATTTGCCTAAGTGGGATTAAAATTCATTAACAATCACCAGTTCATCTGTAGGTAGTAAGGCTATATATATATATATATATATATATATATATATGTGTGTGGTTATTGATCTCAGATGCGTAATATAATGACATAATTATTTATATTACATTAAACTTGTCGTGGTTTTGGGTAGTGTTGTGTGGTCAACAATTTGTCTAAATGGTAGGGACCGACTGGGTAGACAATTTTCACAGAGTAAAGAATCTGAGTATTTGAATTTACTATTTGCTGGATCCGGGCAAGAGCAGAATACTAGTGGGTTGCTACTAGAGCGGCCACTTCGGCAAGTTCCATTGCCTCATCAATTGTCGCCATCCATGGCAAAGCTTAAAATAAAAAATTTTTTATTATGAGATTTAGCTAATTAATGTTGTAGCTGTAATAAATTAATAATAAAAACAATATAAATTAGATTTTAACCTTTTAATACTGTATACACAAATCTAGAAACTATATGATTGAGTACTAAATATTATTTAATCGAATTACAAATTTTTTAGATTATAGTTTTAATTTTTTTTAGACTAACTATTTTCTTATGTACTATTTGCCGAGGCGAATACTTGCGAATAGTCAAAAAAAAAGGGATATTCGGCCTAGGCAAAAAACCGAGGCGATTTCCAGTCATTCCTTACTATATGGTCATCCATTTTTTAATTCATGAGTTCGTGTATATTCAGGTTGTACAGGTTATTCTGTGGAATGTGTTGGACTGGTCTAACTGTATTTGGACTGGTCTATTTTTTTTGTGGGCCTAGCATTTAATATCTAGATTGTGGATCAAACAGAAGTAAACGGACGACATTTTTCTGAGGATAAATGTACTATAACGATAAACTGAGAACAGTTGTATTTGCTTATCTGACAATTCTATAGTTCTCCTGATTAGAACTTCTCAACATTTCTTAAATATATCCATCAAACAGATGTCACTTCCTTCATGACCTTCTCCCCCCTCTGTCCTTTCCCTTTTCATTCAAAGTCCTTTCCCGCTTTGTTCTGGTTGCCGGCAGCAGTTGTGTTCATCAGTTGTAGTCGTATGTATTGCCCTGTTTGCGTTGCAGTCGAGGGCTTGGTCCCTATTCACGACCTTGACCCTGTTGGTCGCTACCTGCCTGGCTCAAACCGTCCACGCAGTAGCCTGCGCTATTCTTGCTTCCAGGTTTGTATTGACTCCCACCCAACCCTCTAATGCTGACCCTGAATGCTATTGAAACCCAGCATGGTAAAACGCCTCGTTACATACTAGGCGACTGTATGTACGTGTTTTTGATATGGTGAATATACATTTTGGTGCCTACTTGGTTTCTAATGCTTCGTATGTTGAAAGCGATCTGCCAGTTACTGCACTGAGGCTTGGTAGATTATCAGTTAAAACAAATATTTGAGATATGAATGAAATATGAATTCAGAGGTTGAGTAAATCTATTATTTTCAGCATATCTAGAGAACATTATTACTACATTTAATTACATCCAAACTGAATATAATTAGACTCAAATTTCAAATTGTCAAATCACTATGTTGATTATTTATACGTTTCCCTGAGCTGTCTTGTTGAAAATTTGTTTTAACATTTGTGTTCTTATTGCACCGTGGCATGTTATGCTTTCTTCCCAGCATGCAAAAACATTGATGTTATTTTGACATGCATTCATGCATTAAATTTGTTGTTTGCAATATGCATGCCAAGACATGATGCTTATACATGAAAGTTATAATGCTTATATAATATACATTTTTTGCTTATATATATATAATATATAAGCAAAAAATGTATCTAAGCATTTAGTTTCTGTACATGCATGTTTATGATTTGTATGTTTATTCATCTACGTTTATTTACTAGTAAACTATTCATACGCTTGTGTATGTGCTTGTTTGGAGCTCACAGTGATCTTATTGTGTGCTTTTATTCTTCCATGTTGCCCATTAGTGGATGGCTTGCTTAACACAGCTGAACTCGACCCCATCCGCCGGGTCCTTCCTGCTGCAGAGAGACCGAGGCCGAACTCCAGGTACTCGTCGTTCCAGGTGAGCTGTACAGGCATCAGTTAGCTTTTGTGCTTCTTCCATCTCCAGAAAATGTCTCTCTTCCTTTGGGCCTATTGCTAAATTATGATAAATATTTTTGTTTGTTTTTGTCGTTTGAGGTTTCAGTGAGTGGTCTAAATCAGTGTTTCCCAAACTTTTTGGTCGTAGGACCCACTTCTGAAAATCTTTGAATGCCCGCGACCCACCTCACAAAAGCGAACAATATTGTGTTAAAATTTAATTGGCATTTCAACTTCAATTTGCAATGCATGCATTGAATATACTTGATAGAATGAAGATACTAGACTAGACTTTACTCGTTGGAGTATACCGTAGTAAACAATACAACAAAGAAGGTCAACAGAACAGTTTCATTTTGTTTTTTGAATTTAATGGTACTATTTTTAAACAGATCTGAAGCATGGCGACCCACTTGACAAGATGCAGCGACCCACTTTTGGGTCGCGACCCATAGTTTGGGAAACTCTGGTCTAAATGACTGTGTATGATTGATTGACATGCTCTGAATAGGAATAGTGCTCAATGAATAGCTAGTTGGTGATTTGTTGTAAGATCGGCACATAGTGTCTAAACAGGGGATCGAACTTTGATTCGGAAGTAAACAGTTGAAATTATTCTGAGGATAAATGTGAGTAAACGATAAACTGAGGAGTTGTATGTGCTTATCGGAACAGGTTAATGATCTCTTTAAGATCTTCTCAACATTTTTTAAATATATCTATTTAACAGATGTCATATCCGTTGTGACCATCTCCCTCCCTGTCAGGTCACCCCATACAACATGCGATCCAAGCCACATGACCTTACCCTATCTGTTGTTTACGCCTTTTCCACAATGACTTTTTTTATACGAATGTCATATGACTTTGTTGAATTGTTGCTATTTTTATATATCTTTTGTATACCATTGTACATTTGCTAGTAGTCTAATAAAGAATATTCTTACTTGCTATTTACTTACTTAAGATGGTGTGACTTAAATGAACTGAAATTGCTTAGTCAACTGTTTCTATGGAAGGGTGCCTGCTGTAATAGTAATATGCTCCTCATTAGTAAGTACATCTTTAGATCTATGGTTGTGCCATGTATCATCAAGAGGATGCGTTGGTCTTTCAAAAGATGGTAATTGTATACGATCTTGAGCAAGTCATTTACATTTACAATACAAAGAAGCTCTTGATATTAATGTCCCTTCCAAAGTTCGGAAGTGCACTTGGCCATGTGACAGAGCACAGTGACTGCCTGGGCTGAGACTTGAACTCCTACCCTCTGTGTTACAGGTCAAGCACTCCAACCAATCAGCTGTTGTGCCGCACACTTGTAGAATGGTTGCTTTGTGTCACTAGTTTTGATGTTTTTGTATTAGCTAGAAAGTGGTGCTGTATTAATACTGAAGTAGCAATAATATCATATTTCTCTTAAAAGGTCTTGGTCTGTGAGTCCCTTGAGAAATTTTATTGGCCTTGTATCTTCGATTTTTAAGAATTGAATACTGAAAGTTTGGAACTATCTAACTCAAATGATCGTGGACAGATGTCTAGGGGAATCCACTCATTGATGTTGCTTGATCACATTTGCTCTTCTACACATTATTTTACCTCATAATAGACCTATTTAATTAATGTCATATGAATAGTATTCATAATAATTTAGCCAAGTATGCCTGGTAGTTGCCAGTGTGTGTCTAAGTTGTGGTGTTGTATTTTTTATTTAGTTTTACGATTTAAAAATAAACTTGAAATTTCTCTTGACAGAGAGGTTCAGCTGAGCAGGTAGGTTGTAAATTAATGGATTCTTTGGTGCGGTTGTCATAGAAACGGAAGGGTCAGCCAGTGCATATGAGATGATGCTCCAGTTGGGAAGAAGGACTTTTCTGGTGTTTCACCATTTTTTTGTTGCTGGTTTCTTTGGTGTTCATGCAGATCTGCAAGAGCTGGCTTCTAATTAGGGATGCTTAAGAAAGCTATCACTGTATTCGATGGCTGTGTGAGTTTTAACATGCATGATGAGTTAATACCAGAAGAGTCAGATTTACTAATTTTGCACAAGTCTATATTTAAAGCCAGCCAGTTGTGAAGTAAAAAATTGTGCCAAGTGAACATCCTGATATAAAAAATTGCGTAATGGCCAGTCTCTTCCTGATTAAAAGACATCTAGTATGTGTGCCTGGTTGACCAGTCCTGTGGTGTGACCTTTGCCTGGGTCAAGGAATCTGACCTGCTGGGGTCATTCCACAGACGTCTGCATGGCTTTGTGTTGTTGTGTCCTGAATGTCTGTCAGATTGTTTAGAAACATCTTGTTCTTCTGCAATGTAAAGGCTCCTGAAGAAAAGGAACCTTATATTTTCTGTTGAATGAGATTCCGTACCAACAATTGCCAGTTATTTCCCTATGGACCAAATTTACTGGCAGACCAGCTTTTAGCCACCATCAGACTAGAGATGTACCAATATCAGTGTTTGCAGATTATACCGATACTGCGTATAGCTGAAATTTGAAAGCCAATAACCCAGTACCGATCATAATGCTAATAGTGAGTTTTTTTAAGCCGATTATTTCTAAATTTGTTTAGTGAAAATGTTCGTTTCTGAAACATGGATTACATGGACCTACTGTTGTATAGTAGCATGTTTTTAACTTTATCTGCTTAAAAAGTGAAAAGTTTACTCATTAATACTCAAAAATGAATCAGATTTAGTGTATTGAGATGAACTAAGAAAGGTCCATTTCAGTGTGTCTGATATGTCAACGTTTCACCTCTATGACCTTGTTTTGAATCTTAGAGACTCATAACACGAATCAAACAAACTTCAAAAGACATCATTGAACAGTACAATTAATCAAATTGTATGAGTTATGTCTGAAGCCTTGTACATACAATGCATGTTATTATTGAGTATATAGTGGAATTCTTGATCACATGCAAAGCTGGATGACCTCTAACCTTGTTTGAAATGCATGCATTAGTTTTAGAGCTGTTGGTTTGTGCTTTGATGTGGTAAAACTTCTAATTAAATTGGTTTTGTTAATCTGAGTTGAGCTCTGTACAGAGCTTGCAGTGTCTTTTATAAATTTTTCTATTATTTTGAACAATAGTCCATACTTAATCACATTTGCTTTCCCATTGCTACCATTTTGTTGTTGTCACCATCATTATTTTTGATTTAGAATGAAGTAGTGTGTGTTTTTGAATAGAATTGTTAGATTCAATGAGTCTAAATGATGTTTTCATTAGCCATCTCTTTCATCTAGCACTGATGCAGGGCTAATAATTTGACTAATTGACTGATTATTTTGGTGTCTTTGAATAATTATATTACTTAGTAGCGATGGAGATTAGTTAGTTAGACAAATTGTGTCTGCGTTTGATTTCCTTTCTTGTGAGTTTCTCTATTTAGCCGCCTTTGGTTCGATAGTTGGTAGTTTTTGTCAGGGGATCAATAATTCTGTTATGCTGATCTTCTGTAAGGAACAGCTTCAATATAGTTTAACTAAGTCTTTCTTGGCGTCTGAATTGTGTTTATACAATCTGCCAGTTACTCCAATTTAACTGTTTGTGCTTTAATGTTCAGGGCTTGTGGCATTTCCAAAGTTGCTAGTGGTATACTGTAATGCAAGACTAACACCCAGTTTAAACTTTAAAGTTAAAAGTCGCTGTAGACTGCATTGCTGGTGGTGCATTGCTCTTGCCATGTAGAGCACTGCAACATTTATCTATGTCGGTGTCAGTTTCAACAAGACTGGACGTGAAATCCGTTAAAATTCCATCACTGTGTGTTGGTGTGTGTATATGAATATGTAATTTATATACAAACCCTTGTTAAAGTGGGATCTTTAATTTTAACTACTTGTACTCTGTTAGTGCCAGTCCCCAGACTGAATAGAGGAGGAGGATGAAGCCAATCATCTTTGTTATGACACAGTGTCATTATAAAGCAACTAACTAACTGGGGTCTTTGTTTCGCTTTATTGAAAGTTGTTCTTCACACTTCTGTTGTGTCTGTGATGGAGGTAATGGTTGAGAGGTAATATTTCCATATTCGTCACTGAAGTGAAGCTTTGTTCAAGTCTTGAAGTCCAGTAACTTTGTCTGTTGATGCTGACTCATATGCAGTCTGTTACTGAGTTCATATTTGTCTGGCTTCTGCATAATTTCTGTTCTTTTGTCACTTGCCCACAACTTCTTCCAAGGAGGCACGAATACACTTTAGTCTATGTGAGTGTGTTGGCTGTTGAAGCTGGTTGCTGACTATGTCGGTTGTCACCTGGTTGTGTTGTTTGTCACCTGACAGAGTTCACCAAATGACCTTGTCATCCAGGTGGTGCTCATCGCAGAGAGCGTTCGGCTTCAGCAGCTGTTGGCCACCTATGGCATCCAGACCCAGACTCCACATCAGATTGAGCCTATACAGATCTGGCCACCGGTCGAGCTTGCCAAGGCCTATGAACAGCTCGGGGTCAACGATAAGCTCGGCCTTAGTGGCCGACCTCCGCGTCCCATTGGTGGCCTTGGAACAGCCAAGGTCAGTTGCTTTCTTTGTGCTAAATCATTATTTTATATCTTACTTTGTTCTTCTATTGATATTTGAGTATATTTTTTGTTGTGTGTGTGTCTGTCTGTCTGTAAAATACACTGAGACGTGTATTTTGTGTGACAGATGATTGTATTTATTTTTTGCAGTATTTATTTCCTTCTGTTTGCTTTGTTTTATCGTCTTTTTGTCTGGCTGATCTCTTAGTCCATGCTGAATTACCTCTCTGCCATGTCTTTACATTTCCTTATTTTTCACTTGGTCTCTACATTTTGTTAGGTCGTTGTCTTCATCTATTTGTGATTATCTCTTGTAATCTGCTGTGCTTTGGCTCAAGAATACATTAAGCTTTCTTTGAACATAAGACAGTCTCTCGTTAAATGTTATTCCTGTCGTCTAATTTTGTTAGATCTACCGAGCCTGTGGCTACACGTTCATCTGTTATCCTCTTCTGTTTGAAGTCTCAGACTTCTATCTCTCACAGGATATGGAGTTCGTCATTGACGATGTCAAGGTGAGTTCAGACAGTCCGAGTAACTTGCGCCGCATAGTCTGCTTTTGGTCGGTATCGTTTAAGAGTCTGAGGTTACTATTTGACATTTGAAACTGTAGCATTGTAGAACTTAGTTGAAAGGAGTAAGTTGCACTACATTTATTGTGCTCATTTATCAAAGGGGAAAAATCTTTTGGATTTCAGTCAGCTAACCTGACAACAACGACTGCTTACTAACATATGCTGCTATAGTCTATGTACGAGTGCAGAAACCTGTAATGTTGCCATGTCTGCATGATCTGTTTACGTGATGCATTTGTCACGATTACAGAGCGATTTGACGTTCCTGGGTAAATGTTGGAAGCTGGCCGGTCGACCAACGTTCTGCATGATACTTCGTGAAGACAATTTAAGGTGCATAGAAATTCTTAAGTTGCTGTCATCTGGATGTTTTTTTTCATAGTTGTTTAGCATTTATTCTATTGTTTCAATCGTTTTATGAAACTGTATAAGGTCATTTGAATTGTTTGGCATTCTTCTATAGGATTGTTACTTCAATTGTTTAGAATTTTCTGCAGGTAATTTTTTCAATTGTTTAGCAGTCTTCTATTAGGCAGTAGTTTTGTCTATTCAGTATTCAAATTCTAATTTTTAAAAGAATTTTATGTGTCTGTGTATTTTACTATTTGTTACTTTATATTGATGTGTGTGTGGTGGCTGGTGTACTTATGTCTAGATTTGTGTGGCATTAGCTTGTCTTACTATAACCATATGGTGTCTGACTCTCAATGACCTTGCATAAATGGGTCTGTATTGTACTTCACCCTGATGATGTTTGTCATTCAATGAGTTTCTTTCTCATGTTTATTAGGGGTCCTGGGGCTCGCTACATCTTCGATCTTTTGGCTGCTTTCAAGCGAGGCGAATGCGATGGAACAAAAGTCCGAGTTGGACGACTTCAGGTGACATTGTTTCACAACTGTAGCAGCAACTTACTCTGTCACTTCTTTATTACATTTTTTTAAATTTATATTTTTGTAAATATTCATTTGTTAAGAGTCTGAGGGCATTAAAGTTACTAATGAAAACTGTGGTTTTGGCGAACAATAAAGGCATAAGATGAAGATTTGCTTTTGGATTCATATAGAAGAATGGGTTTTTAATGTTTTTGGCTGTTTGATTTTTCCCTCATTAATTTTAATATAATTATTGACTCTGTTCATTAGAGCTGTCTTAAACTCATGATAAAATGTGTGTTGTAAATGAGGTTTGATCTTGTTGAGCAGCTGGTAGATTACGGTGCACGTGGTTAGAAGAAAGCTTGGAGTTACAAGACAATCAGTTAAAAGCTGATTTTGCATTTAAGCTATATATGATGCATGTAAAATTGTTTCTGTTGGTTACTTTGAATTATGGAAGCGGTTTATATATAACACTTTTCCTGTTGTCTCTGTAGGAGTTTATTTCTTCAGCATGTATTGAGCATCTGGACTTCCTTGACATGGATGCAGACGTGGAAAACATGTTCCGTCCTTTCCAGGAGAAGGATAAAGGAAAGCAGTTCCGCAGTTTCACTGATATCCCCAAAATCTCCAAGATTGACCTCACTGAGGCTTGGGTTCACAATGCAGTAAGTGATGACTTTTGGTTTATACTCGAGACAGTCTGTGTTGGTTTCACTTGCTAATGCCCTGTTTTATAGATTTTTTTTCATTTAATTATCATATATAGTTCTTTTTAGATTTAAGCCTTTTCTAGATTTAAGCCATTAAGCTTTTAAAATGTATGCAGAACTGAAACTATGACTACAACTAAACTTTAAATAATTGTTGCAGCAGAAGTAAAACTAAAATGATTTGAAAAAAAATTGATTAGGATGGGAAAAATAAGATAATGACTTAACACATTGCCTGCGGGATCAATTATTGTCAGCATGCGGCAGCCTTATTAGCGGTTATCGGAAATTATTGAGAGCACGCGGCAGCCCCTCGGCAATAAGCAATAGTGTGAAGATATTGGAAAGCATTTGTAATTTATAATAACTTTTTACTGTTCTGTACTCTACTCTACTCTATAGTAACCTGGCCAAAAGTCTGCAGTTGAATGATTATCCTCATAACACGACACAACACAGAGTGCAGGCTCAGAAGGACATATGTGGCAGAAATAACGTGTCTCTTTGCGCTGTCCACGCTTGTAGCATACAACACATCTATGACTTGGTGATCGTTTGCGCTCAGTGTAATACCTGCGCAGAGGTGTATCTTTTCTGCGACGCCATAGCTAACAGACGGCTAGGAAGCTGAGGCACGACAGAGCATGCACCACTGCAGTACACACTAAAACGTTCATCGCTATGCTCTAGCTTGCAATATGCACCACGTGTAGAACTTTTCGTTAGTACATGCATGCATATACATAGCATACACAGTGCATACATAAAATATACGTATTATCCGTATGAGCATATACGTAGCATATGTACATTGTACTATATACATACACAATCCATACATACATTGAACATATATATATATTTTCCCTTGGTACAACTTTTCCCGACGGCCTCGTAAGAGGCTGCCAAGAGACCACGTGTATGTATATATATATATATATATATATATATATATATATATATATATATATATGGCTTCAGGTTACAATCGCAGCATGCATCATTATACACCAGGCAGTCATATTTGCATCTCAGACGTGGTAGAAAAGATTTTCAGGACGCTGATTAGCCAATTTAATAGCAATGTAGTTGGGCATGCTGAATCATGCCAGTTACCGTCAGTCACGTGCTGTGATGTGAAATGATTGACGTATTATTACGTCAGTCGCGCTCAATGTTTTAAACTTAAATTATTGGATTTGAAGTAAGTAAAAACTGGAATGGAAGATAATTCATAAACTTTTATCACACTGGTTCAAACCATTACTAAGACCACTAAATGTTTTTCATTACTGATTTAGAGCTTTGCTATCACAGAAGACTTTTTTATATCCTTGGAGCTGTCATGCCAATAGCACTTCTGAATTGCTGGCAGTTTGAAAGGTGCTATATAAATTGTCAATTATGATGCCCCAAAGTCATTATAATGTTGCCTCTTTTTTTCTGCTTTGGACAGGATTTGGCTCAGAAGACAATTTGGGAATTGATCCAGGTCCTCAACCAGACCGACAACATCTACTTCCAGTCACAGATCCTTCAGGATCTTCTCAACCGTGAAGGACTCAACTACCGCGTCGATGGTGACACTGTCGAGGAAAAGCTCGAGAAACTTACCCACCTGGCTGCAACTCGTCAGAGCTGGTCAGCCATTTTGTCTTATTATGCAGACCTGTTAATGACACTTTGTGGCTTTAAAAAATTCTTTGACCCTTGGATTGGAAAAAGCTGACACCAGTTGTTCTTGCTGAGGGATAGCTATATAGTATGTGGTTGAAAATCAGTACTCTGTACATTATTGTTGTTATTATCATTGTTATTATATGAAGATTTATAAAATGCAAGTTTCTATGATTACACACGTCATGAATGTTCTACTCCAATTTTGGAGTAGAATAAGGTTAGGTCTACTGAGTCATATAGTGGATGTAGTTTTGAGTCAAACATATGTACAACATACGTTGCAGAATCGGGCTATCTCGGTTGTGGGACCTACAATCTGATTGATTGATTGATTGATTGATTGACAAGGCAACAACACCGATGAAGGATAGTAGATTGAATTGTATCATTTATGATTCTGTATTTTGTTTAATAGGAGTGTTGTTAGGTTTTGTGCCAGCCTGCTGACTAAACTGGTAGACAGCCTGGCGCCATCGATCACTGCTATACTTGTCCGAGGAAAGCAGGTAATATGGATGCTGTCGGCATTGCTCTTTGAATTCACTTTATTTAATGACAATGTTATTTCATGTGTTTTATTGTTTGTCTGTTAATTGTTTTTTGATCCATCATAATAATGGCAAAAGTGAGTCTTGGTAACGCCGGCAAATGGGGAATGAAGACATTCTGTGCGGTTTGTCTTGAAACGTGGTAGTGGTAAAGTCGAAAGGCTGAGATATAATGTTAGTGTTTCGTGGTCTTTGACGTTTGCTTAATTACTTTGGTGTTTATCAATATAATATTATTATTATGAGTTGTGAGATGATTTACATCAGGATCCATCTGTGTATCTGTTTATTTGTAGGTATTTGAATCTTTGCATAGTGCCCTTGAACATTTGTTGAAAGCACTCTCTGTGCCAAGACTGTTTAAACTCCCAAATAACTGGGTGCACTGGATTCGTCTTGTCTACACTCAGACCCAATGCCGAAGGCAACCAAGTCTCGCATGATGTAACTTACTGCGATGTATCAGTTTGTCAAATAAATGAACATACATACATACATACCACAGAATACACTATGTAGTTTTATATCATGTGCTTGTTATGGTGTTGATTTCTGTTGTTTTTCATTTTTAAAGTATTTAAGATTGCTTTGCAGTTGACAATTAGTGTGTGGGGTCGCGAGGAGGAGGTGATCGACAAACCGGTCTCACCAGGCGACATTAAGAATATTCTGTACAGCAAGTGCTTTCCTTATGACGTCATTCAGGCCGTTCTTCAGCAAGAGCTCATCATCAACATCGGAACATTCATCACCACCAACCCAGAACTCTTCACTGGCATTCTCAAAATACGCATTGGGTAAGAAATCTCTTTTTTTTGCTTCTTGTCCTTGTGATGATGGTTATGATGATGGTCTGATCATCTGCATCTTCGTTTAATATTTAATTTTTTTTCTTTTCCAGTAGCTTTATTGTTATTGATATCATTATTTTGTTTCCACTAAGGTAAGTGTAATCCCTCTGGAAACAAAAACTTGTCCAGAGGCAGTTAATATTTTCTGGAATGACTATGGCAGGACTAAGGTGCTATTGGGTATTACAGGTATTATATTTTTGTTGTTGTTGTAGCCATCGTCCTCGTTAGCATAACTGTCTTAATTGTTTAATAAAATATTATTTGTAATATTATGGTTTTATTAGAGATGCAGAATAAAATCTCCAAAATTGACTTAAAATGCGATATGATTTTAATTAAGAGAATTCAAGATCATGGTGTACATGCAGAACCTGATGGGAAGGATATTCTAAGGGTTGGTTTTGAATGTCAAGACCTTTACATAAGGGTATACAATACATGCCGCAGGACATGAGCCGGAACCTCCACATATTGATGCCTAATGTTCTAACACCACATTGTCTATTTAGCACTACTGTACAGATGAAGAACCTTGTTCTTGACTGGCTGGCTTGCTGGCTGGCAGGCTGGCTGGCTGGCCGACCGACCGACCGACTGACTGACATTTCCTCATTTATGATATATGTGACCTTATGTGATGCCATGCTCTGTTTGATGTGACATCTGAAGACAGCCTTCTTGAGTGGATGTTGATGTATCTGTCAGTGTTTGCTTTGATGCTGGCTTACAGGTGGATTGTTCAAGCGATGAAGTTGGAGTTGAAGTATTACGAAGACAAGGACTTGTCTCTTAACAGTCTCTCACCGAGCATGGTCAAGAAACTACTGTTCAACGTCATCAAACGAAAATCGGATGATGGACAGTACTACTCTCCTGAACGGTAGCAATTCAGTCACACAACAGTCGCAGCCATTGCATACCTTAATTAATTAGTAGGTCAATTTTGTGTCAATACAATGACTGGTATATTAAACTAGTTTGTTTGACATATGACATTCTATGTGGTAAGCAGAGAAGATGTAGAGGAGGCGATGAGTTCACTGTTTGATTCACAGTGGAGACTAATAATGATTGATCTTGTCCTTATTATTGATTCAAACTTACTTGAATACATGAGTATGATTTTAAGTCATGGTATGAACGGATGATTACAGGTTGTTACAGGAGTTTAACTGTATGGCAGTCACGCATAGGGCCATCTTTCCTTCTGCCCATTTGACCAATGCAACCCAGCAAACGAAAAGCTGAGTTGAACTTTGGGAGAGTAAGGGACCTCAATCCTTCATCCATGCTGATCTTCTGCTTTTTGTGCATGGCACCAGATTGTGTTCTTTTGATTTCTTTGTTGATGGAATTGAAGAAGAATGAAGTCCTGAGTAGGTGTGATGAGCAGTCAGTCAGTCGAACTAGACAATAGAAATGGTGTTTCTGATGACAGAACAATGATTTGGAACCGTCAACTGGATGGTGCGCTGAACCGTGTCCCGTCAGATTTCTACGAGCGTGTCTGGCGCATTCTGGAAAAAACTCCAGCTGGTATCAAGGTGGCTGGCTATCACTTACCTCAGGTGTTTACCATATATGCTCATGGTCTTTTTTATCAGTCTAGAGATTGCTCTTTGTTTAAGGTTTGGTTTGGATGTTTAAGCAATTTTTTTTAAAAACAACTTGTTGCATATAGTGTGCTTGTTGCAGACACAATGTTCTTCATATCAATGTGAAAATTTTTTTAACATCACAGCCCAGGTACTCATCGATCCACAGAGTGGGTACCCAAGCACCAGACCAAGCGGACATTTTGTTAGGAAATGTAGGCAATTACGCATTTTTACGGAATGTCAGACACCCAAAAACAAATTTCATAGCCTGTGGCAGTCAGCTAATATGATCAAGGGAACATTTTTGTGGTATATGTTCAGGTAACATTGCACATTTTTACGAAATCGGGGACCTGAGAGCCGATTTCATTGCCCAGGCAGTCAGCTTCAAGCAGGTATCCATTGACAGCCGTAGTTAAGACCACATATTTTTTATATGGCTCGGTGGCTGATCGGTTAGAGCGGTCAGCCCGTAACACTCAGTGTGCAGTGAGTGCGTAGGTTCGACCCTTGTCTGAGGCATCAGTCACTGTGTAGGAACCTTGAACAAGTCCTTCGCGCACAATTGCTTTGCATTTGCAGTACAACTGCAATTGAACCATCGAGGCGTGTGCATTTCTGAGCAAAAGATGTTGGAAGAAGGGCGATATCAAATTTCAGAAAAAATAAATATAAATAAATATTCTTATCATAAAACCAGTTGCTAACCCTGTCAGTGAGACAGACCTTCATCCCTTAAAGGTCTTTTTGCCATTGCCTCCTGTTATACAATAAATGTTTCCACTATGCCTGTTATATATATGACATGTGTGCCCAACTCCAGTTCTACGTAATAACATGTAATTGTGCAAATGGGTAGCAATAAGGTCTATGGTTGTGGTTAAGTTTGGTTCGATGTTTCGGACTTGAGGTTTGGTTTAAGACTTCAGTCGGTCTTCCCAAATATGATGTGATCTGCCTTTGTGTCCCACTCTGAAACTGTCAGCTGTGGTCATTTTAGAAAAACCCATTGTGTAACAAGAATTTTTTTAAATATTGTTATACTTTAATATTGTTCTGTATTTTTATATTATGAGGTTAGTTCATTAGGATAAATAACTCCTAGATAAATGACTTAATATTATTATATAAAATTTGTATTTAACGGTCATTTTCTCTTTACAGCAACCCACACTGTCTGATATGACTCAGTATGAGCTCAATTTCTCTCTTCTCGTTGAACAGATGCTTAGCAAGATTATTGATCCTGCATATCGTCAGATTATTGTGGAGGTGAGATCTATACCATTTTCTCAGATTGCCACATTTGGTTGATTGACTGAAAGATTGATTTGTGTTTTATATTCTGCTTAATTATTTGAATTACTCATCCATATACTATATCATATGAAATTTACTTTTTTACGGGTACAGTTTATTTATTGAAACGACTGTCTGCATTATTCAGACTTTGAGTTGCTAATTGATTGAAAATTAATGTAGACACTAACTGTTTCATAAATTGCTGACTGACCAAATGTTTTTCTCCTTCAGCTGTTCGTTATTGTTGAAGCAATACTTTCGCGAAATCCAGAATTATCCTTCTACAAACCGGTTGATATGGACAGAGTGAGTTTTTCTGTGTTGCATCTGGCTCCACTCCACTCGCAGTTATTATTTGAATTTTATGGAATAGACAGCTGATGAAGGTGTTCTATCCTATTGTCTTCATCATACAGCTGATAAAGATGTTCTATCTCATTGTCTTCATCATACAGCTGATAAAGGTGTTCTATCCTATTGTCTTTGTATGCAGTGCTGAGCACGACAAACTTATTATCTGTTTGTTGCCTTTAAAGTTTATCTTTAACTATCTGACATTCTATAATTATAGCCGTTTCAATCTTGACTTTTTGGCTGGGTTGGAGTGCCTCTGAGTAGGTGACTTGAAGGGCATTTTAGTAATTACTGAGTGAAACGATTTCAGCCTTTCTTGTGCAAGCTGCCCAAAATATGTTTACCCTAATAAAATGAGACACCACATTTTACATGCAAGATTTAAAGGGTCTTTACTAGCTAACGATTTTTGGAGTGTTATTATTAACCCAAATCTATAGAGATGCATGTTCTATTGTTTAACATACCAGAATGCCAAGTTAGAGATCAGGAATTCAATTTCATACCTGAGCCAAAGTATGTTTAGCAATTTCTATTCCACATGTGGATTATCATAGAAACTTGGCTGTGAACTGATTAGGCTGCAAGAGAGAGAGAAGTCTTGTCACAAACCATCATATACTGAACACAGAAAACTACAGTCATGATGTCTAGAAGCTGTAACGAGTGTACTGTAGTTCATCTAGGCAGTCATAACGAGTGTAGTTCTTTATCTAGGTTTTACTAATGAGTGTAGTTCTTCAGCTAGGCCGTAGTAACAAGTGTAGTTCTTTATCTAGATTTTCGTAATGAGTGTAGTTCTTCAACTAGGTAGTCGTATTGAGTGTACTGTAGTTCATCTAGGCAGTCATAACGAGTGTAGTTCTTCAACTAGGTAGTCATATTGAGTGTACTGTAGTTCATCTAGGCAGTCATAACGAGTGTAGTTCTTCATCTAGGTAGTCATAATGAGTGTTTCACATTGACAATAGATGACTCTACCCTAATGCAGATGAATCTTTGCTTGGCTGTATGTGTCATGCATGCGTGTGTGTTTGTGTTTGGTTAACTCTGGTAATTGTGAACATTTGTTTCTCAGTTGGTGCGTGAGGCGTTTGAGCTTTTCCTTGGCGATCAAGGTGAAAAGCACAAGCATGATGACATGACAACCTTCTACAACACGCTTCCAAACGTTCGGCATGGCACAACCATCTACATGGTACGTGCCATCATGAACCACCTGCTGGATGGCGACCTACGTGGACTCAACGACTTCCAGTGCAGCGTCTCCTAAATCAAAATTGACTCCGAAACGACCTTACTATCTGTGTGCACTGCTCCTCGCCCTCCCATGTTATTCATATATATACATATATATATATATATGTATATATATATATATATATATATATGCATTGTTTTCATATCCATTTCCTTCTGATCAGTTTTACAGAAAGATACATATGTTGTTTATCTGATATTTATGTGCATAGGATGTGCATTTGTTTTATATATATTTGTAAGCTTGCTGATGTCTGTTTACATAAATACAACATCGACACTTATATTAATTTTTATATATTAGTAATATATATATATATATATTAACATAATATATAAAAATATCAGATATTTATTTGTTACACATATGAAAGTTATCTAAGCTACATGTATCTGTATCATCACCCGGATTATAGTATGCTTGTGCAGTTGTAAGGTATTTCTGAACCATTTGAACACAAAAGAAAATGAATGCTGTTTGTCTGTTATGGTCAGTTTTGTTATTCTAGTAGTTATTTACAACCAGATGCTGAAACCAGAAGATGATTGAGTTTTTCATTCTATACCAAGTAAAACTGATCAATTGTCTCTGGATGCCATCTTGCAATGTTGGCCATTTCTCTTTATTTGTGTCAGGTTTTAAGTTTGAGAATATTAACTGTCCTATGTGGTTTGCCAAAGGGTATGTTTCTTTTGCCTTTCATAATACTCTCGGGCTTTGAACGATGTATTCAATTTAACCAGCCCTAATTCATCGTGACACTTCTGTTATATTTCAAAAAGGCTTGCTGCTTGTATTGTATTATTTTCAACTTGTATTCAAAGTGTTTAGTTTTAATCGAGAGCTTATTACGTCTCTTCACTCTTATTATTATTTACTATTACGATTTTTCTGTTCATTGGTTCCTGATTTCACAATTGCAACAATATTCAGCAGCCTGTTTGTTACCAGATGAATGTTAGCATTCAGAGACATTGAAATTTGACATTTGCAGGGTTTAATATGACATGTGTGCCCAACTCCAGTTCTACCAAAGCCTAATTGCAATTGTGATTTGGATGGTTTAATTTTAAAATAATTTGTTCTGAAATTTGACGTTTTGAGTCGTTCTTAATAAAATTTCAACTTCACATCAATTTATTTTGTAGTGAACTTGCATAATGAGACTAGTCTGAAACAACAATATTTGCCTAAGCAAATTTGTTGAAATTCTTGTTTAGTTGTTCAATAAGTTCCCAGACAAAGAATCTTTCCTTTCAGATCACCTGCTTGTCTTCATTCATTGCTAAACCATTTCACATGTCTGGACTTGAGTTATCACGTGACGACAGTACTGGGCTCCCCTACAGCTCATGGTCAAAGCCCAATCAATGTCTATTACATGTCTCTTGACAGTGTTGAGTTGTAAATGAGCGAAAAGCAACATGTCACTGTACTTGGAGTAAAGTCTTGGTACTAGTAGCATGTCAGTGGACTTCTTCATTTGCATTTGACATCGGTCACATACGCATTTCATTGTATATTATGAGAACTTATGTGAAAGAGACTATTGGGAACAGATGGCTTTCTCAACTAAAGAACTAAGGTAGGCCACATCAATTGACGAAACTACTTTCAAACAGTTTACATTTAACTATTATAGATTACTTGAAGGGAGTCCTCTCTAAAGGGTGACACAAATTGACATAGGAAGTTTCTTTGAAACTAGGATTTCTAGAAGAACTTCAATTCTGTACCAGTAATAGGCTTTAAACTGATGGCATAGTTACAAGAATTTTCAGCAAAATGGATAGATTTGGAAATAAATCCTCTCCATATTGAACAATAAAACCAATAACGCTAGACTACAACCTTATTTTAAATCTTTGTACTTATAAAATTATAGGAGTAAATATTTTTGAATGCTAATAAAATAATAATACTGTTTAAAAAATTTTACAATCTAAGATAGCTGAACTTCCAGATGAGTGCTTGCACATTTGGCATAATAAATAATGTGAACAAATCCATAGGACTCTGTAGCTATCAATTGCAGCAGCATGCAGTCACCCCCGCGATGTCTACAATATATATTTTTACTATCAAGCTGAATGCAGCCCTTTCTTTTATCTACCGAGTTATCCAAACTTAGAAGTTGTGAATTACTATACCATATTTGTGAATTATATATTAAAATCACATGTAACTTTTAGTACAATGAGGATAATATTACACTTGAGCTGGAACCGAATTATATGATTTTATAAGAAAACAACAACTGACTAAGCCTAACATTATAGATGTTATGAGTATTATGTCGCTGTTTACAGGCCCTATGTGATCACTGAGGGTTTTTTGTAATCGGGTTAGCCTAAATTGAATTCTTAACTTTAAAATTCCTAGAAATTCCTTATTCCTATAAGCTTCCTGAATTCGCCCTCGTAAAATAGGGCCTATTCAGAGAATTCGGAGTTGGTCAAAATACTCGGCCAAAGCAATACTATTAAAGTGCTGAAGTAGGCCAAATAGTTGGGGCGCTGCCATGTGGACAGAAAATACGCAATTGCGTTCCAAAAAAGATTAAAAAACGAGCAAAAATATTTTAACAAATTTTATTAACGAAGCAAAAGAAATATAGATATTTAACCAAATAATGATATGTAAATAGAATGAAATTTTCAACTTTGTCAGAACATACTTAGTACTTACGGGTAGACCTATTGATGTTATCGAGACTCAGAATAGCTAATATAGCCTATAGAGGTTTTTCATAGCAGACGATAATTGAACATTCTCTGTTTGAAACGTTTCTGCTTTCATTTTGCTTTTAAATTACCGTTTAAAATTGCGTACCAAATTTTCAAGGCCAGCGCCGCTACTAGAAGAAAAAAGCAGGGGCCTTATACAGAACAAGTTAACTTCAATGTAAAAGCTTTCCTTCCAACTCAAGGATTATAGTGTTGGTCCTTGCCTCCAACTAATAAATTTAATAAGGCTATTAAAAGTTAAGAAACTGACGATATGGTAGGCCTAATGTACCACTACCACCGTAAATAAAACCTCGCATTAGGCCTACCCCACCTCACTCCTCTATCTAGCAATTATCATAATAATTTGTCAATGTTAAGTTGCAATTATTGCCACACCAGAACAGATGGCCATATATTTATGTTCTGGCGATACGCATTTTACTATATAGAACCGTGTTACAATTAACACTTTGTAGCAAACATGTAGGCTAAATCCAATTATGTAACGGATTAAAAGGTCTAGGCATAGGCCTAATGAAAACCGGGTACTAATCATCTGGACCTGAAAGTAAAACTTTATCCTTTGATTTAATATATTTCTACTGAACCGGTTAGACGTAAGCCTACGCATTTGGGCCGAATTCAAAAATTGGTAGGCCTAATATTAAGTGTATATGGTCATCCTAAAATAGTTTTAGGCCTATTAAACAACATGTCAACACCAATAGGTCCTAACTGGTAACGGCTGCCCGCAGGATCGGCAATCCCAGGGGGGTCGAGGGGGACAAGTCCCCCTCACCTTTTACAGAGAGGTGACACGTTATAGGTGTGTCCCCCACATTTCCTACCCCTCTCATTGGGTGCCCTCACCTGTCCAACGAGATCGCCGCCTCTGGCTGCCCGATAGCAGAACAGTTTGCTTGTGGGCGCATGGTAAACCGTAAAACTACAATGAGAGCAAATTAAAATCTGACAAATTGCAATGAGAGAAAATTCCAATTTGACAAATTGCAGCGATCGTTGTCTACAAATTCTGTTTTATATTTCTGAGCAAACAAAAAAGCTTAGGTTCCGCCGAGATTTGAACTCGGATCGCTGGATTCAGAGTCCAGAGTGCTAACCGTTACACCACGGAACCATATGGTGCCATACACGAAATTTTTAAACTTTATTCTTGACGGAACGTTGGCCTACCAGCCCTCTCGTAATTCGTCACCGATAAAGGTTTGTTTTTCAAATGATTGTGTCATAGTTCAAAGAAATATGAACAACGGTTCAGATATCAAATAGTAGCGAGATCTACCGAACTACTAATCAAAAGTAATCATACATTGAACACTAAACACCTGGCGAATGAATAACGCTAACATTCTCATTGCATCATGATCAGTCACCTGTACAAGTGATAAACTTAACTGAACCTTACAGAAATTTATTGGCATAATTTATGCTAATTTGACAGTCCGTAGCAGCAGGCCGATATATGCAGGGTATATTCAGTGGACATTGCATAGCTCGAATTTGGTGAGTTCTACGCACTTAGATCATAATTAGGCCTATAATGTCCAAAGTAACTGTAATCTGAAAATGCAATAGCCCACGATAAAAATTATACAATACTGATGATGTTCTACGTACTTACAGCATTATCTTATAGAATGGTCTACAACTGTAATTTACAAAGTTCAGAAGTGCTCATTTAAGCCTGGTAACCAATAGGACTGGAGTATATTGTAGACTGGAAGATCCTCTTCGTACAACAGTTTTTTCCAGTAATTTCGCGTGATCTCAATCAATCCCATATCATTTGATCATGATGCCGTTATTTATCGCGTCATTCTGTCACGGATGATGTAGCATTGCGTGTTCAATTGGGCCATATTATTAGCACGTAGGTGGCAAGTGCTTGCGTGTGGGCCGGCCAAGGATACGTTCTTTGTTGCCGCCTAGCGGTCGTTGTGAGAGCCTGGTGACAATTGTAACGGAGGTGATTGAGGTCGGGATCCGGGTACGTCATTTCGGCTTCAAATGTGGACAGTTTGACCCCAGCTGGACTCGTCAGGTCAGTCTCCGAGTTCTAGGGAGCGTGAGATGAACCAGCTCGTCGCTGATGTCAATTTAATTAGGTCAACACGGCGTCAAGTGGCCTGATGAGTGAGTCATTAATTCTCCCTGGGCCAGCCGCGCAACTGCATTAATATGCTTGACAGTTCGTTCCCGTTAAGTTTTTATTATCTAGCGCGCCATTGTAGTGGCCGCGGTAGTGGGTAATTAAACACGAGTTCTGGTTAAACGGGGGTTGAAATTGAAGTAGATGAGAGATCAAAACGAAGAGGTGACTGTAATGACGAGTGAGTCTTTACTTACGTAGTCGACGTTTGGGTTCGTCTAATGCGACATTCACATTGCGAAAACGAGTAGTATTTTGAAAAACTTCATAGACGTCCGGAGTGAAAACATTTTCTTCTTTTCTTACAGGCATATCGGAAGAAAGTGAAAATATTCGAATTCGTAGATGTCAATGAATACCTGACAGGTGGGTGGCCATTGGTTGCGTTTCTGCGAATCTGTTGACTGTTTTAGTTATAATTTTATTGTCCTAAATGGGTCCTACGTATGACACATAAGGGGCCAATCGCGGTGAGACATTGCTATGTTAATTTTTAACCCGCATTTGTCTTATCTCTTATCTAAGTCGTTGACTTAATGGCTCTTTTATTTGACATGATTGCAATGTCTGGTTGTACCGGTTTTCTGTGTAGTCCACGTATACGTGACTGCTCTTCATGATTGTATCGGGTGTGGTCTTTTATCATGGGTGTTTGTTTTAATGGTTTCAACTGATTTCAGCTACCCATTAAAAAGGATTTCTTCAGCTCCCACATGCTAATTTGAAGATGTTTACTTACTGCTGCATATCCATGCTATCCTAAGGTAAAAATTTCTTGAATGTAGTGCTGATTTGGATTTGATCTGTAATGCTATTACACAGAGGCATTACATGCAATGGAAGTACCTGTTCAGTCCAATAATTGTTATTGTTCAAGATGAAAGGATCAAGTGTTTGTTCACTTGAAATGTTGTGAGTAATAGAGTAGATCGGCAGACATACTTCAAGATCCTTATCACTGTGCGCTAATTAGAAATGCATATAAATAAGTTGATGTGTGTATCAAAAGCTAAATGCCAGCCTTCTATAAACTACCTGTATGTGATCATGACTTCCTTTTAGGAGCTTTTGCTGAGATCGCACCATATAATTGGCCCAGTTAGCTACACTGGTAAGAACGTAGGCTGCATGTCTTGTGCCTCTGCAAAAGAGAGCATGCGGATTGCGGTTTGTTTCCAGATGGTGGCTAATTTCAGGGATTTAACTCTCAGCATAGCAAGGTTATAGCATGGTAACCCTAAATGGTATGGCATACATTCAAATAGACGAGCGGTGATGAAGGGTCTCTCACCCGATCAAATTCTCATTAAAAAATGAGCAGGGTTGAGACCATACGACTGCTATAGAAAATGCACAACTTATAAATGTGTGATTACATTAATTTAAACTACATTTACTTCGATGACGTTCTCTTTGCATCTTAAACTCACGCTTAACAAGAGTTCATTTATATGAGCAAAATAGAGTTAAGGAATTGATTGATGTCTGTTTGTTTAGGTTAACTGAGATAGACCAGGATTCAAAAGAAGAATGGGTGAAAACTTAGACGGCGTACGACGAAGGATAGCGTCGGGTACGTCCCTAGGTCGTCTTGGGGAAGAAAGCAGTAATTCTGTGGAGCGGTTGAATCACACGGCGAGTCCTGTTCCCTGGGACTCAATCCTGCAGAATCTGTCTGCAGCCCTTCCAGTAATTTTGCACACTCCCGCTCCAGCGGATCGTAGGGAAGAACGTTCGAGCTCTGTGCCACAAGTGCACTCCGATTACCATCTCCATCCAGAGGGAACTCATCCGTTGGGTGTTCGAGGGTCCGTGGTTCGAGGCAGCCTCAACTCGGTGATGAGAAAGCGACCGGTTTCTGGTACATGTAGTCTGCAAACGGTGGGAAACGGAGCTGCCGCGGTGCCGACGGACGACAGCCCCGTCGTGGGTCGGGTCATCCGCGTCCGACACGAGGAAACAGAGGAAAAGCTCAACCAGAGCCTGTCGATGATCTGCCGAAAATCGCCGAAGACATCGTCGTCACAAGCACCTGGTGACGAGGATGGACCAAGAGCCGTTGGTCTCAAGCTCAAGGAATCTCTGAAGTCAGGTGTACGCATTAAAATCGATGTATCTCAGTATGAGCTTGATAAGGTAGTTGTTGCTGTCACAAGTGATAACGTCCTTAAAGTCTACGTTGTTGGAAACGAGAAGAAAATGCTGCACGCACTCCAGCTATCGCAGAATCCTCCTCTCCAGTCACTTCTGTGTAGCATCATTGAGGGAACATCATTATACATACGCGAAAGGTCAAAAGAGGCCATGGTGTTGGAGTTCAGTGGGGTTGGGGATAGGTTTCTTCCGGTGGTAAAGACCGATGAGACATCCTTGAAGTTTACTGTAGTAATCCACATCCCAGAAGAAATTACATTTGATGATGTGATTGTTAAGACAGTGGATGAATCGCTGGTCATCAAGGGACAGCAGGGAACCAGCACACAGTTACCCTCAGAAAGCACTTCAATTAGGGTTCTTATGGCTTTACCCGAGGGAGCCGATAATCGGAGCGTCATGGCTCGAATGATCGAATTCAATCAGCTTGTGATCGAGGGATCGCTCGGACTTGCATCGCGTAGAATGACGTGTAACTTCTGAAACAGTGAAAGGTTCCAGATTTACGGGTTGCCAAACTGGAGTAATAGATTTTATGCTTACCATGTCAGTCAAAGTATACTAAATGTTATGATCCTAGAAGCAACATCTAATTACATCTTGTTTGTGATGTCTGCTGATGCATACCATATTTATATTAGCCAATTTAACAGACCTTGATTGATGACTGCCAAGACTGTTCTTACATGGCTACGAATTTAGGCAGACCTGTGTTTTTCCTAGTTTTACCTTTGAATGCATACTGTGATGATACCAAAGTTCATTAGCATGGCTGCAAAGTAATATTCAGTTGTCAGACTTAATTGACTCCAGCAAAGAAGAACTCTTATAATAATTAAGTTAGAGTATTGTTCTTCTTTGAGGCTTACCATTTTCGGGTGGTGATAGCTTGTTAGTGAAGACATAATCGCTCAGCGGATCTTATGTTTATGTGAACTTGTTCCTGGCATATTCTTAATTGAGTCTTGAAGCAACAATTTTTGCGTTCAAGTACTTTGTTCTCAGGTGATGGCTGTGAACAGATTGTGCAACCTTTGCATGCCTTTCAGTTGGAGAGTTGAAACATTATTCTAAGTGGAATATTCCTTAGTGCTGGTGGTGATTAAACCACTTGTTTTGCAGCAATGAAATAATGTGTCCTATTTTGAAGGTAACTTCTTTGGATACCAGTATCATTGTATTTACTATAAAGTTTGTGTGACATTGTGGCCGATTGGTTAGAGTGTTCAGCCCACAATGCTCAGTGTACACTGAGTTAGCGTGTTCGACCCTCGTCCGAGGAGTCACTGTGTAGGGACCTTGAGCAAGTCCTTCGCGTGCAATTGCTCTGCAGTTGTGTCGTCAAGGCGTGTGCACTTCTGAGCAAAAAATGTTGGAAGAAGGGCGATATCAAATTTCAGAATAAGTAAAGTTGAGAGCACAAGGTTGTTAAAAAAGCTGAATTATACATCATCAACACAAATCTTTGTATGCTAGGAGCCACTCCACTCCCTATAGATAGGTTGTGTTGAATAAAGTTGTGCTCCATAACTGAACTAAATTAGGGATATATCTGAGTGCATCATGTGATTTTTGTGACTGTTATGAAGAGACTGGTGTGTATGTACATGTTACAGGCAATGTGTGAAACTAGGGATTTGTAAAATGTCTAGGCAATTTGTATAACCCTAACTCTACCCTGATCCTAACTCTAATCCTAACCGTTAATGGGTGATTTTACATATTGCCTAAAATCTAAGAAATCAGGCATTTCACAAATCCTTATTTCACACAATGCCTGTAACATATATAGCAGCCAGCTGTACAGTCTGCAGAATGGTTCTGAAAGCTATCTAACCAGCTGAAAGCTGACCATCTGTTTTTACTTTAAGCTTGAAATTGCAGCTGGAAGATTTTCTGGGGTATCTTAATTTTATACAACATCACATTTTCTCTCACTTTTCTCTGTCTTGTTGACTTTACTCTGGCGCTGATTTCTGGTGTTTCCTCCTCCGATAATTTATCTGTGCCAATAGTATTGAGAATCTTTAGTCATGCCACTAGCCAATCAGCAAACAGGAAGATGATGTTGTTGCAAGTTTATGTAAATGAGTAGAATGTATTTTCATCATGTTTTGAATATCATATAGAAATATTCTCTTTTCGTGAGTCTTTTTGTGTGACAAATAATTTATCCATTAATTATTTTTGCGATCATAGCTTATGATACTGAAGCATATACTGGTAGACACTTCTGATATCATGGCACTCAATGAGCAGGATATGCTAGTAACGGAGATCATTGTATTGTTTCCCTTCAGGTCGGATTGCAAGTGATAGAAGGTGACTCGGTTGGTTACCATGGCACAGGATTTTTTGCTCATAAATTTTACTTAATATTCGTTTGCTCGTATTATATCGTGTTGTTTTCCTTCAAATTAACACATTAAATACCATTTCCTTCAAATTAACACATAACTGTAAGTTTATTACTGCTGGTGTATCATTCTTTTCCAATGTTACAGTCTGTTACATAACTGACACTGTTCGTACTGTCTTTGTGATCATGTGATTAGTGTTACATATAGTAACTGGCTGTCATGGTGTTGTCCTGTTAGTGAGAAATTGTTTTCATAGGTGTCTGAATAGCCAATGTTACAGTCCAGTTATGAATGTAGAATATGTAGCTTTTAAATGGTTTGGTTGCCTTAATTAAAAGTTAGAATTTAGTGCCTTAAATTTGCTGTGTTCTCAGTTGGAATGTATTGCCTTGATTACAGAGATTGATGCCTCCTTCAGTTTTATTGCTTTTATTTGGATATGCTTTTTTAAAATTTATTCTTCTTGGATTTTGGCATTTCAATGACTTACCGGTTTTGTACTGTTTTGCAAATTATTAGTTTCTGATTCAAACTGCTGTTTTTTATGGCATGTCCTTGGATTTTATGGCATTACTAATTATCTGTTTTTTTAAGTACTGGCATATTGATTGATTTTACTTTGGTTATGATTATTTGTATTGGCCTAATAAGTTACTACTTTTATAATGAATTTTGTTTAATTAAGAACTTTAGAAAACCGTGTGGAAATTTGAATAAGTTCATGAATTTCAAATGTTAATATTATAGCTGGACCTTTATCTATGATGAATTTATTAATGCTACTCTTTGTGAAGCTGGCAACATATAATTTAGAATTTGATGTGACAGAAAGCATGACAAATCAAAGAATTTAGGAGATTATAAATTAGTGTTTTTTTCTAGGAAATACCAGTTGTGTGGATTCGAATGCTGCTGCTGTATGTATGTGCTTAGTATTTATGCTGACTATGTTTCTATTTTTATTTCTACGTTAAATTTATGAAAACTAATCAAATGTTAGATCTTACAGATTTTCTGCATTAGGAATGCTCACCACTTTCATTCCCGACAAGTTTGTTCCACACTTCGTTCATCATTAAGCCGATGATAAGCTATGCAACAGTGCTCTTGAAATGGGAAAAGAGTCAGATTAAGGACAAAGTGTAAATATTTAGCATTTCTGTTTGAGAACCAGAAATTGAAAGTGTGTGGTATGCTATCATCAATCAGCAAATGCTCTTGTCCGTGAAAGTGAAGAGTTTGCTAACGGACTGATGCAGGCAAGGCAAAATGGGGATCGGTTAGCCCAAACGTGGGTATGAAGGGGTTCTTGTGGGTTACTATGTGAAAATTGATATGACTGTGGTTGTTGGTGTATGAAAATTGGTCGTCTAATCTTCAGCTGTTTCTGTCTATCAACAGTGATGAGAGCACAACACAGTTTAAGTCTTCTTGGCCGATGCAGTGAACTTAGTTGTTTCGACAGTTAATGGTTGTGGTACCAAGCACTGTAGTTAAATTTCTGGCATGTGCAGAAGTAATAGGCAAGGACTCGGATGTATTGATGGCCATGTCCAGCACTTTCAGATTCATCCCATGCCACAGTTCTAGTGAGACCCAGCAATGTTGAAGGTTTCTTCAGCATCACACTCTGAGTTTAAAGTTTAGACGTTGTTTATTTCCTAACCTTATAACAGTGATGTTGCCAGCTGGATTCATTGATGCCAAAACTTGTTGCTTTCATATATCTATCTAGATATATGTCTGTGATTTAGCTTCAGGCTTGATTTTTAACAAGGAGGAATTGGTGAAATCCATGTGAACATCATATGTTGAAGCTAAATGTGTGTCTGTGGTTGTTGGGTTATAGATTTATGTAGAACTGTTTTCTTTCATGATTTCTGTACTTGCTGTTTTTGAAAAACTGTGAAGTTGGCATTGGCAGTTCTGAACTCTCTATATGTTAGCCATTATGTTTCAATTGACACTGAAAGACTTATTTTACTTGAAGGGTTTCAAATATCTTAACCATCAATTTTTTTGCACACTGACCTGATTGGTTTATTCAATTTAAGAAAGGTTAATTATGCAAAAGCTCCTTGTGGCTATATATATGCACATGTTGGCATACCCTTTGATTGTGCATTTAAAGTTCCATTTTTTTCTGTATCATATGAAAGGATCTTTCGCAGTTCTCCGCATTCGGAGGCGCTCCCAGCGCAAAAGATTCAAAGAAAAGAGTGGCCTTAAAACAACAGAAAAGAAGGCTTTTGTCCCACCAGTTAAAGTAGGAGGAACATGTCAAAGGAGGGAGCTGGTTTCATAGTTCACGGCCATTGAAGGCATGAGCTCAGGTTTTGGCCATTATCAGTCCTTGTTTGCAGGATGAAGAGATAATGCCAGTAAGTTGACATCAGCAGGCGAATGAGGTCAGAAAAGATACTTAGGAGCTAACCCAGAAGACGATTGGTATATTAAAGTAAGGACCTTGAGCTGAATTTGAGCAATAAGGGGAACCAGCACAGATGATCAGGCATGAAAGTGGAGTCTGGCTATTAAGCTAGATGCTCTGTAGAATAGATATTGTGGCTGGGAGAGCTGACCAATATAATGGCTGGGAGCATTAACCATTTCATATATATATATACACATATATATATATATGGTTGTATTTTTGCTTTATCTTTTTATATAGTTTTTCTCATTTTTCAATTTTTAAATGCACCAATAAGATTTTTGCTGTTTGCTAGATATCCAGCCTTTTTGAAGTAACTCTCTAATTCTTAGATCTTTATAATTATTGTCATCTGTTTTGCATTTAATAGAAGTTTTGGTGAGGATGTTGTGTTTCTGACTACATGTTTCTGTCAATAATTACTCCATCTGCTAGAAAACTATTCAACAAGCTAATTGCATATAACAGCCAATTGACAATTTTCTTTGCTCAAGTAACAAGCAGCTTCAAAAGCTGAAAAAAATAGAATGTGCCAAATTTAACCTTTGGGTCTACGTAGGTCTTTTGATCCCAGTCAGTTGATCCCTTCGTCAATTGATCCCCTGCCTATTGAACCCAGCCTACTTGATACAACATATTCATGTTCCACTTGCGACCTTCTCCATTTATTAAAAGAACGATGTAAAAGAGCACCAAATGTTAAAATGAAAAAAATACAAAAGCGTAATTGAGAGTCGTGATATGATTAGTTTATCAGCATAATGTCCCAAGCATAAGCGTCTATGCATGGGATAAATGAGACATTGCTCTGAGATAGTCATACTATTGACTTTAATCAAAGATGTTTATGTCAAAGTCTTGTAACTATTAATTAACTATTAACTATTATAACTATTAACTGGCAGATGATCTATCTCATTTACAACCTCTCCACAATGCGATACTGTTGCAACTAAGTTATCAAGTACAGTAAAACTTTGTTATATCAAAGTTCAAGGCACCAAATAGTTGTTTGATATATTAAAGGTTCCAACTAAGATAGATACGTATGGTCTAACCAGTGTAGTCAATCACACCATAATATGGTGCAATTAATATTGTTTGTATGTGTTAGCATTTGGTTGTAGCTGGGCCTTTGACTGACATTCGATATAGTATTAAAGAAAGACTGATGCACATGTATATCTGGCTACTGAGAGGTAAGTCTAGAGGTTTAGTAGGCATCGTAAGGTCCTTACACTGGGCTTTAAAAGGCATGGCTACCATTCTACAGGAATTGGTGGTCACACAGAATCGAGGCCATTATGGTTGATCTACATAATTTTACAGTTCTATTTGTGTAGTTGGATAGAGCTTCATGTCAATAAAATCTTTTTCACTTATTTCAAACCACAGATTTATCTAATGGTTAAAAACGGTTCATTTTTATTTGATGTAACTAAGTTTTGCTGTATGTACAAATACATTACAACGATACTACCTAACAAGCAATTGTCCTAATAGTCAGTTTTGTTGTTAATGTGATGTACCATAGATATCACAGTTCTTTATTTTCCCAACACCGTCCACACAGGAATTCTTTTTTTGCCGTTTTGCTTTCGGCTGAAGTGTATGATTCTCCTGTCCAATATTTGATGGAGTACATGCTTCTGAATCACATACTGCGTTGAAATTGTTGACAAATTCTTTTATGTTCCTATCTTCTTCTCGCTTCTGCTTACACTTTTTGGAATTTTTTGATGGAATCCTACTGTCCTTTTTGTCATCTATATTTTCAAGCACTGGCAAAACTGCTTCTGTTATGTCAGCATGTTTACACTTCATTCTCTGTGATTTCGATTCATGTAATGCGAGTGCTTCAGTCTGATTAATGATCTTGTCATTCAGCTTACTCTTTTTACATTTTTTACTTTGTAGTTGAGATTCTTTTGCATTGCATTCTTGAACATGATCCATGATCTCATTCACAGAAGCCTCCTTTCTCTTTCCAGTTTTCTTACATTTCTTTTTCTTCACACCACCATCTTCAATAGGCTGATCCATAAGATTGATCGTGGCCTCTTGGTCTTCGCTCCTTTTCTCCCTTTTCTTGCTCCCATCAGTTGCCTCAGTCTGATTCTCATTAGATAAAGGATCTTTTTCTGTCCTCTTTTGCTGCTCTTTCTTCTTCTTTAACTCCTTTGATTTCTTTTCAGAATTTTCTGTCATTTCTTCACTGTGATTGACTGACTTTTCTTCATTAACCAATGATTCGTTATCTCCACAACCATTTCCTTTGTGCTTCGTCCTTTTCTTTAGCTTTTTCAGACCTGCCTCAGCATCATCTAAAGAAATAATTTCCTTGTCAGTCGATACTCCATTGGGCACAAATAAATTGTCATTGTATCTGCTACTCCTTTTCTTCTTTGGTAATTTTGGACAAGTCTTTTCTTCAGCATTAGCATTATTAATTTCTATTTCTCCAGTGTCCATGTCATCCCTCTTGTTCCTCTTCTTGCTTTTGCCTTTTGTTATCATTTCAGTTGTGGATGGCTTGAAGTCGACATCATCTGTTGTCTCTTTTGTCTCATCCTTGCGTTCTTCAATCTCTCTTTTCTGCTTCTTCTTTTCGTTCTTCACACTGTCTTCCCGACCACTCAAACTTACAGCATTCATTTGGTCTTGCCCATCGCTGGGCAATGGCAACTTCTCTACCTTTAGGCCATTCTCGTTACTAGCTTCTGTCTTCATTTTCATATTTTCTAGCAAGCTAGCTGCTGGGCTTCTATTCGGCTTTGAACCATTTGATGTCATCTGTGAACGAAGGTACTCCTCATCGTGTTGCTGGATTCGTAGCAGCTTTCCTCTTAAATTGAGGCCGTGTCGTGCACCTCTGAAAAGTCAAACAGACTTCACCTTAACATGGAAAACTTCAGCTCTGAAAGTATGTTTAGACTTGACTCCAATATAGTTGAATGTATCAAATACTTTAATTGTGCTGTAAAGACAAATGGTTGGCTAAATAAGCAGCTCTGGAATCTTCAGTAACGTTAACTAATATCAGTACTTGTGGACTTAAAATTAATTGCACCTGAACTTCTCACAGAATTAATTAAAAAGTGATGCATTGCACTGTAATCCATAACAAGCTAATCAGAGAAACTCTAAACTAGTATTGTATCTCATTACATTTTAAAGTAATAACAATTACATATTCTGTAATATAGTATACAATTGTAACAGGATTTCTATATATTTTCATAATAGGCTGCCTGCATCTCGGCTTTTGTACAGTACATCATTAAGAAATTCTCTAAAACAGAGAGCACATGCTGTCTACAAGATCTAAATAATTGTGCAAATGATAGGCTAAGTTATAACAATTATGCACTGATCAACACAGGGCATAGCACTGTGAAATAGAAATTTCGATTGAAGTATTAAGTTAGACCAAAACGTAGACATTAAAAGCATCTTAATGGTCTTACTTGTGTCCAGTCATCCCTCCACAGGCCTTGAACAGATCTTCATCCGTCATTCTGAAACAGAAAAAATACAGAAGTTCCAAAAGTTCCACTCTTTGTAACTGAAACATAAGTTTTCCAACAAGTTCAATCCAGTTATCAATTTGATGTAACGGTAGTGAATTGCATACACGTCGCAAATTATGTGTAAGCTGCCAAATTTTCATCTTCCATACTTTAACAAAACTTCATGCCACCATAAAGCTGAGAATTGTTAAGGACTACTGGCTACTCTAATCCGTGCAAAATATTAAAAGGTGATCGAATGAGGCTTGAATGCAATAAGGAGATTTAATCTGTAATAAGCTTTACACCATTATATCAAGATATGTTCTTTAGCTCTATGTATTTCTTTTGGAAAACGTTAACTGATCAAAAAGCACATTAAAATAAAATATCTCAGCAATGTCTGTGCCCAAGAGGATTTTCTGTTTATATTATCTAGTTGAAAACATATCTCACTTTGAAATGATTCCAACATCACTATCACCATCACTAGAACTGTCACTATCAGAGTCTTTCACTTCGATTCCATTGTTGGTTAGTGTGGCAGACTGCAAAAAGAACACTATACCAATCAGAAGGCAAAGAAATCAATAATCAATATAGTCTTCACAGCCAAGAAACAGAAAATACACATATTTCAATTCCAGGTTGCTCTTACAGTTTATTGTGACTCGCAATTCTTTTTTTATTCTAACCAGATGCCAAGACTTGACCATAACATTCAGCATTTATCAAGGAACTTAAATGATACATCATTTAACTTAAAAGGTTCTGAAAATTAGATTTATAACCCATGTAAACTGAATTTGGCAGTCAGGTCATCAACAAACCTACATCAATTAATGCTCTCAGCCAGAGCACTAATCACCTTGTCTTAATCAGATTAACCTATGACATTTAACTGAACTAACCTTGACAAAGCAGCCATACGTCTTTGGCTTTGTCTGTTGCCTTTTTGACTGCTTTTTCGTACTGACATCAACAGTGGAGGTCTTCTTTATCGACACGCCGTTCTGGAAGCAAAAACAGATGGATGGTAAAGTCAGACCCACGATTGACATTCTAACAACATAAAGAAATGTTCTTCACACAAGCCATGTTCCTGGACTGAGACAGAATTCTAATCTTAAATAAATAATTAATTGTTTTGGAAATGACAACTTTGAGACTATTTCTGCAACAAGCTTCCAGTTGCTGTCTAGTGTGTACTGCTAAACTTTGACATTTCAATAGCAAAGACCTTCACTGAAAATACTCACTACTAAATTATTGAGCTAAAACCAATGAAAATGTTGCTTCAAAATAAAACAGTTAAGTACTGCAAATACAAAACTTATACAATCAAAACAGAGAAAATATGTAAGGCATAACCAGAAATCACCTTGGCTGAATATAACATTTTTCGGAACAATTCAGAAGTATTCACCTCGGCAAATATTACACACATAAATAGTTGAAAACTAAATTCTGTTAATTCAATAAATTTCTTCTCAATATCTAACAATCTGTAAAAAAAATTAATTTTAAAGATGCATTAGTAGTTATTACAGGCAGAAGCATTTATTTTGCTAATTTTTCATTATGCGAAACAGCAAAAGCGACAAAAGTCGAAAATTATAAGCTTCACTTGCGGATAGTACTCGCCGGGCCAGAGTGCCACTACTATTCGGGTTGTACCCGGATCCGGCAATAGTGCATCCAAATACTTGGATTTGGTACATGGTGGAAATTGTCTACTCGGTTATGCCCTAAAAATATGTAAATCTTTTCTGACAAAAGCTGCACAGAACAAATCTCCCCAATACGATTGAGCTTAAAACCTGATATAATTGATATAATTATTACAATCTTTCTACCTCATCTGATACAACTTCAATGCTATTTGCCGCTGTGTTGAAGACATGGTCCCACCATTGAAAAGAATACTTTTCACTTGCATCATAACCCATCTAGAAAGAAGAAATCAAAGAAATGTACACACTATTATAGCTACATATTGTTGGAAAAATCATTTATATACATTAATGCAATTAATAAACACTGATTGCTGGAAACCCTTGTCCATAGAGCTGTAACATGACAATGTATTCATCATCGACAGCACCACGAGAAAAAGAAGCAAGCGCCTTCCATACATTCCAATTTAATGATACAGGAACATTGCTTTAACGTTATTACTCCAAATGCACAGATCTGATATTATATACGGACTCCAAAGCACTGAATAAACAATCTGTAATTTACAGTCACTACATAGCTCTATGATTTAGAAACCACTGAAACAATTATTGTATGTATAACTAACAATAAAAAATCCACACTCAGCACAAAACTGTTCCCACATGTTTTCCAATAATAAGTCTATGTTCTGACCCTACAGCGCTTAATTATTGGAAATTGTAGGTACTGCCATCATATGGTGTCTTTGAGATACATAGGACAGTTAACAACAAGCATAAGTGAAGCCAGGAGTCAAAACCCGCCATTTGCCGGCTCTTAGTTATTAACATGAAGGCTGAAATATAGGTGAGAGGGGTCAAAAACACAGAAAATCGTTTTATGTCATATTGTTACAAATAGTCTTCTTTCAATATATCTGAAATTAAAAATGCTGAATTCAAATATTTAGTTGGAGAAAAATGACTTTTAATCCTTGTGGTGTCAAGATTCGCATTGCTATAATATGCACACGTTCTGAGAGGTGAACGATTTCACACGTTGACCTGCCATGCTTTGCATAAGTAGCAAATAGATTTTTATGCCATTTGCTTTCATTTATACAAAATATAGCCCTTTATTGCTCAGCAGAGTTGTGGAGCAATCAAGTAATGGTCGCTAAGATCTTTGATGACACGAATATTCTTAAACTTTTGACTTTCTCGGTTGTTAAGATTATAATAATGAAAGAGTTAGATGAATAGAACATAAGTTAGATAAAAGCTTTTTTAATTCTGTAAAAATTATGAAAGTATGAAACATGAAAGTATTTTTAAGCAGATGCATTGTAGAGAATGATTTAATAAAAAGTGATGGGTTTCAACCCCCAGCCTCACATATTATACAGTGACAAACTCATTCCAGAACTTCACATAGGATCAAATGCTGTGAAAATTTTGATCATTCAATTGAAAAATTTAGCTATAATTTAGAAGATGGAGAACAACAAAGACAAAATTGGCACAGGATCAAAATCATCATAACCAAATGGATGAAGAATTATCTGGCGTACATACCCCAGCTCTGTCCATTTTCAACTCAACTTTAATTGCTTCTTTAATTCCACCTTCATCTTTTCCAAGACCAGAACCTGGAAAATAAATCACAGGCCATCACCAAAACTGCCATGCACATGGTGAATGAATGAGTAATCAAGTGTTTAGCACCTTTACACAAAAAACACTGACTTGGCTTGTTGAAAGCCTCCAAAGATCAAATACAAATACCTTGGTAGCAGTTATAAGTACTATGAAGGTCTTCTTTATTGACATGCCATTAAGGGTAAGTATATTAATATATACATGCAACATAACATGAGCGTTCTCTGAACCTCATTCTTTCAACAAATAACAAGCAGTCTTTTTGACCTTTTGGATCATGGAGCCTCATAACAGAACACATCTGTTTTGACGCAAGTGAAGCCTTCGACACCGTTGACCATGGCATTCTGTTGGAGGTTCTCAAGACAGTTTTTGAGTTGTGGATTACAAGTTACTCAACATGAAAACACATTATGTCCAAGCTAAGGTATACCAGCAATTAGTGAAGCTGCAGCATTTTAAACCAACTGCAGCTGATTAATTAAAGAATACGTCACAACTACAAAATGGCATAGTCAATTTTGGTGCATGTGAATTTGTCAGCCACATATTGTTGGTCAGTGGCAGAGTAAATGAATATATATAACTAAAACGTGTAGCTTTATGGGGTGTTGGTAAAATGCGAACCGGTAAAACGTGAACCATAGACGTGAACGGATCAGGTTAAGGATCGGTTAGGATCAGGGTGGGCATCGTGAGTGTCGGTTAGGATTAGGATAGTTGATGGTAGGGTTCAGGGTCATGGCTAATATCGTTTACAGATAATTGCCAAAAACCTTTGGCCGCATGAATAAAAATATAAATATAGGCGTGAACCAATCACATGACTTTTGGCAGCCGATCAAAAACAAGTTCGCAAACGGTTCGCATTTTACCGGTTCGCAGTTCGTCGATTCGCAATTTACCCACACCCAGCTTTATGCGGCCGAAAGTTCTGCCTCTCAACTTCTGCATTGCTATAGTCAATTTTGGTGCACGTGAATCTGTCAGCTACATATTGTTGGTCACTGGCAGAGTAAATGAATATCTATAACCAAAACGTGTAGCTTCTGCGGCCGAAAGTTCGGCCTCTCAACGCACGAAAAAATAACTTCTGGGGCCGAAAGTTCGGGTGCGTAGCGAATCGCCGAAACCCGAAACTGATTTCCGCCGTATCCCCGAAAACGAAGCTGGATTGATTAAAAGGGTTCTGCTTAAATGGAAGTTGGATCAATGAAAAGAATTCATCCAGAAGCTGGATTGATGAATGAATCGCGTTGTTTTGAGATAGTTCAGCGTTTGTAAATAGTACATTGCTGTTTTTGGGGTTTTTGGGCTTTTCAGCGTTTTCGGGTTTCGATGATTCGGGTTGATCCCGAAAGTTCTTCGCATATGTTTAAAAATGACAATAACCCTGACCCTAACGGATCATCGCAATGCAGTTAACCTGACCCTAAATGACCCTCACTAAAAAACATACGGCGTGGCTGGAATGAATTTAGGTCATAATTTATCATTTCTACACCACGCGGTATCGAATTCACCAAATATCGCTCATGTAACAACTGTCAAACACTTTGTCACATGTCGAGCATAGAGCCAAACTACATAAAATAATGCAAACGAGTAAAACTAAACAAATTTTTTTAAGTAGCCTCTTACCAAATTTCCAGCCCTGTCGTTCTAGGAGAGCTTTAGGGTCGAAAGTTTTCGACGCCATTTTCCTAGATATCGTCGTACTCGAGGACCTATATAGATTCCTGGCCACGTACTGATCATTATTAGAACGTGAGATACATGATGTATGATACCCACCAATCACAGACGACTTCTCACATCCACCAATCACAGACTACTTAAGTAGGACACCGGCTAAGTGGGCATTTTGAGTGGACATCAGTATAGAAAAATAACAACATTATTTATAGTCAGACAGTCATAATTTTTGATTGGCCGAATTTTTGTAAGGGTAAAATAAAACAGGCGGATTAAAAATGGACATATCGAAATTTACTTGTGCACATTGCAAGAAACAATTTCTTGCAAACTTTACATTGAGGCGGCATGTCCGTATATTTCACCCAGATGCTCCTCTACCTCCCGTTGTCCGACGAGGCCGAAAGGCAAAGAAAACTAACAATCTACTGACACGTGTATCAACTGTCATATCTGCGACGAAAAACTGATAAATAAAAAGGCTTTCATCTACCATCGAAAGCGCACACACGGACAGACCTATTCTGAAAATCGAAGAAAAGGCGAAAGAAAGGCTTTACAGTTCGACAATTTTGCTGGTAAGCTATTGTGAGGTGGTGTAGCGGCTTGTTCTGTGTCTTGTAACCGAAGGGTCGACATTAGGCATGCCATTATCATCATCTGTTAGAATTGCAACAGCCATTAACATTATCAAGGTAATTATCGATATTATGCATTATTTGGTATACCTCTACATTTATTTGATTTGATGATGTTTCCAGATTAATTCTTTGGTTAAAATTATTGGTTTTTGTTATTAGTCTTTAGCTTGGGTTTGTCAGTTTATTGTTGGAAGTCCACCAGCGGGATCCTTCCGCTTGGGGCCAACTCTCGATGTATCCACAGATCATCATAATTATGAACATATTGACTAGTTTGTTATTCAATTCTAGCTACTTTTGATTGTTCACTGTCACTCATGTTAGCATTTCTACATTTTTTAGATAAGTTTTCTTTCAAAATAAACGAATATCGTGTATAATATATCGATTTATTGATCTGGGACTCCTCTAGTAATTGCTGCACACAGATTTCAACCTTTGGAAATGTCAGAAAGAAGATGCGACAGTGACACAGTTTGTAAGAGCAACAGGTGATCGAAAGTGACGCAAAGAAAACGTGACAACTCGAATATACTACTGCGATCGCAGTGGTCGGTATATTGCAAAAGATAGCAGATTACGTCACCTGAAGATACAGGGCACTTGCAAGATCGGCCAAAAGTGTCCAGCTGCAATGTTTATCAAGCTTTCTTCCACTGGTTAGTATAAATACCATAATTTGTACACAGTCGAAGCAATTCGTAGGCTCCATAAGCTCGTCACCAGAAGCAATGAGTTGGTGCGCTTGGACAGAAAAGGGCGTTTTCATAATTTTGACCTGACACCAGAATAAAACAAGAAGCTTGGCTCTTGTGGACCTGATTTGTATAGTGCCAGTGAATAAGCTTGTCTCTCTGACATGGCTGTTATGTTGTTGAAATTTTTATATGGCTTGCATTACATTATCAGCTATGTGTTCAATGCCCTTCATTTGTGATCCTATTCCTATGTCTACTACTTTTCCGCTGTTAAAGGTGTATCATCTCTCATAGATTTAGAATTTTTATTATAAGTCAATATAATGTTTATCATTATGACTTATTAGACATGCCTTTGATAAGTCTTAACAACTCAACTGGGTCTAGCTGTTAAATCAATCAATCAATGCAATTTATATAACACCTCTTCAGGATAACTAAATATTCAGAGGCGTTCCTAACCCAGGCCCGGTCAAAGAGGAAAGTTTTCAGAAGTTTATAGAAAGACCCAGAGAGGTCGCGTGGGAGAGGGCCCAGGTCTGATGGGAGGTTGTTCCGAACACAGGGACCTACAATTGCGAAAGCTCTAATTATTTTTGCAACTTCTGTTTGTCTCTTCTTGTTTACATCAGTCCACTGATCGACTTGATCTCCTAGTTTCTTGTGCAAGGACTGCTAAGACCCAACTTTGTCCCTTTGCCATCATTGACCCTTCTATGAAATTACCTATCCTCCACAATCCATAGTAAGCTTTTAGGAATCTAGGCTATTAAGCACTACAACTTAACTTGCAGCGGTTTTAACTCAGAGTGCTCTTCTTATGTAGTTAGGTAAAGTGACCGTGAGCTACTATGCTGAACACAGAGGACACACCTGTGACGTTGCTCATATTCGCCTTAGCAGAGAACAGCGTGAAGCAATTGCAGTGAAGCTGGCTGACGAAATGCCTTTCGACCATGTACTTAATTCCATTCATTCCATGGCAATTGCTTCTGGTATGACCAATCTTTGCAAGCAGGACCTTATGAACATTGCACACGAATTTGGGATCCACAAAGACGAAGTAATACATAAAAATTATGCAGGAGGTAACATCAACCTCTTAATAAGAGATGCTGAACTAGCATGGGCGCAGCACTCAACAAGAGTATCTACTCAGAACATTAGGTGGCAATGAACCTGTCATGTCATATCAACAGTTATTAGACCATGCCTACTCTGGAAACACACTTTGAATGCCACCCTGTTACAGTACTTAATAATGTCTATGCCTAGTACTGGCAAGAATACTGGCATTAGGGGCCGTCCACATATTACGTATGCAGCGTGGGAGGAGGGGGGTTTCGAATTTTGGCGATTTTGCGTACGGTGGGGGAGGAGTCCCGAAAATATATGTACGTAGGCAAATATTTTAACTTTCTAATTATGACTAATCAGAACTGTGAAACCAATCACACTGTATTCCTGCTTAATCAATTTTATGTAGAATTAAAACTTTAAAATGCAGTGCAACAGTGGGGGAAGGGGTCCGAAAATCCGATTTTTTTCCATAGGAAGTATATGGGTGGGCCCTTAGTATAATCGTCCCAACTGATGGCCTTCTCTGTGTCACAAGGTGTGATACAAACATCAGGCTTAATTCTCTTATTTTGTATGAAAATTGTTAATTTTAATGTAATGCATGTGCCATTAAGTTTCCAGTACCAGAGAAGAGATGACCTTTTTATTGCTAATAATAATATCATGGGAACCAGTATGGCAATAACCAATGTTTTTGTTATCACTTCAAACAGAACACATTGATGATAATACATAACTAAACAGTAGTTCGCAGAGATGAGGGATAATAGGGAAAGAAAATACCCCAAGGGACTGATGAGTCCTGCTAACAGGGCCTAACATTTCTTTTATAACAGAGCAGCAGGTTCATAAAATTCAAGACATAAATTCATTAGCTTAACTAGTTAACTAAATGCTGTCTGTGTACACCCTAATTATTTAGACGGGTCATTAACAAGTGTTCTTTATGCTTACTAGTAGGCCTATTATCATTACAGTGGATAACTGCTGCGAAACGCTAACGCATAGAAGTAAGCTTACCAAAATAAGATATTGTCCCCACCGTCTGTAAATTAAGAGCTAGCTTGGTCATCAGATAGTACAGCACACTAACCTGAAAACAGACAGAGAATGGCAACGTGCTGCTGCCAATCTTCGCCATGCAGTCAACCAGTTGGATTAACTGCACGCCCAGAGACCATCACGAGGAGGTGTTGGCAAAGGTCTCCGTAGGCCATTCACTGCAGCTCTGAGGCAGTAGAAAGTCATCACAAGTTTGGCACCACCCACAAATAGACCAGTTTTAGAAATTTTAAATTTGAGTTATTTGCTTTTACTTGGATTGAAATGCAAGGCAAACATTGGCGCTGGGGCAAAACGCGAAAAGACGCAAATCAGAGACATGATTGCGCTTAGAAATATTATAGCCAGAGAAGGTCAGAGAAGATGTCGGAAACGACATAGGCCTACTACGCAAGCATAGGCGTATAAGTCAATAAGTAATCGAAAACAAAGTCCGTGAGAGTAAAACTGAATGAGAGAAAACGGAGAGCGAGAGAACAGGCACTGCAGCGATAGCAAAAGAGTGGAAAAGAGCAGAGTTATATGGTCTCGAGACAGTTTTTTTTAGTGTCTCGGTCTCGGAAGCCTGCTGTCTCGGTCTTGAGGTAGTGTCTCGAATTTTTAGAAACTGTCTTGAAGTGAAAGTCTTGTTCTGTCTCGAACAAGCGGTCTCGATAAGTTTCGCGTTAACTGTCTTAAAATTTTGCGCTAGAAACTGAAGCCGGTATTTACGAGAAACGGTAATTCTGGTTAACGCGCGAGTCACATGATACTGAAATGAATTCAATTGTCTCGGTACCTCACTGTCTCGGTCTCGTCTTGGTCTTGAAGTTTAAGGTCCTGCATACAACACTGAAAAAGAGACACGTAGTTTGAAGATTGAGAAAGAACAAAAGACAGAGTTAGCGATTGGGTGTAAGAGATAGAGAGAGAAATAGATGATAGGCCTAGGCCTAAATGGAGATTCATTGATAGATAGATAGACATGGCAGATACAGAAAAAAAGACTGCATAGACAGATAGACAGTTAGATACATAGATAGACAGGCAGATAGATAGATAGATTAATAGAGAGAGAGTCATAGATGATAGATGGAGATAGATAAATGTTAGACAGATCTATAGAGATATCTAGATAAGGCAGAGAAAGAGAAATTACAGATAGAGAAATAGATGAATTGATAACTAGACAAATTGATGCACATATAGATAACTGAATTGATCAATAAGTAGGCCTATATACACAGATAGATATCTAGATAGATACGACTGAGAAAGAAATATTAGATAAATTTTGATAGATGTATGAATAAACAGATCTATACATCAATTGATAGATAAGGAGGCACATAGGATGACAGATAGACAAGTGTATCGAGAAAATTATTATTAGATAGGCCTACGCAGAGATAAATTGGTCTCGGTTAATATAGAGTGCGATGAAGAAAATATGCCGTTTGGTTGAGAAAAAGTACGACAAACATGAGACTGAAAGTAAGATTAAGAAAATAGTGGCGTAACTACCGTGATAGCAGCTACAGCCGTGCTGCGGGGCCCGGCCGTTTTGGGGGGCCCGGCCCGACCAAGAAAAACAAAAATTATGAGCAGTTGAGCACAGGCAGTCAGTCAGTCAGAAGGACGTGATGCGATGCGATAAATTTCTAGTTACGAAGTTAACATTATGGACATTACAAACGAATAGATGTCGCCAAAAATTCGATTACTGTCTTAGCTGTACTTCATAATATATTATGAATACGTTATTACTGTACTTCCTGTTTTGTGACGTAATATGACGTCAATTGTTTATTTTAATGTGCAGTAAAAAGCTTAATTAATGTTTGAATCTAGAAGCTAAAAATTTAGTTTTAATTATAATATTTGGAAATAATTTTAAATTTTAAGATATTAACAAAATATAAAGCAATTTCAGGTGGGGGATAATTGATTAGTCTTAGGGGGGAATATCTTGCCTTCCTGACATCTTGGACCAGAGGGTTTGCTTCCATCGCTCAGAGGGTATTGACGCCCCTGCGCAGACCCGAGAAGATGGAATTAGATATAATAGAGCTGTAGACAGACTTAAAACAAGAGGAAGAGAAATTTAGGAAAGAGACAGGCAGAGAAGAAATAAAATGCTCTGTGTTTCATTATCCTGGTCGACATTTTGCTGCTTAATTAGAATCATCCAAACGACCCGACGATTTCAACCAATCTATGGGATTTTTCGCAAACCTTCATAAAAACTGAAACTAACCTCTAGCCGCATGCAGGACAGTCGGTCAGTTGACGGCGATCACGAACAGGTCTCGACAACTGAAGACAGGTAGCGCTTCATGTCAGATGCCACAGCACCTCTACCAGGATGGACGGTGCCAAAACTGCCGGAATTCTCTGGACTGAGGCTGCCAGGATGGACGGTGCCAAAACTGCCGGACTTCTCTGGCTTGAGGCTGCCAGGATGGACGGTGCCAAAACTGCCGGACTTCTCTGGCCTGACCTGAGGCTGCCAGGATGGACGGTGCCAAAACAGCCGGAATTCGCTGACCTGTGTAATTTATACATCTGCTAATATTGTGTAAATCTAAACAGTGCCTTAATTGAGTAAATGTTATTATGTTGATAAAGCATTGTACCGAATGTAATGTAGGGCCTATAGCTCAAAAATAGCAGACTTATTTTTGCTGACTTGGTGCCACCAATCGTCATGGCATTCTGAAGCTCAAATTGCCTATCTTGCTATGGCATTGGTTGCTTACATGGAAACAGTGCCGTACCGAGGGGGGCCAGCGGGGCCTTGGCCCAGGGCCAAATGTGGAAAGGGCGCAAATTTCAGGATGGAATAACTTTATATTCCATAAAATGGACCATCTTAAAAATGTGGGGGCGCCAGATTGATGCTAGGCACAGGGCGCAATTATTGCTCAGTACGGCCCTGCATGGAAATGCTTGGGTTATGGCTAGAATAAAAAGACCTCAGAGGGGTAGTCATGGATCCATACAATCCAACGAAAATAACAAACTGCCTGAGATACTTGCAATGAGTGGACTACACAAATCAAAATGTATCCTACTTAATATTATCTCAAAGTCAAATGTGATGCATTTGGACAATCACATTTTCTCTGGCAAGCAATTAGAAGGTAGTTCTGTTTTGACCTGATCAGGTCTGAGGTCGACATCTAACTATCTTCAAACACCTTAGTCTCCTCATTTCAGACTAAATGCAACATATTCATTCAACGCCTCTGAAACAATGCAGCGTTCTTGGATAATCTGGTTTCCTACGTTTGGATTTCGAGTGGTGCTTTAGAAGTTTTGAGAAGTTGACGATTACCATTAGAGTTTACAGCAGATTTTTATACGGTGTGCCATTCTCTTTTCGTCTGTGCATTCAGATGATACTTGTTCGTATTGAATTGTTTACTTGTGTAGGCAATTAATTATCAGAATTTAACCAAAGGAGGATACCCGGATCTTAAACTGACGTATACCGAAACTGATAGAAGTAAGTGAACAGTAAGACAGAAAGGAAAATTCGAATGGAAATTTAGAATAAAACTGAGAGTAGGGCAGTGAGATTGAAGGGGAAAACAGAGAATGCACTGAGAATGAAGATAGAAGGCAACGAAACAATCTGATGACGATGATGATGATGATGATGATGACAATGTTTTCTCTGATTGCATATGCTACCCGGAGTTGAGAAGAATGAAATGGTTTCCCATTGCTTTCCTTCCTCACGGACAATTCTGGGTAATCAAGTTGAAAGAGTTAAAACTCTTAAGATTAAAACTTACTCAGTATACTATAGACCTCTGCATATTGGGCAACGGATCCCCTCGTCCACTCGTTTCCTCTTTCCATTGCCAGTTCCTTCTCGGCTTCGCTCCATGACGTCTGAGGTGATAAGTCGTCTTTTATGGCTTCCGGCAAGTTCTAAAAGACCAAATAGTGATGCATAACGTTACAAAGCAAGAAAGGGAGTGTGTTAGACGACAGCGAGAGAAAGACGTGGAGTAGCCTAGGATAGATTGAAAGAGAGCAAACAGTAACTTCATTACTTAACCGAGCTGCAATATGTCAACGAAATTTTTCTATGGCAAAGAATAGGGATATGTTGTCAAAAGCTTTTGTAAGAAATCTGGTTCAGCCAGACCTAAGACAAAATTTTGGGCACAAGAAGAAGAGAAAATAGGGTCAGTAGATCAAAGAAGAGACAAAATTGAGCTATAGCTATAAGCAAACTTAAGACAAGAGGAAGAGAAATAACGAATAGACATGCAGACAAGACAGAAATTGCTGTGTGTCTCATGATCTTAATTGACAACCCGCTACTTCGCATCTTCCAAACGACCTGACGATTTTGTCAGCAACCAATCGTCTGTCCATCGCCAATTAAGTGACCATGCCCATCTCTATCAACTCCGGATAAGTCGCAAACCTTCATAGAAAGTAGAAACTGAAACTAACTAGCTGCTTGTAGGACAGTCAGTCAATCGAATCATTGCAGTTGATCCTGACTGGAATTGAGATCCTTCGCATGAAGAGCTTCACACGACCAGCGGTTGACAGCATCACGTACAGGCCTCGATGGAAGCATTGTAAAGAATGTAATGTATTTAAAGTAGGTCAAGTATGGCAACTTATTTTTGATAACTTGGAGCTACCATCGTCTGGCACTCTGAAGCTCAAATTTCCTGTCTTGTTTTGGCTGCTTGTATGAAAATACTTGGGTTATGGCTAGAATAAAACTACCTCAGAGGAACAGTCATGGCTTCATAGGATCCAATGCCTTAAATTCCTAGCACCAGGTCTTCAAAAGTCGTGACCAGCGACAGAGGATTACAAAATAGACAAATACAAACTAAAGGATCCAGTGACCCAGGATCTCAAAAATGGTCAGGATTCTAACCTAACTTGTGTAATGTGGGTAAAATGAAACTTGACCTGTTGAATATCAACATATTAATGATATTATCACACTGGACAGCGCAGTTAACTTATTATCAATAGCCCATTAGGCACTAAAAATATGTTCAATTCAATCTTCTCTTCAATCTACAAGTAATGTTCGAACATCTAATTAGGCCTAGGCTACTCGAAAACAAGAGAAGACAAGAACACGTCCATGTAGAAATAAGATAAGAGAAAGAGAGAAAACAATAGGCCTTCACAACAGAAAACAGATTAACTAAGGAGAGAGAGAGTCAAATTGAATTTAACATTTAGTAAAATACCAAAAATAATTTTTTTAGGCCTACCCCAGTAGACCTAGTTATAAAGTATCAACGAGAGGTCTAAATGGCAAATAACATAATAGCATCAAAATTTGTAGCTTAAGATCGATTATTCGATCTCCAAACTGAAAACATTCGATAATAAATCGTTGGTTTGAAATTTGAAATTTGTTAAGTCTACTTGCTACTTCTTGACGAAAGTTCAATCAAAACAGAAGTTGTGAAAATTTCGCAAAAATCCGGATTTCGACCGTCTTCTTCGAGATCTACGCCGCAATAGGCTGACGCAACCATTACGACATTTCGTTTGTCCAGCATTGATAACATGGTCATCTATATTATAAATAAGTAAGTAAATTAAGCATATTCTTTAATTAAGATACTAATAATTTTCGCTTAAATTCAAACCGCTCTATGATAACAACAATTGCCGCATATTCTACGTTATACACTTATTTAAACAACAATGCTGCTTAGTGAAAGAAAGACTTGTCAACGTTACAGATATACAATGATCTCACTCGCAGGGCCGTACCGAGCTCTAATTGCGCCCTGTGCTTAGCATAAATCTGGCGCCCCATATTTTGAATTTTGAATATAATAAGTAAATAAATTAAGTATATTCTTTATATAAAATTTATTAATACACAAGGAATGTTTTAACTGGTATAACCAAAGATGGTATGACTCCCACCAAAAACTTTCTTACTTGCACTTTTTAACTGTAACTGTAATTTTAGTTTTTATTCTTGAATGAAAATAGGGCCATATTTGAAGAACGAATGAATTTATAGAATAATAAAAGTTGTCATACTGAAATTTGCGCCCCCTCCATATTTGCGTCCTGTGCCACGGCCCCGCTGGCCCCGCCCTCGGTACGGCCCTGCTCACTCGGTTCGTTAGCTCTGCGCCCCACCTCTCTTCGCTCCCTCAGCTGGATGTTGAAGATTCGTACTCCGATGTACAACCTGTAACCAAGGATCAATATACACCTTGACTTGTAGCTAGGAATAGGTAGGCCTATAATCCCTATATGAAAATTATCAGAATTGTAGATAGCTATTACATATAGCACCAGGATAATCAACGTGATTTTGACTTGAGACCTGCATATATCAATCAATCGATCAATCAATCAATCAATCAGTACTTGATTGACCGCCCCTTTAGGATATCTACTCAGAGGCACACCCGGCCTAACCCTCGGCTGAAAAGGACAGTTTTAAGAGAGGCGTAAAATGAACATGATGAGTTCTTAGGTAGGTGGCGGAGTTCTATGGGAAGTCCATTCCAGATGGTAGGTCCCACGACCGAGAAAGCCTGATTCTGCATTTTGGAAGTGCATGCAAAAGGGACGATCAGGTCGCCATGAATGGCAGAGCGAAGTGGTTGTCGACCACTACTGGCAGTGATAGGATGACATAGCTCCTGCAAATAGGCATGTGCAGTACCGCCAAGGCAGCGCCAAACTAAGGCAGATACCCTAAATAAGATGCGCTGGGGTAGAGGCAACCAGTGCAGGATATTCGCATGTAGGCCCTACTCTGTTACTTGGCCTGTTCTGGGAAGCCCACCGATCAGTCGGGCGGCCGCACGCATAACCCGCTCCAAACGCCTAATCCGAACTTGGGGGAGGCCAGCATATATTGAGGAGCAATAGTCAAGGCGACTGGTAACAAAGGCATGAACCAGAGTAGCTGCGGCGCTGAGGGTAAGAGAGCGAGATATTACTCGCAATTGGCGAAGCTGATAAAAGCAACTACGAGAGACATTATTGACATGTTGAGCAAAGGCAAGTTCTTGGTCAAGAGTGACCCATAAATCCCGAACAGAGGCGGAGAAAGTGAAGAGGGGAAACTGGGCAGCGAAGGCACAGATCAATTTTCGCCAGCTGCTGTCTGGTGCCAAGTCAGATAAATTGAGTTTTGGATGGGTTCAGCCGAAGCCGATTTGACGACATCCAGCCACCAGGGGAGTCTATAGCACTGTGGCGGACAGGCCACAAGGCTTGACTGAAGGATTTATGTTTAAATAATCGACTCGCCATAGCGTTATATTAACGTACATTTTTTAGTGTTGCGCCTTGCAAGTTCGGTATAGGAGGGAAGACCTACCGGCGTTTGTAAGTCAGCGCATAGCTTGCAGATACATGAATAGGCTTGAGTATAGGCTGACATACGGCGCATTCCTGTATATGTGAAGCAGTGGTTCATACTGCTTCATAGGTAGAGTGGTTCTCGTACTGCTCCAGTGATCGTTGAGTGATCCCATATAAACACGACCCCTAGTGACAGTCGCTCTCGCAATCAGGCCGGTGCTGCTTTTCGCTGATCTGGCGGGGTGGGCCCCTCTGCCGTTTATCGCAAGACGGACCGTGCCCTGATCGCAAGGGTTAAGAGGCTGACAGAGGAGAGACCGATCGTGAGAAATGCTCACAGGTCTGGGTGCCGTTCGAGAGTGCGGTAAGTCCGATCGTGCGAAATAAATGAATGACAGTTCTATACGGGAATACGGGGAAGATGGTGACCCGTCGGTGGCCGTGAGAAATAGAGTTCAGGTAAAACCCCGAGGAACCGAACATTTATATCGAGAGAGGCTTCGGTGACCGTTGAGATAACACCTGGGAAGAGTTCCCCAGTGAACATGTTGGATTAATACGGGGCGAGCAACCCCGTTGGAGCAGTTGAATTCAGACCGAGAGAGCTTCCGGAGGAGCCGTTGACACATACTGGGAAACATAAATACGTTCGATAAAAACGGGGAAGGTGACCCCATTGGTGCGTTCGATAAAAACGAGGAAAGGTAATCACTGGTGCCGAAAACCTGATCACTTGCGGGCGTCTCCGCATATTCTTTTCTCTTTACGGTTTTCCGTAATTATCTATACTTGGCTACCTAACGTGGTCATAGTTACTCCTCCCGTTTTCCAGAAATCTATTCACTTTGTGTCTAGTTGCAATATCTTGACTCGCGGTCCCCGCGAAGCTTCTACTTGCAGGACTAGCCGCAGAATTTCTTCTTGTAGGTCTACATATGATGATGCCTTCATAGCTCTGCTCTAAGCTTGAGCAGTGTGCAATTGGGCACATAGAGGAACCGCAGAATATACAGTTGCAATCGGAATAAGGCTGAACGTGTTGGCTACTGCCGCTATGCAGTAGGCCTATCTAGAGTAGAACGAAGCACAGTCGAGAGGTTTCAGCTATTTGAAGTTTCACAGAGCGTGTTGAGTCAAGCATGACCCAGTGATCGTTTTCAGGTACTCACAATTCAGATGAACTACAGTCTGACTCACAGACAGACTCAACAGGCAGACTCAAGAGACAGACTCAACAGCATGACATTAGATCTAAACAGACGCGAAGTCTCTTAGTTTATTGCATTTGCAGCCTTATTTAATTAGGGCGAAGATGTATCCAGAGATGAAAATTCACTGTTGAAAGACTTTTAGTAGCCTGTTAGAGTAATCTGCAAACTTAAGTCAGCGGAAAGGAGAAAACAGTTACTGTAGGCCTTACAGACTCTGAGGACGGCTGCGAAGTTGCGATGGAGGTTTGGATTGCCAAAATGAGCCATGCATGTTACAAAACTTTATAACTTCGTTAGACATGGCTATCAATCCTTATTTCACTTGATATTCGTTTCAGCGGAAAGAAAGACCCATCAGTCAGCCGCTCGACCTCCGCTATTTGGACCCTGGTCAAACGCTGTACATAGGCATGTATACGCGTCAGTGAGTTTTCTGCACACGTAGTATGCGTGCCTCACTCCCTCGGGCCTACTGCATACCGGTATGCATTATGTCTAGGGTAAGATGCATTGTGCATCTCAAGCGTATCGTCTATCGGTTAGATCTCATGACAGCTAGCTGTCTCCTCTGGACCGTGGCAGTGTACAGTAATATATGGACAGTAACAGACTGAGGGATGTAACATATCATAGTCTAATATATATATATATATATATATATATATATATATATATATATATATATATATATATACATTTATATATATATGCGCTTCTCCAACATCTAGAGAGCAGGTGCTTGTATGACTCATTCTTTGGCTCTGATGGCCCAACTTCTTTCCAATCGTTGAACATCTACCTACCTGTCTCCCCTCTGCCTTAAAGTCTTTGGCATGCTGCCAAGCTCTGCTGATTCTACGCTTGGCTGCACGGCCAGCTCTAGCCACCGCAGTTGACGGGCGATTTGCGGAGTCGTGGCGTGGTCGTCGTCCGCGAGGGAACCGCAGAGGAACCGCAGAGGAACCGAAGAGACGAGTGACACCTGCTGCCTGTGATTGTAAAACACGCAGTTCCGAAGGTAAACGCTCGAATAAGGGATTAAGGTCGTGAAGGATGCGTCGTAGTCAGTGGTATTTACCCGACAGTGACAAATTAAATTATCCTGCGCTATTGAACTAGAATATTTTTATGACGGTCGGGTTAAACCAGAGTTAAGGAACAGTTACTAAACTAAGGCGAGTAACATTGTAAAGACGGCAATCTACTCTTCAGTTAAATGACTTAAATCATTCGCTGGCATTGTGTGCACTTAAGACGGATCGATTCGTACCGTTGTTTTATGGCGCTACATAATTTTTATGCGAGGCGGACTGGCGTGGATGAGTGGGACTCTATTCCATGTGTCTGTCTACAATCATGACTAGATCCACACTCATCCACTACCACCCGCAACACATCCAGTTGCCCATCGAGCATCAACCCCTTGAAGGAGGAACAATGTCACAACAATGTCGAAAGTAGGTCCAGAGAGCAACAGCCGGAAGAAGGCAAGCGACTGACCGTAGCGAATATTATTGACGTAGAAGATTATACACAGCCATGAAAAGAAGAGGAACGAGAAGAAGAAAGGAGAGAATCCAATGGACAATCAGAAAATGCACAGAGAAGATGAAGGCACGAAGCAGAAAGAGATAGCCTACAGTACAGAGTGATAAGCGTTAATCTTAGTCACAACTAATATAATGGTTAAAAGATTGTGATCTTCGCTAATAACGTCTGAATGCTACATGATGGGTTGGTTATGATGGCACAAGCTGTTTATTATAATAGTGGCGCACCTAGCTCTTCATGGGCCCGATGCAGAGGGTCCCGTTTGGATCCATGTTTCCGTGTAAGATTAATTTGTCATTATAGAAGTAAGTATGATAAAACAAAAATTAAATTCACGATACATATATAAATGACAATAACTTAGCTAATATTAATTATTAGGAAATTGTTAATATGTGGGCCTATAGGTTGCAGCGTGTCCGTATGTATAAACGAACAGTATCTTGTTATATGTATGATGATAACAATGTATTCTCTGCGGGAGGGCAGGTCCTTTATGCCACCCGTGGAAGAGACGAGTGACGTGATTTCCCGTTGCCTTCTTCGCTACGCACTTTACTCGAGGCAGTTTCGAACCTGCAACCCTCTGGTTACAAATCGCAGAACATAGCGCTACACCGCAGCGTCACATTTTGTACTATAGCAGAACATGTATACAATTCATGCATAATTATGATCAGATATATATATATATATAATACCACATATATATAATATCACATCCTTGTTTATTTTATTTTTTAACTTACAGAGGATACACAATAATTTTCGAAAATATTTAAGGAACTTAAACGCCGAATGGAACAGAAATATTCTGTTATCTTCTAAAAAATATTATTTTTTAGAAGGACATTTTTCTGTGAACTGCCCGAGTTGCTGTTTAATGTGATTATGCTGAACATGCATACACTAGCATTGCACCATTATAACCAATAGCAAATCTACTTGAATGTTTGAATCAAAATTTCAAATCTAGGCGGTTGGAGAACAAAGAAGAAATTCGGAATAGGTCAAAGTTATGGGAGCTTATTCGCTCTTGACAAGAAGATGAGAGGGCTAGTTTCGGCAGAACGATCGGCTCACTTAGCACCCCACAATCAGAGTTGACCCCTCTGTGTATGCATGACTTCGCTGCTTGAATGGGCTGTTGACCTCTGCCGTTGCTATGACAATGTCACGAGGTATGTACACGCTTGACCAGTCGACCGCAGCGAAGCATGTCCTAACGTGATATCTGCGAGACTCTTTCTTTGTCACAACCTAAAGTATCTGTAACAGTCTTTCTGTCAGTCGGCGTGTTGCTCGTCCCCTCCACCCTTCTATTCGTTCATGTCTGTCTGCCTCTGACTGTCTGTCTGTTTACTTGTGTACATATAGTTTACCTTTAGATTTTGGCCTATAGTTCACTGTCGTTAAAGATAGCTATAGTCATATTGAAAATGTGAAGTCGCCTATATTGTCGAGACTGATCATGGCATATGTATACAGACTTCAGTTTGCATGGCAGATGCTACTTATGAATACCTCTAAACTTCTAAGGGGTATACCGGGACATTTGAAGGCACTAAACCCTATTTGATATATGCCACAAACAGCAAAGTTCAAAAGTTAGAGAAATATAGGCATTTATCAGTATTTCATTGCATTTCCACGGATGGATGAACCATGAGTTATTACAGAACTATATCGATCGGCGAAGTAGATATCGGCGAAGCCAGGACTGCAAAACAAAATACGAGCAAGCAAGATTTGAACCTAATTATCTTGCTGTAGTCAACGAAGTCATGGTAGTTTCAGTGAGTTAAATAGAGATTCCTAGTGAGAGATTCAATTTCCAGCGATCGATCGGAACCAGACAAAGTTAAGATTAAGGCTGTCAAAAAATGTTGAAATCACGATCCGGGTACCCGTTGATCCGCGGATATTTTGCCAGGAAATGTAGGGCATTGCGCATTTTCACGGAATGTCGGGCACCCGATAATCGATTTCATTGCCAGGGCAGTCAGCCAATATGACCAATGGAATATTACTTGCATACGTTCAGGTAAAATCGCGCATTTTTACTGAATTTCTCGGTACCCGAAAACCGATTTCATTATACCCGGGTAGTCAGCCTCGGGCGGGTACCCGTGTACCCGTTGACAGCCTTAACTAAAACGCAAGTTAAGCCGAAAAGCGACAAACTTTACATAGTCGAGTGATCGAATGAGTGACTAGAGTAGGTGAGAGATTGAGCGAATGTAAGTGAGTGAATGGGCGAGTAATAAGCGTGAATGAGTGAGTGAATTAGTTACCGAACGAGTGAGTGAGCGACCGAGTAAGTGAGTGTGTCAGAAGGTTAGGCGATTGCATTGTTTCCATTCTCCAATATCAAATGACGGTATTCTTATTGGATCAAAACCAGAAGGGGCCTCAGGCAGTCGAAGTGTTGTTGACGGTTCACTACTTGGCAGTCAGTATTCGCCACTGGGCAATTGTGCTGCCACCTATTGTCAGAATCTGGTTGCCATCTGCAGAAAAGGCGACGTCATTGACCGCATGACTGTGACCCATGAACCGCACGTAATCCGTCTACAAACATAAAAACGTAGACTATTGATATCTAGTTATCTATATGTTGTCGACAGACCTCTTCCTAGCAAATGTTGACTTCGCCGTGCTAAATTAAAAGACTTATTATACGCATGAATCAAAATGCATCAAACTCCAAAGACTCTTACCTTGCATCTTGATTCATATATATATATATATATATATATATATATATATATATATATATATATATATATATATATATATATATTCATGTATTATCATGAAGGAATCGCTAAGTGCTCATTATAGGTTACAACTCGTGGTCGTAGAATGCTGCCATGTAGCTAGTTACTCGTTGTGTTACAAGGTCCCTAAAAGGCGCTACAGCAGGTCATGTATAGTCTATGGTCTCGTGTACATAAAAGTTTTTTGCGTAAGTGCATCACCGGCCGGTAGTAAGTCGTTGATCGATAATTAGTGTGGACCGCGGAGCATTAGCGTCGCCACGGGGGGTAAGGGGTGGCAGCTGCCTCCATCCCGGCCCAGGCTATGTCTTGGGATCCGTACAAATCCGAGGAGTTTTTATGTGGGGAGGGGGTATCCTACGTGGTTTGAAAGTTTTTGAAATAAATGCACAACTAAGGTCCTCTGCATATAATATAGTCAATCTGTGCCACAAATCGAGATGAATTAGGTACTTTCACTTCGAAATTGTAACTGGTAAATTTGAGGTAAACAAGAGGCCAAAACTGATTTCATTTGGCATCAAATGCTCAAAATAATAGTTTAAAAATATGAGGTAAACAAGAGCCCAAAATGCGCTCCATTTTGCATCAAAGTGCTCAAAAGTGTGCGGGCTCCTGAGGCTACCCCGACCCCGCTGGGGAGTTTCATACGCTCCCCCAGACCCCTACTCGTTATTTACTTTTCGCCCCCCCAACCTCGAAGTTCTGACGACGCCACTGCCGAGGAGTAATTGTAATTACAGTCTAATCAGCATGTGCTCTATTGGAAATCAAAGAGAAAGACATCCAATAGGGAGGGACTGACATAATGACTGGGTAAGAATGCATCCCAATGCCCTCTAAACCAAAGAGTAATAAATAGGTTTCTCCTTGGAACACCTTCTCCTACAGTGGTAATTTTTTCCCCGTGGCCACCTCTTCTCTTCCCGTCTCTAACATTCCCGTCTCGACCCCTCCTGTGAACCACTGACCTGTTCGCCTTGAACGCAGGGCAATCGGAAGATCGAGATGTGACCGGTTCTTTGTCCAGCGGCGACCAATCTATGGTCATCGTGGATGTCCAGGGAGCAGATGACCGCTTGACCATCGCCGACAGCACGCGATGTCCAGATGCCTGATATACATAAATACACGAGAAAACGGTTTCCCAGGTAGACAGACAGGCAGAGAGGGAAGGAGAGATTGAGATAAACAGAGAGACAGACAAAGACAAAGAAAGAGTGAAAGAAAGATGGAAAAAGAGAGAGAGCTGTACATTGATGACGAAGTCCTCATTTCTTTAGCGCAGCCTATGATGCACAAATTTTAAAAAAAGGATAGTGAACGGAAAACGACGGCCACTGACAAACGACTGATATATATGCTTCCATACATATCATATGCATATTATATTCATATAAAATTATTACACTTATATACATAATTTATATCAGAATGACGTCACTGTTCACTATGAGATCCCCAGGTATAAGAAATACCTTTGCACATCGAAGGTCTATTATAATCAACTGCATTAGTAATAGGTCTATGCGTGTTAATGCCTTCTATATACTGACGAACAGATAGTGTTAAAAATAAGCTAAATAACGACTAGAATTAACTAGGATATGACGACGTTTGTTTAATGTTGAATATACCAGAAGTTTCGTAGGTGATTTTGCAGGTGTTGGAAGCCCACTGTAGGTTGGCAATGAACGCCAGGTCGTTGACTCTCATTCCTTTGTCTCTGTTCCCTGTATAAACGGTCATTATTATCACGTCGTTGATGTAATGTAATGTAAATCTTAGAAAATTTCTCAGCGCCTACAAAAGCCACGTCAGGGAGACCAACGTATCACCGGCGCTATACCAAATCAACATTGCAATTCCAAAGCCTGGATAAAGGAGGAGGGCGACGCTAATGATCTTTGTTATCACACATTATAGATAAACTGCAGCTAACCAACCATATCCAGAGCATAGTCATTTCGACCTCTATTTATCCTCTGCAGAATATCTCTATTTAGGAACAACTTGGGGCTTAACATCAACACAAGCATATGTATAGTATGCACTGCCTTTTACTTAATAACGATTGCTTTAACTTACCAGTCGTTTTTAGTCAGAGGCGGCGATACCGGAGGAGTCGAGGGGACAAGTCCCGCCACCTTTTGCAGAGAGGGAACAATTTATACGTGTGCCCCCACATTTCCTACTCCTCTCATTGGGTGTCTCCCCCCACCTGTCAAGCGAGATCGCCGCCTCTGCTTGTAGTACAATCTAGTTGTTAAGTGCGTTTTATGGTCACGAGACTCTACAGTATAGATATAGGACAAGATGGGGCCTCAGGAGATGTTTATGTTTTAAAGAGGCACTTCAATTCTAGATCAATTCTAGACTAAATCTAGATCAGGTCCCTACTGGTTACAATTAATATCACGAGTAAATTCACTTTATTCATTTTATTCAGTCATTCAGAGGAAATAAGCCAACGTTCCAGGAAAAGCCTCGGTTAATTTAAAAAAGATTGCTTGATTATCTGATCACTTCAGGTTATGTTTGCACTCACATTTTTATTAACTCATTTCCATTGTTTCATTGGGCACGCAGTTAACCACTAAGAATCGTTTTTTCATGTTTCGAGTTCATACCAGCTGCCATGGAAACTAATCGTATATAATATGCATTATAGAGATTATACGAATTCTTCACATCAACAAACTAGATATTTGGAAATAGAATGATTTTATTTAAAATTAAAGCATTACCTATGCACATTACACACACTTAATGAAAGGCAAGTTTACGATTGTCATGTCAAGAGTCAAACAGATCCACAAAGGCACCTATGGTAGAAAAATTGCTCTGATACGGCAAATGACCAAGAGCGCTAATTTTAGACGGAAACCAATCCCTAGACCGTTCCTATAAGACCAAGACCGACGCATTCGAGACCAAAACCGAGACCAAGAGCGATGGTCCGAGACCAAGACCGATGCATTCGAGACCAAGACCAAGACCGCAGCTTAGCGGTCTCGAGACCGTCTGGAGACCAAGATCGCGGTCTCGAGACCACATCCCTGCTTCGACGTAGTGTCGTCCTCACTGCGCTCCTTTTTTATCAATGGATATAGTTTTTCATCCAGCGCTTCTAGTCACATGGGGCAGCATATGCTGCAAGCGGTCAAATTTCTTATCCAGGGGTGCCGGATTCATTATAATCTAAAACTGATTTAAAACTGCCTAAGTGGCAGGGATGTGGTCTCGAGACCGCGGTCTCGAATGCATCGGTCTTGGTCTTGGTCTCGGACCATCGGTCTTAGTCTTGGTCTCGAATGCGTCGTTCTTGGTCTTGGTCTTAAAGGAACGGCCTTGGGATTTCTCACCGTCTTAGGTTAGCGTTCTTGGTAATTTGCCGTATCAGACCACTTTTTATTGATATTTGCCGGTTATTTTCAATTATTAGAGACACCGGATGTTTATGCCTATGCTGTTTTTATCGATTTATGACGCACTGACCATCTATGTATACATGTTACTATGGAAAAAAAATGCATTTGCAACGGAACCTGCCATTTCAAAATTTGCTTTCACAAATTTCAAGGTTTTGAAACAATCTAATAATTATGTGGTCGGCCACGTATAGTCACTGTTAATCTACATTTCCGAGTATAAGTAGGCCTACACCGTTCAAACGTTAATCTATTTGTTCAGACGTCTTAAAGTATTTACCTATCGTATAGTGTAAGCAATTTGTAATGTGATATTCTCAGGCCGAATCCAATTAGGGCTGAACCCGCAAAAGTTCAGACTGCCGATAACACTGTTTCCTGGACCATTATTAAGATTAGTATTCTTCAGCAATAAAATTAATGTTTTAAGCGTCTTATTCTGTTTGAGCATCTTAATAAATTAAATTGTTTATGAAAAAAAGCTGAGTATCGGTCTTGGTCCTAGTCTTGGTCTCGGACCACCCGGTCTCTGTCTTGGTCTTGGACCTCTCGGTCTTGGTCTCGGTCTTGGTCTCGAGGTTTTGGTCTTGTGCCCAACACTGCTAAGCGAGGGAGGGACTAAGTGGCGAATCTATAACAGATAAGCCTATAATCGCGGTTTGCTATTCAGATAAGCATGAAATGTGTGAAACAAGGTGTGTGTGGTTGATTTTTGAAACAAGACACCTAGGCCTATTTAGGTGGTTGATCTCATCTGTTGGGCGGCAGATTTCATGGTTGAGGTGGTGGATCTCAAATCCGAGGTTCCAGATCTCAAATCCGGGGAGATCTGGCTGAATTTAACCACTGCATATTGCGTCTTACTCACAAACTGCCAGTCGCATATTCTTCGTCATCGTTCTGATGTAATATGTGACGTGGTCGGATGGTGTTGACCAATCAAAGCTCTCAATATAATCTCCGGCGTCTGATGCCTACAAAAATCATTGAAACTTGCAAATATCGGTTGTAGGCAAAATAAGTTCAGAGAAAGAAAAAGTTTAGATAGTACAGAAAGGACAGGACATGATTATATGAGGTCACCTACTATAGCGCCTTTTGTACCTCTCATAAAAGCGCATGCACGCTTAAATGAGTTATATGCATAGGCCTATAGCTACCCGTTTACGTAGACTTTATTAAAGGGATTCATTTATAACGTAGGCCTGCATTGTATATATAAATAATATAGGCCTACATTTACGCGCATTGTCAAGTTGTCAGGTCTAGTTATCTGGAAGTGTAGTAGCTTTAATCTGCATGATTGCTGTTGCACTGTTCATTTTAGTTTTGCTACATGTAGGGGAGAATGTCCTGCATTGGGTCAATTTTTAAATTTTTAAGCACATAATTGGTGTTGGTTGTAGCACTTGTATTTTGTTTTAATTATCAGAAACAGCAACGTTTTATGGGTCGAATACGGTTAAACAACAATATTGTTCCAAGAGTAAACTCAAAAATATTAGTGTTTTCCTTGCTGGCAAAAAAGTGTCCCAATGCAGACCACCATGGGGAGCATTGGGTCACTTTCACATATTAATACACACAATAATTGTTAGTTGTAGTACTTGCATTTTCTTGTAATTATCACAAACAGTAACGTTTATGGATCGAATGTGGCTATACAACAACATTGTTCCAAGAGTAAACTGAAAATATTTCAATTGGGCTACTGATACAAACTGTCCCAATGCACACCATCATGGGGAGCATAGGGACAGAGCGTAGGTCAATTTTTACATTTTAATGCACACAATCGGCGTTATCTGCAGTATATGTATTTTGTTTTAATTGTCAGAAACAGCAATGTTTTATGGATTGAATATGGTTATACAACAAATTGTTCCTAGTGTAAACTCCATAAATTTAATATTTTCCTTACTGGTAAAAATTGTCCCAATGCAGGCCATGAATGTTGTCCCATTGCAGGCCATCAATGGTCAGTGACTAACGTTTTTTGATAGTAGCGGTAGCACAACTATGCTGTATACGGCCTCCAAACTTTTCCACACGCTTCGCAATATACTGTCCCAAAGTAGTTTACAGAAATTGTAGGCTAAATTATCACAAAGCGTCTTGTGCGCTGACTGACATTAAGCAATTAACATTTACTTTTCTTGCCTAAAAATAGATTTGCCGTTTATCTGTTAGACGCTATCTTCTTGTCTGCCTAAGACATGATAATCTTCTTCGCGACATAAATACGTTCACTAGGTGACGCACGTCCGATACAATGATAGACTAGGCCTTGATACCGCCACTGACCCAATGCAGGACATGACCCAATGCAGGACATTCTCCCCTATTTGACCTCTATACACAAGCAATATCATTTTGAGGACAGCTCCTCCTAATGGGCCCAAGCTGATTTGTACGAAATAGATTTCAGTCGACGCCTCTTAAATGCATAGAGAATAAGTGCATAATTCGCTTATGTGCACAGAGTCTGGCCATTCCCGCTTGAACACAGTGCATTTCAGAATAAGACAACTCCGGGCGTTTGTATATTGCATATAATTTATATATAGGCCCATATATATATAATATATATATATATATATTTCGCTTGCGAAATGTATTCTACATTTGTATTTCAGGCCCGATAAGCATTAGCGTACTCTGTTTAGGCTTAGGACACATAAACGCCACGTAATTGCATAAACAGCTTGGAACATTGGACAGTTAACCCATAGACAGGAAAACGACTCTGGCTGTCCAGTGGTCCTTTGCTATAGGTCTAGTTGCTCTGTGGTCCGTATAAACAGGTGGAGAAAAGCTGGTATTTGCAGTTTAACGACACTGTGATTATAAAGATCAGTAGCGTCACCGTCCTCCTTTTTCCATGCTTGGGACTGGCACTGCCTTAGTGCTAGCAGTGGGGTTGATAAAAGCTTTGCTATCGATGCCATAAATAAGCCTACATGCAAAGTGGGCATTTAGAGGAAAGACACTACTATCACGAGCATATACCTGCCAATCAGTGACGATGTCCCAGAGGGGTTTTCCCCGCTGATTCTCAACGATTCCAAGGATGTAGATATGACCCAAGGCATCAGCCACAGATATCATCTTACCGTCTGAATTAAATAACCACCAAACCATTAATAAAATTATTAAATTGCATGCTATGAAGAACGTTACATAATACTCATTGCGTCCTCGATGCAATCGATTGAAACTGTGTGCAATAACTGCATTACAATATTCGATTGAGCTGACAATTTATAAAAGATTGAGTTGAAGAATTATACTGCTTCATGAGTCTTAAAGCAAAGAAGGAATATTTGAAAACTTTCAATATGAATTAATATCAACGTAGGCCTACTGCCAGAAGTTATTTACTTATAAGTAGCAGTACTTATAGGAATAAAGTTAGGTCACCTATTACGTTAGTCTCACCTGGAGCGATTTTGATTAATATAAGACTTTTTCCTAAAACTTTCGGTTCAAATATTTTCCGAAAGTGTACGACACCCGTTTCCGGTTTAGTGATCTCGTGCACTCGAACTCTAATGAAAGACAAAATCAGAAGAATTAATAAAATTTCATCCAATCCATGTAATCAAACCTAGCCTCTTCTAATATGTGATCAATGCCAACAAAATCTAATCCAAATAATTTAATCATATGTAGTTCGTAACCAGTTTGAAGCTGATCAATTAGAATGAGCAAATTATTTTACTAGATCATATATTATGTCTAATGTCATTGACTAAAACAACATCGAGGTCTGATTATTTGTTGTCGAGAAAATCTCTGTTAGTTTTCCTGTAACAGTAGCGATCGTTTGTTTCAGATACGCATTATTTTGAAACGATAGACAACATATTGTGTGACATCTCACAGAGCGACGACCAGAGGACTGAGGCGTCTGTACCCATGATAAACGTTGTACGTCGTCATTTGCAGGTAAATCATGACCAGTACAATAAGTTACAGTAGGCCCCTACATGTGGTTGTGGCTATCATTGTCATCACAGACGCACGTCCCCACAATCGTGTGTGCCAAAACAATGCTTTAACGTTGTCATCCTCATGGACAACAGAAACGCTCGTGAATGAAGTGGTGACCGCCGACTTTTAGAGAATCACTGTAGATATGTGGACTTCAACGTTTCATGACTATTGATCGAAATTCTGGTGTACGGTGCTTCCAAACGGTGAGCGTTTTATTTCTATCTGCCTGTAGTATCCTAATATGCATAATTTCCTTGATTAATTTTCTCGTTAAACTGTTACAGTGTCTTCTCAGATTCTCAGCATTCAACCGGATTCGGCCTATAAATTGACTTGATCATAATAGTTAAATAGTGGCGCTATAACAGCTATTATATTCATCATTCTTTATTAGGCTCATCTGCATCCGGTGGATTGGATCATTCATTCATTTCGAGCATTTACATAGCACCTCTTAAAGAAACATACTCAGAGGCGCTCTCAGCCAGGCTGCGGCCAAACAAAAATGACTTGAGGAAACGATAGAAGATTGGCAGATTGTTCCTAGAGAGCATAAGGCTCCAGTGTTGCGCACGAGACCAAAACCTCGAGACCATGACCGAAACCAAGACCGAGAGGTCCAAGACTAAGACCAAGACCGATACACTTTTTTTATAAACAATTCAATTTATTTAGACGCTAAAATGGAATAACACGCATAAAACATTAATTTTATTGCTGAAGAATGCTAATCCTAATAATGGCCCAGTGAACAGTTTTACCGGGCCAGTCTGAACTTTTGTGGGTTCAGCCCTTGGCTTCGGCCTAAGAATGTCACACTAAAAATTACCTACAGTATACGATAGGTTTTAAATACGACATCTGAACAAGTAGATTAACGTTCCGTTTGAATGGTGTAGGCCTACTTGTACTCGGAATTGTAGGTTACCAGTGACAACACGTGGCCAACCACATAATCATTAGATTGTTCCAAAACCTCGACATTTGTGAAAGGAAATTTTGAAATGGCTGGTCCCGTTGCATATGCATTTTTGCCCATAAAAACAGGTAGGCCTATATATAGATGGTTAGCGCGTCATAAATCGATAACAAGCGCGTAGGGCCTAAACATCCGGTGTTTCTAATAATCGAAAATAACCGAGAAATATCAAAGAAATTGCTCTGATACGGCAAATGACCAAGAACGCTAACCTAAGACGGAGACCATTCCCAAGACCGTTTCTTTAAGACCAAGACCGACGCAGTCGAGACCAAGACCAAAACCGATGGTCCGAGACCAAGACCAAGATCAAGACCGATGCATTTGAGACCAAGACCAAGACCGCAGTTTTCCGGTCTCGAGACCACATCCATGGCGTGAGCAGCGCTAGCGGAAGCTCATTCCAAATGGAGGGCCCACAACCGAGAAGGCTCGGTGCTGCTTAATCGAGGATTGAGATCGTGGGACCACTACTATAGTGTATTGTGATCCTATGTGTTTGGGTGTACGTGTGCTATTGTGCGCCTGCAATACGTACGTGTCTGTGGTAGCAACGGCCAGTAGAGTGGCGCTGTCGTTTACATCTACAGAGACAATCTCTTTGTTCTGAAAACATCGAATACGGTTACGAGATAATCCTGTTCGACTTTAAATAATTATCCGTCGCAAACAATATCTATGAGGCTATTACTACGGAAATTAGTCAAAATTCAACATTGGTGAGTGCTGGCGGTATCAGGGTTAATTGTTATTCAAAATTGAATTCACATATTGAATTGGACAAACAGAACTATAGTGTTACTATGGTGTTATTAAAATATACACGCAAAAAGTCGTTCTTGTCCTTAAATAGCAACTAGCAAATCATTATTGCAATGTTGCTGTCAGCTGACTAACGTTGCCATACTAGTGAATAGTGATGCACAGTTCTTACTTTTGTAAATTGCATTATTAAAAATATATATACTTGATTGGCAGCTGTAAATTGGCTGAATGGCCTGCAGCAGGTGGTTCAACATACCTTGAGATGGTACTTGTAGACGGGGATCCTCTTTTGGTAGTCGAAAACGCAGACTGTTCCGTCGTGGCTGGAGGAGACCATGAGATCACCCATGCGTGACCTTCGTGGCACGCAGATCTTCGTTATGGCTTCTGAGTGACCCTGGAACAGATTCAGCTAACAGTAAAGAAGACTATTAATTGCTGCAGAAGAACACAGGAGGCATCCTGGCCGCCACAGTTGCCACTGTTTAGACTTTGACTTTGAATTGTAGTGCCAGTCCCAAGCATGAAGAAAGGAGGAGGGCGACATCAAATCATCTTCGTTATGAATCGGTGTCGTTAAAAAATCCAACACACAGGAGGCATCGCATTATCATCAAATAACAATACCTTCTTACTCTCAGCACTCAGCAGTAAACATCGAGTCAGCCTACAGTCACGTAAAGAGACTCAAACTATAATATATATTTTATGTTATATATATACATATGCATGTATAAATTGTATATATTATATATATCTATGTATTCTAAAATGATACTGTTTTAAGACAGCAATAAACTTAAATATTGTATCATATTGCCACTTCCCAAATATATACATTTGCACTGACATGTAAAATTATCAGGGTTCTCATATAAGTAAGGCGAAAGGCAACATGGAAGTATACGCCAGTATCAATTGCTCTGCTCAACGTATCTGTCTGTTCGTCTAAGCTACATGTACGGATAAAATATGAAAATATCAGTGCAATATTACTGTACCTGTGTGACAGGTACCTTTCCCAGAGAAACTCCCATCAGTGGATTGCGCAGCGCGCGGGGAGCCAGGACAGCCGTCAAAATAGAATTGTTGGAGGTAGAAATGTAGATGACATCATCGCTGGCTGCCATCTGGCAAATTTTACCCTCTTCAATCTATTAAGGTAAATGAAATGATTAGGCAGTTTCCATTTATACCAAATTTACAGTGAAGAAAATATTGCAGGGTAGGCCTAATTATTCGCGACAGAAGCCACCAAACACTGGTCCAAACAATATAATGAACGTTGTTTGAAATTTTGAAATAGATATTGTCACATGCAGTAGGACATTAATTGGCGGCCCATCTCAGCTTGTAATATATATATATATATATATATATACATATACTCCAGAACGCAGAATATCCGCAGATCAATATTAAAGTCAGAAACTCTAGCAAAAGATCCCTTCATGCCTATAAGTCATTGACTTCGTAATGTGCTTGGAACGATCGACGCGAGAAATAGAGAGAGACAGACAGACAGACAGACAGACTGACAGACAGACAGAGATTACTACTCATTAGTAGGCCTATATGGGCTATATGTGTTAGGAACATCATTTTTTTCATAGTCTCGTCATACGAAAGCTGGTGGTCAGCTGATGGTCCTTTCCCACGGCTTCGTACTCTTTGTTAGCTGAGTTTGCTATGTGCAAGTTGATGGAGATTATGCAAATCCCCACCTGTGGTCTAGCATGCATGTCGACCATTCGCGCCCCAATGAGTCATGACAGGGACGGCAGCTAGTTCACCGAATGAACTTGCCTTCAGTTCTCCAATCTGCTCCATCGGTTGCGTCCTGTTCCACCTCCATCCGCGAATGGAACCGTCTTCGCCAGATGTCACTAGCGTCGCGTATCGTAGCATTATGATCGACATAACGGGACTCTGCATTTGACAAAATATAAGCTCTTTAAACTAAGATTTAAATAGATGATTCTAAAAGGTATACTACTTGAAAAACACATAATTCTGAATAATGAAATTTGTCATTTACAACATTCTAAGTTTATTCAAAAACCTACATTTTAATTCTGCATTCGGCACGCTATGAATTCAAACGAGAAACTTTCCCCCCCATTTTTGTCGGCAACCGGAAGCGGTGGCCTCAAATCAAATCACAGTCTTGTAGACCTGCAAGGTGTCTACCAGAATCAATCAACTGTGATGTGGGCGCCACACAATTCACGTTTTGGGGTAGAACATTTTTAGGGGGTCAATCGGGGGAGATATTCCCACGGTTCCAGAAGAGATATAGCTACAAACCTTTGAATTTGGGTAGTGATTAGAAGGTTCTGCCTTTGCTGATGACGATTTTACAATTTTCCATCCAGTGTTTCCAAGATGGCGGCTCAAAATTATTGTGTTTTTTCATTTATACTGATGTCCGCCATCTTGGAATGTTTCAATCCATCCTATAGTTTTAAGTATGCATCATACTTTAAAATCAATAAAACTTTTTAAATTTAGATTAATTATTTGTAGATTTTATCAATACTTTTTTCTAGAAAAAATGTGCCGGAACGCATCTGTATTGTCGACCAAATAAAAAAAAGTCATAAGATACAATGATCACAATCTATGCACTTACTTATAGACATTAGAATATGAAATATAGATATTGTATGGTTTTTATCAAGTTTCAGAGTTTTTTCACAACTGCAGTTTATATTACGCCAGAAAACAAGCACTGAAGCATTAAAATTCTTTTTGATTAGTAAAACGAATTCTGACAGAATCTAACTTCGTGGGCTTTTACGATGACGTTCAAGCACGTGCACTGGCGGCTGTTCCAGACACGTACGCTGCCAGTGGAGTCACCCGTCACGAGGTCACCTCGCTCCGAAATTAAAATCGAGGTCACGCAATCATTGCTACGAGGCCACATGCTCTGAGAACAAATCGTCAAACATTTATTCAACAAACTAACGACGAACAACACATGCAAGCAATGTATTCGGTCATTATTTCTATTGGTGAAATTAAGACGGGTATTAAAAAAATGCGGGGCTTATGTGCTCAAAAGTGTATCATGTCAATTGCTCATCAGATATTAGTTTGTCTATAATCAGTTTTAAAAGGCCTACGATACGAAACTTCTAGGAGCAAGTCCTTCACTTACATGTATAAGTGTAGGAATACAGTTGCTCGGAGCCGTCGCTGTTCTTGTCGTATAATGACTATGCATTTCTAAACTTGGCATCAAGGGCAATATAAGGTGCAATTTTATTGTATTATTTAGCATTGTAATATCACGTGACCTTACCCCGTCGACGGTGGCTTGGTGGTGGATAAAGATTGCGGCGTCCGACTTCGAGACCTTCCACCAACCCAGGTGTTCCTCTCCTCCTAAGATTAGCATTTCATTCGAACTTGGACTAAAGCTGAGTCTGGCCGTGATGTTCACTTTTAACTGTCCAGTTTCAGCAGCAACAAAAATCAGTCTAATTGTGAAAGCTACCGTGGTCCAACTTTTGTCCATATAATCGCAATATTATTGGGCGAAAAATGCGATAAAATAGTACGAATTTCATACTCCCTCCCAATTATAGACAACACAACAGTGACTGTGTATATAGATTCAACATTCCGATAAATTATAAGTTCTGGAGATTTAACGGTTAATTAAACAAGTTTTTATCTCGGCTCTTTCCCTTTTATTCTCTCTGCCGAAGCCTTCCACTCAAAACTGAAAAGCAAACTCTTCCAGCTACGTCCTGTTCTCATTCAGCTTCTGCACCATCATCCCATGACGATTTCCACCATATATCCACCATGCTGTATCCTCCGTTTCACCCCTAGGCTATAGATTCCGACTTGTAATTAAACCAAGAGAACAAATTGCCTGTTGCTGGTGTTGAGTTGGTCTCCCTAACGCGGCTCAACATGTCAGAAATTCAAAAAATTTTGAAGTTTACACCAGCATTTAATATACTGGTTACAAAACAATAATACTCTTGTTAAAAAAAGGTATTTCAACATCAGACTAAATGCTATGTAGGCCATTAATACTATAACATAATGGCATGAAATAGTTTTTTAAGGATTGGATGACGAAAGGAAATTCTAACCGTTGCTACTGCTATAAGTTCTTTAGTTTTCACAGACCAGATTAGCATTCTTGGACTCTCTCCACCTTCAAGACAACACATCAAGTTCTGCGACAGACAAACACATAAGCAAGAGAAGTTACATGTAAGTCATGTGCTTTGAATCGTACGCTAATTAAATATCATCAACAAATATGCAAATAATTATGTATAATTCAACCTTAATACTTAACTCAGTATGCTGCTAATAAACACGTTTGAATTTCTTCAAATCATCAATTATAGTCGTCTACCATGTTTCATACCACAGGCTTATAGATAGCCTAATGCGGACAGTCAGTAAATACATGGACATTGTAGTGATTTAGAAATCGCGGGAACGGATTCATAAGTTGACTCTCCGATTAAGTGATGTTTTGATACGAAAAAAGTTTTATTTTCATGCTTTATTTTGATGAATAACGGAATTCCTGTGCAGACGCTTATTTTGCCAGCATAAGTTAATAACAAACAAATTTTTGCAGCTTCAACTTTTCAAAATCCTCTATTTCTCTATTACCTCTATCTTCTTTTGAAAGAACCCCACCTCAATCTAAAAGCTTCTCCACTTCAGCTGCAAAGCTTCTCTATTTCCTCTATTTTAGATTAAAAGATCCCCTACTTCAGTCTAGAAGCTTCTCTAATTTAGTTTCAAAGATGATTGAGGGCGCGGGTGTATATGCCTGCGCATTTAAGCAGACTTCCTTCCATCTGCTGTGCATGTAGGATCCTACCTGATCATTTGAAAAGGAGATCGCCTGTATGGAATGCCGGATGAGGCCAAGTCCAATGATCCGCTCGGTCTTTAGGCTGACGGACGACCACACTCGCACGTGACCCTTAATGTATGCAAAGACAATAATTGTCATTCAGAGGCATCTTCAAAATGTAAGCCAGTGTATTTTTATTCTGCCAGTTGCCTAACCACACTCTGGTGCAAGTTCCTTGGGGGCCACAGTGGAGGTCCGTAGAGTGATGGATAGGACGCTGGTATACGTAGGCCCTGTATAGAGCAGAGGAAGTAAATTCGATTTCAGCTATACCTCTAATGGCGACTAGTCCTTCTTTCGTAGGCAGCGGCGTTGGCTACATCAGATGTATAACAAGATGGGATAAATTTAAACTGGATGGTGATGGATCAACCCTAGACGTGCATGAGACAGATGAGGGTGAGTGATAGGCAATGCTGACGGTGGAGCCGAAAAAGCGCGAAATTCAGGAGGCGGATCGTTACAGACACGAGGTACGGTGATGATGTGGCTCTGTTGGAGAACTTTAGACGCATGTTAACCTTATAACAAGCTATTTCCGAGAACTACTATTTCCTGACAACTACTACTGCAGGTCCAACAACCCACCGACTTGAAGTAGAGTGCAATTTCAGTAACCTGTACGTTCGTGTTTTCTGTGTTTTTTGCTCCCTGTCCGCTGGCCACTGTAACTCCATCAGAATGGACCGCTAAGCTGAAACACACGCATCACCAGTATATATAACGTCAATATCTAGTCATTAGTACTCCAAAGTCCAGCTAGGCAGTGCCCCGAGGTATCTCTGACTATTTGCGAAAGTTATTCCAACTGCCTCTTGTTCCTTGCGCTCTGTTGATCGGTTTGATCTTTTTGTTCCTATAGGACCAAGACTGCCTTGGTCCGACACCGAGAGTTTGCTACTGTGGATTCATTCGTATTGTACCTTCACCGACCCTCATTAATTGCTAAGGACAACCCAATGACTGACTTCTGCCAGACGGACAGTCTGCGTTATAGACAGAGTCGCAAGACAGCGAATGAGAGGTGAATCCAAAATAGTACGACCATATACCACGACACAAAGCCCAGACGAAAGGGGAAATCACAGAAGATACTTTGCAGAAGAGAGGACGATTCCGTAGAATAGAGCCAGAAAGGACATGTATATAGACTCTCTACGTGTGAGCTATCTGCTGTTTCTCTTATGAATAGTTTTATGACGAATGGGAATCAGAGATGCCATCGTGCATACCTAGTCACGTGACTGGTGTGTTCCAGATAGTGTCGTTGACTGTGTTTCCTCCTGCTGTATATGACGACGAAGTTCCCGCTGCTGTAGACTAGCTCTCCCGTCGATTTCAGACAGAGCAGGTCGCCAGAACCGCCATCGAACGAATAACCATACCTGAATTCAGTCACGTTCACCCCATTCCCCATATGCAAGTGTTTGATCTTTCTCAGAACTAAACTTAACCTAGCCACTTTTACTAACCACCTGGAACACTATCCTAGACCTACCTAGACCTGCCTAGACCTGCCTAGACCTGCCTAGACCTGCCTAGACCTGCCTAGACCTGCCTAGACCTGCCTAAACCTGCCTAGACCTGCCTAGGCCTGCCTAAACCTGCCTAACCTGTGAATTTAGACTCGCAGCCGAACCCGAATAAAGCTGCCTCACTGAGTGTGATTTAACTGTGCGCCAGCTAATCGTAATCGTAATCTCAACATTTCTATAGCGCCCACAAAAGTGAAGCTTATTCACAGGCGATTGATCAAAGCAGAATCGATAGGCAAGGACATTACAGCTAGCCTATAGATCCAGCGACTTAGCTTTTTCCTGGGATCTGAATAAATCCGATGTTAACGAATATGCCATAAAAATCTACACAGACCTGTCATATAAAATACGTAAGGCCCTTTTATGTTATCGAATAATAACAACGGTATAAAATATACTATATATATATATATATATAGTTAACATGTTATTGGCTCATCGCATTACAACATAGTATAAATTAGAGCATTAGTGATCGTGATCTTACGTAATCGTAATCAAGACATTCTATAGAGCTACTCAAAAGCTAAGCCCAGCAAGCGCATGGCTGATTCAGGGTGCGGCATGTAAGAGGGTAGGCCCCTATACATCAAGAGATACCAAGTGGTGGTACACGACTAAGAGTGTTTGTATTAATGCCAAGAACATTGGGTGTACTTGAATAAAATCATCAGCTTACGATGATGCTACACTACCGTAGGTACATGTAGATGAACTTCAAGCGTTTGCTTTTAATCACTTACACCCATTTGAGATCCAATTTCTTCTTAAGAGGTCCTTCGCTGTGTTTGGCGCCTCTGTACTTGTCGGGAATGGGTAGAAGCATCGTCCTATTCTTACATTCGAACTTCATGCAATGGGCTTCATTACCTTTATCTTCATCGCCGCTTGTCACTTGTTTTTCAAACTGACCATGACCCTGACTAAGCTCAGGTTTATTCAGCTGGGAGGAGACATTCTTGTCTCCTTCTTTCTCTTCTAGTTCCTCGACAGCTCTATCAGTTACTTGAACGGTTTCCTCCTGTAGTTCCGAGTCTGATCCATCTACTTCCTCATCCACGCTGCTTTCCAGATGCCTTTTCTCCGCTGGGCTCTCGTCTGGAGACTCTATGTTTTCCTTCGCTTCCACTGAACCTTTTTCCGCCTCTTCGTCATCGCGATTAAGAATTTCCATCAGCATTTTACCTCCGCCTGACTTATTTTGCACTGGCTCTCTTTCCGGAACCGAATCCAGATTTTCAGATGAAACGCTGGTCTCCAGATCATGTGTTTCTAGAGGCTTCACAAGATAAATTTTCGTTCCACGTGATCCAGGTATGATCCCAGATGTCGGAAGTATTTCATCAGCATTGTTCTCCGACAACTTTCCCATGTGGCTGGAAGAATATGCAGAAACGTTGGCGGTTCCTTCTGTTATATAAACAGAGCCACAAGATTTATCACATATACAACCGTTTCATTACCAGAATGGGACTCTCAACAGGATTAGCTATTCCTGTCTTAGAATGGAATGGTGACTTAGGCTGTCAAAAATTTTTGAAATGACGACCAGGGTACCCGTCGACCCGCGCGGTCGGGTACCCGAGTATATTTTGTTAGGAAATTTAGAAAATGCGCAATTTTACGGAATGTCGGGCACCCGAGAATCGATTTCATTGCCCGGGCACTCAGCCAATATGACAAGGGATTATTTCTGGCATATGTTTCGGTAAACTCGCGCATTCTTACGGAATTTCGGGTAACCGAAACCCGATTTTATTACCCGGGTAGTCCGCTTCGGTCGGGTACCAGCTGACAGCCTTAATGGTGACGCAACCTTGGTCTATATAGAAATTGGAAAGTATTTCTCCCGGCATAAAAGGTGGGACTGAGGTATACGGTGCATTTGGCTTCAATATTTGGGGAATGGGCAATCCTTGTCCCTCCCTATAATAACGCCTATTGTCGCTTGGCTTAATTGTCAACACATTACCATCGATTCCATTACTTGGCATGTTGTACAACTCAACGCATGGCTGACGTACAAACTGTACATGTATAAACAGAACCGATAAACTTAATCAATGAGAAAGAGTCATAATATAAATGTGAAGATTTGAAGAGTAGGCTACTTAGATAGGCCTCGGTAGGCCTATTATATATATATATATAAGTCAGGAACTCACGATTGAAACGGTTGGGATCAAATAAATCGACGAACATTTGCTATTTACTTTAATATTATCATCAGAGATCGTTTTCCCCGGACACAGTGTATATATATATATAAGCCTATAATTAATATGTAAGATTTCGCATAGGGCCTATGTGTCCTTTTAAAAGCAGATTTTCTGTACACGACATGACAATTTCACGCACCAATTAAAATGAGCCATGGCATTGTTCATGTACATCGTATATGCATGCGCACTTCCAACATTCTCAGACTTGAAACTACAAGAACAAGAAAGATATATCTGTCTATACATATACGGGGAAATACTTAACCACTGGGAGTCGAAGGAAAATTGCTTTGACGGTTTTGGAAGTTAAGTTTGACGGCTTTGACTCCTTCAGCCTGAAAGACAAAAAAGAACTTACATTCGAAACGAGCTTCAAACTGGGAACATTCTTTTCTCTATCTCTCATTAATTTTGACGAAATCTAGGCAAATCAACAAACTTATTCAAACCAGAGTCTAACAGAAGCTGTAAAGTAACACAATGGTAACGGGACAAGTCATACATAGGCCTATTGTTCAGTGACTTTTTACTGGGTGATATCATTTCTCTCGGCTGCTTCTCATATAACAGCAGCGTGGATAAAACAAGCAGACGGGGATGGAAATCTACTAGGATTCAGCTCTGTAGAGAGGAAGCGTGAGGGAGAAGTGCGGGAACTCCCTAAGCGTAGGCCTATACCTTTGTTTGCTTCTGATATATGCGATCTCATGAGTGTGTGTGTGTGTATGCGTGTGTGTGTGTGTATGTGTGTGTGTGTGTATGCGTGTGTGTGTGTATGTGTGTGTGTGTGTTTGTACGTGTAAGTTTGTTTGTGTATAAGTGGGTGAGAGAGAGAGACAGACAGACAGACAGACAGACAGAGAGAGAGAGAGAGAGAGAGAATGAATACTACTCATTAAGAGCGAAAGATATAGGGAGATGAGATAAGAGACCGAGATGGAGAAAGAAAGAGAGTGTCAACATAACGAAAAGCCACCGAAGATCGAAAAGTGAATGTTTCTTAAGTATCGTCGTATTGAATAATTGGGACTGGCTCATGATAACGTTGTGTTTTAGATTTTTAGCCAGCAATGTCATTTATAGCGAAAAGATGCTGAATTTAGAGCGTTAACCAAATATTTGATCACTAGTAAGCACAAAGTAACTTTACTTTTCGAAAGGATGAAGTGGAAGCGGTTTTGCTGGAATACGACTGTTGAGCACCATTTAGAGGCTTCTCGATTCTAACTTGATTCTCTTTATCAACACTGATTATTTTCTCATTTCGAATAAGTCGTTTCGCTGTTAACTCAGCTGATGCTACGCCTTCTTTTGATGTAGCTTCAGAGGTAGCGCCGCCCTGTTTGGCCACAGTTAGAGTGGAAGATCCGCCCAATTTGGACGTAGTTTGATAGGAAGCTTTACCTTTTGGAAATACTTGATTCACTGCTCGACCAACTCTTGCAGTATTCTTAGAGAAGGGAAAATCCACCCTTGAGATCGTCTGTTGTGAAACTCCGTCTGGTTTGACGGAGCCATACATGTATCTGACGATTGGTTTCGCCATGGGTTGTTGATTTGATCCATTTTTCGTCTGTAAGCTTTTTGCACCTGTTCTGGTCATCGCTGGAAGTACTTCGCGGCGTTGCATATCTTTACGCAGCTCCACTGCAACAAAATTAGAATTTGAAGAGGAGGTAGATCCTGCTGGAACCTTAATCTGTCCGATACGTTGAACCAGACCTTGAGGTCCTGTGTATTGCTGCTTGCCAGTCTTCGTCATTTTTGGAGACTGATTCGAAGATGAAAACGGAGAACTGTGGGGTGGAGAGGGGGTGGAGGAATGAGAAGAGGAGGTGATGGAATCGGAAGAGCTCGATCTGCGGAGTGTCTGTTCGTTTGCCTTCTCCAAAAGTTCTATCATCTCACGCCAACTGAAATCAAAGCAGCACTAAAGGCTTTAATCGGAAATTATCATATAGGCTTACTAATTAAAAATTGTGCAGTATGATTTAGCAGGATTTTAAAATAAGAAATTCGCTATTTAAAATGTGGGATTTAACATTGATATGCAAACGTTACACTATATGGATACAATATAAACGTGCAGGCATTCATGCATACAAGGAGGAATACAATCATACATATACATAGGCATGCATACATACATCAAAGTGATCCTTATTTTCTCATTTCGAGATGATTTATTTTAATCACTGGTTTAGTTTATTTAGTACAAGAACATCTGTAAATACTTGAGAAGAACATTAGGCCTACATTATGAAATGAACTTCCAAGCCCTCAGGCCTAGGCATAAATGCATCAATCTCGCTACATGTTGAAAGCAACTTACAACATCAAGATTTTGCTGATCAAACTGTCGTCAACAGAACCAACACATAATAATATTTCTTGCAATGGTTTACATCAAGTAACGAACGACCTTGATTCCAGCAGCTTGTAAGACACCTTTCTGTAGTAATAACTTGTTTTTAGCAACTTCCGATGTTTACCATGTGGTAACATTGGTTATTTTTATATATTTTCGTAATACATATAAGAACCACTCTAATATATATATAAGCATATATATACACTGCAGCATACACAAACATATATATATATATATATTAATTTATATAAAGACTCAATTATACCAGCGTCTGAATCATGTACTACCATCGCTCTTGGCAGTGTCATTGTAGCCTAGACAAAAAAATTCAGGAGACAAAATTTCGGCACAATAATGCTACAGATCAAAACTGGTACACGTGGCACTTATACAAATACACAGCACATGCACGAATACAGTAAAGCAAAGTCAATGGGGGACTCTGTGAAATATAGCGTCAGTATCAAATGTGGGAAGCTACCCGAGGTAAAATTGTGTGCTTGATGTTAATTGGTTGTTGTGCAATATTTGTTCTTCACGTAAAAGTAATCTAAAAGTCAGCCAGATTATAAAATTTATGTATTTATCCATAATTAAAATTCTTGTGCCAGCCATCGATCGGAACAACATAAATAACCAACGCGTGGCCAATATAAAAAAAAATTCTTAGACCTATGTGCATACTGGCGCCACCCGTTTCTACTTAAAGAACTGCCCATAGAGTCCCCCATTAACTGCCAGTTTAACGCGTTGTTTATTTGAGGACACTCGAATGTCAAAGGCGCGTTGTTTATTTGAGGACACTCGAATGTCAAAGGCATAGTGAGCAACTCCGTCGATCAATTATTAGCAACGAATGCTTTCCTTTGATGTGTTACCGATGGCATAGATCCAATCGGTAAGTCTGACCCGACCCCTTGGGCCCTTGACAATCGATCTCTAACCAATGTCACCAGCAGTTTATGTCGTTCTTATTATATTTGCCACACACTTTAAAAGTGCGTTTTATGTTATGGAAAGACACATTATTATAGCTGCTGAGGTGGTGAGTATTACCGACCTGCCTCTGCCGGGCATCGATCCGGAATCTCGGGTGGTTCGACCGTCACACCTGTCCACGAGGTCATTGAGTAAAGTGTCATCTATTTCAAGCTTATGGTCGATTACCAACTGAATCAACTGCAACAATGTTTGAACAGACCAACGGTATGATGACATAATCGCAGTCTGCAATTAATGCTCCTATAATTAGTTACACCTATCATATTGGTCTATATCAACGCACAATGCATCATCTGAGGGCGCAACAAAAACCAAACAATAATGATCAAATAGATTATCCAGAAGATCAGTCTACAGCGACAACAAAGAGGCAGCTGAACGATGGATATGCAGTCATAAAGAAGACATAAATACTACGAGTAAAAACTATATAACACAGGCGACTGCGCAGAACGGACATAACTTTAGACAGGCCTATACAGAAATGTAAAGACAGACAGACAGGCGGACGGACGGACAGACAGACAGACAGACAGGCGGATGGACGGACAAACAGACAGACAGACAGAGAGTCACATTAATCCGTTGAATAAAAAAATGAGTATGGAGAATGAGTTCTGATTTGAAGTATTTTGGTTGGTAAGAGCTCAGTCTTTGTATAAACATCGGATTACGTCAAAAGTTTAAAAATCGTCTACGAAACAATAAACCAATGGAAAGATTTAAGCAAAGAGGTCTTATGCTGCCTTTACGTATTATCTCTTACGATTCCAGCCATCAAGTTCAGAACTTTTTGAGTTGTATTGTAAATTTTAGATAATTTCTCAGCGTCAACAAAGCCACGCCAGAGAGAACACCGGTGCTACACCAGCATCTACTTCTCCATTAGACAATTATAACCTCTCGTTTTTTTCCGGAGCTAGGTATAAATTCTGTGAGGTTCGACAGAGAAGACAACATGGTGCTACTGTGGTAGTCGGTGATGATGGTGGAAGTGTGGTGGATCAGGAGTAGAATCATGCATGAGTCTAAATTTTAGTTCAGCATCTTTGACTTATTAATAGCAATAAGAAGAGAGTTACAGTAATCAATGCAACTGGAGAGATACAAAATGTATTCGCTTGCCAGACATATTATTGAACACACGGGGACATAACCACGAATTTTCTTAATATATTACCACTTACGACTGCCATTTGCATCGTCAATTATCATTGATATACGTATGCCCATATATTAAGCATAGACCTATACAGTAGTAGATTAGTTATTGAATAACTTGCATTTCAGTTTTTTTACAAGAGTTTCTTCCACCGAATGTCGCTTCTTTCTTCATCGTTTTATTTGTGTCTATAGCAGGTAGTTTGACTTAGGCCTACACAATAGGGCTAGGCAAGCTTTTATAACGGACCATGTTTCCCGTCAGTTCAACTGCCACAGTTCATATGGACGGAGTTTCAGTAACAACTCCGTGTCCTTATAATATTCTTGCGACCATGCTCAGTAACGATGGTGAGTGAACGGGCAGAGAATTTCTTACCTGGCTCCTTTCCAACCTTCCGTTTTCGTCGACATCCATGGCGTGGCAAGCGTCCTTCAACCTATATATCTTTCCTCTCAGAACTTCTGTCGTCTGCTTCTTTCTCGACTTCATCTGGAATTTGAGGCGCATCAGAAGGTCCAGAACGGACGACCTCCGCTTTAGATCGCCCTGCCCAGTGGGTCCCTTCAACTTGTTGACCTTCAGTTTGGCCAGAACACTCTCTCGTCCTATACAGCGGTCAACAACTGGATTAACATTTTTTAGCCGTCCAGACTTTTGTCGAGAAAGGTTTTAGTGACTCTTGTATTTGTTTCATTATATTCATTTTTTTGGTCTATTTTATTTCTATGTTTGATCTAGTTGTGACTTTGAGTATTCATAAGACGTCTCTAAGCTTCAATTAATAGCTTCATTTGAATAAGATTCATACACAATAGAAAAAATCTGTCCAATTAAAAATTCTATTACGGTAATCAAATGCAACTATGAGTATAAATAATTCGGCTCTTAGCTTCAATTAATCGCTTGATTTGTAAAAATAAACAACATAAATCTGAGTCAATTACGAAATCTATTACGATTAATGTAAGTAATACATGACCTATCCCAATCAAATCCTATGGCTATATAATATTATTGTTACTCACGATCATCTGACCTATCCCAATTTTATCCTATGGTTGTAAAAGATAGCGCTGCTATCGTAACTCGAAGTCGTGTAAGGTCAGTTTGTTACCGGTATTTGATTGGGCAATACAGAGAACGCGCCACAGTTTCTGATATTCGAGGTTTCCACGAGGATCTTTGCACTTATCTGCCAACATCTGAAGCGTTACTGGGTCTACGGAAACGTCGTGATTCTGAAGAGAAATGATTTAGGATAGAAACATCGTTCAACTGCTGCACTAAGTTAGGACTGAAGAAAACTTAAACAGAAGTCAAACCCGACAAAGAGCAGATCGCAGGCCTAAGTAAACGGTCCCTACAATGTGGGGCGCCTCTTAAAATTTTGAAACTCTATCTCGCACCACCAGCGACTAAGACAATGTTCAGCCACTGGTAGATCCAGTATTAGGCCTATAGGAATTCAGCGAAAGATTTATCGAGGAGGAGTATCGATCGCGTCGTGTGGCGAGAAAGTTTTGACAGCACTTTTTTAGTCGTCCACGATTTAGCCCCAAAGGGTTTTGATGACTCTTTTAATACCAGTAGCAATCGTCTTTTTCGACAGGTCTCCCTTGAGCCCAAGACAACATAATATTATGGCACTAGCCGGGTAGTAGCCGCACAGGAATTAAACCTACCCAAATTAAACGATTAATTGACTAATGGGAAGAGCGATAGATGAATTGGTGCATCACTTACGTGAAGAGCAGAACTTCTACATGTAGTAGGAAGTGAGATCGATATCCGCTACCAGAGGCGTCCAGATAGGGGGGGGGGGGGGTCCTGAGGCAAATGCCTCCAATTTCACGTAGGGGGATATTTTGTTTAGTCTTAGGGAGAAATATTTTGCCTTCCATACCCTTGGGACCGGGGGGTTTGCTTTCAACACTCAGAGGGGATTTACGCTCCTGGGTTACATCACTGACGTGAAGAGTAGAACTTCTATTAGGAAGTGGGAGCGATATCCATGATTACCATCCCAAAGGTTGACGCAGTCAGTCATTCGCAGAGTGGCGTTTGTATATGGAGCAGTGGCTGCCGTATTATAGTTAGGTTAGACTCGACGCTAGCTTGTAATAACTTGCAAATCGTCCATTCTTACCATAACATGTAATCATATTGCGTTCTTGTCAGTTTGAAATTGAATGAATAAGGACACGGTGGCTGCTGATTGGTTAGAGCGGTCGGCCCGTAACACTCAGTGTGCGTTGAGTGAGCGGGTTCGACCCTCGTCCGAGGCGTCACTGTGTAGGGACCTTGGGCAAGTCCTTCGCGCACAATTGCTCTGCATTACCACTGCAATTGCGCCGTCGAGGCGTGTGCACTTCTGAGCAAAAGATGTTGGATGAAAGGCGATATCAAATTTCAAGAATTTCAAATTTCAAAGAAGAACAGTATAAATTTATCATGTCACAAAACTTTCTTTCCAGTTTTCTTAAATTTTCTTGGCTTTACCCTTTAATTGTCAATTTACCCTTAGCGACATCACTTTTTACTTTACTATTTCTGTGGACAAAACTTGCATGAACCGGTTTGAATGACCTTCAAACCTGTTTGCCGCACAGCTATCTCAATACTGTATTGTTCCCGTTTCATTCACTTTTGTATGCAACACAAGTCATAACCGATGATTCGCCACAGTTAGGCCAAGGTAAACATAATCGTTAACAAGATGTCATTATAAAAAAACCTTTTTAATCCATCATAATTTATAATGTGCCACAAAGAATCATGAATAATAAATGATGATATCATGCCATATTGCTGTCGTCGCTTGGCTACTTGAATGGACCGTCACTGCCCAGTGTCTTCCGTCGCGTGCCACGTTCATTATGCCACAGTTCAGGACGTTGTCGATCAATGTCATTCTCGACCTTCCTTGTCCTCGGTCCCCCTCCACGAGACCTGTCATCATACTGCCCTCGTTTTGGCGTGGACAACAGTTCCATTCTGCAATTTGCACTTGTGTAGGCCCTGAACCCACTCGTTTGTCATCATTTTCGACCATGTTGTTCTAAAAAGCTTTCTGATAGGTTACACTTGTTTTCGGATGCTTGAATAAGTTTGCAAGCATGTCTTCATCCTGCCTGAATGTCCCGCCTCGCATTCGTAATCTACTGGCTACACCAAAGCAGACATCAATCACGATTTGGTAGCGGTGTTGATCGACTTGCTCTTCCACGTCTTCATCCATTTTACCATGACCGGCATCTACATTACCAGCCTTGATATCGCTTCATTCGAGCACTCAGGAGCGGCGATCCCGGGGTTCGAGGTGAACAAGCCCCCGCACCTCTTACAGGAGATAAGCTAACGTTATACGTTTGTCTCCCACAATTCTCACCCTTCTCATTGGGTGTCTCCTCACCTCTCAAACGAGATCCCCGCTTCTGCGTGCAGTTCACATCTCTTGTTACCCTACCCCCTTGACATACACAGACATTAACTTGTTCCATAGTCTTTCCGTGTTTACCACCATTTCGAGCACTTCCTCAGTATTCGTTATTACTTTCATACATCTTTGCTATGTTAATCGAAATGCCATATTTTCGACCACACTTTCGATGCGTTTCACGAGTTCTAATTGTTCTTCCGGTGTTGTAGTCAGTACAGCCAGATATATATCGTCAGCGTATCTGAAGTTAGTTTTCGGCCAATCCTAATTAAATTCTGTTGCAAAACTCGTTATTGCTTTCACATAACAAGAACCTCTAATGGGTTTCGGGAGAAGTTGCATCCCTGCAGTCGACCTTCCTTTTAACCTTGACGCGTGCAGGTGATGTAATGTTCTTTTGCTAATTTGCAAGAATTCTGGTTGTAAACCAATTGTGGCTTCCCTCAAACTCTGGAATAAGAGGCAGAGCTTCGTCTACTATGTTTTGGCCGAGTAAACAATAATAGATAAAGTACAGCTAACCTGTGCGAAATCTGATTAACAACGTCTATGGGAATTGATAAACACCAATCAAACAATTTGATTGCTTTGTTATAAATTCCCATAAAAGATGATCACCAGCCGTAAACCAGTAAAATTCAATCAGTCAATGCTAATTTGGGCATCTGTCATATAGTCTACTTATGAGAACTTTTTACTCCCCGATTTCAGATTTGGCTGGTCGTTGAAAGTTCTTTGTTTCACAACTCGAGGTTAATTTGTTGGTCAATCTGTATGCATTTCGACAGCCAGTTGATCCATACACCTAGAATATTCTGCCTATTAAATAGATATGCGCGTTACGTCATCATAGACATGACATCTACCTTTTTCAAGTTATCTGCTCTCAGACAAATTCAGAGTTCAATATATATATATATAGCTCAGCTGCTTTTGACACTGCATGGGATTTTTCCATCAGTTACCTATTTACTTAGAGGACGTAGGGGCCACTGGGGACAAGTTGGTTGCGGGGCAAGTTTTTTGTGGCGCCATATAATTATAATACGCATAGCAGGAAAGCAGCCTAACGAGCAGTTTATCGATGAGCAAGTCAGGCCAATTCTTTTGTTCAATGGCGGCCACGTGCTAAGGTGCGGAGTTAACGCATCAATATTACTGAGGTGAGACGCTTGGAGAAGAAGACAAACATTGTAATGAAATAAATACTCTATTGAATGCTACACGATATCTTAATCCTCGTGTTAAAGTAAAACGGGGCAAGTACCTCCATTTCTTCTTGAAATCTACGCTAAAGAACTCGCCTCGTCTTGCCTCATACTGGCTATGGGCCTGTATATGAGGGCGCTATATCAATGCCGTGAATGACTGAATGAAAATAATCAATTAATTGGCTAATCAATTAATTAGAATGCAGCATTAAGGTTCATGGTTCATCTGGCATCAACCAATCAAAAACTGATGATGTTCAGACCTGGAATACGAGGAGTAGATCTTTCTTGGAGAGACGCGAGTCTACGTTGGATTGTTTCTTCAAGGACATCTGGATCGACCGAAGTTTCTGGCGACTGCAGTGAGCCAGTGATTCCTGAAGATGGGATTGCAGCTGCTTTTCCGCTTCACTTCGCTGTTTAAGGGTATATTCATCCAAGTCTTCGTCATCCAACTCCAGCTCAGCCACGTTTTCCGAACTTCCTGCAGCATCAATAATTTATATCAAAGGCGTAGAGAGTTCTAATAGCACACTCATTAAGCAATCACTCTAGTTGCGCATTCCACATGAGGTTGAGTGAAAACATTGTGAGTACTCTGTAGAGGGCCTATAAGCTTTCAAGAATATTATGCACAGACAGCCAATAATAATTACGCTGACGATAGAATGAAGATGATTTTCTTCTTCTTATTGGCCTAATAATAATAATAATTATTATTATTATTATTAATATTATTATTATTATTATATGTTTAAAAATCATCAACATCTAATGATCCGCAGCCACAGATATATCCTAAATAAATGCGTCAAATAAGTATACTAAAACAGTGATAGGAGAACTTTGATACAATAGAGTAGGGATGTAAAACGTCCTATTGAACATTTCTGGCCCGCGGCCTACACAATTTTAGAATAATAGTTTTAAAATGTCATTTTTGCTGCGTATGACGCGCAATAAAATTGCTGTGCAATACAACAAGCGAGTCAATAGACCTACTAAATTAATCCTAATTACTCTCCTATTCAGGCTATTGACAATGAATATGAAAGGAAGTCTCGGTTTATGCTTAAGCTACTACTGCACAATTTAAGATATAGCTTTTCAAAAACATCTTTGACTCAAAGACTTTGAGAATTGAGACGGGCTGTCCGAACCCATCCCAGACCTCTGCATCCATTAGGCCTATGCTCATGTACCCTCTAGACCTTGGCACCCACTCTGAAAATCCTTGCCACAGGCCCGCCATTAAAATTGACTCTAAACCCCCCACCCTCTATGTAAGTTCTAATAGGCCCTATTGGACTCTTACACACAATAAGACAATTTCCCTTTTAAATTGAATACTAACCCATTTTTAGAAGTAGAATCCGTTCGTAATCCAATGCGTCGCATGTAAGATATTCTAAGAAATAATTAAATTAAATACAGCGGACTCAACCGTGCGACCGAATAGTCTCAAGATGATCCATCGAACGATGGAAATACATCATGTATAGTTAAGCCTCTGTAGCAGTGCCTCACTTTGCAAAGATCACTAATCACTAAATTGATGAACAACAGTTCAATTGAGTGACTGTGTATTTATTTATCTATTTATTATTATTATTTAAATTGGCAACACGCGCAATGATACACCGAAATGTGAATCTGAGGCGCGGACAGATCTATCGTTTGTCTCTGCTTACAGAATGCACCGCACATGAAGCTGTATACAGTAGGCCTATATATTGTATGCCAGCGTCATACAAAGCAGACACGTACATAGGCTAATAGTGATCATACCGACACACTTGCATGCATACAACTACTCTTTCACATTGGTTACTGAGGCGGTTTTATCAGGAGAGACACCAAGAAGGTTGCACAAAGGATCAAGAGGAGACCTACCCAGAGGTGAGGAACGCGCAGATCAGAAAGACAGATAGACGGACGGACAGAGTGACAGACACACAGATACAACGAGAGATGAACAGACGAATATATATATATATATACACGCATGTATATATATATATGCAGAAACATGCAAGCAGAAGTAGTAAGAAAAATATCGGATAAGTGGAGCCAAAAAGAGAAATAGGCAGGAAAATAGAAATAGCGATAGAGACGGACGTGTCTATGAATAACACGTCAATAACAAAGATATTCAAAATCAGTTGATTCCTGATTGTTGTCTTCGATGTCGCAAACCCTGTAGAATCACCAGACCGAGGCAGCATTGACGGCAGCATGGAGGGGATGTGTGTGGGCTGCAGAGCTTGATTTGTCTTGAATGATTGGTTCCAATGGGTTCCCGTGTAAGTGTAACGTGATCGAATCAATTCTCCTGAATGGTTGTCAAGGCAGGAGTTCATCCACAATATAAATCTTTTGGTTGGGAACTTTTAGCCACGAAACAGATCGATATTCCATTAGATTGTGTAGCAAAACTAGCAGAGCTGAACAGAAAAATACTCTAATGGTTTCGGTGACAGCAATAGAGTAGAAAGAACACCACAGACAGACGACATAAAAGAATTTGACGAGACAAACAGACAGACAGATAGAGAGATAGAGAGAGACAGAGAGCGAGAGACATACAGACAGACAGATAGAGACAGAGAGCGAGAGATAGATAGATAGACAGACAGAGAGAAAGAGAGAGATAGAACGAGAGAAACAGACACAGAGTCAGAGACAGAGAGACAGAGACAGAGAGCTAGAAAGATAGAGAGATAGAGACAGAGAAGAACAGACAGACAGACACAGAGATGCTGACACAGAGAGACTGAGTTAGTGACAGAGGAAGAGACATACAGAGAATATGTAAGAGATAGAAGGAAAAAAGAGATAGAGAGTAGATAGAGAGATAGAAAAGGCGAGATAGAGAGTGAGTGAGAGAGAGAGAGAGAGAGAGAGAGAGAGAGAGAGAGAGAGAGAGAGAGTGAGAGAGAGAGCACCAGCCACGCCGACTGACTGACTGATTGATTTCAGACAGACTGCAGACAAAACAGACAGATAGGTTGATTGGTTGCATGCCTGTCTGTTTACATGTGTCTGCATGTTTGCTTGTCTCTCCTTGTGATATTGATGCAAACAGACAGACAAACAGACAGGCTGACTAACTGACTGCATGTCTGTCTGCTTACCCGTGTCTGCATATAGGCCTATGCGTTTCACTCCTCGTGATATCATGATGCACATCAGTAGGCCCTATTGATAACGCTTTCTCCAGCAATCTTATCAGCAATTGTTGTCATCAGGACTTTGATCTGTTCACCGTTGTCACAGTCATCTTCATGGGCTTAAACATATACATGAAAAGGCAGGTGCGACACGGGATTGATTCATCGTAAACGCCACCGTTCTAAACTAAGGCATATATCTTAGTACGTCGTAATTGGGTAAGACTAGATAGAAGATACACATTGGTTTAGTAGAAGCAATCCATTTCTAGCTATGAGTGAAATGGATAGAAATGATAGAGAGGAAACAGATGTGGAAAGATCTCGATGCTTTGCCACCTATCAACTATAGCTAGCAACAAAACCTGTACATTCGCGGATAGAGGGCTTCAGCAAATTGATATTTATTTACTGTTTTCTAGTAACAGGCAATACAGAAAAGGGTGTCGACTTACAACAGCAACAATGGTCGTCCGGTAAGTGTCTTTGATTATAATCGCGCAGGTGTGACCTCTATAGAATAGGTTTTGCATGAGGGATATATTTGTATACAGTTACGTCGAAATAATGCAGGAAGTGCGCCTTAATAATGGCTCGATAGTTATTGATCAGAGGTGGAACCATTGCTTGGTTGGGGTGATCGATAGAGGCAGATCGATTGCTGATTGATGGCGTAGGATTTGTGGTCGATTGGTCAAAATCGATAGTTATTCGGTAACTGTTACGTAACTAGATATATATTATGCGGCGGCAACGTACAGTTCTAAAGCATTCTGTATTTGATAGGTCTGAGTATTTAGAGAAAGTCTAAAAATCAAAGGAGAGAACTTTTATGAGGCAATCATACTCTCTGCAATAATTAGGGGCTATAGACTTCTCCTAATTTGAGTCACCCCAGTGTTTTCCTTGTCACAAAAATACGCCGGTTATGTTTGCTGAAAGGTTGCCTGTTCCTATAATTGCATGTAGGGTCTCTCTTTCCCCCTCCCTCCCTCCCTCTCTCTCAATCTCTCACTCACTCTCACTCACTCACTCTCTCTCTCTCTCTCTCTCTATATATATATATATATATATATATATGCCCTGCATACAATTAATTATGTATCCGTTCAAGTTCAACCCATCTGACTCTACATTGTGAGGAACCCCGCAGTGAAGAAGTAGCTGCGGAGAACGATCTAAATATGCTTTACTCAAAATGACAGCCCTGCCAGCATTCTCATCCACTCATTCTCATCCACTTAGGACCCATATTGCCATGTGGGGCCAATACTCAGCCCACGTGAGTCCTATCTAATGACCATGTAAGCAGTCTAGATACTGGCAGGAAGTGGGTGACTGTGGACCTGCGCCAAGAAGACTCGAGTGTGCTTGTGCATGCATTTATTATGCTGCTACTTAGCTGGCCTTTTATATATCGATTATTTTTTGAAGGTTTGAGAACCTCTGGATAGCCATTCCTCTCATGCTGATTCCGATTTCCTTTGCAATCCTTATGATGGGTCTCGTTCGAGTCTGGATGTTCAGCGCCCCAACCAAGATCCGCAGAAAACCAAAGTACTCCATGCACGTCCTGCGCGACCCAAAGGAGGCGCCACCTTACGGACCGAGGACGGTGGCAGCGATGAGCAACAGCAGCAGAGCAATCAACTCTTACTCGGACGATCAGAATGCACAGCAATCATTCGACGAAGGAAAGATCGATAAGGTTCGTCTTCAGAGGTTCTACGAAGAAAACCCCAGACAGATGATGACCTCACGGCAGATCTCGTCTGGTTTTAACACCCCATCGTCTGGCTACGGCCACAACTATGGTCGGAAAGAGGACGATGAACGACAGGTCCTCACCGAAGCAAAGTTCATGTAGCCGCGATTTTATGGACTATAGGCCTACAAGTGTGCTATCTGAAACAAACTATTACAACAGTCACGTTTCGTAAATTTGCTGCCTAAGAACACCAAAGAAAGCAAAACCAGGCCTGCCAGTCTATGCCCACGTGGACCAAACATGGAGCTCATATAGAACCCATGATGCTATAGAAGTTATCGTCATTGCAATGACAATTATCTAAAATGTCGCTATAGAGTATAAGCTTTACAAAAGCGTATACATTTAAGGCCCTGACATTTCATAGGTATACCCTCAAATGCTCATGAAAAAGTCGACATGGAGGCCACCTTATGAGCAGATTAATTAGAAATAGACCTACCATGAAACAATGACTTTCAGACTACAAGTGTACATGTAATTTGTAGCCCTACTGGAATTCTCACCGGAAGTGAGAAGTAGCTTATGCGTCACGATAATCTGACACAAACCCCATTCGAAACTGTATGCCTATTACCTAACGCCTGACACAAAGTACGAGTGAATGGGTTTGACAACAGAGCTAATTAAAGGATAACAGTTTGTGGAAATCGACTCCAAAGTTGGCAATATTCGCAGACGTCCTTTATAAACTCGACTGATGTCAACAAAACCGCTAAAAATTATTGCTTTAATACTTTAAAGACGAGCTGCGCTGACTTCCCAATCACTTTTAGTGCGCATCTGTTGTTAAACAAATATATACTTGTCTTGAGAGTCTAAGACTCTACACTCTTGTTGTTAATGTTCTTAATGAATTGAGTGATTACCAGATGCACTAAATATCTAAGAACTTGAAAGGCCGTCACGTTTCAATAAATGTTATTTTTGGTTGTTAATTACAATATTGCAATAAGAATACTTATTATTTTTTTATGTTTTAATTCTTACCACACATAGCATGTGGATTACACTTGCGTAATTATAAATTACACTTAGCAGTCCATCCTAGGTCTAATATTTGCAAGACGGTATTCGATTTTTTTTCGTTGTCGCCTTTTTATTTATCTCACTTATCCCGGATTAGTTCCCATAGGAAGATGCTCAATTAAGTCGGTCAACTTTAAAGGTACAGACGCGGCTAAGCGAAATAGGCCTATTTCCTGTCCGCGTCTGCCAACAGGGTACTACCAATAAAAACCGGTTTTAAAATCCGGTAATCGGCTTGCCCCAAAAACGGTATCAACAACCCTAAAAATAATACATAATTCTTAACTGATAAAATATACGGAAATTGAAGCATCGACAAGTCAATGTTCATCAGCAGAGAAGATATACCTATGAATATCATGACACATTAGTTACAATTTAAAAGGCACACAAGCTTATAAATACCCAAACCAGAGCATAACAAAACCTGAGAGGCAGTGAGCACAAAGCAACTTTAACCGGTTTACAATAATTGTGAAGTGACACTACTTTGATACAAATAGGTCTAAGGATTTAATTATTACATTCTTTATACAATACAATACAATACAACTGTTATTTGATATCACCCTTCTTACATACACGCCTCGCCGGCGCAACTGCAGTTGTAATGCAGAGCAATTGTGCGCGACGGACTAGCTCAAGGCCCCTACACAGTGACGCCCCGGACGAGAGTCGAACCCGCTCACTCAGCGCACACTGAATGTTACGGGTAGCCGCGCTAACCGCTCGGCCACCATAGCAGTTACCCATTTAAGAATCAATGATTAAGCAATAGTTAATTAAGTTTAATTTTAAAAAAATCAACTCCTCTGCTTCAATAAGTTATGCGTTCTCTTACCTTTGAGGAACTTATGGTCTTAGTTAACTCCTTTCACATACACAAAAATGATCACTGTAGTCTGTAGCATAGTCTTGGCTGGTCTCCCATGTGTCATACTTGTACCTTGCTTGCAGCTCGGCTTATTGGCCACTTAATAAAATATCTGACTGTTTTGGCTTTTATGAGCAATGTCTAGTCACTGGTTACTGGTTCAGCATCTCTTTCCAGTTTACCGTGCCTGTCAGGCACCATCTTCCTGGCTGTGAGCCATTTTAAATATGACCAAACTCTGTCACTTGGTGTCTGACCTGCCTTTGCTTAGACTGCCTACGATCCTCTACTAGGATGTGAGCTACTGGTTGCTAGGGTGCGCCAGTCGCTGATGCTTGTAGAGCTTCCTCAGCGGTTGCTCCCTCCACCTGGAATGGGCTATCAATTCCTCTCCGTCCTCCCCCAATTATAATCTCTCCACATTTCAACTGTTGAAATAATTTCTTTTTGACCATGGCCAGGCTGCAAGCTCCAACAAGTAATTTTGCTGAAGTGGTGCTATATAATTTCTTGGAACGCATAAATGAAGGAAAATAAACATTATTCATAGTTTATCAATAAATAGTAATATTATTATTTATTGTTAGTTAGTAGTTACTTAACAGTTATTTGTTCATATCACTAATCTTGTTTACGTTTTCAGTTCAAATATCTTCCTTCAATCAATTACGTAAACAAACCAGCATGCTAACAACATAATCACAAGGGCTACAACACTAGGGCACCTTCTCAAATATAACAAGCAACTTTCAATTCATTGTCAAAAAGAAATTTAGTTGCTAAAATAAAATAACATTTTTAATCAATTGACTACCCATTAACTCCTCAGCTCTAAAGGGTAACTGAATTGTTCTTTTTTAATCTCTTTTGGCTCGGCCACGGAACTCATCCATGCTGGTGCTGAGTCCCACGTAGTCAGCAAACAGGCTCAGCGCCTTCGTCGGAACAATGCTAGAAAAGGAAAATGTACGACAGATGTAGAAAACCATTAGGGCCCTAAACATGTGCAATACAACAAGAAAAGTCGTATTTGGAATAGAATACAGCAAGAAAGAATACAGCATGACTGACAACTTAGTATACTAAAAATGTAAAACATGTATTAGGCCTAGTAAAGCCAACATGAACTTCACCATGAAAGCACTCTATCAAGTTTACATATACACGTTTTACATGAACCTGAGTGCACAAACTCTCACCTTTTAATAATAACCTTTTAATAATAGTATTGAAAGTAGGGATGAACCAAAACTCGATTCAGAAATTCAGCTCGGCTGAGTTTCGAAAAACTCGGTAAAACTCGGACAAACAATGGGGTAAAAGTGATGGTAGGCTAGCTACGTTGATGAAGACTTCATAACGATCATTCATTCGGAAACTTTTATAATGCTCCTTCAGGGAAACTACTTAAAGGCACCCCAACTCTAACACACCCGAAAGGAAAAGTTTTAAATTTGATGAGGCAAGATTCATATAGTCCCATGGCGATGGCAAAGCTCTAAAGGAAGGCTGTTCCATAACAATGGGAATACCATAGAAAAGGCTCGATTCTTCAAAATTGCAGTACAAGCATATGGAACCACTGGTGACTCCGGTTTCCGCAGAGCATAGAAAACGACGTCCTTAGCTACCCGACGTCAGACAGCCTAGCTCTCGGAGGTAAACTGGGGCGAAACCCTGATGACATCACCATACCAAGTCATGTACATTGTACTCATGTACAATGTGCTGGTGGATAGGGAACCAGTGAAAGACCACCATTGTATTATAGCTGCTGATCTGACAAATTTGGAAATTTTCCTAACGAGGCATACTGTAGATCACTAGGCCAAGACAACTGAGCAACTTTGGCTTCTAGAATAATTATGCATTATCCTTGAATGCAGAATTAATTGTTATATTGTATTGTATAGTAACCCAGTAATGCATTTAAACCCTAAAACAGTTTATAAAATTATGTTACTCATTACTTTTAGACACACCACTCACACAAATACCATAGAACACTTGCGATTTTTAATAGGCCTAATTTGGTATAATGTGTAGCACGGTGGTCGATTGGCTAGAGCGGTCGGCCTGTAACACGGAGAGTGCGGATTCGACCCTCGTCCGAGGAGTTACTGTGCAGGGAGCTTAAGCAAGTCCTTTGCACACAGTTGCTCTGCAATATATCTGTAATAGCGCCGTCGAGGCATGTATACACTTCTGAACTGATTGTAAGAACATTGGCGATATCAAATTACATTATATAGTATTTTACGCCATTTCAGGCCAGCCTACAAACCTAACTAAACTGGATATTATTCAAACTATATCTGGCTAACAGAACTGTATTTATATTGGGTCGTTGGTCTTGGAAGTCAGTCGTTACACTTCCGGTTAGACATACACAACAGAACACATTAGCACAAGATGAGTTTCATTCTACAGAATATGTCATATCAAATCAGACCCAGACCACAGTGTTCCCTAAAACATTGCATTTCATCTCAATGTTGCAAAGTTGGCCAAACACCATGCATTGGTTATATTGATTTGCAGACAAGAAATATTGCATAATTTTCATCATCATTATAATAGAAAAAGAACCACCAAAAGTTCTAACTTTTTAATGATGACCATCCAGTAAAGAACTTTCGGAACAAGTAGAACGGCTTGGTTGATAAGAACTGCATCCATTATCTTGTCAACGACATATTCCGGTTCCATGAATGGAAGAATACTTGGGAACCTGACAATGATTTTTCATCAATTATCAAACCACACAACAGAATAGTTTTTTTTATATTCTTGAAGAACTACCTAAGCTGTATATGACCACGTCCATCTAGTGATTCGTCACATGTAATAACTGTGTGCACCATAGATGCAATGAAATCAGATTATGGTAGCATAACCTTAGTTCTAATGTGTAACACTAATAAAACATTGTTACAAGTGAGCTACCCCATAGCTGAATTGTTTGAGTTTCTGCCTTATTTTGCATCAAAATTCTGCACGGTTGCTCAGAATCAAAACTGAGGCTTGGTCATTAGATATCGATGCTTTACTCTGTCCCAGTGAATTGGGGAAATAACGATCTTTCTTTACTTATAATTAGCTATGCTAGTAAGTTCTACTTATATCTGTTCACTAGCAGAACATTGGAGAGCAGAAAATCTAACAAATGGGCGTTTATAAAGGTTCTGCTATTTTACATAAGATATGCTGAATGTGGAAGGCATAATAATGGTAGAGTTGTTGATAAAAAAGAGCCATAATATTATGGTGAATGTCTTTTTTGGTAGAAGAGCTCATCTTTGTGTTAAGTGGAGAAAACCTGGACGTAAAACAGCTTGCAGAGATTTGGAACAAATGGTGAAGAAGACAGAGCTCGCTTTTCTCAAGGTGACACTGGGTGTTGTATGACGAATTGTCAAAAGTTCGAATATTAACTATTATCGTGTGAGACCGGCATGATCTTAAGTCAAGAGTACCTACACTAATAGCAACATATCACAACACTGATAAAATATTTACAACTGCAACTTTGGATGATACTTTGGCAAACACTTGCATGCATGTTTCATGTGTCTTGCTACATTGTACCTTGCATAAGCAACGCCTGTGCTAGCCTAAACAAAACCTAAGTCATCAATCAATCAATCAATTGATGAAACTTTATATAGCACCACTTGAAGAAAACTAATCAGAGGTGGTGCTCCCAGTCCAACCTAGGCCAAATAAGCCAGATTTCACAGTAGAATAAAAATGAAATAGAGAGTTCCAAGGCAAATTGTAAGTATAAAAAAATGCTTACTTTGTTGTAATTCCAGTGAACATTCCAGTTTGGATGTAATATGGGCAGACGACCGTTGTGTGGACTCCCGACTTCTTCTGAACAGCCAACTCAGCCCGTAGAGATTCGTCAAAACCATAGGCTGCAAACTTGCTGGCACAGTAATCACAGAGTCCGTTGACGCCAAAGTGACCTGCCCCGCTAGCAATTGAAACAACGTGACCTTTGTTCTTTCGAAGCATTGCCGGAAGGAAAGCCTTGACCGTCTGATAACATATGAATAGCTCATATTGCAGGCATGCACTGTAGATCAGACATTCCTTCAAAATGGTTTCAGCTGTGCAAATAAATCTATGTTTTTTGACAAGATTAAATCTGTGCTTTCCTTAGCTGCAGGAAGTATCAATGGGAATAGGTCTAAAATTAATGTTGTTTCGTTTCAACATCCATTTATGAGTGCACAATGATCGTACCAACCACCTAGGGCCATTTGAAGATCATTGTAAGACCCCAGCTACCAGTTCTGTGGTAAAGCTAATTAAGTATTCACGTTATTTATTCAGGTTTAATCATAACTCATGAGTGTGCCAAGTTTTGATTATAAGTTTCAATGTACATTCTCAATATAGAATATATAATATCCTGGATATATCCACTAAAGTCTAATGCAATATTTTATGGGCTGATTTTGCTTTTACTATTTTTCGTCCATCAAGTCTTTACAAAATGGCGGTTGAATTTAAAATTTCCAGTTGTCACTTTTGCATCGAATTCAATTGTTAAACTTATTGGTTTGTAGGCCCTCCAAGGCACAGTGTCTACTGCGCCTAATGGATTCTATGGTCCTGGTTCCACCAGAACTTATTTATAACATGCATTACTGTGCATACTCATGCCTCAGATACAGTATAGTAAGTGTCTCACAGATGCGCTGAAATACTTTCCCAAAGTTTTAAAAGAACAGACAAATGTTATAACTTAAATGATAATTAACATAGTTGATAAAATGGACCCAATTCAATTCAACTTCATAAAATGACCTCATTATAAGGCATATCATCATAAAGTGCTACCTTGCATAGATCTTAATGGTAGCAATGGAAACAGGTTTCAGTATCTTGATGTATGATTATAAACACAATAGTGATAATCACCTGCATCTCCATCATTCTATGATGAACCCACAGGTAGCCATAGTCACCAAATTCACAGAAGCATTGCTATCATTCAGCCATCACAATCATCGTCACAATCACAATCATAACAATAATAATAATAATAATAATAATAATAATCATCATCATCATCATCATTGTCATCATCATCATCAAACACAGGGAAAAGTACCAGAAAATAACTACCAACCCAGAAATGAGCTGTAGCATTGACATCCATTGTTTTCTGAATAAGTGAATCTGGGGATTCCAGAAACTTTTTCCCTGTTACGATTCCAGCATTATTCACAAGAATATCGATGTCACCCAGATCGTTCTTCACCTTAGCAGAGAAACCAATGGGAAAATAAACAAATAATTATAAAAACAATAAAAAAATAGATATAATAAAGAAAACGGTTAACGCTGTTGACGTTGTTGGTCGATTGTTTAACGCCTGGCGCTATTTGTATGAATTCTCCGGCATTCGCCGTCGTTACAAATTGATTTATGGATTATTAGACCAATCAACATCTTGTCACACCGAAGAGTTCATCATTCAGAACCGAATCATCCAGGATCAAAGTCAGTTTGGTTTTTATATTCTGTCGTTTTATCAGCGTTCATAGCTTCAATTGAAACTGCACCATTTTGCATTTAAATGGCTAACGTCGTCGTCATTACCATGGCAACGTTCTGTCTTTTGAGATTTGAACGCAATATTTAACATTTATCTCAGCCTACCGTTTATTTTCAAACATTTATTTCTGGATGAATATAAAAACTGAATGATTCTGTTCCCGAATGGATACCACAATATCACTACGACCCTCACAAAAGGCAAAAGTTGTCTGCAGCGTGTGTAAGGTTGAGAGACAGTTACATAACAGAGATGGAAAGGTCCATCTACACGGCCCTCGAAAACAACCATGTCGGGTTCACATAAGCCCCCTCTAACGACGAACTAAGGTCACACTGACAACCAAGGCGTGGACTACAGTAACTTCGGTACGCCGGACACTGACCAACCGATCACATCAGACACTCGGCCGGACGGTCTATCGGAGAACATCATCGCTCCTCAAGTCTGCAGAATTTCCCACCCATCCCTACCAAACAGTTTGTTGAAACGCATTCCCAAAGCCGCCAGACCACAAACCGGAAGACTTCTCACTACCATCATCAACAAAATACTGAACGACGTCGGAAATCCGACCACATGGCCGATGCTTTTGACTTTTGGCGCGACAATTTTAGAACAACCAAGAAGAGGAGGTAAACGCCACAATCTATCAACAACGATCAAGAAGCGGGTGGAAGACTTTCACACGTCTTGGCAGCTTAAGAGGGACGAAATCTTCTCCAATATCCCAAAAACCAACAACCACAGTGTAAGATCTAGAGCAGGCGAAGTCCATGAGTTGGCCGCAGCAGTTGCTTCCAAATTAGAGGATGGCAATATCAGAGCAGCCGTCAGAATCCTAACCTCGACCGACAGGCCTGCCAATGCAGACTCTGTAACCTTGGAGGAACTACGCTCAAAACATCCTCAGAATCCGCCCGACCGCCCAATTAGTATGGAAAAACTTAAAGTGACACCCTTCCAAGCCACAGAAAGGCAGGTCCTCGCACGAATCCGCTCCTTCCCGTTAGGTTCTTCAGGGGGACCAGATGGTCTTCGACCACAGCATCTGGTGGACCTGGTGAATTGCGCAGAAATTGGATCGGAACTGATTTCATCCGTCACCGGACTAGTCAACCTCCTTCTGACAGGCGAATGTCCTGAACAGATTAGACCGATACTCTTTGGAGGCACTCTAATGGCACTTCGCAAGGATTCCGGAGGCCTACGCCCGATTGTAATCGGCTATTACTGGCGCAGGCTCGCATCCAAATGTGCGTGCACCTTCGCGGTTCCAAAGGCAACGGCATACCTCGCACCGAGACAGGTTGGGGTTGGCATTCCAGGGGGAGGAGAGGCAGCGGTCCATGCGGCGAGGCGCTTCCTGGAAGCATTGCCGACAGGGTCAATCCTTGTGAAGCTAGACTTCAAGAATGCCTTCAACAGTCTCTGCAGAGACAAAATGCTGTCTTCGACAGATGAGGTCCTGCCGGAACTAGCTCCATTCTGTCACCTAGCATACGCGGAACCCTCAGAGCTTCGGTTTGGTTAGCATACCATTGCGTCACAGGTTGGACCTCAACAGGGAGATCCGCTTGGCCCTTTGCTCTTTTGCCTTTCATTGCAGCCAATCTTACAGGAGATGTCGTCACCATTGGTACTGGACTACATGGATGATCTAACCCTAGGAGGAGAGGAAGCGACAGTGGCGGAAGATGTGAGAATGCTGGAACTGCGAGGAGAGGAACTAGGGCTTCGACTCAACCAAGACAAATGCGAGATCATCCATCACCAAGACAGACTAGTTTCCGACCATGTCTTCAAGCACTATATGTCAATTTCACCGGAAAGAGCCTGTTTGCTGGGCGCGCCATTGTCCACCAGCGAGGCCTTGACGACATGTCTGGAGGGCGGATGCAAGGAACTGGCCTTAGCAGTTACCAGACTAGAGTCTGTAGCCAAACACGACGCTATGGTGCTCCTCAGATATTCGCTCAGTTCCCAGAAACTGATATATACATTAAGATGCAGCTCATGCACGGGTCACTCTTTGCTACACAAATTCGACGACCTTCTTCGAAGCGGTTTAGAGGCAGTTCTCAACATCACCCTATCGAACGACCAATGACTTCAAGCATCATTACCAGTAAAGATGGGAGGATTAGGAATTCGTCGAGTCACCTCGCTGGCGCTTCCCGCCTTTTTGGCTTCCGCTGCGAGCACCCGACCACTGCAGTCCTCCATGTTAGGCAGCACCTGGTCCGACGTCGACGGACTGTTTGAGAAGATGGAACATCTGTGGTGCACCGAGAGCCAAATGATGCGTCCGGTCAATGATGCAGCACACAAGCAATCAAACTGGGACAAGCCGCTACTGCAGAAGGCAGCTGCCGAGCTGAGCACTGCCCAAACGGACCCATACCATCAGGCGCGATTTAAGGCAGCCGCAGCACCGCATGCCGGAGACTGGCTCTTTGCCCTACCAATCACTTCATGTGGACTTCGGCTAGACGACGAAGCTGTCAGAATAGCGGTGGGTCTCCGTCTGGGGACACGCATTTGTGAGCCACACGTATGCCCATGCGGGTCACGAGTCAATGCGGAAGGAGCACACGGGCTTTCTTGTGGTCTTGGACCAGGGCGGTTCGCCAGGCACGCAGTATTAAACGACATAATCAGTCGTAGCCTCACACGCGCTGGTTTCCCAAACATTAAAGAACCCCCGGGACTCTCCAGAACGGACGGAAAACGCCCTGATGGTCTGACGCTGATCCCTTGGCGAAGAGGACGGAACCTGATATGGGATGCGACAGTGATTGACACCCTGGCTCCATCATATCTCCAAGCGACGTCATCTTCGGTGGGGGCTGCAGCGGAGGTGGCTACCACCAGGAAGACCATCAAGTACAGCCAGCTCGCTGTCAGCTATCTCTTCATTCCATTGGCCTTTGAGACCATGGGCCCAGTCATTAACGAAGGAATAGACTTCATCAAAGACTTGGGTCACCTTTTGACACATGTCACCAGAGACCCTAGAGAGACAAGCTACTTGTTCCAACGATTGTCAGTGTGTATCCAGCGCTTCAACGCAGTTGCCTTCAGAGGCTCTTTTGTGCAGCTGTAGTTTAACCAAATAATAATAAAGATATAATAATAATAATCTTAACAATAATAGTTGGAATTACAGTTGTCCCTTGGGTCCACTCAGACACTTTTTACACTCACCTTAAAACTGTTCTTTTTAGCCGTGCCGGGGTTGGGAGCGCTCCTGAGTAGTAGTAGAGGCGCTATATAATTTTTTTAATGAATGAATAGTAGCATTAACAGTGCAATGATTTGTATGGCACCATAGCACAGTCCAGGCCAAAGGAAGGGCGCTGTATCAAAGTTAAAAAAACAATGACAGTCACATGATTTTTAAAAGCCTTTCAAAACCTTGAGCTGTGTTCTGAATGTCTCCATTATCCAGAGATGGCACAATTTAAATATGGCTAAGAAGATTGTTCTAAGCAGTGAGTCCAGAGAATGAACAATCCCCAAACCTCGTTAAAAGCTGTGGAACTTACAGTTGATTTATTTCTATGTAGCTACGGAAACACCGGGTAGACATATTCTACCTAGCACAGAATCCGAGCATTTGGGTGTACTATTTGCCAGATCCGGGTACGAACCGAATTGTTACTGCAAATCGTGTCCTGAGGTTTTGGTTTGAGTAAACTACAAGGTTTAGAGGTAGGAATGCTGAAACACCTGAATATGAGAACTTGGTACATCTCGCCTAAGCAATAACCTAAGATCCATTGGAAAAAGAAAGTGATGAACATCACAGCAGCAAGTTCCAATTCACTTTGTGTCAGACCAACTGTGGACCAGACGAGCTTTCATACAAGATAAGAGCTTGGATTTAGCTGCCAAGATAGGTTTGCAAATAGTACTGCAGTGGCATCTAGATTTGAGACTGGAAGGTAAAATGCAGATATCTAAAATGACAAGTTGACTCATACACAATTGAACCTGAGTACTGGTACATTTCTATAATACTCTGGATTTCACCAGACCCAAGCATATAGAAAAAACTAACATTATGTCAGGGCCTTTAGACTACCTCTTCCCAAAAACCAAAGAACCAAACTGTTAAGCTCTCCAGTCTTCACATTACTTCAACTTTGCATAAAAGAAATCTCTGACTCAACACCTTCAAGCATGCTGCAATCCATCAATCCAACACTGTCGGTTAGCCATTCTACCTCTCCATTATTCAATTGATCCAACTCTCAAACACCAATTCTTCTATCTGCATTTTACACATTCATTCCCACATAAAATCAGCCAGTCCGAACTTCATCCATTCTGTCTTCCAACATATTCATCCGTAAAATTTATTTTACCCTCTGAACCAACATTAACAAAACAAGTTGGACTGATACCTTATCTGCAGTGCGATATATGTCTTCCCGTTTGCTCAAGTCAACCGTGTAGGTGAGCGCCTTGACACCGAACTCTCTGACCTGTGACGCAGTTTCTTCATTGCCTTCTTCATTGATGTCCCACAAGACAAGAGTGCAGCCTAGCTTTGCAAAACGATGTGACATCAGCCGACCCAAACCGGACCCTATACGAAAAGTAAAACGGATGCCATTTCCAACACCAATGCAGTCCAATTATATATATATATATATATATATATATATATATATACTGGAGCAATAGCCTAAGCTCCATTGGATAAAGAGAGTGATGAACATCACAGCAGCATGTTCCAATTCACTTCCTGTCAGAGCAACTGTGGAACAAAAGAGCTTTCATACAAGACATATTCATCCGTAAAATATATAGGGGAAACAGAAAACAAGCCTAGTGTTGATCTGAATCAACAGAAACAGCAAATTTCTTGGAAGACTGTCCCAAGTGGATGGTCAGTCCGAAGAGCTAATACTGTTGTAAAGGGTGAGAAAACAGCATATCTCTATGGGCAACACAGCATTTAAATCAGTACCATATAGACTCCAAATGGGAACACAAAGCACTCTGATATGTCCGGGCAGTGCCAGCATGGATCATCCTAACAAAATGGTCTTGAATCAATTTTTTTTATTTACATAGAATTTCACATTGATCTGTCTCGGTATACATTAAGAAGCTTTGTGCCAAAGTGTAAAGAGAGGAGCGGGGTAGCAATTGTTGTTGCGCTCCAAGTGGAAGTGGATATATCTCTATACAGTGATGCACTTCTGCACATACATCGTGCCTTCTCAGGCATTGGACCATTCTCCTGAAATGTTTACGTAGTGTTGCCTTTGACAACTTCAGCATTTTGCAAATTGTCTGAAAATGCATTTATTTAGATTTGGGTAATTGTGAATATCCATTGTTTAAAGAGTCTCTGGGTATACAGTATGACCAAGTCAAGAAAATCCCCGATCCTGAAATTCATTACCCACTAACTCGTCATCCCTCCCCTTCAGCTCAGATGCCTTAGTCCGGAATCTTGGCCTTGCTTTTAATCCTCATCTCTCTTTCTCCAACCGCATTTCAAAGTTCTATCGCTCCTGTTTCATGCACGTTCGCGACCTGCGCTGCATCCGACCCATGCTCGACTTCAAAACTGCTTCCACCATTGCCACCTCCATCGTCCACTCCAAACCTGATTACTGCAACTCCATTTTCCTCAACCTTGAAGCCACGGAAATCAAACGTCTTCAACTCATCCAAGTCTCATTAACCAGAGCCGTCACCAGAATACCCAAGCATCAGCACATCACTCCAATCCACAAATCACTCCACTGGCTAAAAATCCCAGATCGCATTCATTTCAAAGTCCTATCACTAACTTACAACTCCATACAATACTCCCAGTCAAAATATCTCCGCGAACTTTTCACCATCCAGCCAGCCCGCTCTACCCGATTAATTGTCTCACCCGCACTTGACCCCCGATTACATCTCGTCTCAAGTTCTCCAACAGCGCCATATCCAACGCCGCACCACGTCTCTGGAACGACCTTCCTCCTGAATTTCGTGCTTTCTCGGTTTCCACATAATATATGTTCACTGCCCGTCATGCAACATCATCCGTCCCTAGCTCTACCCTACCCATCACACCCCGGGCTTTCCACTCTAAATTGAAGTCTCACCCATTCAAGAACTCTTACCCAGACTCCTTACTTGACATTCCATCTGTCAATCCTCGACCACAACGACATCCTCCTTAACAGCTATATACTCTGCCTCCCTGCTGACCTTCTGGAAACCGAACTATGACCTCCCACGTACTATCCTTTGGACAACCCCTTCAATTTGACGCAGCGCTCGTGAATAAGCTGGTGTCCTGCGCTTAGCTTGTAAGTGGCACTTTAGAAATTTGGAAATTACGATATTGAGACCATCAAGCCTGCCCATTCGCACATTATGTATGATCTGCATGGCTACAAATTTCCACACGGATAGATTTCGGATCAGAGGTCACATTGAACCCTTTTACGCATGGCTACATGAAAATGGGAGGTCCTAGTTCAGTTCTGGCTTTGCGATAGAATATAATTCTCATCCTCTTCTTTATCCTTCTCCTCCTGCCTTCTCCTGTCACCATCCTTCTCTTTTTCTTCATTCGCCACTCATATACTCTTACAGTGGCGTAGGCAAGGAGGGTTCGGGGGGCTAAACCCCCCTCCGCCAATGGCATAGTTGAAAATATTTTTAGCAACAACCTACAGAATAAGTTGGGTAAATTTTGGGACCGTGTTCCTCGTTAGAGGAATAACAGACACTCACAGTACACTGAGTGCAGCATACGCGCCGACTTCACGGAGGCACCAGCTGTGGCATAGATTTGATGTATACCCGATACCGTATACCAGGGTCACTCTGGTAGGGTGTAAATGAAGCAGAACTTAGCCTATAATGTGACAAGCGCAATGTATCATGCAATTATTTTCGGATATAGGACAGGGATATAAGGCAGCTGTCATAACCCCTATACGTACTATATATATAACTATACAAAATGGGTGTGCGTGTATATATTTAACTAACGTGTATATATATATATATAAAGAGATAGAAATGAGAAACTTTGTATATAGGTCAGTTCATCCTTAGACATGATCATTGGACGCATTATATGTTCAGAAGTTTGAAACAATTGAATATAAATGATAAATTATATAAATTGCTGCATTGTATAGTGGATCGATTAAATCAGTAAACAAATTATCTCTCGCTGGAAGGTGTTGTGGTAAGTTTAACTAAACATTGTTATCTCTTGCTATAAGATGTTGGGACAAGAATAGCACTAAGCAAAGCTAAGCAATCATTACCATTGGCTCTGAACGTATTTGGATTCATTAGTGGCAGAACTAAGGCTGTGGTATCATCGTCTTCCACGCAAAGAAACGGGTAGTGTGCCAAAAATGCTTTGGATGCAATGCATTTCTGTCATTCAACAGTTCATCCAAATATTACAAAGTTGTTGCAAATCTTGGCAACATTACATTGCCTGTACCAGTGAGCGCTCTTTCTCAACACTTCGCCGTCTGGAAACATATCTTAGGAACTCGACAAACAAAATAAGGCTGAATTGATTAGCTCTTCTACATGTTCACCGTGAAATGACCCCAACAACCGAGGAAATAATCAATGAACTACTATATATAAGGAAGCGAAGATTAGATTTCGTTCTGTGAAGCACAGGCAAGTTAAGACCAATATTCATTATGATTAAGGAATGAATAAATAGGATAGGCCCTATGACAAGAAAACTGAACTTCTACTGATAATCAGAAGAAGAATATTAGCCTACTAAGATGTTAAGAAAAGAAAATCTGAGACTGATTTGCATAGGCAGAGCTATTTTACAGTCATATCAAATTTAAGGCTTGAGTATATGTTTGTAATTTTTTTCCATTGTTATAAAATCACTAGCTATGCGCCCTAGCCGATTTTAATAAAAAGTATTTATATTTTGTAATATCAATAAAAACTGTTGCAGTGCAAAAAAAGGCTAAAATTTAAAGAAATCATGGCTCATTGAGCCCCCTAATTTTTTGGTAGATCTAGTGGGGAAGATGACTATCCCAAAAGTGTCTACACTAACCCCCCCCCCCTTGGGGAAATCCTGCTTACGCCACTGTACTCTTACTTCTCTTCCTATTCAATTCTATTCTATTTATGGATTTATGAAGCGCCTCTCACAGTATAACCTAATCAGAGGCGCTCCCAGTGCGAAAAATCCCAAGAGAAAATAAAAGTCTTAAGAGAACGAGCAGAAACAGTTGTGGTACTAAATAAGATTGCAGCATGAGTCACAGCAGGAAGACTGTTCCATAGCAAAGGGCCAACAGAGGCATAGGCACGATGCTGAGCTGTGGCAGTTCTAGACCGAGGTACGTACCAGAAGGTCCTGCCGGTCTAAAGAGCGCAGATGACGTCCAGATGTAGCCGAGATAGGATGCCTGATAAGATCACAAAGATAGCGTGGAGCTTGACCCAGAAACTCTTTGCATGTAAGAAAGAAGATTTAGAATGAATCCTATCAGTTAAGGGAAGCCAATGAAGATCTTGAGTCATGAAAGTAGAAATATATGAGAAACGAGGAAGACTGGCAATCAAACGAGCAGCTGCGTCGAGTACAGACTGGAGTGGAGTGAGGAGGAGTTTTGGTAGGCCGGTGAGTAATGAGTTACAGTAATCAATGCGGGAACAGATGAAGGCGTGAACCATGGTCGAAAAAATTGTTGAGGACACAGAACGTCGAATGGCGCGTAGTCGCCGCAAATGATAAAGCTGGACCGAGAGAGATCCCTGTTTCCAACCTCCTCTTTCTCCTTTTCTGCCTTTCCTTAATCTCTTTGATTCCCCCTCCTCTTCATCCTCTTCCTTTACTTCCTACTTCTGTTCTCTTGCTCCCATCATCCTTCTCTTCTTCTTCCTCCTGAATCTCCTTTTGTTACTTAAGAAAGTGTCTCTTCAGCTGCATCTTCTATCGTCCTCCTCTTCCCTTCCCACTCGTGATTCTGCCCTCTTCTTTTTCCTCATCATCGTGTTCATTTACCTCTTCCTCCTCCTAATTCCTCCTAATTCTCTCTTCTCCTCCTTCTTCGATAATCTTCTTGTTCGTCTTCTATCTCAACTTACTCTTCTTCCTTCTCCTGCCTCTTCTCTTGCTCCTGCTTCCTCTGCTGCCCGCTACCCTCCTCCTCTTTCCTTCTTCCTTCTGATTCCGTGCTCTTCTTCTTCCTTTCTATTCTTCTCCTCGTAATCCTCTCTTCTCCTGCTTCCATCACCCGCTGCTCTAAGCTAAGCGAAGTGGTGCTATTCAAAGCGGGAATCGCCGACTAGAATGCAACTCCATGCAACCGATATAATGCGGGAAATTCGAGCCATCGCGTAATCATACAGCAAACTCACGGCAGTTTCTGCGGTCACGCTGTCAATGCCGGGCGGTTCAGGTTATTTTTCAATGGGAAAAATACTTCAATAAAAATAGGCCGAGGCCTACTAACTAACTGAATTCCAGAGGAGGCTCACGCCTCAATGGTAGCGACGCCACTGCAATGACACATATATAGGCCTACATGCTTACAATCATAAAAACATAATTATGCTGATATGCATAGCCTACATACACACCTGCATACATATTAATACATATCGTTCTAGAGGGTCAATACATACCAGCTCCAGTGATAAGTACACTTTGCCCCTTTATGTTCTTCTTACGATAACTTTTAGGAACAAACCACAGAACAGCCGATTCCAACACATAGTACCAGAAGAGCCCGAAAAATACGAAAAACTCCGCTATTGCATTCATGTCTATAATGATGCTTTTACCAAGTAAATAGATATTCAGCAGTTCTGAGTGACAACCCCCAACTGTATTTCTTGGACGTTGTACAGCGCGCCTAAGCAGTCTAAATATTGACCCAAGCGGCAAGTATATATCAAAACCTGCCTACTTCACAACCATAGATTTAGTCGCAACGCACGAAATCATTAACTTTCTGTGTGTCGGCATCCCTGAAATAATCACGTGTCAGTGAGTAGCCTACATATATAGACGATGAACGTGCTTTACAAAAAACCAAAAGATACAAACAAATGGCCATTTAATTTTTTTTAAATTCGATTTACTAATATTACTATTATATTACTAATTGTGTGTTATTCAGTATGAAAGCAAGCTGAATTAGTTATAAAAACAAGCTGGAACTCTCTTTCATGCGCTGCTTGATGCTTTTTATAAAAAAACTATTGTGACAAAATCCAAAGGAAAACTAAAAACCCAGAAAAAACAAAAACAACAAAACAACTTTTGATATTAAAAACCTTGTTTTTTTCACCAATGTCAACGGGGTGGTTGGACAGTGGACAACTGACGGAGATGAAGGCTGGAGGATTGGCGTGTACGTACGTATGCATGCCTATTCAATCAATCAATTCAGCTTCCATTTAGGGGCCTATAGTATATTTCTTTTCATCAATCTGGTTTTTGCGAGCGTACACGGCCTTGTTTATGTCGATTTCACGTCCATCGTAACAACATTCTTGCATCAAATAATATTTAATCGATCTAGCTTCCATTTAAGCATAATTGCTTTCATCAATCTAGTTTCTACTTGCATATTGTACTTTTTCATCGATCCCGTCACCATTTAAGTTTCAGTTGAACATCTGTTCGCGTCATATATAATAATGAAATACGCTAACATACACAAGAAGCAAAGATGGTAGAGTCGTAGACTAAGATACGACACTTCCTATCCCGCTGTGTATTAGGCTTGTGTGGTGGTCCAAGCATAAAAAACACTAGACCAGTCGCTACGTGGCGCGTCTGGCCCTACGGTAGCAGCGCCACATAGCGACTGTCCTGGTGATATCTTAATGGTATCTTAGCAACGATAATCGATTCCAAGGTAGATGGTGTGAACAGTTCAGCTACACAGCAGAGATAGAGAGTGTCACATCTTAGTCTACGACTCTACCAGCTCTGCTAGAAGCATCATGGTAAAATAAAATACGCTAAAATACACTTTTACCCCGCTTCCATTTAAACATATATTTCTCATCAATCCAGCTTCTATTTCAGTATGATTTTTTCATCAATCCAGATTCTACTTAAATATAAGCAAATTGTTTTCATCTATCCCGCTTCTACATTTATAAACCTTCTAGCCATTTAAACATTCCTGATGACAGCTGCTAACATTGTACAGTAATCAAAATTCAGATGAACAAAACAAAGTAATTTTAGCACCTAAAATACAGGATTACGGAATATTAAAATGAAGTCAAAGCTAATTGGTGGGAGCAATTGACACATGGCTGCAGGGAAGTACGTGCTTGTAATAGAACATACACTAACCCCCTAACTATAGGCTGTTGCCTAAAGGTTGACAGGAAATTCGGTTGTCGAAACGTCTACTCTCGAAGCCAGTCTTTTATAAGAACCAATTTTCAATGTACTCAGTGTATGTCCTAATATAACCAATAGTGTAACCTACTTTTGGGATTAGAATCTATTAAATTGACAAAGGAATTGAAATAACTAGGATTAAATTACATTTAAAATATACACGTCTGTCTGTGGTAAATTAATGTATATAAAAAACTTCCTACAATCACAAGTCATTTTTATATGCTGATAAATAATTAACCACAGACTCCAAAAAACGAAATCAACAGAAATACTAAAGTCAAAATTTCTTATGAGATATCATGATATAAACGATGGTCCAACATTTATAAAATGACAGAGAACAAATAATCAAATCCATACACCTGTTAAATGACATTGAGAACAAACACTAACTGAAATAGCAATAAAATTATTCATTACAACTGCCAATTTCTTGGCATTCACGCTGCCATTCCTTGGAGTTGTCAACGTATTCAAACATCTTGACCCCGTCCAAGTTATTGTTGCACGACCAATGCCTATCCATGACATGGTCAAATCCCAGTCAGCCCAGTAAAGACAGCCTGCTTGAAAAGGATAATGCACCCAGTGCATTCAGGTCCTAGATCAAGGTTGGACTGTAAGCAAAACTCAGCAGAGCAGAGATCTCCCATAAGGGGTGGGGGTTTCGTCACAGAGGCTTTGATAGCCAAGAACAGTCAACCACATGCTTAATTGCTAATCCTTCCTAAATTTGTGTTAACCAATGTTATCCATGTCATATAGCATAGCACAAACAAAGATAACACAAGGAAAGATTCTAGAAAAACTGCAATGACTACAACTTATGAAAATAAAACAAAAATTGATAAAATATACAGAAATTGAAGCATTAACGACTCAATAGAGAAGACACAGCTATGAATACCATGGCACATTAGTTACATATTAAAAGGCACAAAAGCTTATAAATACCCAAACTAAAGCATAACAACACCTGAGAGGCAGCGAGTACACAGCAACTTTAACCAGTTTACAATTATTGTAAAGTGACACTACTTTGAAACAAATAGGTCTGGCAATTTAACGAATACATTTTTAGTAGTTACCCATTTAAGAATCAATGATTAATTAGTAGTTACTTAAAATTAATAAAAAATTCAATTCCCAGCCTAAATAAGTTATGCATTCTCTTACCTTCGAGGCACTTAGGGTCATTCACTCCTTTCTCACAAACAGAATTGATCACTGTAGTGCAGTCTTGGCTGGTCTCCCATGTGTCCTACTGGTCCCCTTAGACTGTGTCCTCCGCATGCAGCTAGGCCGATTGGGCATTTAATAAAATATCTGACAGTTTTGGCCTTTATGAGCAATGTCCAGTCACTATCTACCGGTTCCGCAACTCTTTCCAGTTTACGATGCTTGTCAGGCACCATCTTCCTGGCTGTGAGCCATTCTAAATATGACCAAACTCTGTCACTTGGTGTCTGACCTGCCTTTGCTTAGACTGCCTACGATCCTCTACTAGGATGTGAGCTACTGGTTGCTAGGGTGCGCCAGTCGCTGATGCTTGTAGAGCTTCCTCAGCGGTTGCTCCCTCCACCTGGAATGGGCTATCAATTCCTCTCCGTCCTCCCCCAATTATAATCTCTCCACATTTCAACTGTTGAAATAATTTCTTTTTGACCATGGCCAGGCTGCAAGCTCCAACAAGTAATTTTGCTGAAGTGGTGCTATATAATTTCTTGGAACGCATAAATGAAGGAAAATAAACATTATTCATTGTTTATCAATAAATAGTAATATTATTATTTATTGTTAGTTAGTAGTTACTTAACAGTTATTTGTTCATATCACTAATCTTGTTTACGTTTTCAGTTCAAATATCTTCCTTCAATCAATTACGTAAACAAACCAGCATGCTAACAACATAATCACAAGGGCTACAACACTAGGGCACCTTCTCAAATATAACAAGCAACTTTCAATTCATTGTCAAAAAGAAATTTAGTTGCTAAAATAAAATAACATTTTTAATCAATTGACTACCCATTAACTCCTCAGCTCTAAAGGGTAACTGAATTGTTCTTTTTTAATCTCTTTTGGCTCGGCCACGGAACTCATCCATGCTGGTGCTGAGTCCCACGTAGTCAGCAAACAGGCTCAGCGCCTTCGTCGGAACAATGCTAGAAAAGGAAAATGTACGACAGATGTAGAAAACCATTAGGGCCCTAAACATGTGCAATACAACAAGAAAAGTCGTATTTGGAATAGAATACAGCAAGAAAGAATACAGCATGACTGACAACTTAGTATACTAAAAATGTAAAACATGTATTAGGCCTAGTAAAGCCAACATGAACTTCACCATGAAAGCACTCTATCAAGTTTACATATACACGTTTTACATGAACCTGAGTGCACAAACTCTCACCTTTTAATAATAACCTTTTAATAATAGTATTGAAAGTAGGGATGAACCAAAACTCGATTCAGAAATTCAGCTCGGCTGAGTTTCGAAAAACTCGGTAAAACTCGGACAAACAATGGGGTAAAAGTGATGGTAGGCTAGCTACGTTGATGAAGACTTCATAACGATCATTCATTCGGAAACTTTTATAATGCTCCTTCAGGGAAACTACTTAAAGGCACCCCAACTCTAACACACCCGAAAGGAAAAGTTTTAAATTTGATGAGGCAAGATTCATATAGTCCCATGGCGATGGCAAAGCTCTAAAGGAAGGCTGTTCCATAACAATGGGAATACCATAGAAAAGGCTCGATTCTTCAAAATTGCAGTACAAGCATATGGAACCACTGGTGACTCCGGTTTCCGCAGAGCATAGAAAACGACGTCCTTAGCTACCCGACGTCAGACAGCCTAGCTCTCGGAGGTAAACTGGGGCGAAACCCTGATGACATCACCATACCAAGTCATGTACATTGTACTCATGTACAATGTGCTGGTGGATAGGGAACCAGTGAAAGACCACCATTGTATTATAGCTGCTGATCTGACAAATTTGGAAATTTTCCTAACGAGGCATACTGTAGATCACTAGGCCAAGACAACTGAGCAACTTTGGCTTCTAGAATAATTATGCATTATCCTTGAATGCAGAATTAATTGTTATATTGTATTGTATAGTAACCCAGTAATGCATTTAAACCCTAAAACAGTTTATAAAATTATGTTACTCATTACTTTTAGACACACCACTCACACAAATACCATAGAACACTTGCGATTTTTAATAGGCCTAATTTGGTATAATGTGTAGCACGGTGGTCGATTGGCTAGAGCGGTCGGCCTGTAACACGGAGAGTGCGGATTCGACCCTCGTCCGAGGAGTTACTGTGCAGGGAGCTTAAGCAAGTCCTTTGCACACAGTTGCTCTGCAATATATCTGTAATAGCGCCGTCGAGGCATGTATACACTTCTGAACTGATTGTAAGAACATTGGCGATATCAAATTACATTATATAGTATTTTACGCCATTTCAGGCCAGCCTACAAACCTAACTAAACTGGATATTATTCAAACTATATCTGGCTAACAGAACTGTATTTATATTGGGTCGTTGGTCTTGGAAGTCAGTCGTTACACTTCCGGTTAGACATACACAACAGAACACATTAGCACAAGATGAGTTTCATTCTACAGAATATGTCATATCAAATCAGACCCAGACCACAGTGTTCCCTAAAACATTGCATTTCATCTCAATGTTGCAAAGTTGGCCAAACACCATGCATTGGTTATATTGATTTGCAGACAAGAAATATTGCATAATTTTCATCATCATTATAATAGAAAAAGAACCACCAAAAGTTCTAACTTTTTAATGATGACCATCCAGTAAAGAACTTTCGGAACAAGTAGAACGGCTTGGTTGATAAGAACTGCATCCATTATCTTGTCAACGACATATTCCGGTTCCATGAATGGAAGAATACTTGGGAACCTGACAATGATTTTTCATCAATTATCAAACCACACAACAGAATAGTTTTTTTTATATTCTTGAAGAACTACCTAAGCTGTATATGACCACGTCCATCTAGTGATTCGTCACATGTAATAACTGTGTGCACCATAGATGCAATGAAATCAGATTATGGTAGCATAACCTTAGTTCTAATGTGTAACACTAATAAAACATTGTTACAAGTGAGCTACCCCATAGCTGAATTGTTTGAGTTTCTGCCTTATTTTGCATCAAAATTCTGCACGGTTGCTCAGAATCAAAACTGAGGCTTGGTCATTAGATATCGATGCTTTACTCTGTCCCAGTGAATTGGGGAAATAACGATCTTTCTTTACTTATAATTAGCTATGCTAGTAAGTTCTACTTATATCTGTTCACTAGCAGAACATTGGAGAGCAGAAAATCTAACAAATGGGCGTTTATAAAGGTTCTGCTATTTTACATAAGATATGCTGAATGTGGAAGGCATAATAATGGTAGAGTTGTTGATAAAAAAGAGCCATAATATTATGGTGAATGTCTTTTTTGGTAGAAGAGCTCATCTTTGTGTTAAGTGGAGAAAACCTGGACGTAAAACAGCTTGCAGAGATTTGGAACAAATGGTGAAGAAGACAGAGCTCGCTTTTCTCAAGGTGACACTGGGTGTTGTATGACGAATTGTCAAAAGTTCGAATATTAACTATTATCGTGTGAGACCGGCATGATCTTAAGTCAAGAGTACCTACACTAATAGCAACATATCACAACACTGATAAAATATTTACAACTGCAACTTTGGATGATACTTTGGCAAACACTTGCATGCATGTTTCATGTGTCTTGCTACATTGTACCTTGCATAAGCAACGCCTGTGCTAGCCTAAACAAAACCTAAGTCATCAATCAATCAATCAATTGATGAAACTTTATATAGCACCACTTGAAGAAAACTAATCAGAGGTGGTGCTCCCAGTCCAACCTAGGCCAAATAAGCCAGATTTCACAGTAGAATAAAAATGAAATAGAGAGTTCCAAGGCAAATTGTAAGTATAAAAAAATGCTTACTTTGTTGTAATTCCAGTGAACATTCCAGTTTGGATGTAATATGGGCAGACGACCGTTGTGTGGACTCCCGACTTCTTCTGAACAGCCAACTCAGCCCGTAGAGATTCGTCAAAACCATAGGCTGCAAACTTGCTGGCACAGTAATCACAGAGTCCGTTGACGCCAAAGTGACTGGCAGCACTTGCAATTGAAACAACGTGACCTTTGTTCTTTCGAAGCATTGCCGGAAGGAAAGCCTTGACCGTCTGATAACACATAAAGAGTATAAAGCATTAGATCAGACATTCTTTGAAAATGGTTTCAGCTGTGCAAAATAAATCTATGTTTTTTCTCAAGATTAAATCTGTGTTTTCCTTGTCTCAACATCCGTTTATGAGTGATGATCTTACCCAACACCCAGTGCCATGTTGAGGTCATCCTAGTTCCCAGCTGCCAGTTCTGCATTAAAGATAAATGCTAATCACATTAATTGTTGATGTCATGTTTGATCATAATTCAGTAGCATAGAAGTTTTGATTTAAAATATCAATTTACGTCCTGTAATGTATTATTTAATACCCTGATATATCCACTGAGGTCCATTGCAATATTTTATATTCTGGCTTTGCTTCTACTATCTTTCATTCCTCAAGTATTTACAAAATATCAATTGAAATAGAAATTTCCAGTTTAACTTTGTATCAAATTCAATCATAAGACTAATTTTTTCAAATATTTAACTCATTTTCAGACATGTATAGGCCCTGAAAGGCTTTTACACCCTCCTAGGCATAGTACCTACTGTGGTTAATAAATTATATGGTCCTGGTTACACCAGAACTTGTTTATAACATGCATCACTGTATTACTGTGTGCACGAATATCCGGCACAACACAGAGTATCATCTTAAGCGTCTCACAGATGTGTTGAAATACTTTTCCAAAGTTCTTAAAAGAACAAACTATATAACATTAACACTTAAATGTTCATTAACTTAGCTGATTAAAAAAGATCCCAATTCAATTCATGAAATGACCTCATTATACAGCATCTCAACATAAACTGCTACCATGTATATTTAGAGCAAGAACTGGCCAATTCAACAGAGAAACCGATGAATGTACATCGTGGAGGCATGCCTAATGAATACATGCTAGATCTCCCCAAAACATTTCAGTCGCCTGAGAAGCTGAGACTAGATGGTGGCTGTGACTTGGCCAGCCGTGCCTTGGCCTTTAATTACTCTGTGCACAGTTCGACGGCGGGTGGTGTGTCTAATCTGTATTGCCTGCCTAGGATTAGTCCCCAACTACACGCATACGTCTCCTACTGAGCAAGTGTTTGCTTGTATCACAACAAAAGGCAGTAGCAGTAGGTCTATCTTTTGGAACCGAACATCTTGAGAAACACAATGAAATAATTGGCAAAATAATCAGCTAAATAATCGGGAATCGGCAAATGAATAGTCGGCAATAATCGGTATCGGCATTATTGGCAAAAAGTGATATCGGTACAGCTCTATATATATTGTATAGATCCTAACGGCACCATTGGACACAGGTTTCCTTATCTCAATGCATGATTATGAACACAATAATGAAAATCAGCTGTACCTCCGTCATCCTATAATGAAGAACAAACAGATAACCAACTGACCATAGTCACCAAATTAACAGAAGTATTATTGTCATTCAGTCATCACAATCATCCTCACACATCATCATCATCATCATCATTGACATCATCAATATAAAGTAGAACACATCAAACATAGGGTAAAGTACCAGAAAATAACTACTAACCCAGAAATGAGCTGTAGCATTGACATCCATTGTTTTCTGAATAAGCAAATCTGGGGATTCCAGAAACTTTTTCCCTGTTACAATTCCAGCATTATTCACAAGAATATCGATGTCACCCAGATCGTTCTTCACCTTAACAGAGAAACCATTTGAAAAATAAACAAATTACAATAACAATAAAGAGCAGCAAAAACTTCAGAAAAATGAGAGCATTTATCTTTATTTTGTCTGTGGAGTCACATTAAGTGATTGTGAATTGTGATTAGTGCAGATTTCAGTATATTGGAATTTATGATTGGCAGTTTAAAAAAGGAAATTCAGCTTAAGTAATGAAAAGCAACTACTCAGGCAGCCTACAACTACCTTTTCCATGATTTTGGCAATGAAAATGACTATATGAAATCTATATATATTATGTAATATGTAGATGTACATATGTGTAAAAAAAAGTCAAAAGTCAAAAACACTTCTGACTTTGACTTTTGTGTGTATATGTACCCCCATATTTAGGGTGAAATTTAGTAGATCCTGAGTATAAAAGATGACAAAGATCCACTCTGGCAAATGTGCGGCCAGAAGGAATGCAGCTTTCGACAGGAATGATGTTGACAATCATGGCTGCACACATGACAAGTGGGCCAAACAAAACAAAAGCAATCTTTCAAAAGTGCACAAGGAACAAGGCTCATAATGCTTGTCAAAGGAAGAGAAGGTTACAATGTAAATCGTGTCCAAAGGTTTTGGTTGAAGTAAGCTACAGGTATAGTCATCAGAGGATGGAATGCTGGGACACCTGAACTTGAGAACTTGGGACATCTCATGTGAGGAATAACCTGGATCCATTGCAAACAGAGAGTGATGAACATCACAGCAGCAAGTTCCAATGCACTTCCTGTCATAGCAACTGTGGAACAGAAGAGCTTTCATACAAGACTTGGATTTAGCTGCCAAGTTAGGTTTGCAAATAGTATGGCAGTGGCATCCATATTTGAGACTGGAGGTAAAATGCAGACAGAACATTCAAAATGAAAAGTTGACTATGCATACACAAATGAACCTTCAGGAGTACTGATACATTTTTTAATACTATGGATTTCACCAGACTCAAGCAGAAATATAGAAAAAATCTAACACTATGTCGGGATTTTTAGATTACTCCTTCCCAAAAACCAAAGAACCAAACTGTTAAACTCTTCACTTTTCACATCACTTCAATTTTGCATAAAAGAAATCTCTGACCCAACACTTTTAAGCATGCTGCAATCCATCAATTAAACACTGTCAGTTAGCCATTCCACCTCTCCATTATTCAATTGATCCAACTCTCAAACACCAATTCTTCTATCTACATTTTACACATTCATTCCCACATAAAATCAACCAGTCCGAACTTCATCCATTTTGTCTTCCAACATATTCATCCGTAAAATTTATTTTACCCTCTGAACCAACATCAACAAAACAACTTAGGCTGATACCTTATCTGCAGTGCGATATATGTCTTCACGTTTGCTCAAGTCAACCGTGTAGGTGAGCGCCTTGACACCGAACTCCCTGACCTGTGACGCAGTTTCTTCATTGCCTTCTTCATTGATGTCCCACAAGACAAGAGTGCAGCCTAGCTTTGCAAAACGATGTGACATCAGTCGACCCAAACCGGACCCTATACGAAAAGTAAAACGGATGCCATTTCCAACACCATTGCAGTCCAACAGCATATACAGGTGTGACAAGTTAAACAGAAAACAAGTCGTCACCTCAGAATTATCTTGGTGAATCTTCACTTTTTTATAAAAATTTGGATTTGGTCTGTAGCGGGCAATATGTTATCCATGTTCAGTGTCAATAACTAAGAGATACGACATGTAGTCTTGAAGATATTCAACAAAAGCTAACTGTCGAATGTCCTGCTTCCAGAATATTCCAGTAATCTTTTATCGAATCTCCAGAGTTGTATGGAGATTCGATAAAAGTTTGCACGGTCTAGCAGTTTCTTTGTCATATCTCCTGAAAAAGCTCATCATTGATTGGACAAAGGAGATCCAACAGTATAACACTGTGCGCGTGGCCGGATTATAGTGCGGTATATCCAGACAATTATAAAAGCTTCTGTGGCCAAAACTTTGGCCTCTCAATGCAGAGAAAAGTTATTTCTGTGGCCGAAAGTTATTCACATATATGTCTAAAAACGACACAAACCCGTATCCTGACCCTAAACAATCCTCGCAGCGCCTAACCTGATCCTAACCGACCTTCACAATGCCCAACCTGACCCTACCCAAATCTCAGGACGCAAATTGAATTTTTGGGTATCTTTGACTGTGCGCATGCGTCGATGGTTGCGCATGCACAGAGGTCTCTACTTGCTAAATTTGTTACGTGTTCGGGGTTGTAGAAGATTTATATTGCCGCCGAACTTTCGGCCACAGAAGGTTTAACATTCACAAATAGGGCTGTCAAACATCTGTTAAAATCCCAACCGGTTAACCGCCGTCCATGTGAGCGGTTAACCGGATAACCGTTGGTTTACTAATTTATTAGGGATTTTCTAGGGGGGGAAACTGCCGCAAGCTGACTTAGTAGTACTATAAATTATGCGTAGTTAGATGGCCCAGTAGTGCAGTTTATCAATGTGTGCTGTGCTAGACGGTCTTCGGCTGGGTCGTTGGCTCGTACTATAAATTAGAAATATATAGGTGGCCCAGTAGTATCAATGTGTGCTAGACGGTCTTCAGCTCGGTCGCTCGCACGTCGCCCGACGATGTATCGTGCAGATTTCGGGTGGTCTAAAAAGTTTAACTGCCTGAAATAAAATATCCCCTTGAGTAACAACAAGAAATAACATATTCTGAAACAAGAAGGATAAAGATTTAGAGGGTATATCATTTCAACGGTTAGCGGCAGGTGAATTTCACCAACCGGTTACTAATCAACGGTCGGTTAATCGGATAACCGGTTAACCGTTGACAGCCCTATTCACAAATAACTGGATTGATTGGCCAGTTATAGGCGAAATTAAAGTTTGAGGGGTATTTCTCTAAACCATATATTTAGTATCTTTTTTCAAGGCGCAAGAATTATTAATAGCAGCGTACTCTCTCAAATGCTCTTTCCTGTTGCATCGCAAGGATCGGTTAGGGTCAGTTTAGGCGTTGTGAGGGTCGTTTAGGGTTAGTGCTAGGGTCAGGGTTGTTTTTAGACATATACAAAGCTTACTTGCTCCTTTATGTCACTTCACATGTCTATGGAGGAATATGACAAGCCATGGTACCCTCCGTGCATATATAGTCTATGCTGTCGTTTATGACTGCAATACGCACTGTCTAAAAATACCCCCAAACTGCAATTTCGACAATGACAATGACAAATTCTTTTTATTAACCTCATTGGTGGACAACAAAATCGAAGATTTAGAAGTCAAAATTAAGATCAATAGGTAGGACATCCCAAGAAGGACCTAGGTCCTGTAAGTGGGCCACCCTCTTTTTAACTAGTAGTTGAATGGATTAGAATAAGATCAATGTTTTTTATGGTTAATAAAGCACAATTTAACAATCAAAAAGATAACAAATGACAATTCGGCACACTAACAAATAAATGTATACAACGAGTTTTTGATTACTTAAGAAAATTTGAAGAAAACTCAAGACAGAGACATTCAAATGGACACCTTAGCTAATCGTGACAACGGGCACTTCAGTAGATCCTTGACAGCAAAGCATGAAATCAAACGTCTGGTCGGCCAGTCATCGGAGCTTCATTGTAAGCGAGACACCTATTCGGGTTGTTAGACTCATTTGGCCCCTAGGCCAAGATATTTAACATATAATCACAAAGTTTTTTCTTAAATCCCTGAACACATGGAGTACTTTTTATGTTATCAGGAATGCTGTTCCAGACTTTTGGGCCAACATAGTTAATTGCAAACATTCGTGTGTTCGTTTTTGCACGAATAGGAATGAATGTTGAGGATGCCAAGGATCGAAGACAATAAGGATTGTCTTCGGGAGGTGACAAGAAATAATTATCAAAGGCTTTTGGAAGTAGCATGCAATTATATTTGTACATAAATTCTGCCATTTGGTACTTGGCAAGTTGTTCCAGGTTTCATAGTCCTAACTTTTTATATATGTATGTGTAGTTAATACGGATAAAGGAAGGGTAGCCATTTATAAATCGAATTGCCCTCTTTTGGAGAGTCACTAGACGCTAAAGCCTGGATGGATAGTTTGAAGCCCAGATCGCATTACAATAATTCAGGTATGGAAACACCATTGTGTAGTATAAGCTTGTACTTATGTCCATTGGTAATAAATAAGCCACTCTACTTAGAATTCCCAGATTTTGAGCTATTTTAATAGAAATACTGTGGATGTGCTTGCCCCATGTGAGGTGATTGTCAATAACAACACCAAGAAACTTGGTGGACAACACATTTGGAATCGGTATACTATTTATAAGATAGCTACGTTCCAGTACAGGTAATCTTTTGCAATGGGAATTAAATAAAATATAACAGGTTTTTTTATTGGCTGTAAACCAATTGAAAACCCATCAAGTTCTGAGTTGAGCAGTTGCATCAATTTGGCATAATTTTTATGAGAAGCGAAAAACATTTGCAAATAAATAAAATAGAAAAGCTGAAGATACATTAGGTAGGTCGTTAATAAATATCAAGAAGAGTAATGGACCTAAAATTGAGCCCTGCAGAACGCCATGCTTTATGAGGCCCACGGAGGAAGTGTGGTTGCTACATTTTACAAATTGATGCCTTCCAGCGAGGTAGCACAATATTTTGCCCAGTTATATATACGTAACGCGGGTGTTGGTAAAATGGGAACCGGCAAACTGCGAACCAGCAAAACGCGAACCATAGGCGCAAATGGATCAGGTTAAGGCATCGTGAGGGTCGGTTATGGTCAGGGTTGGCGTCGTGAGGGTCGGTTAGGGTTAGGATTAGGGTTAGTGTAGTTAATAGATAGGGTTCAGGGTCATAGCTAGTATCGTTTACAGATAATTGCCGAAAACTTTTGGCCACATGAATAAAATTATAAATGGCAACCATAGGCGCGAACCGGTCACGTGACTGTTGGCAGCCAATCAAAAACAGGTTCGCAAACGGTTCGCATTTTACCGGTTCACAGTTCGGCAGTGCGCGGTTCGCATTTTACCCACACCCACGTAACGCTTTAATGATGTACTTAAAATGAGATAGTACCTTGACACATACATACATACCTTCATACATGCATGCTTACATCCATAAAAACATAAGCATACATATAATATTATACATACATGCATACATATTATAAATATGGTCAATACATACCAGCTCCAGTGATAAGTACACTTTGCCCCTTTATGTTCTTCTTACGATAACTTTTAGGAACAAACCACAGAACAGCCGATTCCAACACATAGTACCAGAAGAGCCCGAAAAATACGAAAAACTCCGCTATTGCATTCATGTCTACAATGATGGTTTTACTAAGTAAATAGATATTAGAAATTCTGACAACCACAAGGATTTCTTTGACACTGCACAGCTCATAGCTGATATAAATAGCTCTGTCCGTAACCTATTCTTAGTTTCACAGATGACGTAAGATATACATGGTGGGTTCACTTGGCTGTAATATGTGGCTAATGATAACTAACAGTTCGCTAGATGGCGATGGCGGTGCCATACGATCAACATGGCCCATAAAGAAGTATAATAACAGTGTGATTTTGCAACACCTAAGCATCGGAAATTAGAACAATGGCAGGTATAAAACGCTGTTCCACCGTCAATAAACGAAACATTTGTTGAAAAATTGATTTATCTTATTATATCCATGTTCATCATATGTACAAGCAGACAGGATAATCCAAAGATTGATTTATTAACCACAGTTGAATTAAGTACAAAGTTCATAGGCAGTTACCACGTGTATTCAATAGAGAATTCTAATCAATAGCCGAAGTCAATTCTTGCCCAGTACTCGCCTGGTATAGACTATTGCAACTCCCGTACTATTGGTATCAATAAGGCCTGCTGAACAGAGCTCATAGCTCTTTGTCTAAAGACATAACCAATACATTCAAAAAGGAACATGTGACAACTGTGCTTAAATATTTTGCAGTAATGAAACAAACTTGTTAATACAAACAATATACTTTCAAGCATTTTCAAAGCTTGTGACTTTTTATAAGGCAATATATCATGTATATGGGTATCGGTGCTGAGACACGCCATACCATGAAAAAATTAGAATTATATATACCATATCATGTACACGAGAAATGGAAGCACATGTATCTAGAGGCGCAATTTCTTGCTACCACACTATTCTGAAATAGTTTTACTGTTGGAGGCCACACCACATTGACGTAGCTGTCAGACAATAATGGTAACATGCATTTTAGCGCCGGTGAATAAGCTGGTCTCCCTGGCGTGGCTTTTGTGGGGGGTGAGAAATTTTCGAGGATTTACATTACATTTGTATATTCATCGCATATCCTTAGTTATCTTTACATTTTGTAGCTCAGAGCAGTTAGATATCATGTCCATTCAGTCCGAGACAAATTTCTCATTCTCAGACTTCACAAGACTAGATGTTGAATACTGGTGTAAGAATGGCGAGTTCATTGTAGCAGTGATGGGACATGTACACACTGGAAGTACAGCGCCTTTAGACTTTAACTGAACACCAACTTCAGATAGCCCAAGAAGTAATATATTTTATGTTGTTCTTTCAGGTTCGGCATTCCCAGACGTTTGCTGCCGTTCCAGCTCTTTGTTGGCTAATAAGTTAACAGAATGGGACTGTTCTGAACGCCCATTGCACATGTAAGGCAGGTCTTGGCGAAACATGCTCACATGTTGCAGCAACGTTATTTTACATCGAAGCTTACACACGACTAAAAGGTTCTTTTATATATTAATGCGTGCATTGTCAAGAAAAATTCTGTTGACTTTCAGATGTAATGCAGTTAGGCCTGAGAGGAACAGATGGTGAGGACTTAAGAGTCCAATTGCTCTAGGCGTTATCGAATTGTTCTCATACAAAGAAACAATGGAGTCCTGTGGCTTTTTTGGTATCGATTGGTCGATTTCGAGATCTGAACTGTTTATTACTTGCAGTTTTAATTCTTTCAAAAACTGAAGAAAAACACATGGACTACTAAACATAAAGACTGCTTATTTCTTTAGTTAGGAAGTTTACTTATCTTGGTGCTTTTATCACTTCAGTAACATTTAAACTTTAATTCTTGTATTGTATTAGCCACATAACATTTACATAATTTTCTATATTTCTTCACTGCAACATGTCTTTGATTGTAAAAGAGCAAGTTTGTCGTGAGTGAGTTCGAGCGATATCCTGGTTTACTACAGAAAATCCTTCTGGAATTATGTAATCCATGAACTTGCCAAAAGGTTTTTAATGTTCTGGTTTAGCAAGTATGGTTCCTTGGCTTGCGTGATCAGTTGCCAGAAAAATCAGTTATAATTAGAAAGTATGTTTCATGTTGTTTACAGGACCAACTTCCTGCCCACAGACAGACTGCAAATGGCTGCTTCCAACTCATGTCAGCCATTTGTCATGGATTTCACTTCAGCAAAGAAACGGAAGAAAACTTTTGACAGCCGGTTGAGTGTTTGTTCCTCATCTCCACCCTTAATGTCTGCGTGTATGCCATCTGCCCCATCAGCTTCATCATCAAAGTCGTCTGTGTCGGACACTCCAACTCAATTAGAAATAGATGACTTTTATTTCAAATTAAGCCAGTGTGGCAATAAGCCTGCACTATTATCACTGGTGTCACTATACTCCAACAGTTATGTCACTGATGTTTCTGTTAATGCGAGACTGCTAACAGACTTGTTCAGCAAGGGACATATTTCATTTATGCTAGCTGAACTTCAGACCATGGCTGAAGCAGTCGATGTAAATATTTCAGAAAATGACATCGAGGCTATTGAAATGAAGACTCGTGGTCAGAGCAGGAATCAAAACTGGTTTCTGTATCGAGCGGGCAGGATAACCGCCTCTAAATTGAAGGATGCGTGTTCGTCAAATACGTCTAAACCTTCTTTGTCATTGTTCAAGGCTATTTGCTACCCAATCCAATCTCGGTTTTTAAAAAAAAGAAAGAGTCAGAATGTGACGCGTCCTCAGAATGCAGGCTAGGCCTATACACGGATACAAGTAGACTTATTAATCGAATTAGTTACAAACATAATTAGGCCTAATCTAACTGAAAGTAACCTAAAATATTGCACTCTAAGATTTTAAGTTTAAAAAACCTAAAAATAATAGGTTTTTAAAATCAAATCTGACAGTAATGTGTAGTGTGTAGGCCCTGTAGGCCTATGGGCCTAACAATCACTGATCAGACTCGAGATCTCTATATGGCCTATGGTATAGGCCTATATGCACATACATGCATGTCCAGGGCAGTATTTTTCAATGAAGGTGTTGGACAAGGTTTGAATTGTCAAATTTGAACTGGGCCGGGGGTTAAAAATGTTCACATGTCGTCGCTGATGTCAAAACATCCAGGCTTAAACTTTAATGAACATGAAATCGGTGTTTGGGCTAAATTGTGGGTGTGCATGGTTGTCACTGAAAGCTGATCTGTGGTCTCCTTGAACCCCGTGGTAATTTTTCAGAAATACTGGCAGGTTGAAAAACAAACTGGGGGTTGAACCTTCCCAATTTCCCGGCATAGCAATCACTGGTTTCGGGGTTTTAAGATTTGTAGCGCGCGCACAGTCGCACACCAGACAGAAAATTACGAGCCACCGGTCCAAACCTGGGACTCGGCCTATAGACCTAATCCAAGTCCATACACCACTATACCTATTCTTAGTCAAACACCCTTCGTCGGTCTACGCTGCTTATGGACGCGTGCGCAGCAGAGTGCAGACAACAGTCAACAGTATACAATTATGCAGTATATGCAGCATACCAGCGCTTGTGAATAAGCTGGTGCCCTAAGCTTGGCTCTTAAGTGGCGCTTTAGAAATTTGGAGATTACGATTATGATTACGAAGGATTTTATTCTAAATAGTTACAAAAACAATTAATCTCGTTGAACGAAAAAATATATAAAATAAAACAAAAATTGTTGCTTTCGGCTTTTGGGCTTAAATATTGTTTAAAAAAACAAGCTAAGAAGGTTAGGTTTGTTTAAATTTAATTCTGCAGTTCGCTGTATGTCCCATGGTGCATTTGCAAGTGGCGTATTGAATAATTTTCTTTCTTACTTATTTACTTGCTTGTTCGCTTACTAACACGGAACTAAGTATAGATCTGGTTTCATTTATAAGTTCAAGGAATAAGAGTGAGCTTAAGGGCCTATTAAACATAGATTACTTGTATTGGCTATTAGCCAACGCTACTATTCTAGCGTATAAGGCGGACTGTAGGACAAATATCGCGTTTTGGTTGAATAATGTTAAGTTTAATGTTTTCTACAAAAATGGGATGTCTGTAACCTTTGTGATTAGTGATGTGTATCATTAATATAAACATAATTTATTGATAGGATTTGACTGTCTATGTAGATATTTATATAATAGTGTCGAGTGCAATTTCGTGCGCTGTTGTGCCGAGCGCAAAAGGCGTGAAGCAAAATACGATTGTTAATTATTTCGTACTGTCTAGATAACAGGCTCCGCAGTTGTATTTAAACAACGGAATTTAATCGTGATTAGGACATAGTATTGCGGACGTGGTGGAATTCTGTGAGGTATGTTCTCGAATGATCAATTTGTATGTCAGTATTTATACCAGATAAAGGAACAATTTAAGATTTTAGTTTCATCACGAAATCATGTGTTCCTGGACCCCGGTAGCCATGATCTCTGTGCGTTATTTTGTAGACAGCTTTCTTCATCATTTTGAAGTTCTTTGATAAAAAAATTTCAGCTCCAACGATATAAGATAATGACTGAAATGAGAAAACAAATACTCAGAAGGAGCAAACATCGCTTTGTCATTAGGGTGCAATGGTAGCCTTGGGTATATTCCCCAAGGACATATTCCTTCTGATTTTGAGTAGGTAATATTTCCTCTGGCAAATTCCCCCTCAAGCAACATTGAATGACCCTGTGACTCTTCTTCAGGTTTACAGTAGTGTAGGTTGGTTAATAAAAACAGTCTGTACAATGTCCATGATAACTGTCATCAATCCAAACTCTATTTAGGCTGAAATTATTTTCATCAATCCGACTTTTATGTAAGCAAAGAATTATTTTCAGTAATTCAACTTCCATTTTAACTAATAGTGCAGACATAAGTTACTTAGATCAAAATTATTTGCCAGTCTAAACTAAAGTTTGACCGTTTGTCAGTTACTAAAAATCACACTACAAAATGGATACTTTGAATTAAATTATCAACGAAGCTTTGCTAATACATTGTAACAGTTTGTACTAGTCTATAGTAAGATTATAGTCATTTTGAAGTGGATACTGTGAAGTAAATAATCTAGTAGCAGAAATGATCATTACATTAAAAACATTGAGTTTAATCGTGATTCATGTGCATAAGGAATAAGCTAATGGACTTGTATGGATACGTGGGCACAGATATATTATGTCGAGGGATATGCATACAGTGGGGTAAATATCTGTTCCTTGGTGGAATGGTGTTGCTTTTTAATGAATGGGTAATGGGTATTAGTTTGCATGTATGTACTATTATATGTATGATTATATTTGTACATGTGCTTATATATGTGCTTAACACAACCCAGAGTGAAATTTGAGATGGGCGGACATAGTAAGTCATTGTGCACAAATGATGAGAATGTGGAGGCGTAAAGACTTATGTTTGCAGCTTAGCTGATGTAGCATCATGTGCTGAAATGCCCTAGAACTGCACAGATGCAAAGTAGGTAAGTAAGTATGTACTTTATTGAACTGTAGGGACATAGATGTAAACGGTCAAAACATATACAATAACAGAATAATTCTAAAATTACCTTATTGTCCAATACTATAGAACTAAAATCTCCAATAAACATATTTTTTATGTTTATATTATATTTTGTTTTGTCCTGTCTCAGAGTACTTTATTCCGTATGAACTTAACAATTATAAGTCTGGAATGGCTGTACTTCATCCATGTTGGGCATGTAATTATTAATGTGATTCATTTATTCATCTGTAATTTCTTATGTTAATGACACATTTGCAAATTGGAAAAGGTAGGCAGTGCTTTTCATGATTGAGTATAATTGGTTAGTTTGCATGTTTGTGTAATTGTTTGCATGTGTTTGTATATGTCTGTGTAATTCTATGTGTTATTTTATGTATATATGTGTGTATAAATAACCATGTAGCCATAAATAGGGACCGATCGGACATTCGCCTCAGCCGAATATCCCATTTAACTATTTGTCTCGGCAAATAGTACACACACAAATAGATAGTAAAAAAATTGAAACTATAATTAACAAATTCGTAATTCAATGAATAATTTCATCAATGCTATTTAGTACCTAATCAAATAGTTTCTAAATTTATGTATGTGGTATTAAAAAGGCTAGAATCTAATTTTTATTTAGGACATAACAATAAAACCATAACACATGTTGTTGAGCTGTTGTCCATATGCTGTACTGTTATGGTGCCCATGAAAAAAGCAAATTTTAACTATTATTATGATTTTTCACATCGTTGTTTTAATCAGATAATTAAAATCTCTAAACCTAGATGAGAGGTGGCATATAGAATTGGAGTTGTCATTCTGCTGTTTGATGGGTTGTTATGGTCACAGAGTAAAGAGATGAATTGAAGACAAGCCTTGGGCGTTAATGAGTTTCTTGGTTAGTAATATGTAAGTGAAGTCTGTTTGCTTCAGTAGCAGAAGAAGAATAGTCCCTTAAGTTAATCCGAAGAGGTGACTATGAGTGTTATAGCGTACATGTTAGCATAAAATATAACATGTGATGTGTTTGATTAGTCCTTTTCTTCCCCACTGGTATTCCTGCAATCGGTTTGCAGTCTGTATATTTACTTTATAGCTAGATTTGCTAATGAATACAAATGCAGGAGACGTTTTAAATTCACATTTTGTATTCACGTGACAATATCTTTCGGCCTTAGCAAGGATTTGGACATCTGACCTCTTTGTTGACAGTTCAGTGTACTAGTGACTGCACCATCACATCAAACCAGATTAAGTGGTTGATTCAGCAGTAATGGAGACTTAGGCTATGGTTCTTCAGTTAAAGTACCTGCTTTGTTGTAAAATGCTGGCATGGTCACATTGGTCAGTTATAAGTGCACAGACGACATCCACTTTGATCCTCTTCAGATTTTGTTCATGTGTAGAATTTGTTATGTGAATATTTGATATGGTTAGTCAGGCTGTTGAGGTTTGTGATTATTAGTGTGATGTTCACCAATGTTTGGATATTTACTCTACTGTCCTAGTTGTGGATTCAGCTGTATCTATCTGTACAACCCACTGATGTGTGCAAGTAATATATTGCAAGTTTGAGCCTTGATGTGTTATATACCCAGCTTATCAGTGCTTGAGGATATTTGTTTGTATTCTGTCCTAGAATGCTTTTATGGCCTTTGTGGATGTTTATCATTTTGCAGAATGTAACTATTTGCTGTGTACTCTTGAGGAGCCAACTGTGAGCATTTAATTGCTTTTGCTATTTAATAGTTTCAAATTAGTCATGTAATTAAAAGTTCATATTACCTTTAGTTCAGTTGGTGTTCAGGTGAGCATGTCTTTAAGAGATTATACATACCATTACCAATACTCTATTTTGAGACCTTAGCAGAAGAGCTTGTTTCGTTAAAGCAGTCAATAGATCTGAGCCGAGTTCCAGCCAATAGGAATGCTGCTTCAATTGTAGGAAAGTTGGTCTGACATCAGGAAGTAGGTGTTCGATTTGGTGCACAACAATTGCTTGCATTTGCCTTTTTATCAGCACTTTATTGTTCACAGCCAGCAGAAATGATCACTGTGTATTATTTTATATGTTTCTGGTGAAATTTTCTATTTTTAATTCCAAAGTTTTTGGGAAAGTATCAGCAATTATTAAATCTATACATATAACTTGCTTTCTTGAGATTTTGTACCCATTGGAAGAGGAAGAACCCTTTTAAACTTCAGAAGATTACCATTCTGTGATGACTCCTCTAAAAATCATAGATCCAGCAAAACATGGGCATAGTGAATGTCTTAGGCAGGCTTGAACCAAAAGAGGCGCCGGTCATATAATTGTTTATTTGTTGATTGCATCTCTCTGCACTAGTCGATGAGAGATGATGATGATGATGATGATGATGATGATGATGATGATGATGATGATGATGATGATGATGATGATGATGATGATGATGATGATGATGATGATGACGACGACGACGACGACGACGACGACGACGACGACGATGATGATGTTTTTCATATGAGACAGTGGTTTTGATTGCTTAAATGCAGTGCAATCTAAGCTCTTTGAAAATTGATGTCTGGCTGAATTATGATTCGGAACTTATGTTGATGGACTGCATACAGCCATGCAGGGATAACGTTTTTCTGTGTCACAAATACTGATAGTGTCCAGATACTGTGGTGATGGATATTTGCTACACATTTAGTAATGGAAAGCACTGTTGGGAAGTGATAGAACATTGGGAATTGTTTCAACATTGAGAATTGTTATTTCTTTGATGGATGACTGACTGACCATGAAATACTGGGCTTTCTGGGCCAACTCAGTCTTTCATGCCTGGGCTCAATACACAAGTACCAGGTTGAGAGAGAGACAGAGAGAGGGAGGGAGAGAGAGAGAATAATATATTTTTATTTATTTAGTTCGAACTATCATTCCACAGGGTAAGGTCATGTGGTCTGGATCACATGATGTATGGGGTGACCTTATACTTATGGGGAGGGAGATAGTCATAAAGGACATGGCTTGAGTAACTGATGACAAATTTAACAGAAATCAGATATTACTGTAAGTCACCAATCTGTAGGTGGCATTGGTACAATGAGTATTAACTCATTGTATCAATGCCACCTAGTGAATGGAAGGATTAGTCAACCTCAATTGTTTTGACAAATGTTTTGACTAATTTGCCTCAAGTTGAATGAAGAAGATGATGATTATATGCACATTTTTCTTGACAGACCATTTTGAGACTTCCGTTGTAAGTATAATTGAGTCTGTCTAAGCCATATTCTTCTGTGGGTCAACGCTATGTTATCTTCAATAGGACTATTGTTCTTGATGGCTTCAATCCTTTGTCTGTTGAACCTTTGAATGAGGGTCAGATAAGAGGACAGACAAGTACATTGGACCATTGTTGTCACTCAAACTGTGCCTATTGTCTTGCAAATTGGTCAGAATGATAATCAACTTTAGAATATTTGTCTCCACTTTAGAGAAACTTTTGTGCCAAAACTTGCCCCTGTTAAATTAGAATTAGATCACTGGCCTACATCACTTTAAGTGTATGCCCAATTGAAGATATTGACAGTATTCGAGATAATGAATATATTAATTCAAGCCTGAAGGAGAGAGATAATGAAAGTAGTGATGACAAATGGGAGATTTTGCATCAAGGACCAGATTAAGTTGAAGCAACTTAGAAAGATCAGAAACCAGTTAATGATGATGATGATATTGGATGTGACTTGAAAGTTTGCCCAGAATTTCAGACGTGCAGACAGGCAGCTACCACACACCAACCTACAAAACTGTTGTTCAGCTTTTTGTGTTGTGTGATTGACTAATTCATGGCCCCACAGATCATGTTCTAACAAATAATATATTTGACTTTTCAGATTTTTTTTAACCGGTGAAATATTTTCTGCTGGAAGATGGGTCGATTTTCGGGCAAGACCTGCCGCCTGATTACGATGATGATTCTGACGTTCAGTTTCTTTCTTGTTGAACTGATATATGGTCATGTGACGAATTCTTTGGCACTGGTTGGCGACTCCTATCACATGCTCTCGGATGTTGTAGCACTCATTGTTGGAATTGCATCAGTTAGGGTAAGTCTTCAAATCTAAAATTACACAGTGAACTGCCTACAATATCAGTGGTATATATTTATGGTTTGTTTCAATGCAGTGTTAATAATAATAATAAGACAATTTATATAGCGCCGTAGCACAGCTGAAAGAAGAGGCCGAAAGAAAGGGCGCTGTACATGAGAAAAAAATGTCAATTACAGTTGTATGTTTGTTTGAAAAGATATGTTTTAAGTAGCGATTTAATTGACTCAAGAGATGACGCGTTCTTCACATGTTTGGGGAGACCGTTCCATGCAGTTGGTTCGGAGACTGAGAAGGAACAGTCCCCAAACTTCGCAGAAGACTGTGGGACATGCAGCATATTCTTAGATGAGGCGCGCAGCCGCTCCCTGTTTGATTGCCACTTAGTCGAGTGTAGTATTTGATGATTAAGTGCCTTGTATGTGATTACACAGTTTGTATGAGATGCGTTGAGGAACTTGCAGCCAATGTAACTTATCAGTAGTGGAATACAATATAAAACACATGGGTTTCTTACAACTTCAGTTACTCAAGAGTGCTTTCTAAGAGGGGTGTAGTCCCAAGAGGGCATGTTCCACCAAACTTTTAGGTATCCACCAATGGCTGTGTCCCTTGATATTTTGCATCCTTTTGAGCATCAGTCTGAGCAACATCTAGAGTCAGTTGAGCTTTCACCCTGATTAGAGTTCTTTAGTTGTGTATGGATCAATGTATTGGTCATTGGATTATATAAACATGCATAATGTATTCCAGTGATGGAATAGGACTGACTTGACTGTATATAGAGGACCTAGGACAATTTAACAATTTATTTAGCTTAGTTTAATTATAGTCTTATTCAGTTACTTTACCAGTTGTATGGACAATGAGGCATGTGCTGTTGATGTTGAACGTTTTGAGTTGTGTACTCTAATCGAGTACAGTTTGGTCTAGTTGAACATACATTCGTGATGTATAGAAGTTGATGCTAATATCATATATACTAACATCAATATATTAGCTAAAATAATATATGATGCCTGCTCCACATTAAGAAAAGGAGTTACAAAGGACATATGACATTGAACTGTCATGCTTTTATACATCATTGTATATACATGATATTTTATACATCACTGTATGTACATGATATGTATATACAATGATGTATTAAAGCATGACAGTTTATGATTATATTTATGGTTATATATGTACCCAATCCTTAGTAACTCCATTCCTTACTGTGCAGCAGGCTTCATAATATGCAAGTATTACAAATGACCACCCAATCATTTAAGCATGATGTGCTCAAGTTATGTATTTGGATCTTGGGATCTGCAGCTCTCCCTGTCGGCTTGTGAAACTATGCTCACCAGTTTCTTGCAATTTCTCTGCCACCCTCTGCCGTCAAGACAAGTACGAGTAAGTGCTGCAAGGCCATACTGTTCGGAATTGGAATTAAACAAAAAGGGAACTATGGATGATGATGATGTCCGTATAAGTGAAGGACTTTAGTTTTGAGTTTGTAAATGCAGAGCATATTGGTAGAGTTAACAGGTAGAAGTTGACAGTCCGGTGCAGAGTTCGGGTGAGTAATACTGAGTATAGATTTCGTCAGCCATGTAGATCGGGTGCAAGATGTCTTGGAGGTCAACAGAGGTTCTGTGTGAGGGCCTCTTATCAAGTCCATGGGTCATTACACATTTATAAGATCTAGGACTAGGTGAATACCATATTGGTACCAAGTGTAGCCAAACCATAGGGTCTATTGGTGCTGTATATTTGAATTCTGTTTTTCTACAGGGATCATGAGGTTGATGAATATTGTCAAGTTATTTATTTGAGACACTATTTATTTAAGTTATGTATAAATAACAAACATTTTATTGACTTGCATGTTTTAATTATGTATAGTATTTTTCTATATTTAGTAATTTTTGGTGTCTTTGGGTTCGATTATAGTGTAGTACAATGCCATCATAAAACTTTAAAATGACAAGTGTTGCAAATCTCCAGAAAGTAAACTTTTTAAAAGTATTTAAGAATTGTGCAGCTAACTTTGCCTTTGCAAATATGCTGAGTAGTGTTCTCACCCAAAATACATGCATTTGTGGGAAACATTCATTATCCAGTGACAGAGCTAGGAGCAGTGAAGTACTCTAAAAACGGTAACAGGCACCATGGTTCACCTTAACTAAAATTGTAACCTCTGTAATGATTGCTAACTAATTTATGAGAAGGGCATTGTTGAATCTTCAGTCTACTATTGTTTATATATTTGTGTGTATATTGTTTTTTCATTGCATGGTACAATGGATTGTTAGAGAGTGGCTATGTTTTCTTTTTCTGCAGATATCGAGGCTACGTTCCCAGAAGAACACATACGGTTGGGCACGAGCGGAAGTGTTGGGCGCACTTGTGAACTCCGTTTTTCTCATTGCGCTCTGTTTCACGATATTTGTGGAGGCAATTACACGCCTGACAGACACCAGCATGATCACCAATGAGGACTGGATGCTGTACGTCGGAATTGCAGGTCTTGTCATCAACATCATTGGACTGATACTCTTTCACAATCACAGCCACGGACACAGCCACGGAGGGGGAGGGTCGTCAGTAGGTCACAGCCATAAGGGAAACCACTCACATGAAGATGGGCACAGCCACAAAGGTAATGAGGCATTACCAGCCAGGTCCCATCATTTTCTGATAACAAATATTAGCTGGTATATTGAATCTGTATGGAATGAAAAACAGAATTGTAATCACACCGTGTACTATCTGTGATTCGTGTTTTTGTGTTGTACTTCTTTGTGACTGCCGAATATTTGTATTGTGAAAATTATCACATGAGTTGCATGTGCTTGAGAATATGCTATGGAATATGTGTCAGACTTTGTGTGTTAAACAGGCCAGGATTAAAAAACTGGAATTTCGTAAAACGTTTTTGACTATGATGGAAACTGCAACATATTGTTCTGCCCTGTCATTGGGTTGCTTTAAGTCTCCTGAGATGTCATAGTATATTTCTAAATAAGGTGTTAGATGGTGTTTCTAAGAATTTCATCTCATACTTGTTGATCATATTTCCAGAGGGTGGCCATAGTCACGAACACACAGCGATTGATTCCAATGCAGAAAAGGCTGCCCTGAAGAATGGCATTGAGGCAAAGACAAACAATGGGTCGTCATCATCGTCTGCTGATGCAGCAGAAGAAGAAATGGACGATGTCGACATTGATTCTATCCGTGGCAAACCAGCGATGCGTATGTTGTGTTTTGTTAAAAAAATTGATCAAATACATTTGTTTTTTGATTCTCTTCGACATTCTGCAATTCCTGTAAGTTTATGGTCTCGACTTCTGTCCATTTGGTTTCTAGAAGCAGAATGAGTGGATTGCCTGTCTTTACTAGTTGGATCCAGTTGTTTAAATTGAAAAAGTTGGATGATAGTTGAAACCTTATGAATTTGGCCAGTGGCCAGTTTGTTATTTGCATTCTCAGTCATGAAATGCTTATTTTAGCCAAATCTGCTTAACATTTCTATATATTTCTTGTCAGAGATTTTGATTATTGTATTGAGTGTGAATAGCCCTTTGCCACATATGTAACCTGACTTGTTTTAATTGTTGTATTGATTTGAAAACTACTGAATATAAGACGAATTCTCATGTAACTTTTGTCGGCTCAAGGGAAGGTCTTATGTGTTGCGTTTCTTTAGGCTCAGGATCTCAGCTGAACATGAGAGGTGTCTTTCTACATGTTCTGGGTGATGCCTTGGGATCCGTGGTTGTCATAATTAGTGCTCTAGTCATTAAGTATGTTGAGGGTGACTGGAAGTACAAAGTTGATCCTGCAATGAGGTAAGTTCTTTTCCAGTTATTGTAGACCAACTTTCTTGTTCTACACATTGTCTTACACGTTACTCAGCATTTTTGAAGAATCTAACCAGTAAACTGGAAAGAAGACGAGTCTGATAACACAATGGCTTCTTCATTTTTAGTTGTTATGGTCACATCTAATGAGTTTATCTGTATGCGGCAGTATATAAATTTGCAGTCATGTGATTACAACCATCTATGATGTACATATACATGTATGCTTTTGGTGAGTCGATTTCATAAGTCATCTATAGCTCGTTAACTGTTTTGCAACATTATTCACGACATTATTTGTTATAATTGCTAATAGTAATATTGTAATGCTGTAATGGATTGGTCTAACAGCTGCAGTCAACAGTCTAACAGCTACATTATTGCTTACAACCTTGCACAGCCTGATGTCATACGCTGGTACCCTTGTTAGTCGAAACCTGACAATTTTTTGGATCTAAGAGTATTGGAAAGCCCAGCACAATGTCACCGGCTACAATATTATAGTTTTTATTTTGAGATATAGCGGTTTATACTGGTGCTATAAAACTCTTTGATTATTGTTTATTTTACTACTTTACATTATATGTTGGAAAAAGTAACAAAGTAAAAGAATCTATGACTGTACGGCTCTTTTTTGCAGATGTACAGATGTTCGTATTACACAATAAGTGCTCTATTTGATGATTTTTTCAAATTAGTTTGCGTGCATAGCTTGTGGTTTAGAATTTAGAATTTGTAGAATAATTCAAGAATTGTTATTAATTTTTAGCATGATTATGGTGATAATAATCTTGTCAACTACCATCCCACTTTGTGAGTAGCTTTTGTATTTGTTTTGTTATTCTTTGAATATTCACAACATCTGGTTGTTTCATCCTGATTTTTCCTGTCGGGGAGGGTTTAGTGTTTCCCAAAATCTTACACTAATCATTGTCAATAAAAATTACACTACTCTTCTAGAAGGTTGATTAAATCGCTTTGATGGATGACTCAAAGTGCTTAGCACGTGTTAGTATCAATTTGATAGTAGCTTGTATTTGTTTGGCAGTTATTGTTGTAGCCTAGTGGTTAGAATGCTTTTCTAGCGATTCAGCATGTAAACTGCAGCTCCTGGGCCTTTTATTTTATGTTCAACATTTTTTATTTTATATTATTACTCTTAAATGGGTAACAGATTGAAATTGTAAGTTTGGTATATTTTTGTAAACATACTTTTTTACATTTTTGTCTATTTCAGTAAACATTATGCACAACATATGCTGAGAGCTCTATTGTTTTGCAGTATCTCAAACGGTCCTTGTATACCAAAGCTAAGAAATATGTGGAGTTAGCTTAGGTTCTGCTCTTACATTACGTTTTTTTTCTTACACTTGATTGTTGTAATTGTGTTGCAGTGAAGGAGTCTGCATTAATCCTCCTTCAGACTGTGCCAACACACATCCAAGTGGCTACTCTAAAAGACAAACTCATCAACAAGGTAATTAACCAAATGAATGTCCTCTGTATGTAGGCTCCTGCTGATGTTGGTGCTGTTTTGGTTTACTGATGCTGATAAAGATGGTGCAGCATTGCGCTCTGTCGGCAGACCGGTCTATAAAAGGTGGTCGTACGACAGTAATGTTTTGAATGATGATCACACCTTAATGATGATGATGATGACAATGATAAAGATTGTGATGATGTCATCACAACAGTGATGCTGTTGAGTGTCTTGATTGCAGTAGTGCTTGGTTGAGGGTAGTTCAAAGTTTTCTTAATATGATGAGCATCCTTGTTCTTACTTGTGTGTCTGGATGCGTTCTATGTTAACCCAGATGGATTGGTGAGTATGTGTAATTGATATTTATTATTGTGTTTATTGTTTAAAGGTCGATGGTGTGCTTGCTGTTCATGAGTTCCACGTGTGGCAGTTGGCTGGGAACCGGATCATTGCTTCCGCCCACATCCGCTGTCACAATCTCCGTGACTACATGCGGATTGCTGAAGAGGTTAAGTCGTTTTTCCACAATGAAGGCATCCACTCTACCACGATTCAACCAGAGTTTGTTGAGGTTAGAACTGTGCTCTCCTGTCGACATCTTTTTTTCTGAGGTTCTGCGAATTAAGGTGAACTGATGCCAGCTGCAAATAATATTGCTTGCAAGCAAAAGCCACACAGAGCTTTAGTTGTGACTTTAGCTTTTTGACCACGTTACTATAAAATGAACCCATAATATCTGACAGATCAGTAATTTCCAAACCTGTGTAAATTTTTATTCTTTACTCTTTTTTTTGCATATGAATAAAGGCATAAATTCTATGCTTGCAAAAGTTTTGTCAAATTTTATGTTAATGTAAACTGTATAATGTTTCACATTATTCTTTTCTTCCACCTTTAAATTGTTTTATTATGGCCAACTATCAGGTGGTTAAACATTAGCGCCACAGGAATTTTGCTGAAGCACACAATAAAATCATTTGTTGATATGAAATTTATTTGAGATCAATTCCCAGGGTTAAGTAACAATTCTACCTGGTAATCAGCTGCTTGTTGAAGTTAGAACTGCACTTTTGATAGCCTCCCAAGAACCTTCAATTCTCAATATGAGGTCAACAGATTTGGGTTTGAATAGAATGTTATAACTCTGGCATGTTCCACAGAGATTAGTAAGTCAACTTTAGGGGCCTGTTAAAATATAGGCCTATGAATATTTCATATTGCTTGCAATGATATGGTGCCATTTATATGATATTTATGCAAAGAAATGTTGCTTAGCGTTGGTCCTCTATTCCTCTTGTTTTGCCAGATATTCTTCATCCATTTGGTTCCTTTCCTATTTTGTGTTGGGTTTGGTTTGTTTGCTGTTTATTTTTAGCTTATTTGAATAAGTTCATCCTATGCTTTGCTTATTTTGTGATGTGCTTTTGTTGTTGTTGCCGATCTTAAGAGACTGAAGCCAGTTTTTTTTTACATTTGATGATGTCTCTGAAGGCAACTTGTGTTTCCAATATAATAATGCTAGTATTCTTTATTAATTCAAACTCACAATGCAATAAGATTAGATGACATACTAGTAACAGGAGACATCAAGTCTAACAGGAGTCAAAGTTTACAGTTGAATACACCCGTCAGTGTTACTCATTTTACCAATGCTACCTAGCAAATGAAAGGCTGAGTTAGCATGCATCCTCTGACCTAGATATATGTATGAATTGTCGTTTTGCTAAGATTAAACCATATAGATTGTACAGGGTTATTGTGGGTAAACATGATCGCAATTTAGTACAGTTTAGCTTAATAGTATTGTGCATGTCTTAAATATGAGTGACGCATGATGAATTTGCACGAGAAGCAAGTGCAACGTGTTCTGTCTAGAATTTGTGCGCATGAAAACTAGTGTCATGCAATAGGATTCTGCTTCCACTGCAGTGATGTACCTGTTCCGTAGGCATAGTCTATGTTTTGAATCATGTTGAAAACTAATTTCAATCGGCTCTTAAAAACTTGTTTGACTTAGAACTTCTCTTTCATGCAGACTTCTATCATCAGAAATAATCGATAAGTTACTTGGCACTTACAGAACTATTGTTACTTGGCAATTACCAACATTACTGTTACTTGGCAATTACAAATATTGCTGTTACTTGCCACTTATAAAACATTACTGTTACTTGGCAATCACAAAACATTATTGTAACTTGATAATTACATATAATAAAATTATTAGTTACTTGGCAATCACAAAACATCATTGTAACTTGGCAATTACATACATTTCTGTAACTTGACAATTTGACATGCAGAGCTACAGTTGTTAGTTTGGTACATGTATGGCATTAGTTTTCCAGCATGGCTTCTCACATGTATTGTTGTGGTTTTTTAATTGTAATTGCACTTTAAGCATCCATCTATTGTTGCATTTGGTATTGTGATGATGGTGCTATAGAAGTCCTTAGATTAGATTCCAAGGATTAGAATGCTCAGTCAGCAAATAGTTTTTCCTATGAATCATAAGATTTATTTTTGCATGTTTAGTGGGAATCTTGGTGTTTTGATGTGTTGTTGACGTTTCATTTTCGCTTTGGTTGCGCTTCAATTTTTCGTTGCTGAAAGAAGATACTTTTCAGTTTTTCTCAACCGATGTTTTTCGTTTTTACTCTCGGGCTCATTTAAGGTATGTTTTTGTTTGGAATTGGCTGTCTTGTTTTCATTTGCTTTGCTGATAATGTTAATTTTCTAGCACACAGTTGTTCTTCATGCTATTGTCTTGCATCAATTTTATTAGTTTTTTTGTTGACCTGTGATAGGATTTGTGAATGTTTTTGTTCAAAAAGTGTGAAAAATACTAACTATTGAATACACAACCTTTTAAATTTCTTTCACTTCTAATCACTATAGAAAGTTATGCTTTTTGTTTATCAGTGTCTGGTGCTGGTTTGAGTCTAATTTGCCTGAGATTTGCTGCTATTGGTATTAGTGGAGTGAAGCTATTCTTTCTAAGCTGAACATTACTATCCATGCTTTATGTACTTCGGTTACCCAATTGCTTTAACTGCTGTTGTTCAAACAGCAGGGTTACTCTTGTTCTTGTCTATTATGGTTGTTGTTGCTGAATGTTAACTAGATAAACTGCATGAGAACATTTTGATTTGATGCACTTAATTCATCTTAGACCCTGTATTACAGCACAGTCACATTAGTAGCATTTGTGCAGTAGATAGTTTTCATGCATGTCTGTGTTGGTATCATGACCCATTCGTTGTAGAGGCTGTTTTTTAGTAGTAGTATTGAGATGGTGATGCCTTATTTTAATGCTTCTGTGTGTCTCAGATCTTGTTCTGTTGCCAATGAGTGGTACAATCCTCCAGAAAAGTCGTCAGCATCCGGTATTTGTGTGCATGAATTGAAAATATTGACGTGACCTTGAAGAGTGTGATCATTGGAGACATATAATAATGGCAAAACAACCGAATCTCCTGAAACTGCTTATAAGTGTTTTTGCATTCTAAATTGTGATTTCTTTTTCTTTGTTTCAGTTTGAGGAGATCGGTTCGGACCGTGATTGTGTCTTTGAATGTGGACCAGACAAGACTTGCTTTGCAGATACTTGCTGCGCAACAGCAAAGGTTGCCAACAACCAGCTTGATCCTCCACAGAGTTCCAATGACACTCTTCGTCAGAGGTCCAATTGCCAGATGATACCAAACGGCGAGTCTCAAGGACCAACTGGCGACACAATTTGTGAAAGTTCCATCAACTTGCAGAAGTCACCAATGGATTATTCAGCTGCTGTTAATTCTTGAAGTTTGCTGTCTTGTGAGGAGTCGTCTTGCCTTGGAAGTAGTGGCGCACAATCTAGCCTGCGCTTTTGGCAAGAGACTTAATCTGTTGTGAAAGTAGAATCTAGGAGCTGTGGTTACTCGATCCTTGTCTGATGCTGTCAGGTAGGGAATACAGCAGTAGACGGCTTACCTCTACCATGCATTTAAACAATGCTCGTGATCGTCAATAGTACAGAAAGAGTTACTGTTTAAAAAACCCTTCATGTAGTTTACACTTTTGTTTGTCAAAGGAATGATAAAATAGAAATTTACTTAAAGTAGAGTCAGCTTTTTTCTTCAAAATTCTGTCAGCTGATTTTGTTAGGGCATAGGTAGTAAATCATCTAAGTGATAGGATTGTTAGTCTTATTGGCTGTGAGTATGGTTACAAATATTTGTGAAATATTTTTTACACTGGTTGCACACTGTTTACCCCTTGATGTTATGAATGCTATGACTAAACTTTTTAACCACTTATTTCCAATATCTTATACTCTCAACAGCAGCTTTAATGTTTCATGTCCTGCACACACCTAAGAAATTAATATCTGTGTTTAATTTTCTCTATATTCTGCTAAAGCATGCTATATCTTAATGTTGACAGAATACTGAATTTTCCTGTGGTCCTTGCTCCCCCTTCTTGTCTTTTGATTTATATCTAGAAATCTGTTATAACTCTTAAGAAGAATCTGAGATAGATGAACCGTAAGTAGCATTATGAAAACATGGCCGGCATTTGCAGTCAGAGGTTGAACAAGATTTTCAATGAGCATTGGAATTCAGAGTTTTAATCGATTGAAAGTGGCCATTTATTGCTGAGATATTCAAATTGTAAAGTGACATTTATAGCTCTGCTGGTATTTCCTTCAGGGTTTTACTGTCTGGCGAGAACTATTGAGTATCGTCTGCAGAGAAGGGCAGTTCTATGTGATCTTCCACTCACCTACTTTTATAAAGCCAAAGGACATTGTCCTCCATTTCATTGATGGGTTTATTTTCATTGGGTAGATCCAGATTGATGATTTAAATTACCTTTCATGGACATTCAGATCTACTTCAATTTGCAGCCAGTCTCCCATTGCAGTGTGCAATCAATGTGACTTCCCTCCAGTTAATATGCTTGGTCACTGCTAGGTTCATTAGCTTCTGCTCCTTGAAAAATATTTATGAATTCTTACAGCCAAAGCAGTTTTGAGTCACAGTGGCCTTTCATGTGCTTCTCCCAGACTAATCTATGTATGGATGTACTCTACCCTGTATCTAGCAGTGTAAGTTAATGTGGTTTATTTTATTTTTACATGATTAGTTTGTTTTGATTATTGCTGTATGATGTTACATGGGCAATGCTTTGCATCGAATTGTAATCATACATGTATAATACCTTTTTCGAGGCACAATACCGGTACCTTTATGTATATTTAATTCTTGTGTTGAAGTTGTAGTAGCCAAGAACAAGCATAGACTTTAAAGATTGACTGTGCAAAATTTATGTTAATATTGTCTAGCTGTTATCCTGATGTGCATGAAGCAAGTGACATGGCATAATACATAGTTACTGTGAATTTGACATGTGTTGAAAAAGAGAACTTCCCTATTCAATTCTCAGTGATTGTCGTTACTGGTCTTTGTGTTTAGTTTTTCCAGTATGCATTGCATGTCAGGATCTTCTGTAATCACATATTTGGATAAGAAGTTATTGATTTGGTTTGCTATGTTACAACAGAATATTGGTTCAAATTGTCTCTTGTTAACACATTTTGTCAGTTTCTGCCAATCTGCTATTCCTGTTGGCTTACATGTAAACAAGTTTCTTACTGTGGGGAAAGGATTTCTGACCTGTTGATCTTTTGACCTCATGTCTAAAGTAATAAACAGCTGCTTTGATGGCTTTTGACAATTTATTTAAAAATCTCCTGGATTAACTGGATTGCCATACCAGAGCTAACTGCTGCGAAAGCAACCTTGAAAAGTGTCATGCTTAATTGGATGTTATATATTTTACACTATTTTTACAGTTTTCAGTATTTATAGCTTGACACAGTTTGTTCTGAAGTTAGACTGCTTTAGCAAATGTGATAATTCTGATATTTTATTTGCTAGCTGTTGAAAATATTTGTATTCACTAATGGTGAAAGCTGACTTTAAACTAATAGTTTTGAATGACAATATTTGCTTCAGCTCAACCATAACGTATATGAAAATACTGTAATATATGAGTAAAATACACTGAAGTAAATACACTATGACTTGTTCTTGTATGGATTTCTTTATGATTTATTCAGTTAAGGTATTAGCTGCTTAATAATTCTCATTTTAACTCATTCTCGATATGCCATTAACTCTTTAACGACCAGATTTATTGATTATGCCTTACACTTTAGTCGCTGAGGTTAAATTACCATTTGTTCATATAAAGTATGACCAGTATTGCAAGATCGCTCATAGACCCTGATTGCAAAAACTTTGAACTCATCCTACAAAGGCACCAACAGTGCATCTCTTGCATCCTCTGCATTAAGACTTTCATTCAAAATTGAAAATGCTTTGCTCCAACAAATCCTATTGTGATTCCTTCCTTCCTTTCTGGACTCTTTCAACAGCTCCAATTCTGAATGGAATCCTCTGATCTTTTGATCATTCATGACCTGTATGACTTAACCGCTTGTTGATACTGTTTGTGTGAGCGTCTGTGAATCACTCTGGTTACCGACACTAAGCTTCTATGAGCGCTGCAGAAATGTTGAAATTAGTTGAGAGAGTAATCGCTGCTCGCACCATATTGTTGTTGCAATACAACAGCAAGAAAGACAATACTTGGCATTGAGATTTTTTTCTGATTGTCTTATCCTTACATTCTCTCCCGTTTTAAGACTCTATATAATTACAGGTTTGTATGTTGCGCCGTAGTGTGTCCTCTAGCCAGATATAACGTTTTAGTTTAAGTGTGTAGCTCGTGTTTCACGATTTTAACCTTCTTTTTTAGTCAGAGCAAGACACCATTACTAAAAGTCAGTCAATGGCTTCTGAGTTTAATTTCATTTATCTATCTTCGAGTTAGTTCTTTGTTATACAAGCAACATTCCTTGTATTCGAACAAACAACCAGAGTGTTGTGACTATTTCTACTACACTAGTGATCCTTTAAAAAGTTATAGGCTTGCTTAAGCAATAGTTTTTAACATTTTTGGACCAATTCTGACATCCAGCTGTGGCACCTCCTGGGACAGATTCGCAGGACATTGGGAAACAGTTTGGCATAATTTGCCATCTTCCGGTTTCTCGCACATGTTAAATTTATGTGCAGCTTTTCCACTTACTGGTAAATAAGAAGTAGGACTTGGCAGTTGTAAGTCCTTATTACACTTTTCTTGAGACAGTAAGTGACAATCTATAGCAGGGCTAAAATATGAAGTCTATAAAAACTACATCAAAAGAAAGAATTACAGGTTAAATGGCAATCTCTTTTGAGTATAATTGTGTAATAAAACAGTGATTGATATGCTGGCTACTGTTTAAAGAAAATATCAAAAGTAAGTTCACATCAACAGAATCCTGATTTGTTGGGTTCATTCAAGCATTACGTTTAAAATTTCTGACTACCTTAAAACACAACAGTTACTATTTAGACCGGCTACATTGCCTAGATTGCAACATTTTTTAGGGTGACATTACTTGACTGAAGTAGTTTCCTAAATACGTTCATTAGCTATTATGTGCAAATATTAAGCTATTTATTCATTTGATGTTGTTGTAGAGCATACCATGTGACGATCTGTTCCAAAGTAGCAATACATGTCTTCTCGACTGTGTCTGTAAAGACGAAGTCAAGTGTTGCCGAAAAAGAACACCTCGCGACGGAGCCATCCCAGATGAATCTGCCATACAAATTACTATGACTGATTATCTCACGGTTGCTGCAAAGGGAAGTGAACCTGCTAGCGATCTGAACGTACCACCCAAACTACCTTCGGACACAGGTCAATTGACACCAATTGGCACGAATGTGGCTGTTGTATGTGAACTACAGTTACCCGTTCATCATCCGATTTCAAGCAAAAGTGAAAGTACTCTGGCAATGACCAATATTCATAGTCCACAGTTGGCAACATTCCCTTCTGACCATTCAGCATCCCACATCTCCCCGGACTCCCGCCTGATCAATCCAATCATAACAACTTCATCGTCAATGGGAACAGTTTCCATGCCGACAGGTGAGCCATTCAGCAGCAGTGCTGAAGAAGTGCACATAACAATGTGTTCTGGTGAGGAGAAGGCACATTGTCACGGCGACAACCAGAAGGATGAGGCGGAAGATGACGACCCTCCAGTGTGGCGGTTGTCTCCACAGGCCCTTCAAAAACTTCGTGATTCTGACAAGTCGCTACACCTAGCAATTAAACGGTTGTCACGAGACTTAGAGCATATTAGAGGTGACGAGATGAATGCGTTACTAGAGGCTGCTAGTACACCAGACAACTAGGATATGTATTGTACAATTAGAAGATAATATGACATTGTTCAGTGGGCTGCTGCTTTAGGAATTGTTATCATAGGGTGTTGGAATTGCACGATGTAAGGATTCCTGCAGAGATCTAATTGTAGCCTGTTACTAAATTTGGTTTTCTTGTTCATTTAAGCACAATCTATGGTTAGGTATTTACTTCTTCTTAGGAATCAGTTTTCTGCTAGTACTGTTCTCCACTCATTCATCAGACAACAGAATATTCACAAATGTTAGAAATGAAATGACTTTCACAAGAGGAGTATTAACCTACAAAGGGTATGGATGGGCCTCCTCCAAGTGAATTTCACGCTCCAATCAGAAGCCATTCGAAAGTGGAAGTGGAGCATGACGATGTAAAATGTCTCTGCTTATAGCCAAATAACCGCCTACAAGGCAATCCAAATTGATCTGAAGTGGTGGCTTCTCAAAAAATGGGACCGTCCTTCCGAGAGGCGGCGTCAATCTGTTTAGTATTGGGGATCCCAAGATATGAAAATATAAGCTAATTAAAATGAAACTATTCAATCATTGATAAATATATTACCATTGCAACCAATAACCAGTTAAGGGCCAGTAACGACTTATGACTGCACAGTTAAAGGTTTTGTGAACATGTTTAACGATATTATGACTATATGTAATAATAATTTAGTAACAATAATAAAAAAATTCAGTTTTTGACTTTTGACCCTTTTTGAGTTTTCATTTTAATAGACTAGTACTAGTAATAACTTGCTAGTAAGACCACTATTGATGCAGAGAAGCAATTAGGGAAATAACGGCAATCGTCCAACAGAAAGGTGGCAGAAGAAATTAAATTACATTTAGTCATAATGTGATTATGATTTGAACAATTTTATGTTAAATAGTTAATGTGATTACAATAATTAAAAATTGTAAGGGCACCTTTTAATGTGATGGGATTTATTTCAATGGTATTTTTGGGATGAACACCAAAAATTCCGAAATAATGTAAAGAGAAGTCGAAATTTGATATTTGGCCAGAATCAACTCTAGCGTTCGAGACACCTCATTCTCCTACACATACACTGTTGTACTAAAACTGATCCAAAAATTCCTTTTCTAATTTCAGACTGGTTAGAAATTTCTGCGGCTAACAGTTTTATGTCCAACTGCAAATCCCGGTTCGCATGACAAACAGTGACAGAATTCAGATGCTTCTGACTCTTACTGCTTGTCAGCCAGTTCTTCAGACGCCTCAAAGCACTGAATGATCGCTCAGCAGCACAGGATTAGGAAATATAAGTCTGATAACTTGTTCTACGGCTTCTAATAGAGCACGGACCTCAGTTGCCATATTTTGGAACTCTTGCTGGGCATGTTTAAGAGAGTGGATTGTATAATTATTATTATGAAATATCTGTCACTAAATAAGTATTCTTCTTTTCTCTTTCAAAAATTACTATCTTTAGTTCTTTACACACATTATTCTTCGAGACTTTATTGGGAGAGCCCAATCAATGCTTGAGCAGCTCAAGCATTGGAGCCCTCGAGTTACCAGGGCTCCCTGTAGATCAACGTCTCTGTATCCTTCCTGAAGAATAGTGTTTTTTGCACAGCTGTACTACTGTGCTTGACTTTGGGTCAAACTACCCGTTGTTACGGATAGGATATCTTCAAAGATGGGCAAGACAAATCATCCAGATTGGAGGAGCTTATGCCCAGTGCATTTCAATCGTGCACCTAATAACTACAATTGTTTTAGGACGGCCTGTATCTTAAACACCAACTACACTCAACAGTATAAACATACAACAGGGCATAATGTTTTAACTAATTAGAGCTTTTACTTGAAGTGGCACATCGAGGTATCCAACAATGATATTCAACTACAATAAGCCTTACACAATCAACAGGGTAGCAGAATCCTTCTAGAACCCTGCTGAAGTGTGGACACCTGCAAAGGGAGATGTGGGGTAATTGCAAATGCAAACAAAAATTAATTAAGTATTTTTTCAATTAAGTATTTTTAAGGACATTATATAATGTACTATGTGGAGACATGTAGTCAACAGACAGTTTTAAGTGGCAAAATCTCGTAGGACACTGTATATATATTAGTCTGCTTTTGAGACGAGTTAAATGTTAGATGTACACAGAAAAGTCAAGTAAGTGCTGCAGAACAAACCACACTTCCTTACTTAACGAAGCCTATTAAAAAAAATTGGTTCAAAACTTGAACATCTTAAACTGAAGAAGCAATTGAAAAATAGGTATTATAATTTAGACTATTAGCTATGAGTCGAGCATCTAGCATAGTTTTGTATCAACTGTAGAGATGCTTCTTATGTGAAACCCTGGATGAACTTCAGCTGATTTCTCAGAATTACTTGATTTTGGATTTGTGGCATCCAGTGAGGAACGAGGTTCGTTATAAAGGGGCTTATCATTTTGTGATGACCGACTTGCAGAAATCTCCTTGTCGTTAGCAATTTCTAGCTTTACATCTTTCTTAGGCATCTGCCTATCGTTGAACTGTCTGCATTCCCTTGGATGGCTCTTGGCTTCAGAGCGTTGAGGATTTTTGTTATTTCTCTGAATTGTCGTTGCTTTGCCTGGATAGTCCCTAGTGATTTGATCTGTGAAAATTTTCGGCTTGGTGTCTTTGCGGCGATGTTCTCGACTGGTTTCGTTGGTGCCTGCAGAACGTTCGAGAAGATAATCTGTGTTGCCTGCTTTCACAGTGTTTCCCCTAGGCTGAAGCATGGGCTTAAAATGGTTATCATGTCTGAAAGACTGACTCTGAGCTGAAGTTTTGTTTATAGGTAGTACACTAGTATCGTTAGTATTTAGGCTTAGAATTTTTGTGTCACATAACTGACTATCAGCCAACTCTTTAGGCTGTTCTGGATATATGCTGGCCATTTGTGAACCTCTATCTGTTATTAAACTATCTTTTCCCTCGTCAGATATCTTGTCTTTCAACTTGTCATCTTTGTTGGTATTGTTACTCCTAGAGCATTCTTCATGCTTTTGGTCCCGTCTGTAAGGTCTCTGCCTCCTATAACGGTTATCACATTCAGATGATTTTCTGTTGCTATTGGGACTCCCAGAACGGACAGGTTCTGGTTTCCTTTGGCAACTGCTAGTAATTTCACCATCAGTGGCATTCTCCAGCTTTTTGTCACCTGCCATCTCCTCCTTTGGAGACGTTTCATTTTCTTTTACACTCTGTTTTGAGACATTCAGCATTTCAGAGCCATATTTAGAATGATCCCTATCATCAGATCCTTTGGCAGAAAAATGCTGCTGTCTTTCTCCGTGATGTTGTGGCTTCTGCGCGTACCTCCTGGGAAATTCCTCTTCTGCTCTTCGATCATAGCGATCATTGTCATAGTGATCATGATATTGTCTTCTGTCTCTCCTAACAAAGTTTCCAGACTTTTTGGAAGGTGATTCTTTTCCAGGAAAAGTGCTGACATTCTGATGTGCATTCTTTGTGGCCTTTTGCGACATGACCTCTTCTAATTTTGGTAGTTGATCCAGCTTTGTAGAGTCACCTTCCACTTGGTTCTCCTGAGTAACAGTGCCTCCAAGTCCGCTGTTTTCAGTTTCGATTTTCTGCTCTGTTTCAACTGTGTTTTCCATTTTTTCAGTAGGCCTACTGCCACTTTCGTTACCTGCACTTTTATTCTGTGCTTCACTAGCTGTTGGACATAAGTCTCCTGGTTTCTTTTGATCATAGAATTTGTTGCTTCTATTGCTTCTGTTTCCTTCCTCATTTCGCCATGTACCTTGTTTCGCTTCCTGTCTCGGTCTTCTGTATCCTCGTTCCCTGGCATACATGCTGCGTTCCTTGGCAAATTCTCTTTCCTTACCATAGTCACCTGACTTTCTGCCATACTCCCCCCTTTCAGCACCATACTCTTCTCTTTCCCTGCCAAACTCTGATCGTTCAAAGTCATCATCTTTTCTGTTTTTTATTGCTCCCCTTCCTTCTCTTTCATGCTCTCTTACTCCTTTATTCCGTCCTCTTCCTCCGTAATCTCTTTGTCTTTGCTTTTGAGGATTTTTTGATGTTTGGTCATTTTTCTTTAAGTCGCTTGCTGCGTGGATAGACTCGGATTGTGGAGTGTCTTGACTAGGTTCTTCAGTGGAACCAACATAAACAAAATCCTAAAAATAATAAAAAGACATGAACCATGTAGTCACAGTACTGCACCTACTGAAAAACAGACTGCTAAAACAAATTTTTTAAATTAAGTTTAATTACCAGAAATTATGTCTTGTATTTGTTTATGTCTGGTAAGGAGAATATTATTGTTCATGATGGATTAGTAGTACAAGTTGCCTTAGTCTCAAAGACACAAAGAAGCCATAAAGGACTGTTGAATGAATTGGCATTGAAGAAACAACAGAAGTGCTTGTAGTTTTGCAGAGCAAAGCTCGGTAAGCCTATCATATATGTGACTTTTGAATACAATATGCATAATTCATCAGAGATATAGTCAGGGCTGCTTTAGTATTCTAGGGTTCTATGCAAAATTATTTTATGGGGTCCTATTATTGAATATCTGCTCAAATTATAATTTTAAAATAGTTTCAAGGGAGACACCCAATTTGGGTAACTCACTTGTAAACCTGGTCAGCTGTCTAAGATTCCCACTTGTGTTAAAACAACATGTGAATTTTACTATCTACAATGGAAAATGATGATCAAATATAGTTAATTTATCTTAGATCCTTCAAACCAACTCTTTATGGCCAAGTGTGATAAAATCCGATTTGTTTTAATCTGGACAAATAAGTTCAGATATAATCAAGATTAAGCAAGAGTACAAAGTAAAATGTTAAATGGTTCGATTTAGCCATTTGCTTCTGCCGATATATGGCTCACCTTGGGAAGGAGATATTTGTTGCGTTCTTCGTCTAAATCTATGATGCCACCTTTCCGCTTCTGTTTCTCAAAGAGGTCAGCCATTGTCCTCTGCAGCCCCTGCATCTCTTCCGATGGAGTGTACCTTTCCGTCAACATCTCTGCTCCATTTTCTTGTTGGAAGGCAGACAGATCAAGGTCAGTGGGAAGAAGTTCACGGCAAACGGGACAAACAATCTGCAAGAGAAGATCTCAAGCGTTGGCAATCTGCATCCAGTTTTTCTTCAATTCAACATGTTCTAATTGATCCCAACAGAAGAACATCTGCGTAAAATGCATACGTTGAGAATTAACCGAAGTGGGAACAATAGGGAAGAAAAAAAGGCTCTTAACTCTTTGAACCCTGACTTCCTGGTGTAATAACCCATGGACTCTGGGTTCCCTAGCACATTTTAGCCATGACTGCATATGTATGTGTGTATGCATCTCTGTATACCTACATACATACTACAAGCATACATATGCGTGCATGCTGTTGGATTCAGCTAGTTTATGGCCCCGAGTTCTAGCGAATCAAACATAAAACTCTATGCACACACATACACACACATATGTACATCCATACCTACATATACATACATGCTATTGTTGTACCCCGGGATATAAGACGGTCCCACTAGTCGGGCTACCCTTCAACATCAAAACAAATGCATGCACAATTTTGCACACGCAAACAATAGTTGCTCGTATGAAGTAGCAATTACATAAAAACCAACAGTTGCCATCAATGGAAATTACTGGTCACCTCTTTGTTGACTTCTGTATTGGTGAAAGCACTGCTTGGCTTGGATGCTTCCAGTTCGGTCTTGCAATGGTCGATGTAGAGAGAAAGGCAGCCGCAATGAAAATAATGATAGCAGTCAGTCTTGGTAAATTCCGTGTGACTGTCACTGAAGTCGTCAAGGCAGATCATGCACTGACCATATGGGATGTTCAGTTTAGTCAAACTTTCCTTGGCAGACTTTGTCAGAAAATAAAATAACAGCAGCATTTTAAGCACTTCACACATGCATCACATAATTAATTAACTCACATAATATGCCAATTAATGAATTTACCTCAAGGCAAGGAACCTGGAAACAAATGAGTCCCCAGCAGTTTGGAAAGGAAGAGGAAATAATTAAGTGAGTCAGAGTGAAGACGTTGGCCATTGAAACTCACATTGGTAGCCACTTTCATAGCATATCATTCTGCTTTAACTATCTGTTAATTTTATCATTCCGCTTTAACTATCTGCTTTAACAAATTGTCTCGCTGAGACTTGAAATCAGACTCTGAACAATGTGAGGCACAAAAAAAAAGCATATTACTCAAACAACCTAACAAGTCAATCATTCAGCTCCAACAATTGACAGCAAATTGTAAACTGTAAACACACCAAATGTTGTTTATGGTTTTAAACACAAGACACACTGACAAAAGAGCTTTTGAGAGTTGCATCTGTTCATGCTAATATAATAATAATCATTATACAAATGGCCAAACCAATAAACAGTGCAGCTGTTACCGTTGGCATATAACTTCTCTTTGCACTCCACCCAAACTAATCAAAATAGAAAATCATTTACGTGCAAGAATAGAACACAACAAATGGAACACACATCATAACATTGCAATAAACGATATTGCATTACCCTACCATTTAGTGCAACATACCACCATAGTACAACACCAAAAATTCAACATATAATACCATATTCTAAGACTTATAGGGGTGCTTGATAGCCCCAGATAGAGTGAATAACAGATAGAGATGATGATGATAACCTTACCTCAATGAGTTCATACATCATGGGTTCACCCTTTCGGTCATTGGCAATCTGGTAGAGGCTTTTCTTCATGCTGGCAAACAGAATAAAAAGAGCACCTCAAAGAAACGAATGATAGAACGTGCAATCACTGTTCTAGATAAATGCATGCTAAAGCAATCATTTTGATTCCAGAACATATGAGACAATGGCTCAATAACAATACTACAAAATGATATGGAAATGTTCAAGATGACATACAACTCGTAATTGCACAGAAACCAAAGACACAAAAAACACTACCATAATACTAAATTAATATAACACTGCATTTTTTTATTTCACACATCTAGATTACCAGACATGGTGTAATAGAAGAATGACTGAAGCTTAAAGCATTAATTCAAATACAAAACAAATCATTGTCTAATGCCCACTTATTGTCATTTCAATTAAGAAAGAAACATGGTAAATCAGGCCAGCTAGTTTCATTCATTGTCTTATCTTTAGCTGTTCCTGATGTGAGCTGTATATCTTTGATGATTTCATAATTGCCTTTTAAAGAGTTTATTGGAGCCTAAATGGATAATACTGTACACCATAATGAAAAGAATAGAAAATGTATTAAGGCCATGATGAGATGTCAATCACAGATAGATAGAAGTAACAATAGCTTTACCTAGCTACATGTTCATCAGCCAGTCCACGAGGTCCTCGGATACAAATCTCTGGGATAGAGTCTGGATACTAGAAGGAAAAAGTTGGAATCCAGTTTAAAATGAATACATCCAAATGGGGAGCCATGCAAATGTAATTTAACAAAAACTTCAGCTTGAAATTATTGACTTCGTAAGTTGTAGCTGTCAAGTTGACTGAATACATGAAATTAACGTGTCATTATAGTTGACTAGATAAAAGTTACTAATTTAATGAAATTATTTGAAGCAATTGATCCAATTCTTCAATAGATATGAAATGCAATGATGTCCTTAAAATGTTCACTTACGTCTGGTGGAGGAATCAACTGAAGCGTAAGACAGACCCATTTCTGCGAAACATTTTCACCAGTTGCAGGATGTAGCTGGACATCAATGGATGTCAAATGATCACTTCAATAGAAGACATAATAATGCCAATAAAATATGTCAGAAGACTTCCTGTATCAACACTGTTCTATCCATACACCAGTTGGGGCTCTTTTAGTTACTGGTTCAAGTAATGAATAACGAGGCTGCAATTAAGTAACCAACAAAAATGCAAGCTTGACTTTTTCTTCAGGGCAGGTAAAACCTATGCACAGCTCATTAATGCTGTGTCAAGCCAGAGGGATTACTCAGAGATATCATGTGAAGTAGAAAATATGGTCGCCACCAGACCAGAGAGAGTAGACACAGAAACCGTTATGACGGATTGTGTTTGAGGAAAATTGGAAGACGCCAAAGTGAATTTACCAGATTGATTGTCAGCTAACAGTAAACTCTTCTATTTCAATGTCTGTGTTCAATAACTGTATAAGTATGACCACAACAGAGTTAAATATATAAAGTGCAGCAACCTATCCCAATGAACTTGCTCAAGTAGGTAACAGATAATTAGGTTTACAGGTTTACACAGCGCGACACATCATTTATCATCGTAAATATCGCGTTCGTAACTCATTACTTACTTACTCGAGATGCAAGAGTCCCCAAATTAACTTTTACCTAGAATAAATATCATAATTTCCAGATTTCTAAATGGCATCAACATGTTCACAAGCACTGGTAATTTCAAATGTTGGTAAAATATAGAAATAACCAGCTCACAGCTGCATAAATAATTCACCTGGCATCACGATTTATAGATAGCTCAGTGATGTAGATTTCTGTCAAAACTTGCAATTCTTGTGACAAATCGCTGAAAATAAATATAAAGTCAAAGTAACTACTGTTTGCTTCGAAAACATGTACTATAGGGCGCCTAAGTTTTCGGTAATATAGGACCTCCTTTTACAAGATGCAAGATTTTCGCCAACTAAGTTTGTATATATTGTATTTTACTGTGCAATGACAACATCACGACATACGACCCTTCATCATCTGGACAGTTCCTCAAAACCCGGGGTAGGTAACTATTAACTTCAACAATACATACTAATTATGCTTGTGGGAATTGCTTGAGATTCCAGTTAAGCACGGCAGCCCTGGCATGGAGGTTCACATAGGCGGAAACTGAGACAAACTTGCACTTTCAGGGTAGAGCAGTACCGATATCGCTTTTTGCCGATTAAGCTGATACCGATAATTCGTTTGTTGACACCCCATTACTTAGCCGATTATTTTACCGATTATTTCATTGTGTTTCCCAAGATGACCGGTCCTAAAAGATAGACCTACTGCTATGCCTGTTATTGTGATACAAGCAAAACATTTTGCTCCGTAGGAGACGTATACATATAGTTGGAGATTAATAATAGGCAGCCAATACACATTGGGCACACCACCCGCTGTCGACCTTGCATGACGGAGGAGAGGAAAGATATATCAATGTAACTAGACGCCTTGTTCTAGCATGCCAATGATGCCATTCCCTCCCCAGGCAGGCCACTTTTACCACTTGCCAATTTGGCTTAAAATGACATGATTCTGCCCAGGGTAATTAAGCAGGCACTATGCACTCTGCACAAAAGCTGTAGACACTTTCCCATGATACCAGAACAATGGTTACTGGGTGGTCTGAAGTAGAAGCCCGTGTTCCCAACACTATGGGAAACAAACAGAATGCTGTCCTTCAAAGACCCAATGATATTACTGTCATCATTTTGCTCTTAAAGACTGAAAATAATATTACAAAATGAAAAAAAATAATTTTTAATATAGGCGCCGAGTATTTGCTTGCTGATATCCGATATCTCTATAATCGGCCTGATTAATCGATATTTAGTGTCTTTTCTCAAAGTATAAGGATAAGGATTATAAATACGAAGTCCTCTCTCAAACGCTCTTTCCTGCTGGCGTTCTTTCCTGTTGTCTCATCGAAAGAATAATGCTTAAATGGAAGCTGGATAGATGAAAATAGAATGCCTAAATGAAAGCTGGATTGATGAAAACAATAACACTTAATGGAAGCTGGATAGATGAAATAAAAACCGCTCTCGCGGAATTCTACCGCCCACTTTTTCCGGTTCGTATGGTGCCCTTCGCGCATATATAGTCTATGCTTTCGTTTCATGCCGGAAATATGTAGGGCCTACCGTGGAAAAATACCTCTGAAAGAGCAAATTTGCCCGGAAACTTAGACACACAAATGGAACATGTTTGCCGATTGTACAAAATCAACAAGATAATAAAGCTCCCAGCATTTTTTAATTAAGTTTAAAAACCTAAGTTGGTAAGCGTTTTTATATAAAATAAATTAATATTTAAAAAAACACGCCGTAGAAAGTTGTCTCCATCGTTAAAACCAAAACTCCAGCAATGATAGCTTTGTACAGCCAGAAACAACATCGATATAGCACATGCGTGAAATTTTATATTGCTTGACTGTAGCATTTTACCTATTTTCTGAGCTATCAATGTCTTCCAGATCTCCGCAAACTTTATCAGCTGCGACCGCCATTTTTCTTATGCCAACGACGGGCCAAAGAGGTTATAGACGAATACGATGTCCAAAGATATGTAGGTCTATTACAGGAATAGTAAATGTAGAGCTTCAAATTCCTCATCGCCCAAAACACACACGTCAGGAAGACCAGTCACACCGGCGCTATCTTCTTCTTTAGTATTCTGCCTTTTCTGCAGGTTCGCATGTCACTTCACTTCTCTATGTTCTGGGCCTCCTTTTTCATCTTCATGTAGTTACCCCTTCCATCATCCAGTCCCAAATCATTTTTCTCGGTCTTCCTATTGTTTTCTTACCCTAATTTTTTTTCTCGATGATGTTTCCAGCGCTATATCAAATCAAATTCGCTCTCAGTACTCTGTTCGTTGATTTCGTTCCGGTGTCTGTTAGGTCAAAAGCCTAACAAAGAAAAAAGCATGAATCTGCATGATGGTAGTCGGTGATGAAAATGATGATGGTGGTCGTGTTGCAATTGTGACTATAAGTGCTTGCATAAGAATCAAATCTTTTCGTCGTTAAATAAACCAAATATTTATTACGGGCCGTGGAAGCAGTCGAAAACACTTTTCAGGCAGTGTGCTTTAAGAAATTAAGACAGGAAATCAACAAAAATTTTAAAATCATCCTATTCTATTCCCGAGATCTTCGCACATAATCGCTGTTGATCATCTCGCCATAAAATAAGCGCAATCGAAAATAGGAGTATTATATTGGTCTGTGACCCTTATGTATAATTGTGATGTCCATAAAGTGGGCATGCGTTTTATATTTCAATTTATAAGATAGGCGCAACAAAACCTACAAAAATAGACATTGATATCATACCTATTATATCTATGTTCAAAACATGATTACAGGCTAATAATAGAAGTATTTTAGGTGCGTTTATAATAATGTTGATGTTAACTTAGTGATATTACCGTATATACTTTAATTAATGACTCATAATCATAAAATTCTCTAACATGAACAAATAAATGTGTCATCGAAGTCCAGCTTGCTCGATTCTAACTAGTGCCATATTATTATTCACTCCAAAAGACTTGTAAAGCACGTATTTGACGCTTTGTTATTAATTTGATTAAATACCGATTTCCTATTAACGTTCTTAAAGTTATTCTTAATTTCGTTAAATTGCGGCATTTTTATATGTATGTTAAGGTCTTGACTGGTTATGTGTGACCAGTTCTGTACCGTAATAGAGACTATTATGTTCGCTATCAATACGATACAGTTTAAGTAGGAAGTGGATGGTGGACTTAGTTGGAGCTATTATACCAAATAGATGTTCTGAACTTCATAGTGAAATTGGTTGTTTAGATTCATTAGTGATCTGGATTTGTTTTTGGAAATAGGCAAAACATTATTTTTTCAGTTAGCCTGTTTGTGTTGTTTGAAGTATACCACCACTACAAATCGTTTATGGGTCAAATTATGTTTTTCCATTTTCGTTTCTATTGTGCGATTTAGTTTAATGTAATTCTTTTTTAAATTTCAGACTACGTACATTTTGCTTGGTTCTGCATTATCAAAAGCTATTGCTTACTTCTAATTCTCACCAGTTTTCACCTGTGTTGTGACCGACATTAACTGAACATGGAGTGGCTTTTTGGCCGGAAGAAGACGCCACAGGAGATGCTAAGGCAGAACCAACGTGCGCTAAATAAAGCAATGCGGGACCTTGACAGGGAACGCCAGCGCATGGAACAACAAGAGAAGAAGGTGATAGCAGACATTAAAAAGATGGCCAAACAGGGTCAGCAGGTATGTCAATTTCATTTTAGTCTGTACAGAACGCAAAGCCAATGACAAAGTACTAAGTATGATGGAAAACGTTTACTTGTGATGGTTGGGTTGTTGTGCTTGTTCCTGGATTCTTGTAGTAATCTTGGCATGGAGAAAAATGTGAAAACCTGTACATCCTTGGAATTTTGATTGACCTGATGTAGGATTAAAATATTCGTAGCTGATTTTGAAGAGGAGCAAGTTCGTTCTTACTATTGCTCATATATACATGAACCAATGGAACTATCAGTGTCTTATTTGTTGTAAGTAGCAATATGTAGTCAACTTACTAACCAATCGGAGATACTCACAATGCATGAAGAAGTGGGTTTTGAGAAAGGTGAAGAACATAGACTGCCAGATAAAATTGTAGAGTGAACAGAAGCATATTCCAAGGGGCAATTTTGGCAATTTTCCATCCTCATCATGAATTCCCCTCCTCCGCTATTACTGAGTTAAAACTTGCCGGTCTTTTATCTGTAGGCCTATGCAATTGAATTAGTGGAATGAGACTGAGTCATAGCAGATTTAGTATAGGGAACCAAGCAGTTAAGGCTATTGGAGGAACAAAGTGGACGATGGGAGGAAACCAAAGTGTTATATCAACTAGATATTTAAAAACAAGATCCCACTAAGGCTTCAGGATCAGAGTGAGGACTTTAAATTGCATGCAAGCATGAAGAGGGAGCCAATGAAGTTCATCGAATATAAAGGTAGAGATGCGAGAGCGCCCGGGAAGGTGGGCTATCATTCTAGTAAAGACAATGGTGAAAGACATATGAGTAAACTGTAATTGAATAATGCCCTCCCTAAAAAAAGTCCATGTGTGCACTTTGTAGCTGGGTCTCATTGTGCAACAAGATGATAAGACTATGATGTTGACGATCTGTTAAAATCCAAAGAGGCCGTGATTTATGCCCACATCTGTCAATTTGTTATTAATTATGCTTTATATCATCAACCATTTGGTGGATGTTGTTTCAAGAATGCTAGAATGACATTAATTACCAGAATATTTATTTTCAGTTTAGACAGCACAAATCCTGAATGCTTGTGTTTTTCTGCTTATTTTGAGTTGATTTGCCTATTGGTTTCATACTTACTTACCGGGTAGGAGACAGTACTTATAAAATTTCTAAGACATGATTGAGTAGAACTCATGATGAATGGTTAATGTTTAGGCTTAGTTTAGAGATTTATCTGTAATTTTTCACTACTTGTAAATAAGTTAATAGATGCAATAGATTATAGATGCAGTATTTAACTGAGCGATTGTCTAATTAATTAATCAGATGCTGCAATTAACATACTTTGATTTACTTACTGGCATCTTGTTAGTGACTGCCTCGGTGATTTATAGACCTGTAAATGTGATTAACTATTTTAACTATAGACCTGTAAATGTGATTAACTATTTTTATTTACAGGATGCTGTGAAGATAATGGCTAAGGATTTGGTTCGAACAAGAAGATACATAAAGAAATTTATGATCATGCGGGCAAATATTCAGGCGGTGTCACTCAAACTCCAGACCCTGAAATCCACGGATGCAATGGCACAAGCAATGAAGGGTGTGACAAAAGCAATGGCTGTGATGAATAAGCAGGTTGGAATAAGCAGTTGTTGTAAGTTGCATATATATTTTGATTAATTCTATTAGTTCACACTTAATATACAAGCTTTTTAGTCATAGTCAGCTGAAGTAACATTTTCTAGCCATCATAAGGTGAACTTTTTCAGATCTGTTTTATTTGGTTTTATTTGTACTGAACATTGCTGAAATTAGTGTTCAAAATTGTCACCATCATTTCAGCTGCTTCATTAACATTGTTCTTCTCACCATCATAATCATCTGCAGCAACACTAATTATTGTTTCGGCTCAAGGCGAAATCTATATTTCTGTTTTCAGCTTAAGCTTCCTGAGATTCAGAAGATCATGATGGAGTTTGAGAAGCAGTCAGAGATCATGGACATGAAGGAGGAAATGATGAATGATGCTATTGATGATGCCATGGGAGATGATGAAGATGAAGAAGAGAGGCAAGGACTACCATTCTTATTCTTTGTTGATTATCTCTTTTTTAAACTTTTTATTGCAACTGCATAAGCTTAATTTCAGCCAGTGTTGCAGTACATTAAAAACTGAACTTCACTGTTGAGATGCTTTGAATTTTTATACACAATATAGTTTATGTATAGCCATTGCAAAACTTGATGGTGCTTTGTCTAAATTAACCATTCATTTCTTGTAGTGAAGCTATTGTTTCACAAGTGTTGGATGAACTTGGATTACAGTTGACTGACCAACTGACTGGTAAGTCGGAACTGAAAGTTATATTAATTAATTAATTGTATTAGACTTTGAGTACAACAGTGATTAATTTAAATGTTCCTGCAAGTAAACGGTATTTTACCATTGTATTACATTGTATTGTATTTACATTTATTGAATTACAACAATTTACATTAATTTAAGTATTAAATGTATGGAGAGCATGCACATGATATGTGCGTAGGATTGGCCCGGCATCAGCAATGTTTGGCAGACTGAGTAAGATGTGGAAGACGAACAGCATATCAACAAAACTGAAACTGAGATTGTACTTGGCATTTGCATACAATCAGAGACTGTCAGAAATGGAGCCATTGCGTAAAACCTTCATCATCGGCACACACATGACGGAAGAGAATGAGAGACATGATATGGCGGAATTAGACATGCATCCCGTAGAATACTTTTATAGAATTTGGTTGGTGCATGATAAGTTAGTTGAATCTGGTAGTTAATCTTCAAGCCATCCAGTTTGAATCTGTTGCTTCTTTATACTGTATTTGTTTGCATTATCATTAGTAGATGAGAATTTTTGCTAATTAAGAACGCTAATTTTCTATATTTGCATATTAATCTAACACGCAGAGTATTGTTTTGCTAATTCATTGCATCAGTAAAACCGTTTATTGTATGAATAAAACAGCTAAAAAGAATAGCTATACTGATTTATTTAGCTATACTGATTTGTTTTTATTCATGATGTGTTCATTTAATTAGGACTTCCGTCAACTGGCAAGGGAAGTGTAGCAGAGTCTGCTGGTCCTTCGAAGCAGGCTGTTCTTGATGGAGCTGATGCTGACCTTGAAGCCCGGCTGGAAAATTTGCGGCGACAGTAGACACATGGGATGCATTGACAGAAGCAGCTGTTGTTTTCTCTAAAAATGATTTTGGCTTAGTTATGCTGATGCTGCTTCATATCTGGTGTGAAAGCTGCCTCTGTGTTTTCCATTCAGTGTGGAGGCTTGTGGAACTGCGTTAAATAAGTACCCAATCTCTTGTGCTTATGTGAGCTTGTAAATATCTTTGGGGTGGTGAGTTGCCATGTACTGATTTCATATTTTGTTTTTCTTGATGTTTATAAACCGGACTGCAAATCCTCTGCAACCGGTTCAATAAAGAACTCAATTAGAATTCCAGCTGTGTTTAACTGTTGTATATTATGTTATGTGGTTTAAATCTTATTCTTGCTAAATATTTAGGTCTACTTTGTTTGAAGTCTTGTTTGTAAGGAAGGGCTTCTGTTGTCACTTCTTACCTTTAAGCATGAAATCTAGCAGTCTCAGTGTTGTGGATTTAAGATCTGTGATGATGAAGTTGTGCAAAATATTAGTTTTGCTCTACTGGCTGAGTGGCTGTAACCATTTATATATTCATTTTATTGAGAAAACGACAATCAGACAGAAATGCTAACATGAGTGTAATGGATAGTAAGAGTAGTTAGAATGGTAAAATTAACTTGTAAATATTTGTATAATAGGATATGGGGATTAATTGAGAATTGTCTTTAAATGGAAAAGATGTGGTTGTGTACGTGCTCTGGGTCTTTCTCTAACCTCATCTCCAACCTCCTGTGTGACTTCAGCTGCATCCGACTCATGCTGAACTTTATGACTGCCTCTACCTTTGCTACCTCCATTGTCCAATCGAAGGTTAGAAGGAGCTGAGCGTCAGAAATTGGTATGGGAAGTATCTTTTGTCAGTAGAGATAGCTAGAGCAGCAGTATGGCGATGATGCTTAGAGTAGTTGCTTTCAGGGTCCTTGTTCATAAGGGATTTTACTTTATCCCAAACCGGTTTAATTGAGATCTTTGCAAGAGTATCTTGTGATTTTACTCAAAACTAATAAGGTAAAGTGTTGCACGTGAAATCTGTGGTTGTCTCAACATGGGTAAGTGGGTTAACAAAATTACAATCCGCCTTTCAGTTTTTGTTTCTATCCATATGTGTGACGTTCTTCACTGTCTACCTCTCCCACAGCGTATTGCGTGTTCCTACAGGGCTAGCTTCTCCCATGGTTTCGCGCTGCCTGTTTACCTTCAGGAGCTATGTCTACCCTGCCAACGTCGGTCGACGATCTCTCCGATCTGCTGCTTGGGGGAACTTTATTTTCCCCTTTGCCTGCACTTCGATGATGCAGAACCGGGCCTTTGCAGACGTAGTGGGTCCAACCAGTCCCAGGTTCAACCAAAATGGAATGGGCTAGCATACTCCAACAGATTCACCTTCTGCCCACAAAACCTCGTTATCTGCATTCTGCTCATTGCTGAAAACGGCACTCTTTAGCCGTAGTCGGACAGGAAGCTTATCTGAGTAGATATCTCTTAGGGGAGCTATATTAAGTTACACCGATGATTGATTGTTTGGTTTGGTTAAGTGAGGATGCAAGGAATTGGCGATTGAAAAAAATAAGTATGGAGTGGGGCGTATACCCAATAATTATGTCAATACATTCGCACCGTCGTTTGATAATTGCTACTCATGTGTATTTGGGTTCCATGTGGGACCAACCACACGGAAATGTACGTCAGGTAACAGCAAAATGTTGTGTGAAAAATGTTCATTTATGAGTTTATTTGCCAGATGGTGCTCTGGTGTGTAGTCTAGCGCAATACAAAATCATGGTTTCCAGAGGCAACCAGTGACAACCACACACCATGTAGGCGTTTACGTGTGAAACTTTAAATCAGTTTTGAAAGTTATTTAAACTTAGAAAGTTGTAAAATAGTACGTTTGTCTAGTTATTCTTTTTAAAGGATATTCGTATTTGAAATTATCTGACAATGTTAGGTTTGTAAGCTGTCTGTTACTGACGACCGACGCAACGCTATGATTACAAGAATGGAAGGCATCACCGACGTTTACCAAAGGACTCTGGGACCCCTCAGCCTTTTCAAAGACACCGTCGACGCTAAATCTAAAAAGGAAGTCTTTCTGGAAAGACCTATCACGCCTATCAATGATGAAATCAAACGCGCGCCGACCGTGTTTAGTAAACTGGCCAATTACGTGCGTCGACGTATAAAGCTGGATGATCTAGAGATGTTCATGGACACCGAAGACCAAGAGAGTCTAGTCGCAGTTCTCTTGTCAGAAGTCAGTTACGTCTGGCCAGATCTACGCTCACAGCCGGATGATCCGTTTCTGACTGAGGCACAGAATAGGGAACTACAGCGGCGCATCATCGTTCACATCGTTTCAACCTGTCAGATACTGTTCCAGAACTACATTCGTAAACTGGATGTCTTAAACAAGAGGGGCATTTTCACCAGCGCAGCTAACATTATTCGGCTAAGGGCTCAACTGGCCAGTGATGCCAATAGATTCTTAGATGTGCAGACCATCCGACGACACATTGTGGCTGAAATAAAATGCAGTCAGAAATCTGACACTAGTGATGATGCTTCAGTGTACAGTCTGACGTTCGTAGAAATGAAGCAGCCAAATCTTGAATGGAAGCCGTATCTTTCGGTTGCTGATCTGGTAGATGCAAGTCGACCGCGAAGTGTGTCGAAAAAGAAACAGTGCACACTCATTTCAGAAGCTGTTCCGATAATGATGGCTGAAATGCCCAAACTTGACCAGGAAAAGTTGAGAAGAATTACAGATGTATTACCAGCAGTTTGGGCAAAAGCCAGTCACATGGAAGTGATACAACAGGGGCAAATAGAGGAAGGATATTCATCCATAAATGACTGTGCAGGGGATAGAAATAAAAAGACATCTGAAGGTGAAAGTTTGGAGAAGGTGAGGCTAAAAAGATCCAAGTCTTTGGTTGCATTACTGCAGATGGATGGGCATTCAGAGGAATGGGAGGACGGCTGGAGAACAAGTCGGCCCGAACGCTTGGACTTGTGGCATGGAGAGTGTCAAAGTAAATTAGGTCAACATGGCAGCAGTTTAAAGTCTGATTGTACAGAAGATTCTAAGCAGAGCATTAATGATGACTTAAAAAGACTGTTGCAGTGCGAAAATGAAATCACTTTTGAAGATGATATACCTCCTCTGCTGCTATTTTTGCGTTCAAACTCGAGGACAGAACGCAGAAGGGAAGAGTTAGAGGAGCAGCTGAGAAAACTAGAAGAAAGAGAGAAAGCACAGAAGGAAAGAGAGAAGGTGGTTCTAGCAAAACATCTGCATGCGCAACCATCTTATGCTACAAAAAAGATGCCAAGAAAATTTACAGTGAGAACCTCTGACATTCGACTATCAAACAGGAACAGTCTTTCCTCTCTGACGCTGTGCAAACATGGAACCGTCTATAATCACCTTTCTAATGAAATAGCAGCCGACACACTGAAAAAGCTAGATGCCAACTTATTTCTTAAGGAAGAAATGACCGATGTCTTTGAGGAGATCATGAAGACAATGCCATCAGATCACCTTCAGTTGGATGCTGATGTTCATGTGGAGTCTGGACCGGCAAGTGGTACAATGTTAACATCTGTCTCGTCATCCATTTTCAACAGCAGAAAGAACCATAACATATGTAACACCAACTTGCAACAGACTTTGAAATCTAGAAGGCTGTCTGATTTTCAAGGTGATCTGTTCCAGAGCGGTGTGGATATACATGGAAATGAAGAAGCCAACCGTGACCTGCTTTCTAAATCGTTTGGATCATGGTTGACATGGTGGAAGAGTACAGTCAACAGTGATGATTATATGAAGTATCTTTCAACACAGGAGACAAACTATTTGGGGGTTATTTTCCATTTCTACAATTCAGATGATGAGGAAGAGAATGCCGAGAATGCCAAGATGGAAAAAGAAAGGATGCTGGTAGATGAACAGAAACTGATGGCTTTAATGTCACAGAAGACTGAGTTCCAGCCAGGTCTATGGAACGTGAATTCAGTGTTGATGGGTGGGCTTGGTCAAACTCCAGCAATTGACCCAGACTGCAGTTGTTTCCCAATAATGTCCTCTACAACTGACAACAGCGGAGAGGACGCAATGAAGTCGAGCTCTTTCGTTCGGCCAAAATCCCAACTTCACGCATCAAAGATTGACAGTTCAGAACAGAAACGTGATGCAAGTACTGTGTCACCAGACAAATCTTTCATCCCTGAAGCACAGCAGCAGTTGGAAAACGTCTGGACAATGCTACAGATGCCAGAGTCTCAGAAGTTGGATATGACTGTGAAATACAGCTTTGATGCTTACTATCAGAATCTCAGAGATGCTATAAATGATTGGGAGGCAGTCACTGAACTGATAATGCAACGAGAGGCAGTTATTTTACAGCTGGAGAAGTTTGAGCGCTTAGCTTCAGATCCAATGCGCCTCCTGGGCAGAGGGTCTCGTGGCTCTAAGCAACTGAGCGAGGGACGCCACCGAGAGGCCTATAATCAGAAGATATCTGGAATAGAAGTAAGGCTCAAGGCACTTCTTGACAAGATAGAGACATTGTATCAGGACATTGTAACGTACCAAGGTAGACCATACAGAGAGAAGATGGCATGCGATAGAGTGGAGATGTTGTTCTGGTTGCAAGAAGAACGCAAAAATAAGCTACTGGAGCACGACCTCAAGTTGAAAAGCCTTCCTCCCCTTCCAGAATCACTTGTTACCCTCAGTCCTATTACCATTGGCGACCAATTTACTCCGCTCGAAATTGAGTGCATGGAATTGTCTGAACACTGTGCTGCTACTCGATAAACTGAATTTGTGTGGAAACCGACACTCGACATTAATATTGTATTACAGTCATCTGCTACATACATGTATGTGTCAAAAGGTTATGGCAGTGGCGTGAAAGCAAATTATCACGAGGCTTCTTAACGTTATGTCCTTTAGCTGACAACTGTAGAATTAATTGCATGTTTTGTCATGTGAAAAATTATTTACTCTAACTTATGGAATCATGTGCATGTGTATTGATCCTCTATAATAAACATAAAATGCAGGTCCTTATGGAAGTGAAGACCAAATGATCAACCGTTTCAAAAAGCTTTGCATGTAGGAATTAAATTAAACTGAGTAAAGATCATGACACATGGTTGTGCAATTCAATTAATAACCTATTTTTTAGGTTTTAAACAACCTGAAACCTCAAAAGTCGAAATTTAAGGTTTTTACTTTTTGACTTCAAAGTTCTAATTATATTGTAATTGTGATTTGTAACATTCACGTGACATTCTTTGCTCACTGGATTTTTCCTTAGTATTTCATGTACCTAATAACCTAAAAACTTTCTAGAGAAAACCTAGGTTTTTCCAGCCAAGGTTTTGATTAGCATGCACTGAACTATACATTCTTATTGTCTTGGACTGTGCTTGAGTTTTAAATTGTTTCATATAGACAATTTTCAGCATTACAGTTAATTTAGTCAAAACTTCTATCTGATTTTGTCAACTACTGCTTTGTTTTCTTCCTTTTTACACTCTTGCTGTCTATGTGTGACTGACAGGAGGAATATAAGATGAATACTGCTATCAAAATACACACTGTATAGCACACTTGTGGCACACGATCATGCTCAGAAAAGATTTGTGTAGATATTGTAATGTACCGTTGTTGTACTATCCTCGAGTCCTTATAATTTTCCTTAGCTACACTTAACCTAGTTGCCTTGTTTCAGTTTGTGCAGTAGGCCTATGCTGTGTTAAATTGTATGTGTTCCAAATGATGAGTTTATAAGATATGTTGTATAGGTACAATTTATGATTAAAGTTTAAGGCAGTGTTCGCCATTATCAAATTCAAAATATGCAACTGTGATAGATTGTCTGCTTGACTTATTTAAATTAAAACTGGTGTTGTTTTTCAGTGCATAGGCTAATTGTGTGATTTAGATTTTAAAGTGTTGTTCAAGTTGCAACGTTTCATTCAAATAATCATTGCCCATAGCCTAATGAGTTCAATATGTAGCCTCGATGACCAATATGTTCCTTGATGCTTCTTGCTTTTCTGTCATGTCAGAGATTACGTTTTAAATTCTTAACACTGCTCATCTATCTGTCGTGCCCTGCCGTCGGGTTATCTTAGCTTACTGAGCACAGTTTTATGTGTGTCTATGAACCTAGCTAGCAGACTTTTTGGAACAAAGTGATTCGACCACCGCCGCCATGATTATTAGCTCGGCGGCGTTCAGTTACTTGTTGGCACTTGAGCTTAAGCGCCTGTGATAAAGACTCATAAAGGTAGGTCTATATGGTATTCAGTGGAAACCCCACACTTGAATTTATTTTTGCTTTTTTGGTTGTATGTTCAAGCAGTTTCTGGAGTCATTTAGCTATATTTAAGCAATTATAGCTGTCACTGAATGCACATGCTGTTGGTTCAGTTATCTGAGTAAGGTAGGCTTACTTTCAAAAATCGAATCCTCTGCAAACATTTTCCACGTTCCAATTTAAATCAGCAATCTCCATTTCTCAGGGCTGCGAACATGTTGGTTTTTTGGTTATTTGGTGTTTAGTTTTTTACAAACAAAAAAAACAAAAATTGCCATTTTTGTTTTTTTTTAATATTTGTTTTAATTTACTAATATTACTATTATATTACTAATTGTGTTATTCAATCCGAAATCAGGCTAAATTAATTATAGGAACTAGTCGGAGCTCTTTTTTATGCTATGTTTGATGCTTTAATAACAAAATTGTTGTGACAAAATCAAAAGGAAAACTAAAAGCCAAATAAAACCAAAAAACAAAGAACCAACTTTTGATTTTACAACAATCTTGGTGTTTTACAACCCTGCTATTTCTACCTTCTGACCTTGGAATTTGGATCTTGAATCAAACGTGACCATCTGGTTAAACCTGGGACTAATATTAGTCCCAGGTTAAACTGTAGAATAGTTCGCGAAATTCGTTTTCACTGAGCGTCTGCTAACAAGAGCCTGACTTGGCACTGTTGAACGCTGAAGAATAGTTGACAGTCATTTTGCAATTTTTGCCTCATTCAACTTGTACGCAATTTGGTTATGTTTTGTAACGCTTCGGTTTCTATCGTAAAGACTATTAGTGTTGCGCTACTTTAATCTGGCTGTCGGTAGCGATTGGCGCATGCCTCTATTCATAATGTTATGTCGCGTAAGAGTGTTGTTTATAGTGAAATTATTTTCAAACTCGTTATAAATCCACAATAAATTTATGTCAAGCGCTAAAAATTTTACATAAACCAGACTTAGCGACATTTTACCAATCCGCCGGCAAATATTTTTGGAATAATCGTGTTCTTATGGTTGACTGGAAACGGCACATGCATTTGGTGTAATGGCGAATTCGACAACAGGTGACGATTCACAGCGTATCTCGTTTAAAGTTGTGCTTTTGGGCGAAGGAGCTGTCGGGAAAACATCCCTCGTTCTTCGTTATGTCGAAAATAAATTCAACGAGAAACATATATCAACACTCCAGGTATTCAATAACGTGATTTCAACTCGAGCGGTTGATGTTTTTTAATGGGGGGTGTGGCTCATTGAGCGGCTTTCTTTTGAGTTGGACAACGTTGTCAGATATTTGTAAAACGATTGTAAACTATAACAATGTCGTTTATATAGCGCTATATTTAAAGAGACTTCGTTTCTTCATGAGCAGAAAGAATTTTTTTACATCTTGCCTACAGCTATTAGGTATATAGTTTTGTATAAATGCAATAATCTTCAGCAGGTTTTTAAGTATACTGAAGATATAAATTATGTTTACACATTATCTCTTAGTTTAAATACCTATGTGCTTGATAGAACTGTTATGTATGCTATTGCATGAATCTGTGCTTGATTATTAATGTTTCAAGCTTAGTTCCATTTGGCTTCTGATGTTTTGGTGTCTGTTGTTGTATCTTGTGTATTGGTTAGGCTTCATTTCTGACCAAGCGACTGAATATTACTGGTCGACGGGTCAACCTTGCCTTGTGGGATACTGCAGGTCAGGAGCGGTTTCACGCCCTTGGGCCAATCTACTACCGGGACAGTAATGGAGCTCTGCTTGTTTACGACATAACAGACGAAGACTCATTTAAAAAGGTCTATCTGAATAAACAGTCAATAGTACTAGTAAAGTTAAGATGAATTTGTATTTCTATTCAAAGAGCGACAATCTTATATTTCATTAATGACATCAGCAATGAAAAAAGCAGATTATACATGTAGGCGAATACGATGCCCAAAGATATCGTCCTTATAATAATAATTCAATCACAAATTGGAGGATCTGAACAGTGAACAATAGCATCTGTGATGGGATAATATAACATTATTGTAGTGTATTTATTAATTTAGATAGTGCTGCTCATGCAGTGGCCATTCATTAGCATTCTCAGTTCAAGAATAAGGCTGTCAATAAATGTTGAAATCACGACCCGGGTACCCATCGATCCATGCGGTCAGGTACACAACCGCACGGATATTTTTTTAGGAAATGCAAGGAATTGTGCATTTTTTCGGAATGTCGGGCACCCGAGAACTGATTTCATTGCCTGGGCAGTTAGCCAATATGACCAACGGAATATTTCTGGCATATGTTGAGATAAAACCGCGTATTTTTACGGGATTTCGGGTACCTGAAAACCAATTTCATTATCCGGGTAGTCAGCCTCAGGCGGGTACCCGTTGACAGCCTTATTCAAGAATCCCTATTGATGTATATGTGTTTTTAGAGGTTTATTGCATTTTGCTGTTTGTAGAAATCATTTACAACACAAATTTCTGTGCAATTAGAATTGTTTTAGAAAATAAATGTAAACGTTTTTGTAGAAAGTGTTTTATATTCATGAAGTTTTGCTTGAAATGCAATATTATAATAAAAAGTAAATATTTCAAATATACTATGAAAATATAAGATATAGTTAGGTAAGTAATGTCTCTTTATGGGTATTTGTGGTTTATTTTCAGGTTAAAACATGGGTCAAAGAACTTAGGAAAATGTTAGGAGATGATATTTGCCTAAGAATTGTTGGAAACAAAACAGATATGGACAAAGATCGACATGTCTCTGTCGAGGAAGCAGAAAGGTAACTCTTAGTTATTGTCAGGCATTATAGAATAACTAGGCATGCTATGGTTATATTCAAAGTCGTTAGACCTTCAAGCCTTTCAGTTGAAAACTGCAGTTGGGATGCAGGGGCTAAGTTGTTACAGCTGGACTAATTAATACCAGATATGTATGTCACTTGACATGGCAGACTGTTTTCAAGTGCATTTGTTTGATGTTGGGTAAATCTTCCTTCTAAGCAGAGTGGCTTAGCAACAGTAGTTTGTTGCTCGATGCATTGCACAAACTGTTGCAAATGTATACAAAAATCTTAAGGCCTACCAGCATGCACCCATACAACAGCTGAGTTGAGACTGGAGTTGCCCCAGACTAACCAGTGCCAGACTAGACTAGAGCCCCGAGTGTGTGGTATGCTTATATTTAAATTCGTTTCAGTTAGTGAATCATGTCTGGGAATTTTAGTTTTACAGCCACAGTAATTTCATCTGCAACCAGTTACTTCTATTCCTTATGGCTCTTGTATGTTGGGAATTTCCTCTTTTCATTACTGAATCTCAAACATTCAACTGATGTAGTTATTGTCATAGTATGGTTTTTCTTTAAATTGATGTAGCTATTGTCATAGTATGGTTTTTCTTTAAACTGATGTAGTTATTGTCATAGTATGCTTTTCTTTAAAGTGATGTAGTTATTGTCATAGCATGGTTTATCTTTAAACTGATGTAGTTATTGTTATAGTATGGTTTTTTTGTTAGTTTGTTGATCGTGACATTGTAAAGCGCCCTTGTAGCGGCCTGCCTGCATTATGGCACTCTAGAAATTGTCCGTTTAATAATAATTCATTAACTTGACAAAATCACCAAGATTTCCAATTAGAATTACTGTTGCTTGCAAATATGCCTACTATTGTTCTTAAAATTTCAATCAAATGCTAAACATTTGACTGAGTTATTACACTTCTTAATGGCATCTACTATTCATCAGGCCACAGTGTATACATGTATTTCTGACCTCTGCTTGTTTTAGGACATATTGGACCCTGGTTGTGTGTAACCACTTACTGATAATTAATAATATGGAAAATGTGTTGCTGGCCAATGCACAGTTTTCATTGGTTGTTTTAACCATTAGTTAGTCACAAGTTGTTATCAAAAGACATTTCTTTTTGTGTTACAGTTATGCAGAATCTGTTGGGGCAAAACATTTCCACACATCCGCCAAATTGAACAAAGGAATCGAGGAGCTATTTCTTGATCTAAGCAAAGGTCTGTCCTCATCCTTAATTCTCTGCATAACTGTTTTCACCATATTTGGGATCAGATTTTGCTTCATTCTGGGATATGTAAATGGGCGTTCATAAATTCGTATATTGGCAATGAGCAAATATATGCTGTAAGCAGGGCTTGAAGTGGGACGGTATAAAATGGTGTGCCATATCGGCACCTCTTGTGGCCGACTGCAAGCATACTGGCACTTCTCCTGACTAAAAAGGCCATACATGGCAGGAGAGGGAATGGTTCTTGTAACTATACCGGGATTACCGGCGCCTCTTTTGTCCCACTTCAAGCTCTGTCTATGAGCAGTTGACTTAAATAGCACCACTGTAAACATTCTTTTAAATAGTCATCTAACCGGATAATGAAAATTATTGCAGATGATCTTTAAATTATCTGTAGATACATGTATAGCAAAATTTGATTTTGTTAGGCTTCAAAGCTGTGAACTCCATCACAGCAATTGTGGTCGATTAAGACCAGATAAAGAACACAACATTCCTTTGCACATAATAGGTTATATTTATAAAGCAAGAAAAACGAAGTAAATTATATATATATATTACATGTTGTAAATCTCAAAGCTTTTAAGTACTTGCTTTTATGTCAAAAACAACATGCGTGATACATGTAATTGGCATGGAGCTTGCAAGGACCTCTTATACAGTTTCAAATAATGCACAGAATATATCCAGTTAACACTCTATAGGTTGCATAATTTTGGGTGACTTGTAGCAATGCTAGAAAAGTTGGATGAAGATTTAAAGTCGCGGCCAAGTGGAACAAATCGCACAAGTGCACATCGGAACGTGGTGACGATAGTTGATGATGAGGCGGGTCACAATAGCAGCAGAAGAGGTGGATGCTGTGGTGGAGGTGGGAATGGATCTTGAGCCAGAGGAAAACATCTTAAACGGCGCTTGCAGAAGAAATCCCACGTCCCAAACTCTGTTCCCAAGTACTGTATTTTGTAACTTTCTGATCAAAACTTATTTAATTCATTCAAGAATGCATCTAAGACTTAGGCTTTGCTTAAATTAAGGTTCATCTTGTCTAAGCCAAAAGCTAGCTGTTAATTTTTAAATTTATTTTAATAATCTGATTACATGAGAATCAAGTGTCCACTTTCATGTTCCCGTCACTGTAGTAAGGTAACAGGTAAAGGTTTTGTTTACACAGATTTCTCTTTAGATTTGGTATTATTAATTAGTCATGAGTACAGGCTAGGATCATATTTATAATTTCTTGCCATGTCTAGTATTGAACTACTTTCTGTATGGGGTGTTCTGTGGTCTTAGTTACTGTTTCATAATTTGTGATCTAGTTTAGATGAGAAAATGGTCGACTGGTTCCAGCATGAAGAAAAATGCTGTTACCGTTGGCATGCAGAAACTTCTTGAATTTGCATTTGATATAATTATATATATATTATTGTCTTTTTAAAACCTGCTGGGACTTAACATTACCCAAATCTTGCACAAGTTGTAAATTAACTTATAGGCCTTGTACTGGCAGTTACAACTTTCTAATTATACATCTACAGAACCTGTGATGTAGCTCTGTACTTTTATTCCAGTGGACAAAAGTATTGCTATCTCCAGATTTTATGACTTGTGCTGGAATAAGTTTCATGCTGTAGAGTACTGCAAAATTGGAATATTGACTGTCAAAATTTAGAGATGGGTCTTCCATAATGATGTACTTTGGGTCCCTCCCATATTACCTCTTCCGTGTATGGCATTCTGCTTCCCCATTCGCCATTGTGGAAGTCATTCTGCAGTGAAGTACTGGGCTTAGAAAAATTACGGCTTCCGTGTATGGCATTCTGCTTCCCAGCTTCATTCAGTAGATCCAACAGATTATACCCAAAGTCTGACTGAAGTTTGTGTATAAAATTCAGAGGCTTTAATGAAGTAACTGCATGTACCAACCTTAGATGCAAAAATCTGCATTGGATAGAGCCCATTTTTTTGTGACTGGATGCTAGTTTCCTCTTCCTTATAATGTATGTAATTAACCTTGGTCGACCCTTAGAGTATGTGCACTGCAGTGAAACATTGGTCACTGGATACTGTAGAACAGTTTAAATTATGGCTATATAAGTTTACTTGTTCACATTCTGTATAAAAGCCAGTCAGTTGTAAATACTTGTCTTTTAGGGCACTTGTAACAGCAATCTCAAGTCATTGATCGCCTTAGTAAAAATATTTGAAAACAGAGAAGATTGACAAATGATAGGATAAATGCACTTCTGATTCAGATTTTATAATTTTGAACACATAATTAGCAAATAAAAAAACAAGTGAAAATGACTGTGGCAGTATATATTAGAACTTACTTCAGAAGAGAAAACATTCCATAACAAAAGAAGTTGCTCAAGTTATATGAACTTAAAAATTTGAGTTTAAAGGACAATAAAAATTTCCTATCAATACAAGTGACTTGATGTAGTAAACATAGCAAAATTGAGTCACAACTCTTCCATCAAATGAGCATTACCGAGATTCAAAACAGAAGTTCGGCATGGTTGTAGTTAGCGCGACAGATTTTCCAACTAAGATTGCAACTATAGACCTGTAATTAATTGTGCATCATTTTCTTGAAATAGAAAATTATGCTGCATGGTTTAACTTTATATGTGAGAATAGCAGGTGTTGGCATAGTCCTTGTTGGCACAGATTGGAAGTGGAAAAATGGAAAAAGCCCTTGGATTGCATATATCGCAATTTTGAAGCAAAACGTGTTGCAACGCCAATTACGGTCTTTGACGATAGGTTGTAATTTGCTCTTGTAACCTAGAAAGAGAGTAAATAAAAGTAGCTCATTTAATCACTCTTGTTCAACAAAAGGCTCATGTCAATACGCTACGTGTCACAAAATATATTGAAACTAGTTGGAAGAAGAGCACAAGTAATTGCGAAATTAAATTAACACTATAATTTCTAAGCACGATAATAATAATCTCTGTTTAATTACATTCAAACTGACACAGCCACATTATGATTATAAGTATAGAATGAACAGATGATTACAAGTTCCTACATGAGTCCAGTTTAATTGTATGGCAGCTAAGCAAGGTGCCCATCACATTATACATCTGATTTAAATAATGAACTTGATCACTGTCTAACCTGTTAAATACTAGGCTAAGCCGCCGTTCGGCTGAAATAGTAAACTCGTCCACAGGAACCTAAAAATAAAATGCCACGTTATAATTATTATTATTGCTAACATTTCTAGTCACAGAGAAATACAAATCAGAAATGCAAATCAGAGGCTTGGAGCATGCAATGAATAATTCTTGCCATAGCAACATCAAGATTAAAATGCAAACAATGTCCTGAAATTTACGTGTTCAGGATATAGACACATGTGTACAGTACACTTTCTTTAAGAGGTAAATTACCTTGCAAGAAAATCACATCATTAGGAAAGCCTGAAACTCGTTAAGACTGAGGAATAAAATTTCTATGCGTCTAATTACAACACATCTTTGATATCACAAGAATGTTGATAAACCAAAATCTAAGCAGATTCTTTCAGAGAATGCAATGCAAACCAAATCAGCAATATTGTGCAACACAGCTTCTACTGACCTTGTACTTCTGATAAAATTTTGGCAGAGTAAAGAATCCAACAGTGCCTACCAAAACAATAACCTTACTCAAAATAAAGCAGTCTCAACAGTAAGTCATATGTGCACTGTACAGGGTTGAATTATGGTAACTCTAGGTTTCACATAAAGGTAGCTTAGCTCACAGTACATCTGCATTAAACAAGTAGTTTCAGCAAGACCTTGTTACAGAATGTATCCTGTTATAGCACAGATCTTTGGCTATTGTCTCAGGCTAAGTTATATTTGCAGTTAGGAGGTTTGTTAAAAGATGACAGAGTATAAATAAGCATTACAGTAATGTCTATTACAGCAACCATCTATTAAATGCTGATTTGAACATGTAATTATAAAGTCCAGTAAATCTTCCAAATACTGTATAATCCCCATTGAACATACCTACCTACAAGGTTTTAACCCTTAAAGGATCAGCGTTATTGATTATGCCTCACGTTTTACTATGTGCTGGTCGTTAAAGGGTTAACCTGCTGTTATATGTTATACACAGTAGCCTTAAGACGTTTCTTTTCAGCCAGGGTTGAGTCGGGAGCGCTCCTATGTAGTAGCCTTGAAGGGGCACTATATAAATTTTTGCAATGAATTAATGAATGAGTTGTAGTTCCACTACAACACATGTTTACATAGGCAACAATGACCGACATATGTATGTGGCTAATTACCCATGGGCAACAAATCTCTTGGAATAACCCCAGACATTAAACCAAACAAAATAAACACCTAGTTAAAAACCCCAAAAATTTACCTAAATAATGTAATGGTATGTATATAAATAATACACATATGTATTTGTATGTGTATATAATTAAAATTATATTTAAAATGCGACACAAAACGGCTTGGTGAAAATGAGTAAATTGTTGTAGTGCTTGTTAACAGGTTAACCCTTTAACGACCAGCACAGTAAAACGTGAGGCATAATCAATAACGCTGATCCTTTAGTAGTGTTTAATATTTACATAGATATTATTGCAGTCCATTTTGTGAAACTGAGTCAGTGGGTTTTCTTACAAGAAAAAGAATTATGTTTGGTTTAACAGGATGGCAACAATTTAGTTTGTTGACACTCGCTTTTACAATTAGTTTTACAATTAGGTCTTTGATGGTTTGAGTAAAACAATGAGGCTGGAATTGCAGATTTCAGAATGTAAAACTGTATAAAACACTATTCTAAATGCTAATTTAGTTAAAAGTCTAAGGGCTTCAATTTAAGTACTAAGCTCAAAATACATAATTATATAGACCTATGTATCAATGGCCAATAAAGTCATTTCGAATGCAAATACAGCGACAGAGCAAATATTTCTTCATTCTTGTAACCTTTTAGTTATAGGCTAAAGGGTTTAGACAGATAATTTTTATGTGATTTAACCTAGAAATATTCTACAGAGAAGAGAGGTCTTAGCTTATCTTAACAGAACATAAAATGTAGTAAGTTGGCTTACAGATCAGAGCGAGGCACATCGTGCTGAACCAAATTCCAATGGGTACCAAAAGCCACAGCAAAATGTAACACTGAAAAAGCAAATGAACCAACTTTGCAACTAGGTAACTCATGCTAATCAAACAGCACACCTTACATATTTCATTTGTAAAGCTCCATCAGCTAAGCTTACAAATGGATTGTCTACTTGAAGTTAAAATATAACACCAATCTAAAATTGGATAAGCTTTCTTTATATACCTGGAAATTGAATTATGGTATACCCTAGAAGATAATCTTCTAATTCTTGAATCCAGCATGGATAAAGTATTGAAATGAGACTTTTCGCGTCTGACCTTGAGTGAGGACTTCAGATCTTTGAGGAAGATGAGTTGCTTGAAGGTCATCAGAATTGAAGAGACCGATGTAACAATATAATCTATCAAGCCATACATATCATCTTGGGATATAGTGATATCTTGCTTCAAGTATTTACTGCAAAGCAAATAACACACTGTTACAAATGAAAGGAAAGCATCACAAATTTCATTTACTGTCTGGAAAATTTCCAAGGTATTTTGCCTCCTTGCACTGCTCCATGACTCCTCCAACCATTATATTCTCTATATTGCCTCACTTCCTTTTCGATTTCTCTTGCTAAGTCCTTTGTCATATGTGTTTTGAATGCCTTTGTCCGTCTTCTCTGATCACTCGGCTTCAGCACCTGCATAGAAATCCATGGTTTGGTCCTTTGTTTTTTACTAAACCATAATGCCTCTTGTGCCACGTTATAATTAAAAAACATAGACAAGCACAAAAGCAAAAATCAAAATACCTGAAAGGATGTGGATGATTTGTACCTCTCAGAATCCCAGCAAAACCGTAGCAACAGCAGAACGTGAAGTTGATGGTTAGGATGCATAAAGCAAGGTAGGCAGCAACGGTTAATGTCGGATAAAGCACTAGAGTCAACTGAAGGAGAAACAGACTCAAGCAGATGGTTGAAGACAGTCTGATGTCATGCCAGTAGATAAGGCACAGACCTGCAAAACAAAAATACAGAACCATTTTCTCATAATACTTGTACAACAAGGCTCCACATTAGACAAAAAAATGGAAACAGAGCAATTACTGTGATAAATGTACGTTCATGGTAGTTAAACAGTAATACCACTATATTTTCATCAGTTCTCATACTGGACTAAAAATATACTGGATTAAAAATCGTGTTCTCATTCACATACTGGTTGATATAAGGTCTGTTCGTGGATAGCATTCTGAACCAGCGCATCTCTTTGAAGATGCTGGTTCCCTGGTGACCGGAAGCTCAATAAAACTCTCAGAATGCAATGACTGAACTAGAGCTTTAGCACTCAACATGTTACCTGCAGCAAATGTAAACAAAACATAAGAACAAATAAAGATACAATCAGAGCCATCTCCTGACATAGGTGACACAGGCAGCCACCTAGGGCGCCAAATAATAGAAAAAAAGATGTTCAGGAATAACATCATGATTATATACAAAAAGTAATTATTAAATTAGTTATTCAAAAATAGTTCTAGGCATTTTTATGTGTTTCATGCAGTGTGCCGACCCCATGGAGCAGTCTTCCTACGAACATATGCAATGTTCCAGTTAACTCAGTGCAAGTAACATTCTTACCATTTTTGAATAGGCACTTGTTTAAATCTCTTAGATAACCACGTGCATAGTGATTTTGAGAGGCTCATACTACTTCACCCTATCAAATCCCAGATACATAGTTACATACATATTATGTATGCACGCAATTAGAAAAGTGTGAATTTGTAAAGCAAGGCTACAAGCTTTGGAGCTCTATCTTTTGCAGCAGACCACACACTTGCCAAGTCAGGTCATTTCTGGGATTAAATCTGAGGAGGTTGGATCCACGCAAAAAAGCACTTAAGATGTCTCAGTCCGTTTCCAAGTTAAGCAGCAAGTCCCAGTGTGAGAAGCACATGGTATAGGTTTGCAGTGTAATAGACATAAGAGGACCTAGAATTGGATAATCTAGAATTGTACCCAGTGGCAGCCCAAATGAGACCAAGGGCTGGTTTGAGCACATATACTCATAGTGGATCGATCACCACTTGCCACCAGACACATGATGAACTTTGGTCCATTGAACGTGGCCATGAGTTTTTATCTTTCTTGGCATACTAACTCACATAGATAGATTTGTTACAACCCTAAAGGTTAAATAGCTGGACTGGCACTAGAATGCATGGGGTCCCTTATCCAAGCACTAACCTATTGAGTTGGTTTAGGCAACTTGCATCAATGATTACTCTCACTGGCCCAGTTACCTACATTGGTTAGAGTACAGACTGCATCTTGTGTGATTCTGTGTTGGAGAGCGTGCAGATCACGGTTATCTTCTCAACAGTGACTTATTTCAGAAATTTAAGCCTCAGACCACCGTGCAAAGGGGCAAATGGCGTAGCGCCCAATGAAAATTTGCAAGCGGTGGTGAAGGATCTCACCCGATCAATTCATTGTAAAATGAGCAGACTCGAGAGACCATATCATACAGTACTATATTAAAACGCGTACATCTACTCTTGTTAGAGACACATTCACAGTGCCACACCAACCTTTGAGGTCAGGCTATCTCTGTTTGCTGTAGCGGCTGATTTTTTTATATGTCTGCCAAACTTCGATTTTGGACTTGTATATAGGCGGCAATATGCCTACCTGCTATGCATACACCAAATACGATATTATTTTTATTTACACTTTTAAGTACAGCCATAACAGTCGACATGGCTGTACGCATAAACTACACTGATTACCTCTCAGAAAGCAAATTAAAAGTGCAACACGGTTAAAAAACTCATTTATAAAAAAGCTCAATAATAAAAAAAACACGAAACTCACTATCAAGGACTAATATGCACCAAAGGGCCAAGGACCAGTAATGAAATACATCAGAAGCGTTTTATCTAGCGCCTGTCTTAGTTTGAGCATGGCCCTCTGGCGAACAGGAAAATCTCGCATCTTGTTTACTTAAAAAAATTAAACGCATTCAGTTAATTATATCTATTAGGGAAAACCGACAAATCATAATCAATCAATCCTTTACTTGTTTTAACGAAAAACAAACTTACAACAGATCCAGAGGAAGGTATTTCCTGGAAGATTCAAAACATTGTTTGATATGAAGGACAAAGATTGAAGTTGCGAACAAGTTTTGAACAAGTTTTCAATGCGATATGCTGTATAATCACAGGGCTGCAAACATGTTGGTTTTTGGTTATTTGGGTTTTTTATATTAAAAAAAACGAAAAAAGGCAATTTTTGGTTTTTTAAAATATTTTTATTCACTTTACTAATATTACCATTATATTACTAATTGTGTTATTTAGTCCAAAATCAAGCTAAGTTAATTATAAAGACGAGTTGGAGCTCTCTTTAATGCTTTGTGTGTTGCTTTTTTGTGACAAAACTGTAGTGACAAAATCCAAAGGAAAACTAAAATTAACCAAATAAAATAAAATAAAACCCCAAAAAGAACCTTTGATATAAAATCTTGGTTTTGTTCAGAGGCGACGATCCCGGGGACTCGAGGGGGAAAGTTCCCCACCTTTTAGAGAGAGGGGACAAGTTATACATGTGCCCCCCACATTTTCTACCCCTCTCATTATTATGTGTCTCCCATCTGTCAAACAAGATCACTGCCTCAGGTTTTTGCAACTCTGCGTATAATCCTACAATGTTTGTTACAACTTATAATATGTGTCCCTAATCAGGGTAAACACTATTCCTCTACATTCCAGAGCTTTATAATTAATACTAACGTATTCCTTAGTTATGTGCCTGATACCAGAAAGCTCTGACTTATAATAATTCTAGTCGCGTTTGAGTGATAGACTTCATATTCTTAACCAAATGAACGCCAGGGTGGAGCCCAGCCAAAATTGACGCATGGCGCTAGTGGAATTATAGATAAAGAGCTGCCATGGTCATGCCAAGATCACCGCAAAGGGGAGGAGTCAGTGGAATACGGACAAGGGGAGGGAGTAAAAGCAGTTTTTTGCGGACGTCCTTTATGGACGACCCCGTACCGCTACGCCACTGCGTCCCAATAAGCCAACATTTAGACTCGGCCAATTAATTCATATAGGCCTCTATAGGCCTAAATATACGGCCTAATCTATAATAATCAAAGGACATCATTGAAATGCCACTGAAATAATCTGCGGAGGAAATTTGTCTGGCAATGAGAAGTTAAGATCAAACTTTGCGTAAGATTATCCACATTTCTTGCAAGTATAGGAAAATTCATCAAAGCGTAGGCCTATTAATTTGTTGATAAGCCAATTGAGTGACAACATGCTCACATCTTCGCTTGCAGTTTTGCACATACAAAATACAAACCCTTTAGCCATCAGATCTCGACAGTGGCGTTGGCAAGGGAGGGGGTTTGGGGGTTAAACCCCCCATTGGCATAGTTGAAAATATTTTTAGCAACAGCCTACAGAATAAGTTGGGATAATTTTGGAACCGTTCCCTCGCTGAAGGAATAACACACGCACAATTCATTGAGTGCAGCATACGCGCCGACTCCACGAAAGCAACAGCTGTGGCATAGATTTGATGCATACCCGATACTGTATACCAGAGTCACTCTGGCAGAGTGTAGATGAAGCAGAACTTAGCCTATAATGTGACAAGCGCAGTGTATCGTTCAATTATTTTCGGATATAGGACAGGGATATAAGACAGCTGTCATAGGCTCTATGCGTACTATATATATATATATATATATATATATATATATAATATATATCTCTTTCTCTCCCTCCCCACCCTTTTCTCTCTCTCTCTCTCTCTCTCTCTCTCCACAGCTCTCCGGGCCTCTCTCAGTTAGCATACACGTAGCCCTGCATCAGGCTGCATGTCGGCAGCCGCGCACTTAAAGACCCAGACCAATGGTTTCCTTCTCAAGACCACGACCAAACGGTTCAAGACCGGAGTATTAACACGAAGACGACCGGGTTCAAGACCAAGACCGCATCTGTCTGGCCTTGAGATCACATTCTCGAAATCCCCAGCACTGGGCTCTTGTCTAAACAAAACAGGCTTAAATGGCTAAGTTGACCGTTTACTGATGATTGTGGTCGTTGAAGACTGCGCTTGCACCCCAGAACTTTTGCAACCGTCAGAAAAGTACATTACAAAGTCATATTTAAAGAAATACAATCGTGGATTGATGACAGTCTTTTCCGACAGCCACGGAACGAAGTGCACTTCACTTTCCTTACACTCTGCATAGGCCTGTAGTATACGTACGCCCGCTGTCGGCCGGTGTCCATTCCGTCGCAGTCTAATCTTAAAGGACAAGTTTTTAGGGCGTGGTCTAATGAATACCTGCCGCCTGCTGGCTACCAATCAGATCTCTCCAAAGCATCTCACCCGCCTGGGGTACAATCTTAAACAAATGGACCGGTGTGGTCAGTCTATCTGAATAGGCTCAAATGGGCCAAGTAGACAGCTGAGGGAAATGCACTGCAAATAACAATTGAAACAATGATCGTGCTTCATAGTCCTTATAACTATATGCATCTACACACCTGTACTTGATATGCCACTCATATACCTTCGTGCCTGTATTCGTGTGTGTGCGTGTGTGTGTGCGTGCGCAGCTTTAGCCAGTACGGCCATCTTGCAAGCTGCTCGTGAACAGCCTCCCGTCAAACGTGTGAAAAGTGCAACCAAACCCATGCGGGACTGTAGCCCCACTCAATGAGTTCAGGTTTGATTGACAGGCAGTTTTCCAAGCGGATTCCCGTCGACAGCTGACAGATGGCATGGATGCTCAGTCTCAGCTATCATTTGTCGCAGGTGGGTGGGGTACAGAACAGTTTGTCGCACAACTGCCCGCCCAGAAACCGTTTCCTTTAAAACCGACTTCACTCGTACAGTAAGGTCAATGTCCTACTCATCGTATCTGAGTCAATTGAATGTCCTGACGGGGCTTTGAACCTCTGGCTCACGGTCAACAGTCCTTAGTCATGCAGGCAATATATATATATATATATATATATATATATATATATATATATATATATATATATATATACCATAAATATATCATGCCATCTAGATAGACATCATAGACGCCATGCATGCATAGGCCTAGATATGTATCTGTGATGATTTCCAAGACTTCAGTCTGTAGACTATATCAATGAAACAAGATACATATGCCACATTACGTATCTATGAGCCATAATAATATTTATGTCTGTATACACTATACAGTGTACACAACATGCGTCATATACTGTGATACACATATACACATGCCATTTTTACATGAATGTGTATAGGCTACATGTAGGCCTATACATACACCATATTAGACATCAGGGGTGTAACAAGCGGGGGACAGGGGGCACACCCGCCCCAGTTTCAAAACTGGGGGCAAAGCCCTCCATAGTTTTAGTGCTTAGTGCCCCCCATGTGCCCCACAAATCGGTTCTTTTTATGTTTCTCCAATGGTTCTTTAAGATGACTTCTGTCAAGATAATTTGTGCCCCGCCCCCATTTTTCACATTTCTCGGGGGAGGCAAAATTTAAAAAAGTGGGTGGGGCAAAAAAATTTAACGCTTGGCCCAATATTTCTGAAATGATGCCCACCACTTATCAAAGCCTTGTTACATCTCTGTTAGACATGTATCATATAATATATATTCTATGTGTACAACATGGTCTGATTAGAAATCTTGCAATCAATTGGGGCGTCTAGTTCTCAAGCGGCGTTATAATACGTCTTCGTCGGTTGTGTCGATCGCCGTATCCCAGATGTTGTCCCACTATGCACAGAGTCTGCCGCCGATGAAATCTCTTAAATAAATGATAGGCCTATTGTTGCTCTCGTTTTGATCTACAGCCGATACACGGGATATCGGCCTACTACATGCGGCACGCTAAGAATCAATTGCTCGAAAATTCTGAATATATATAGGGTCTATGTATGTTAACGTATACTATGTATACATTCCTGATAATTTATGTGGCACGGTGGCCGATTGCTTTGCCCATAACGCGAAGCGCACGGGTTTGATCTTCGTATACGAGGCATTCAGTGTATGGGCAGGAACCGTGAACAATTAAGTCCTTCGAGCACAATTACTCAACAATATAATTGTGTGTGCACCATCTATACGTCTGTCGGGAAAGGGCAGTATCAAAATTCGGTTGCAATGCATACTATCGGTATAGTCCTATATTAAAGTCTTATGGCCATATATACAGGCCCTAATTAGGCCTACATAATTATTTAGGTCAGTTACAAAGATATACAAGTATCCTCTTATGACATAGTTCTTAGTTCATGATCTTAAAGATATGTTCTACAGTGCCGATCTTTTACTATAACATGCCTAATTGAAGACCTCACAAAATTATGCATGTTTAAAACTGTACTTTTACCGTATTCGGTATACCTTGTATAATAAACATGCCCTTTTTGGTGAGTGCGCTAATGCCACTAATCCTCTCTATTTGAACATTCCAGTGTAACCGATAGCTTGTGAATCTAAACAAACGAAGCTGCGTTAGCGTTCATTTTGAGCGTCGTCTTTCGGGGCACGGGACACGCGTCGCTACCGGAAATCCGTTCATTCCAGGACTTCCTGCGGAGTCGTGAACTATTGTCGTCCCTTCCAGTAGTCGATGATCGCCCACAGCGTCCGTCATAGCCCTTATGGAACCTTTTTAGCCACAGATTAACGAGGGTCAGCAGAAGAACGACCACAAACAGCCCAGCCACAACCGAAAAATGTATAACAATAGACGAAGATGACGTTGAGACGTGGGAATCGCTATTTATAAATAGCGCTTCAAGATTGTCATCCGATGTCAGAATCCGTTGACTTGCCATCGTCTGCTGGTCGTTTGCTCGAGTCGTGACGTCTCTGAGGACAGAAATGACGTTCTTAGATGTTGTGATGACGTCTTTCGAAAACCGCGTGACGTCATTGGCGGGTTTTATGATGACGCCATCGTCGAGCTCAAATGCCGGTGGATCGGTGCTGTTAACATCCATGATTGTCGTTCATAATGTTCTGAACGTAAAACACGCAGTCTGTACTCCGCCACTATTTGCGCTCTGACAGTGCCAGTCCCAAGCCTTGATTAAAGACGATGGTGACGCTAATGATCTTTGTTATCACAGTGTCGTTAAACTGCAGCTACCACCACACGCAGTCTGATCTATCGTAACAATTTATATAGCTTCGTTTTATTAAACAATGGCTCGAAGTATAATGTCACTTTAACGAACGCATCTATCATTATTCAACAGTTTAACAACATCTTATAGCAACACAGGCTGTTGACGTCTTCAGAATTAGTTCAATTTCAGTTCAATTTCGTATAGTTTTAATCCTTTATCTTCATGTTGTCTTTCTTTCTTTAGTCTTTCCACCTTTTGTGTCGTTATTGTTAACGAACGCAGCGTTTTAGAACAAAATAAATAGCGACATAACTTTTTTTGCAATGTGTCGTATATTGCTAAAGACCAACTCACTATCCTGTTATGGCCAATGCGTATACTTGGCTATGCTGGCTATAGTGTTATACAAAGCCCTGGATTGTAACAGGCTACATATGTAGGCTATACGATCGCTACAAACAGACTGCTTGCCTATCTGCTTGCTTTGGTCACAGACGCACGGTTCTTTCAAAGCGTTCTGTTTAAATCCAATAAATACACAAGGGATCGATAGAGAAGAAATAAAATGCATCTGTACCAGCGTTTTATGACCTATTTGCATCTTTGGCTGATACGTGTATGCGTTGTAGGTAGTTCATTTATGTAGACCTAGCTTTGGCAATGCGCTAGCGCTATAGTAGCCTAAAGATAGCTGCATCAATGCCATCAAAGTGCGTTTGAGCATCAATGGAGTGCGTTCGACAGGTCATGCATAACATTCCTGCATGTGTGTCGAGCTTAAAACTTTGTCGAATATAACCTCGCATGCAGAGTGGGGCTAGCCTAGGCCTATTGACTACAATTAACGCTGTTCGAGATCCAGTGGCGTAGGCAGGATTTCCCCAAGGGAGGGGGGGGGGGTTAGGGTAGGCACTTTTGGGATAGTCCTTTTCCCCACTAGATCTACAATAAATTAGGGGGCTCAATGAGCCAGGATTTTTTAATAATTTTAGCCTTTTTTGCACTGCAACAGTTTTTTGTGATATTATAAAACATAAATACTTTTTATTAAAATCGGCTAAGGCGCATAGCTAGTGATTTTATAACAATGGACAAAAATATTACAAACATATACTCAAGCTTTAAATTTGATGTGATTATAAAATAGCCCTGTATGGGAATGCAAATCAGTCTCAGATTTTCTTTTCTTAACATCTTAGTAGGCTAATATACTTCTTCTGATTATCAGTAGAAGTTAAGTTTTCTTGTCATTAGGGCCTATCTTATTTATTCATTCCCTAATCATAATGAATATTGGTCTTAACTTGCTTGACTTCACAGAACGAAATCTAATCTTCGCTTCTTTAGTAGTTCATTGATTATTTCCTCGGTTATTTCATGGTGAGAAAGAGCGCTCACTTGTACAGATGGAAACCGGCTATTTAATGTTACCAAGATTTGAAACAACTTTGTAATAATTAGATGAACTGTTGAATGACACAAATGCATTGCGACCAAAGCAGTTTTTTAGCACACTATCCGCTTCTTTGCGTGAAAGACGACGGTACCATAGCCTTAGTTCTGCCACTAATGAATTCAAATACGTTGAAAGCCATTGCTTGTGGATTGATCGCTTAGCTTTGTTTAGTGCTATTCTTGCCCCAACATCTTATAGCAAGAGATAACAATGTTTAGTTAAGCTTACCACAACACCTTCCAGCGAGAGATAACTCTGCTTACTGATTTTATAGCTGATCCACTATATACAATGCAGCAATTTATATAATTTATCACTTATATTCAACTGTTTTAAACTTATGAACACTCAAACTTGGTATACTGCGTCCAATGATCATGTATAAGGATGAACTGACCTATATACATAAGTCTCTCTTTCTATCTCTTTATATTTATATATATGCATTAGTTAAATACATATACGAACACCCATTATATATATATATAAATATATATATATATATATATAGAACAGGCCCGCCGAGAGGCGAGAGAGGGGGCAGAGGTGCAAGTGTTCGGGGGCTTGCTATGTTGGGGAGTCAGGCCAGGCCTGCAATCAACTTATAAAAACTATTAGGCCCCTTTAACCAGTTATATAAATTGTATGATTATACCTTTTTAAATGTAATTATAATTTATCATATTGTAACGGAACGGGGCCTATTCGACAGTGACCAGGATGACGACTTGCAGCCCCGTCCGATATGGGGGTAGTTCGTGTTGCAGTCCGCTGAGTAAGGCTTCAGTGGTTTGCTGAAGACTAACCATTTAAGGTTTAAATAGCTCCTTTCTGGATGACGCTTGGAATAAGACACGCTTGTTCGATAATCTTCTTTTAATGTACAACGGAAAACAATACTTCTGTAGCGCCGATTCGGAAACAGTCCGTTTCTCACTCCCTCAATACGCCCTACGTCGATAACTAACGAGTAATTGCAACGCTACGTCAATGGCTGACGGCAACTACTATGCTACGTCAATGGCTGACGGCGACTATCGGAAAACTACGACGACTATATCCACGACGACTATCGCAAGCCACGACGACTATTCGTGCTTCCTAGGCGCCGAGACTGCAAGGCCGAAGCCGAATCTACAAGGCTCCTCGATGACGATCTCCAGACGACGGCGACGACCACGATCCTACGACGACTCTCTCATCACGACTCTCTGATGACGACCCTCTGATCCTTTTATACTAATTTGCCGTAGATAGTAGATGATACACAGTAGATAGGAGACAGTAGACAGTAGAGACTACCCAGTAGATAGGATACAGTAGATAGTAGATATCTACAGTAGATAGTCTACAGTAGATAGTAGATATCTACAGTAGATAGTAGATAGGCGTATACAGCAGGTAGATACCACAGAAGAAAGAACACAGTAGACAGGCGTACACAACAGGCAGACACTACAGCAGGCCGACACCAGGTAGGCGTACCCCTGAACCGTTACAATATTACTGACACTTAACTACATTACGTTTATACTTCAAGCATTTTATCATTAACATTAATTGCCATAGAAGACGTTCGCTTTCGTCTCTAAGAGGTTAGTGATTGCTCTGCATAGAGCCCCAAATAATCCTGCCTAAGGGCCCTGAATATCTCTCAGCGGGTCTGCTTGATGGGGAGAACGAGAGGAGGGTTTGTGGAGCCTGAGATGGATACGCGGGGAAAGAGGAATTTTCTGGTAGACAAAACTTACTAAGCATTAAACAATTAGGTCATATTCACGCGACATCCGAGCCATAAATAGGCTATTGATGAGACTACACAAAGCGATGCCGACGAGTGACTGCATGTATAGTGTATACGCATGTGGACCGCTTAATGAAGAATCGATGCTAATCAGATTTGCCATGACTCAGCAGCAGGCTACCTTGCGTATACTTATCGGACGCAGTGACGCGCCTATAGGATTTATGAAGGGGCCAAATGGACGTCTCGGGTCAAGCCATGGGAGCCCCACTAGAGCTGTACTGGCATCACTTTTTGCCGATTATTTCATTTGCCGATACCGATTATAATAGTCGATACCGATTAATCGGTACAGATCCAAGCCCCACTGGGGTTCATGGGAAAGTCGGTTGAGCGCTCTGTCAAACTTGTTACTCAAGCCTCTGGTGCTGTGGTTGGCCAAACATCTAGACTTGGTTTCATCGTTGCGAGTTTGGAATTACGAGAAATAATGCCTTCTTTCAATACCGAGCAGAATTTCAATCACATATATATAGCCTTGTTGAGACAGCTCCAACCAATGCAATTCACTTTTCTGTGATTGATGACTTGGTATAGTCTGCATACTGTTAGGACTGTATATGTTTAATGTATATTTAATAATGCTGACGTTCAATCATTTTCTTTTGCATGGTAACTGAATAAATTATAATTAAATGTCTAAACAATTAACATGTTAAATTTTTTAAATCAATAATTTTTTTTATAAATTTTACAATTTAACAACTGATAATTTTAAAACTGAATAGGGCACAAAATTTAACGAAAAACATTGTGCATTACAACTGGCTACACTAAAAGCAAATGATTAATCAACATTACGTTCAGGTTACAAAATTTATATTATTTAAGACTATCCTAATGCTCAGCTTGTGACGTATAGAGTGTGGGTTCTCAAAGTTCACGCACAGTAACCACATCTCAACTTAGGTAGTTACTTATGAACCTTGAGAACATCAATGTTCTATTGTGTGTTAAGAAAATTCTTAGGTGCTGTAAAAGAAGTGAAGATGAAGTATTTTATACATGTTGTGAGGAAAGAAGAGGGCAGTATAGAGAAAGAGATAATACAAGAACAGTAGAGGGTGCTTGAGGAAGATCAAGAACAAACTAGCTGGACAATATCAGAAAATGGAAAACCTTTGGGCCCATCCATATATTATGTACCCAAAGAAATCGGATTTTCGGACCCCCTCCCCTGTTGCACTGCGTACGTTTCGTGGACCCTCCCCCATGAGTATGTACATTTGAGCTCTACCCCTGCATTGCAAAGGTTAAATAGCTAAAAAAAACATCTATGAGACATTGATTTTACCACAGGCTATTTTTATCTTTGTTAAGCTACATATTTAACAGCTTAAATTTGTTAACAGTTATGAAGAATTAAAACACTAACAACACTTGCATTTGAAACCGATTTAATGCTACACAAAATTGATTAAGCAGGAATTTATGATTAGGTTTACAATTCTGATTTTCATATTCTGTATTGTGGACGTCATAATTAGACAATGATATGTGCGTATGTAAACATTTTCAGGAACCCCTCCCCACCATACGCAAAATGGCCGAAATTTGAAACCCTCTCCCCTCGTTGCATACGTAAAATGTGGACGGCCCCTTTCAACAACACAGATGATGAGGGCTACAGAGAACAGGCAGAACTGGAGGATTGTGCATGATGCTGCCTACGTTTGTACCGAAGACTGCTAAAGAACAGAACAGAACAGATCATGTGGTTGAGATCGCACCTCTGATCTTTCAATGAAGTGCAATATCTAATGTAAGCATAAAAAATGCAGCCATTTAAGGGGTTCACTGTCAGTGTATTGGTTGGTTTTGAAAAAAATAATGAAACATTGCATTTTATAATGGTTCTTGGTTGTCGGGCTTCCTCGGTTGCTGGACCTAGGTTCTGGAACTCCCTTCCAGTGTCTGTTTGTTCTGCTCAGTCTCTTGCCTTGTTTCGATTTCGACTCAAAGCCTTCCTTTTTCAGTTGGCATACCCTCTGTAGGTTGTCTCTCTATTTTGACGGACTGACCTCTTGGAATTGAGCAGACTATGGTATGGACTTGATGCGCCATCGATTGATGCACTCCGCATTAAACATGGGCACAATAAAAGTGCTGATTATTATTAATAATAATAATAAAACAGCAGCCACACCAAAATATGCAGCAACGATGCATTATTTATTTGAAAAATTAGAGAATGTATTAAATCAATTACACATGGAAATAGAAACCAGAAGCAGCCTTTAACCAAGAATGCATTTTATGCAAGGACAAAACTGCATAGCTTTATTAGCAAAACAAACAGTAGTTATATTAACAGACTGCATTCACGTCAAAGTTCTCTTCCTACTACCAAGCACAGGCACAGCAGTGATGCAAAACAGCTCATGAACTCACAAAGACAGCTCGAGTCCAACTTCAGTACAGAGAAGTTTTATTACATTTTCATCATTATATTTTCTATTGTTAATTTTCACATAGCTATCGTTTCATGAAAATAATCTTGAATCAAGTTGTCTGGAAATTGGTAGAAGCGAAAAGAGAGCAAAGCATGACCGGCCAATAAAGGCTAACAATCAGGTTTACGAAAATCTAACTGTGTCATGCATAACGACTCAGAATAATAGACTGGAATAAAACTTCAAACATTTATATAAAAACTCGTGGACTACAGCGACGCAACAGAAAGAGCAGGGACAACGAACAGAACATTCAAGACGACACGGCTTTCTCGGCTTGTTTTCGTTTAACGTCCCAGTTGTAAACTCGAGCCATATCTTGACAGTAGTTAAGGCACTCATAACGCATGACAAATCAAAAACTGCCATTCAATTATGATGAACCTATCAAACTATTATACTCAAGAGTCTGTGCTACTCTTCTGCACTAATTTGACATTTCAATCTTAGCATCATTGTACTTAAGCTCTATTGCCTCTCAAAGGGAAGCATATTGTGTGGTCCCACTTTACAGAGAGCAATCACACAACAGCTTTTTAACACAGACATTTTCACAAAAGCAACAGAATCTGTCAAAAGATGACAAAATCGATGTATCACTATGCTAATGTGAAACATAAGCAACATTTCAGCTATCAATCCATTTTCAGTTACTGCTACAACACCTCCAACATCAGGTTTGTAGTAATAATGAATAACTGTGTTTGATTTACATTTTTAAATTAAATGCACACATAATGCTTACAACTATTATCATTTTCAACACAGTCATTATTATCACCAAAAAAACATCTTCAGTTAATGGGTTTATGACAACTTCACTTCACTTGGATGTAGCTTAGTGTGAATGTGACGTTTATTTTGAATCTCGGATATGTCAAACTGATGACGATGGTCCATTGACGTTTACTCCAAGCTAATTACTAGGGCATAACTGGAAATCGCCTCGGACATTCGCCTCGGCCGAATTTTGGACTATTCGAAAGTGTTCGCCACTGCAAATATTACACCCGCAAAGTTGCACAGTATTTTTCACACACAGTAAGCATCTGAAGGGAAGGTCAAACCCCAACATGTCCTCAGGGTCATTGCTAAAACCAGTCGACAGCCATATCACAAATAAAAGGACTCGGAAGCTTCAAAAAGAGATAAATGAATGAAAGTCAAACCGCACAGACTGATCCATGTTAAAAGGATACTGACTTCAAGGGTTGTGGTCTGGTCACGAAGAAAGCCAAGATCCTCTTCAACTTGAGCAAGGCTTTTGACAGCGGTCTCCTGATTTTTCAACAGCAATGCTTCCGCATCGTCTAGGGTGTACTCGAGCATCACATTTGCCTGTTATGAATACACCAAACACCCTAGTACAGCCATTTTGGAATCTCTATGATAGAAATTTAATTCATAGAATTCACACAAGGACCTATTATCTACACAGGACTGGAAAGTCTTTATGTTACGTCTTATATTAATAATGGCGTCCATAAAGCCAGGCGCACCTAGCGGCGAATGTATAAACCTTGATATTATCATCTTTACATAGCACATACCTTGCAGTTTCGATCAAGAAAAACAGTTAAAATATCAATTTTTAATTTACAGTGAACAGGATCACAAAAAAGTCTTTGGTGGCACAAAGCCCAAGTTCAGATAAAATCTGGTAAACATTTCCTCCACTTTATGCTAGTATTTTAAGTAAAAGCTAAGCAAAGTTCTCCCTTGAACTTGGGGTTTCAACAGAATATGAAGCTTAACACGCAAAACAAAAATGCTCTGAAGTGTGTTAAACTTAAACCAGCCAATGGTTAACAGTTGCTACATACCTCTAAGAAATAGTTCACATACATTGCAAGTTAAAGGAAAACTTTAAAAATGAATTTATTAGAATGAGCTGAAATGCTACATTACATTAACTTTACAGCATTGGAATTAATGGCATTTGATGTACAAAAAACAATGCCTTTTAGAGGTAGCCATAGGAGCTTACTGCTCAATTCCGTGTTGCCATGTCTTAGACATCAAAGTTCAGAATCTGCAGCTATCAATCGGGTAATCGTTCAAAGACTATATCTGCATCATGAAAGACACCATTACTTTACCTTTCCCATTTCCATTATACTGAGTAGAGCATTTCGAGTAAAGCACCTCTGAGCAGATTGCCTGTAAGCAAGGTGACTCTGTGTAGAGACCCTCATGGGGCACCATATAAATTTCCGCTGATTGTTCGACTGATTGGTGAGAGATGCAACCACATTGAAACAAATACCTAGCATCATAACACAATCTACAAAACAAATGATGATCTGATCTGATTGTAAGAAAAATACATATTTCACAATAAAAACATCTAAGAAACACCAGACCTGGAAAAATACAAAACTTGCAGACAAATTATAGTATGTTGACTCATATTTTTCTAGCATTTTATTTACCCCCAACCAGAGGCAGACATTCTTTGTAGGAGGGACCTTTGCCTTGACATAGAGGGTGTCACATAGCTGAAAGCTGGTTTCCATTGCATCCTTTGAATCCTAGAATGAGAAAGCCAAGTTTAAACATGACAGAATGTGATTAGCAGGTGACATAAATAAACCGCCAAATAACATGAGGTAAAGTAAGTTATTGTTGATTTGTAACAGACTGTTGCTACATAACCTAGAAATGAATAAATCCACAGCTTACAATCATGATGGCTCATTATTATATCATACATGACAAAATAAAACTGGTAAAATGCTTCTCCTGAAATAACTGCACAGGCATCCGACACAACCTTTAATCTGCCGATTCCAGAAGGACTGACAAAGTTAACGTCCTAGTGATCTTTAATACAAACTCAGCAAAAAAGATGAACTGAAATTAATGGAAAAAAAGTCACACCTTTATTGACTGCATATGCTTCACAATGTTTAAGGATGTCTTGATATCAGGAATTTGAGATTTTAGTCTAAAACAGACAACAGACTCAAATATATTCCACATTGATTCACTAGGCTCAGAAATTCCTGTAGAAAGCTGTCACTACTACAGCAATCTACACCAATAGTTTGGCAGCCAAGATATGTCCCCTGAGCCAGTGGAGCAATGAGCCATCCATCTCCAATGGTTCTATTACAATGTTCAGTCACACACTGGCAATGTATTTGATTATTTATATTGCAAAGACTCACTGATCAATCAGCAACACACAAGTTAAAGCTAAAAACGTTTTCAACAATTACGCAATAAACCAGCAACTTGATGAATTTTAGATTTCATGAATTCATCCTCCAAAGTGGCTGACTGTGCCACAGATTCAACCACTGAAGTCTGGCAAGATTTACTACATATTATATAACTTTGCTTTGTTAGCAGCAAGACACTAAATTACCAAACCAAAGTAAAGCTAGTACAGATAGTACCTTTTAACTTTTATTACTAGTTCATTCTGTAAATGCAATTAAATAATAGTAATAAAAGCAAGCAATTAGCCATACCTTGTTTTCTTTGTTAACAAATTATATTCCATAAATTTATATTTGTTATACTGCTCCTCTAGTTTTTGCAGCACAACTTCAGGTGATTTATTGTCGGATCTATTCATGAATTCGTCGACATCGTCCTATCAAAAACATATCAAAATTCATGCATTAAGCAGTTATTTTAAAACCTAGCATCCAATTTAATTAGAATCTTTACCACTTCAGCAAGTCCAACACATGCTTAACTATCTATTTATCATTTCAGAATAAGGCATTCCATTGCGAAAAAATGGATCATCCACAAGAACTGATTAAACTTAATGGAATCATTCTCTAACCTGCTGACATTCATGATCAATACCTCAATCATCTGGAAGGCAGAACATAAAGAATACCATAGCAGTCTCTAAAACTTCTCTGTCTGACAATTCATTGACAATTGCAATATATGTACTCACTATATACCATAAATATGTTTAAATATCTTATGATCTGACAGAGATGTGAACTACAACTGACGAGTTAACAGACGTCGAGTGTCAAAATGAAAGACTGCTCTACTGCGCTCAGTGTTTCTCAACAGACATAAACTATTTGCGCTTGCTTACATTCCTCCACAGAAACTACTAAGAACAATGATCTCAAGCATCGTGTGGTTAAGGCGCAACTGCCGCCAAAGTATACCACAGACAGAATACCATTTAACTTGAAAATCAATATATATATATATATATATACCCATTGAGAGATATATATAATTTGCCCAAATATCACTCACAAAATGCAATGTGGCTCGCTATGAGAGCGGTTTCATGGATTGATGGCAGAAGTTTATCTACATCTACTTTTTCGATGCCTGCTTACTTATAAATGTATCCCTTAACACCAATAAACTGGGCATTTCATTGTACAAAATACAATTTATTGCACAAAAAAAGCAAAGATTAGTTAATAATCCAATTCTTGATTTTATAATAACCAACGAATGATTTGGATTACGTGGTCTTGAGCGAAAACAACTAAAATAAGAGACAAGGAGGCAACTACTAAACTGCATGCACAAATCCATTTGAGTATTTGATACTCATAATATCTAATTGAGGAGTCATGTGTGAATTTTAAGGATAAGTCTTCTGCAGCCAAAAATTCGGCCGAAAAACAGGCAAAAGTTTTACAACTATGGCCAAACCGATAAAAAATTTAGCGCGCGAAGACCTCTGCGCATGCGCTACCATTGGCACATGCGCACTGTTAAAAACACCTCAAATAAGTAATCATGCGTCGTAAAGGTATTTTAGGGTCAGATTAGGCGGATTAGGGTTAGGTTAGGCATCGTGGGTGTGTGGTGAATCGCCGAATCCCCGAAAGTGATTTCCGCGGTATCCCAAAAAACGAAGCAGGATTAATAAAAATGATTCCGCTGAAATGGAAGTTGGATAGATGAAAAGAATTCATGCAGAAACGGGATTGATGAATGAATTGTGCTGTTTTGAGACAGTTATGCGTTTTTCAATATTACATTGCTGTCTTCGGGAATCAGATTTTTGGCCTTTTCAGCGATTTCGGGTTTCGATCAATCGGGTTGATCCCGGCATCGTGAGGGTCGCATAGGGTCAGAGTTAGAGTTAGTGTCGTTTTTAGACAGAAACAAATAACTTTCGGCCGCAGAAATAATTTTTTTCAGTTTTAGGCCGAATTTTCGGCCACAGAAGCTCCACGCGAATTCTAATGCTACTTAATAGCCACGCATGGATTAGTTTGAGGCATGCGTCAACATGATTGTATTGGCATAGGGTCTTAAAGCCATAAAAGACTTTCAATTATAGTTAAAATGCGGCAATTTTGAAAACTTCAATCAACTTTGACAAATGTCAACTATCAACGCTCACCACAAATACGGCTTTCGGGATGCCTGACGCATTTTCATCGGTTTCCAAACACCCTTGTACAGCCATTTTGGAATCTCTATGATAGAAATTTAATTCATAGAATTCACACAAGGACCTATTATCTACACAGGACTGGAAAGTCTTTATGTTACGTCTTATGTTAATAATGGCGTCCATAAAGCCAGGCGCACCTAGCGGCGAATGTATAAATCTTGATATCATCGTATTTACATAGCACATACGTTGCAGTTTCTATCAAGAAAAATAGACGAATGGATATTTTTAGGCAATCAACATTTGTCTATGTAGAGCCCAACATCGCAGTTGATATGCGCTGTTATCATTTATGTGGCATTTATTATAGTTTTAAGACTAATTTTGCAATAGTAATCGCTGTCGAAGGGGATCCACAAGATATCCAATAATCTTTTAACATGACCGATAGTGTTGAGAAAAATATTTTAAGTGTCTCGACAGGTTACCCAGGCTCTGCAACCAGTCTGAGCATAGTAGGCCTAAATGATATTGAGTGGTATTGAGATTATATATGTCTTGTGCAGTGCATGACTAGGCCTATAGGTCTACCTGAAGTTAATCATCTTAACTTAGAGTTCCTCGTCTTCCTCTGTTTGGCTTTCACCATATACAGTTTATAACTGATACTCGCATTTAGATAATAAATAAACAAGTGTGAAATGCTGCTTTTGCAACCAAACATAGACCTATACACATTATGTGGTGGGTCTCATGATCATTACGATTCATTAGTTGCGTGCGGGAATCTCCTAGTAATTCCGTGGCGGATCTCATAGACTCCTAGCTTAGTTGGCGAATCTCCTTTCAGTTCATATGGCATATCACCTAGTTTAGTTGGCGAATCTCCTATAGGCCCAGGGGCCGTCCATAAATGACGTCACCCAATTTTGGACGATTTTTGATCCTCTCACTCTTTCTCACACGTCGTCACACAGGCCGTGACCCCTCAAATATGACGTCACAAAGCTCTGACCCCCACCCCAAAAAACAGACAGATATCCAGAATTTTACATGTAAATTTTCTTAGAAATATAACTAAAGTAATGATAACGTTAAAATACTTTAAACTATATAGCAGAACGAAGAAAATTGGAGAAAGAATGACTATTAGCCTACACTCATTGCATTCCAAGAGATAAAAAGCTCTGGTAGAATCAATGCATTCTTTTGAAAAATGTTAAATAACAGTAACTTGAAACAATCCAAACTACTCCCACGCAGAGACAAAATGCTCCGTCAAGGAATCAAATAGGGAGAGCTTTGTGTTTATATTCGTTTAATGAAAAACAAGTTGACATGTCGGCCTATACCGCAACAATTTAGCTACAGGCAACATACGAAAGAGATATTTCATTTATATAAAAGTTTAGAAATATAAAGATCACAACTAATTAGTGTTGTTATATTGTAGTAATAAGTGGAATTTAAGTGGAATTTGTTTAATTGAGGGACAGTTTTTAATAAAATTACGCATTCTTGTGTTTTATGTGCCGTCACATTTCGTCGACCCCCTCCTCCTTGTCACATTGCGTCACAAATGGGTGACTCCTAGCTCCCCTAGGCGCGTGACGTCGTTTATGGACGGCCCCCTAGTTCCGGTGGCGAATCTGTAGTTCAGATGGCGAATTGCAAATCGGGATCGGGTTGAGCTGCTCGAGCATGTGTCTGTTAGGGCCTATAGATGATACGTGGCTTTAAAATAGGCCTATTAATTGTAATTAGGCCCTAAGTCATTTCTAACGTTGAAGTATCGCTTCTATAGTTGACCGTATTGTAGCAATAACATATTTCCTAGTTGAACACCTTTTTGAGACGCTACGAAACTCTGTAGAAAGCGTTAATTTTAAGGAAATAATCGTAGAATCGCTTCTCGGCCCTTTGGCTAAGAAACTAAGATCAACTTGTCTTTTCTCCTCTCAATACATGAAACGTTTCCTATCGATGGTTACGATATATGGGACGTTCATATTAACAGATTATTCAATTCACATTTGAATGTCTCTGGTTATGGGACGTCGTTAGACCATTGTATGCTATCTAGATATAGGTTAATATAGGCCTATAATACTGTCAATGCTCTAACTCAGCACGTAACGTGTGTAGATGCGGGAATAGGCTGCTTGCTTTATTATAGCACAGTGAAACAGACGTCATTACCTAACTCCACATAATGCCTAATGAACGAGAAGATTAATTGCCCTTACATGCATAGCGAACACGATGCACATACATAATTGCAGATTGTAGACCAGACCGCCTGCTAAACAATGTAAGACTAATGCTCTAAACATATAGTTCGTTGCGTAGCATTATAATCAGAGAATTAAGCAGCACTAAGTCTTGTAGAAATCAATCGACTACACGCGACCGGCATACTGGCCTCTATGGTACACTAATATATATATATTTATATACGTAATAGGGCCATCATATATATATATATATAATATATATATATATATTACATGAGATCGTCCATGCTTCACTCTGGCGCCGCCGTATCACGAACATCAATTGATTTTGGGAGACAAGCCGTGGATGAACACCGTATAATATTATTCGCTGCCTGACTTAGTTACAGGGTCCACCTGATATTGATCTCGGCCGCATCCACGCAGTCAATGACCACGCACCATTCAAGGTGCAACAAATTACAGTACGATGGATTGCGGTGGAACGAGGGAAGATGGACACAGACAAAAAGATCGAGATGGAGGGTGACGGAAAGACACAGAGACAGACATATGCAGACAGAGGGAGGGATGAATGATTGAAAGGAGGAAAGTGAAGAGGGAGGCACAGAGCGAAGTGGATGGGCGACTGAAAGACAAAGAGACAGACAGGGAGGTATGAGCGATAAAAGGGAGGGAGGTAGAGAGATAGGGAGATAGGAAAAGAGCTAAAGGAAGAGTGAAAGACATAGTTATAGGTAGACAGATAAACGCAGATAGAGAGATGGAGACAGGCAGACAATCGAACGGACAAGACAGATAGACAGACAGATAATTAGAGAGCTCTAGTATTCTCGTATCTATGCCTGCGACGGTTTTGAGGCCGTAATAAAAGCCCGCCCATGTACCAATATGTCTGCCTCCTTCTCTAAAGAGTTGCTGCAGCTGCATTATCTCGCCTTGGCATCTTTATATATATATATATATATATATATATATATATATATATCTTGCAATAGACGTGTAGGCCTTTTCGTAGGCTCGGTAGGCTGCTGGAGGAGGCGAGCGCGTCAATGCATTTTGTGCCTGGCAAGTTGTATGAAACGTTGCAGTCATCGATTCCGCATCGATCATTTCTTAGCTTCGTGCTGCTGCTTGTTCTACAACAGACTCGGTTTTCAGAATTGTCGGTTTACAACGAGATTCCGTGACAGCAGTTCCAACCGGATTCATCGCATTCAGTTGTTATATTATTCCGATGGAGGCGGATCACAGGACGACTCGCTTTGTATAATATTAAGTCTCGTCTCCTGTACAGCGTCGCACGAACGCGCTCCAACCATGTCCATTCTGCTGTTGACTGTAACTAGAGCAGAATATTTACTTAACATTTAACGACGGACTGAGTTGGTTTGACATTCGCTTAGACTGTCAATGTAAACATTTTAGACCAATGTTGGACTATGCATATCGTCCACAGTTCGCGAAATGGATTCTTGTAGACTTTAATACCTTGCGAAGACCTTTCAGATTGAATCTGTTTTGACCATGGATCTATGACTGCATGTTCATTCCGAGAAGTATAGGGCCAATCGTTTTCTGCAGCCACTGCTAGAGTTGATTCGTGTGTCTGGTGCTTCCGTCGCAAGCCTATCCAGGCCTAACGTTGTGACAGGTGGAAAAAGGTCTATAGATTCAGTTGGTGATAGTTATAATGATAGGAAGCTATCTTGTGAACGCATTCTAGAAGTATTTGCCTCAACACGATATGGATAATTCAAGAGCCGTCAAAGAGGTCAGTAGGCCTATATCAAATGTAGATTGTAGAGTGTAGCCCACGTAATGTTATAAATATACAGGCACCAATTATTGTTATCTTGTCTATAGTCAAATTTAATCTATCTGCCCCGACATTTATTTCAATGTATTGATGTGCCTTTACATTCGTATCACAATGACTGCAGCCGCTTGATTCGATTAGGCCTAGGCCTACTTTTGATTAAATTAGATAAAGATTTGGTTACATTGTTATCATTGCATTGTAATTATCGGGGAAGATAGATTAGATCTGACGATTATGTAGGCCTATATATATGTTCAAAGTCCCTAATATGGAGCGTTTTACAAGTTTTTCGAGTAGTTTTATTTGAGGTAATCAATTAAACGTCAAAAGGCGCAATACCTGCATATTGTATTCAACCGACTTCGCTACCAACCGTCAATCGTCAGCTAACATAACTTATTCTTACTAGTAACAGTTTCTGATAATAATTTTCTGTGTAATATTTAATAAGACATGTCCAGATTGTGTGTTATGCTTTCTTTTGGCGACGGCTCAGTTGCTGAGTCGTCACAGTCAGTTGGAGCAGTCAGGGACGAAGGCGCAGCTCTCGCTCATCACCATCCTCTCTCTCACACAGATCACCGAACTGAAGCTGCTGCTGGATATCGGTCGTCATGGCAACCGTTTCTATGACATGATTCTGGCGATGCTCTTCGTCTCCATCTGTGTCGAGGTCTTCACCGGCGTCATCGTCATCTACATCGGCAACCTCAACTACTACCAACCGTCGGATGGCAGCACCGGCGTCTGTCGCCGGATGTTCAACTGCCTGTTCCGCCGCCGCAGCGGCACCACCTCTCCCACCACAACCACGACCACCCTCTCCACCGCCAGCAAGACCTACCAGTCGCTCGGGACCAGAAGAAGCGGTCGGACCCACCACCAGCGCGGTGGTCCCATCTCCCGCCAGGCGGATGCCGGTCTGTTGGGAGTGAGCACTGATCAGCGGTTGGCGGCGGAAGTGCTTCCGGAGGAACAGATGACAACGTCTGTCAGTTCGTTCCAGCCTGGTTCTGCGTTCGAGTGCCTCGTCGAGCTGGATCGGGCTGACTTCAGCGCAAAGGATGCAAGGATGCGGAGCGCCGATGCCTCCCTCAGCATCTCAACGGCAGCCGGGTATGTGAAGGCCGTCGAGGAGGCAACGAAGAGATGCCCCGGAAGCAGCGAACTGCGCGAGGAATTGACCAGGGCGCAGAAGGCCCTCAGTTCCGCCCTTCAGGACAAGGCGAGCGCCGAGGCCGATGAAAGGCTCTTCGAGGCGCAACTGAACCGTGCCTTCTGCCTCAAGGAAATCTTCGAGGACCAGCAGGAGAGGAAGACCTTCCGGAAGCTGTCCTTCTGGCAGCACCTCGCCACTTATCTTCTTTACTTCGTTATGCTGCTCAATATCTTCATCGCGACGTTCGGCATCTCGAGTGGCGCAGCCGTTGTTCTCAACGCCGATGACGAGAGGGTCGCTGCGCCACCTGGCGTATCCCCCAACTACCACTCGGCCACACAGCCCAAAGAGAATCTGACTGCCATGCAAATCGACTGACAATGCCACCTGTTCAAATTCGACCAACCGACAGTGCATGGAATCTCAGATGTAGAGGAAGCCAGGAACTTTCATCAACTTTGAGTTCATGGAGTCCATTAAAATTCCGTCAGTAAGTAGAATAGAGTGACCTTGGGGTCCATTTGAATGAGATAATGAGCCAAGAATCCGCATTCGGTTGTTATGACTAAGGATTCGCTTTTGCTGAACGGACACCGTGCAACGATCGGACTCATGGGCAAACTGTAAGCGAACGTCCCTAGTCTCTTACATTATGATATACTGGTTTCGCATACAGGATTTGTTCGTTGTTGGTTTAAGGGCCTTTTGTTTGATTAGGAATACGGAAGCTTTACATTACTTTGATCGAAGGACCTATATATAACGCTGGGATGATCACGTGTTCAGCGGATTCAGTTGAGCATGTGAACAGAGAAGTCAAGTGACATGGTCTCCCTTACAGACCGTTTAATGCTTTCTTTTCTTCTGATATTGCTAATGAAATCGTTGATGAACTTAAGTGCAGTGGATGAGACAATTCAGGCTCAGGTAGACATTCACCTTCGACACGACCTCAATCGATTTTAACGACTCTAAGGGGAAGCAGTTAAGTATACTATAATGTGCGATTTGATTTTGTCTGTGTTGAATGTTTAATACCTCATGCTATGAATATAACTGTTCTGATTCTACTTTACGAGAGAGGATCGACTCATCGGCATATATATATATATATATTATATATATATATATATGTAACAAGCGGGAGGTAGGGGCACCGGCCCCCAGTTTCAAAACTGGGGCAAAGCCCCCCCCCCCGTTTTAATGCTCACAGTGCCACTCATGCTCTCCAAATCGGTTCTTTTTCATGTTTCTCCAATGGATTTCTAAGATGACTTTTGTTAAGATAATTTGTACACCCAATTTTTCGAATTTCTGGGGGAAAAATTAAAAAAGTGGGGGGTTGGGGCATAAAATTTTTTATTGCGCTTCGCGCAAAATTTTACAACTGATGCCCCCACTTTTCAAAACCTTGTTACACCTCTGATATATATATTTGGCCGATTGGCTAGAGCGGTCGGCCCGCAACGCTCAGTGAGCGCTGAGTGTGCAGGTTCGACCCTCGTCCGAGGCGTCACTGACTCATTGCGTAATTAAGGACCTCGACCAAAGTCCTTCGCGCAGAATTGCTCTGAATTACAACTGCAGTTGTACCGTCGAGGTGTGTGCACTTCTGAGCAAAAACTTCCAGTTGTATCGTAGGCCTATAGGAAACAGGTCAGGTTTGTTACTATTTCTTTGATAGGCCCTATAGTAAGACCACTGAATGCCTGACCGACACATAGGCCTACACATGACTGCACTCAATTCTAACCCATTACAACTCGCCGCAACTGCACACTTTGCTTCATTCGCAGCACGGCATAACTGGTCTTATAGGCTTATAATTATTATTTTTTCAACTCAGTTAGTTTTTTAAACTTTATTTTGATCATCTTGTTGTTGTTATTATTATTATCATTATCACTACTATTTATATAATAATAATAATAACAATAACAGCAGTAATAATAATAATAATAATAATAATAATAATAATAATTAATAATAATAATAATAATAATAATAATGATAATAATAACAGCAATAATAGTAATAATAATAATAATAAATAATTAATAAATAAATAATAAATAATGAAAACAAATACGCCTTAGCCAGACTAGGATCCTTCTTCGGCCCACTCCAGGTGGGCATTGCAACACCGGGCGGCAGTGAAGCAGCGGTTCACTCTGCAAGAAGCTTCGTCAAGGATATGCCGTGGGATCACGTTTTTGTGAAGCTGGACTTTGCCAATGCATTCAATACCTTACGAAGAGATGTCATGCTGCGGGCAGTTTATGACACAATACCTGAGCTACACGCGTTCATCCATCAAGCTTACTCGGCAGAGTCCATACTACAGTTTGGTTCCTTTGTGGCGCAGTCTCAGATGGGTCCTCAACAGAGGGATCCGTTGGGCCCGCTGCTATTTTGTCTACCGCTACAGTCGACTCTCCAATCGCTCCGCTCCGGGTTCAGACTGGGCTACCTTGACGACATCTCGCTTGGGGGCAGGAAGGAGGAGGTGCAGCAGGACCTAGCCGCAATCAATGAACTTGAGTATTCGCACGGCATTCGGCTGAACAGAAACAAATGTGAATACTGTTCTGAAATCGAACTAACGGACTTGGAATTTGAAGACTTCCGGAGGATGAAGCGTGATTCATTGATTCTTCTTGGCGCTCCGCTGTTCAAGGGACAAGCGCTGGATGAAGTCCTTCTCAAACATAGCGATTCTCTGGAATTGGCTTTGAAGGACTTGACCTGCCTCCAGGCTCAGGCCGCACTTAAGATGCTACGCTCCTGCTTCGGGGCGGCGAAACTGATCTACCTCCTACGTGCAGCCCCCTGCTGGGGACACCCCCTTCTAGAGAAGATGGACGACCAAATGCGAGTTGGATTAGAAAACATCCTTAACATCAAGCTCACCGATATACAATGGAAATAGGCCACACTCCCGATAAAAGACGGCAGATTAGGAATTAGACGGGTGTCGATGCTGGCATCTTCAGCTTATATAGCCTCAGCTGCATCGACCAGGTCGCTCGTTGCCGCTGTTCTCGACTCGGAGGATTGGATCGACGATCATAAGGAAGAAATCCTCGAGGCCCGCACACCAACACTCCCGGATGGTGAGGTATCGGCCTTGACCAGTCAGAAGGTCTGGGACAGACCCTTGATTAACATCGACAAAGCTGCAGTGTTGTCTTCCAGTAATGACCCACTCAGCCGGGCAAGGCTGGGCGTGATGACATCACCCCACTCTGGAGGTTGGATCTTGACTGTTCCCGTCATCTCTTTTGGGTTAGGTCTGAGCAATGAGGCCGTGAGGGTGGCGGTGGGCTTTCGCCTGGGACTCAACATCTGTGCGCCGCATCAATGTCAGTGTGGAGAAACCGCTGACCCGGGAGGACATCGCAGTCTTGTTTGCAGACATTTGACAGGAAGAGCAGCCCGACACTGCGCCTTGAATGATATTGTCTGGAGAGCCCTTTTAAAGGCAAACGTTCCATCCTCGAAGGAGCCACAAGGTTTGATCCGGAGCGACGGAAAGAGACCGAATGGAGCGACACTCATCCCGTGGGCAAGAGGCAAATACATCGCTTTGGATGCAACAACTATCCACACGTGCGCCGCCTCATACATCCACCTGTCTTCGGCAGTGCCTGGTCTGAACATGCCGCGGACCGAAAGTGTTCCAAGTATTCTACTCTTCCCACCACACATGACTTCGTTCCCTTGGCATTCGAATCACTGGGACCCATCAGTCGCGCTGGACGCGAGTTCTTGACGGAGTTGGGTCGCCGCATGACCGCCGTATCAGGAGATCCTATGGAGACCGTGCACTTGTTTCAACGTCTCTCCATTTGCACTCAAAGATTCAACGCCGTAGCGTTCAGAGGCACGTTCAAACAGCCCACAGGGATCGTCAATTAAAGAACTGTCAGTCATAATAATATTTATACAATATGTATAATAATAATAATAATAATAATAATAATAATAATAATAATAATAATAATAATAATAAAAATAATAATAATGATAAGAATAATAATAATACAATCTAACTTCAATGTTATACTGGCTTAGTTATGATTTCAATGAATATAGGATCGATTGGATGTAGTCATGACTAATTATTTTGGTTGAAATAAGTGCACGTTTCTAATTGGACATTGCATTTTTCATATAATAATAATAATAATAATAATAATAATAATAATAATAGTAATAATAATTGTCATCATTGTCATCATAATCGCCATCGTCATCACCACCACCATCAGTGTTAGGTGTATCATAATTATTATATTATTTTTTACTAATAATCTTCGTTTATTTATTTAAAACGGACACACCGCAGTATGATCACAAGCAGAGTAGCCTATGGATAATTGACACGTTATTACAGAAGTCAAGATTAACAGTTATTGTAGGCCTACCACAGACAATGCAAGCACTCGTCTGTCATACATCTCATCTAGCCAACGCCGCCTAGCGAATGGAAGAGGTAGTCAACCTCATGGTGCTACAGGAATCGATCTTGCTTCCTTATTAATTACTGACTGGGGAACCCGACGTTGCACGGGTTGAGACAGGTTTTGGCCGTGGAGAGCAGGAAGACGGTGACCGCGGGGTTCAACATCCCCTCTACTGGGTGTCCCAGGTGATACCCGAACGAACGGCGAAGGTTTCGAGTGAATAGCTGTAAAACTGTGGAAATGCATAAACGGAATTGTGCATATACACTGATGCATACAAAGTACATACCCACTGTGCAAACGATGGCCAACTACTGCTACCTGTCCCATATCTCCCAAGCCGTAAAAGAAGAAGAGATGTGGCAGACAGATATCACGTGCACATGTCGGCAAATGTACAGGTGTTTCGTCGACACGATCCTGGCGACTGAAAAATAAAACTTTCCTTGGGGGTCCTGAGACAGGTTTTTGGCACAATTTTAAGATGGCTTTTGTTACATAGCTAACTGGACGTATGATGATATTTACTGCAGTTCTTGGAATGGATAAAGGCAATTATCAGCTGAATCACAACTATTAAAGTGCTAACTAACATTGAATAGATATAAAAGTTTCAAATTGGGCAAAACAACTATGTCGATTGTGCGTCTTTTACTGTGCTTTACAGACTGGGGTGGAGTAGGGAGGTAGGTAGCATATTTGTTATATAATATAGGGGTGGGGGTCACCGCTGCTGTTAAATAACGTTATTAGGGGTAGGGGTGGGTCAAAAATTGAGATTTTATACGTTATATAATATGTGAACGGCCCCTAACGACCAACAGATGACGAATACCATTTCTACGTCCTCCTTATAAGTACCTCGACGAATATATGGACGTGCGTCATATCCACAAGTGAGGGATCGACTACGCGTTGACATCGTTTCCGTCGTTGCATGTGGTATGTCAACAGTCGTCGCTCGAGCTATAGGTTTATCAGTTTGACGTAACTTGGGTTACTTGGCCTAGAGACTCTGCTGATATTCTGGAAACCGGACTCTGATCTCCCACGGATTATCCCTTAATTTGATGAAGCGCTCGATCGTGAATAAGCTGGTGCCCTGCGCTTGGCTTTCAAGTGATGCTTTAGAAGTGTGGAGATTAAAATTACGATGTATATTTTTTTGCATAAGTGCTCTATGCCACAGTCGTCTACCTATATAAAGAGGTCGTTGTCGACTACTCCACAAAACTCCTCCACTGTTTGGACTTTGACAGTGCCAGTCCCAAGCATGGAGAAAGGAGGAGGGCGACACCAAATCATCTCCGATAGGAACGGCGTCGTTAAAAAAATCAACACACCACTCTACGAATCTAAGATCTTTGCTACCACTATTTTGATTCGCTGTTGGCGCCATCTGGCGATTGTTAAGAATAAACAAACTCAAGGTGTCATCATAATAAGAAACGACGTAAACAAATGAATGCCCTCTAAAACAATGGATCTTAATGTTAGAAATTGCTCGTTTGGCCAAGAAGCAAGTGATTAACGGAAGATAAGTTCTCTCAGTATCCGATTTCCCACAACGTGCTTTAAAATTACTGTGTTGTGGCTGTAGTTATTGAAATCATTACGACCGCTATGACTGTAAATACAGTAAGCCGGACGTTTTGTTTACATGGGCGGCCTTGATTAGCCTACAGGTAAAAGAGACGACCTATTTAACTGTTATAAATTATAATTGGCAACTTTAAGAAGCACGGTATTGTTAATGCAAGCATAATCTATATCCTACTGATGGATGTAGAACGGTTGTAATGTAAAATTGTACATCATAATGTAATGCGATTGTGCTTGCTAATGCAAAAATAATTATTCAGGGTGTGGTCTGCAGAAGATGCATATTAATCAGCTTTTGTAGACCACACCCTGAATAATTATCTTCAAAACACTAGGTATTGTCTGTATTCCCGCTTTAGATTACCTCTATGTTTTGACGGCAATTCGGGATGCTTTGAATAGATGTTTTGGATTTACTCTGAAGGTAACAGTTGAGTTTAAGAAAACGATTTGACAAATAGTGCAATTTATGCTGCAATTAACGGATGACTCACCAGCTAAATTTAAATCACTATTAACTACAAAAGAAGCCACTGCTGTTTAGGTTTCATTGTTCATGAGACTGTTAAATGTGGCTGCAGTTCCCAGAATTCCACTTGAGACCCAGGTAGTGTTCTTTATATTTTGTGTGTGGTGGGCCACAATTGTATGCTGCAGTGTAGCTCAAGGAAACACAAACTCTGGTTGAATTAAGCTTTCTATACTCACTAATCGTCAGCTCTGTATTTCTTCTACTCAAAAGTTGTCACCACCCTGGTCTACCTGGGTGACTGGATGGTCATATCACACTCTGTTTTGTCCCAAATTCACTAAGCATTTGAAGTTGTCTGAACAAGCCATATTCCATATTATAACCAACTACTGCTAGTTTTGACCTCCTTAACCACTTATGACACTCAGCAAATATAAGCTGCATTAATGTATGATTCCTCCTCAGGCTTTCAATTCAAAACCTAAGGTCTACTTGTTGATAGAAGTTTTCTATGAGCCATCGATGATCCACTTCATTCTATTTTTCTCATCCTAATTATAGACTACCATAACAGCTCTTCTCTTTCATTTGCTATTTGATCTGATCGCCTGATAAATAGCCTGTTTTTGTATGCTATTAATGAACGGCACCTCTTGCTAGATCCCGTGCTGTTGTATAGGCTGGTACACTGCAATACAACTGCCTTGGATATTGCCCTGCTTTCAACGGTTCCCAGAGCCTGGAAGTGCAAACGCCTCAATGGCACAAATGCAGTTACGCTACAGAGCAATTGTACAATGTACGTGAAGGACTTGACCCAGGTCCCTATACAAAAACTGCCTCGGGTGAAGGTCGATCTCATACTCTCCAGTCTACAGGCTCATCGCTCTAACCATTGGGTCACTGATGGCTTTATACTTTATGAATTTTTTAGCATATGATTACAAGTGCACTTGCAATAGTTTTCTTCTTTTGTGTGAATTTTTATTGTAGATCCTAGACGTGTGTGGCACGGTGGTTGATTGGTTAGAGCAGTCGGCCCATAAGTGCGGGTTCTACCCTCTTCCAGGGAATCACTGTGTAGGGACCTTGAGCAAGTCCTTCGTGCACAATCGTTCTGCAGTACAACTGGAATTGCGCCGTCGAGGCGTGTGTGTGCACTTCTGAGCAAAAAATGTTGGAAGAAGGACGATATCAAATTTCAGTTGTATTGTACATATTAGCAGAATTAATGGTTGTATGTACTTTCAACATATGGCTATGAGACGATCGGAGAGTTTTCCAGCAAGGTCGAATCGACTGACGAGACAGGGCACTAGACTGGGTCGATGGCCAACTATCAAAAGGTAATTAGGACACAAGTGACTTTCTTAGACAACTTCAGCTTCTTTAATTTTTCCAAGCTTACCGTCCTTTCATTTTCATTGTGGCTTTCTTCTTGTTTGCTCTTTGTTTTAGATATTATTGTTGTTGCCCTCTGAGATATCATGTTGCTGCTCACTCTGCCTATGTCACTGATTGGAAGTGTACCTTCGTTCGGTCATCTAAATTCATATAGAGGGGAGGCAATAGATGATGCGTTATCTTCACACCTTACATGCTGTCATACATAATTCATTCCCTTATCTATGCCAGGGTGGAATTTGGTAATGCTATCTTTGCTTGACTTTCACTAGCTATTATATTGACGTTTTCATCTGGTCTTGATACCGCTGTCCATCTTATTGAAGGTGTCCCCAAGTCTCCTTGGCCACATAGCTTCCTTTATGCTGGATACTTTGCACTGACCAGGAGCGTCTGCAGTTTAAGATCCTAACCCTTGCTCGCAATTGTCTCGTTGGCTTTCCTCCATTGTTGGTTAGGTGCCATTGAACTCATTGTTGTCCCTCATATGCAAACTGCTGCTGAAGTATACTCCTGAAGCTTTGTTTACATTTGACCCAACAGCTGGAATTGACTTTCTTGAGAGCTGTAGCATGAGCTTCATAGATTGTCCATTCCACAGTTTCACAAGGACCTGAAGTTAGTGTTAGATGACAGTGATTGTAGTGGTTCGTGCCTGATGTGCCAAGGATGAGCTGTTGTTGTTGAAGTGGTACATTTAAATGTCAGATTACAAGTGCAGTAACAGTTTCACAGTGCATTCTTTTCCTCTGTTTGTGTGTGTGTGATCACTGTCTATACAGAAATGTGGCCGATGGTTTGGCCGAGTTTTTTGGGATTGCAATTGATCCTGGTGAGGACAACGAGAGACTCCTGCAGAAATGGAAAGAAAGATCTCAGCAAATGTATGCAAACAATGTCGTCTTCGGAAGCCAGAAGACGCAGCCCACTCCGTTTGAGCCTTCGTATTCACCTGGCCAAACGAGTCCTGTGGAGGTATTTGATGAGGGATATTCTGCACCATCTCAGGGACATGATCAGGCAGACTCTGGCTTCCATGCCTTCACTTATCCTCGAAGTCGAATTGCCAGACCTCAGAGGTTCGTGTTTGACCTTAGTATTAGAATTTGATATTGACGCCAATGAAAAAGTTGTATATATTGCTTGAAGAGATACTAATAAGATACTAATGAGTTACTAATGATATACTAGCAAGAAGTTTGTGCTTTGTGCTTGCCCACACTATTTCTAAGGTTCATTTGCAATAAAGGGTTCTTCAATTTAGAAACATTGTTCATACATAAACACTGAGAGGTGGCTGTAGGGTAAATGTCCATGGTCCTTAGAATTTTTGATGGGCCTTGCCATCAACCTATGAAAAATGTTAGAATCGTTTAAACAGAGTTGACGATATATAGATTTCCTAGATATAATATAACTGACATTTAACTACAATCAGTTTCAATTTCCAGCATGTGAGTATTACAGCTCTTTTCTTTTTTGCTATAGACTACACTCACTTCCGTCTATTAGGCTCGTGACTGGTCTGCCTAGGGGCCCAGAATTTCTCAGCATCGGGGCCCAGAATTTCTGTTGGTGTGCCTGTGCTCTGATAAATAGAAAAATCCTAGGCCCCATTTGGATGAACACCCGTCCAGAGTTCCCATTGAGAGCTGATTATTGAAACAATGTTCAGAGTTTATTCCTGGATTGTGTGGCCTTGACCTTGGGAAGTTAATAGTCAGAGTATTAACATTTTTGTTAATCATTCTGATAAAAATTATTTCTTTTTAGCTTTCGTTCGCTGAGTCGTTTGCGTTCAATACCCGAGAAGACATACCGACCTCCAAAGCAGGAGTCTGTGGCGAAGATGGCTTACGATGGAATTATTTATATGACAGGTGGCCGGGTAAGTGTCTACAAAAGATGATTCTGCATTATAAAATAGCTGTAGACTAAAATATGAAAGGTAATTGTTATTAGAGGTTAATGTTGTTAGGCTTTAAGATCAACTAATCGTATTAAACAAACTGTCGTTTGAACTGCAAGTTCATCATTTGGCAAGCTCAAACAACATAATAGTCTCCAATGACGAGCTACTGTGGACATGTGGGTCAACTGTTGAATTTGTATCCACTAATGCCATATTCAGAGTTCATGGGCTAGACACCATCAAGGATGAGCAATGACGGTAGATCAATTCATTGTGGGCATCTGGGTAATTCAATATTTATTGATTCTAAATGCAAAACTTTCAATTTTTTGGCTAAGCTACCTCTGGACGCCCTCTCCGCTTTTTAGACCATTATGACCTTCTAGTACCTCGGTCTAGAACTGCCACAGCTCAGCATCATGCCTATGCCTCTGCTGGCCCTTTGCTATGGAACAGCTTTCCTGTTGTGACTCATGCTGCAATCTTATCTAGTAGCACAACTGTTTCTGCTTGTTCTCTTAAGACTTTTCTTTTCACTAGGGGTCCTTCGCATTGGGAACGCCTCTGATTAGGTTGTACTGTGAGAGGTGCTTTATAAAGCCGTGAATAGAATAGAATAGAATAGAATTTTTGGAAAATATTACCGTAATTCATTTCATTGCTTTTATTGACTGACGTTGTCTGTTTATCTTTAAGCCTTTCTTACGATTTTGTGTTGTCGGTTTCAGCGTCCAAAGCCAGAAACACTCTCACTGCATAGAAAACGCAGTTTCAAGCGCAGTCATCTGGTATTAACAATGATCGTTAGAATTTGTCTGTAACCCATAATAATGAATATTATATGAAATATTGCAAGCAATCTTTGTCTGCCTCTTTTATGTGACATGGAGTAATATATTTTAAATGTCATTGGTCATATTTTCGTATGAACGAGCGATTTTTCTTTAGTCCAGGTACTCTAGATCAACGTTCTTCTACCTTTTCACACCTGCAGACTGGCCAAAATAGGAGAAATATGTCGCAGACCGGCTGATGACTGATACAGAAATAAATACCAATTAATGTAACTTCATTTGACAAAATTTCAGAACATACCACGCAAAGGCCGTGGTCATGGTTCACTGTCGAGGGCTACAATGAAACCAAGCTTTAAATACTCCTTATCGTACTGCATAACAAAGTTACCTTTTCTTTTTTTGGTTGGTATTGCACCTTCAGAAATGTCGACATATTTCTTTCTCTTGGTTTCTTCTAAACTTGAAGCACTAATGCTTGGCAATAGCCTATTGTCGTTATCATCACCGCTTCTCTCCTAAATATTTTGTCCTTCCCTCGACCAATAAAGGCTAAGAGGTTTTGCTATTTGTCTTTTTTGTCTTCATTTTGTATGGTTTCAAATTTTATGGAAGAAGTAACTTGCTTTCTTAAATACCATAGTACAATACTATAAAAACAAGGGTCAACTCGTGACGATTCAAATTTATAAAAAAACATAGATAAGTAAAATGGTATTGCAGGAAAATTGAATTTTTAGAATAATTATCCTGAAATTGCTCTTTGTCTTGAAATATCTCGCGGACAGGCAGAAAATTTCTGCGGGCCGGCACCGGTCCGTGGACCACAGGTTGAAGAACACTGCTCTAGATGTTTTTATGCAAATCAGATCACACTTGATAATTATTATTATTGCTCCCTTGCAGATTTATTAAACTGTAAAATAAAATTAAAAAATTAATTTAATGTCATTGATCACTGATTTTTAAGTGAGTATGATTGTTCGTTCATAGAGCAAATGCTTGTTATAGCAACATCATTTTTAAATTGATCGTTATGAACATGAATAAACAATAGCAATACAGGTGTGGGCCATTTTGTAAGTAGTAAAGTAACAGTAAAAACGCGATCACTCTGATCGCGTTTTTATTGTTACTTTAAATTTAAATTTTACTTACAAACTGGCCCACACCTGTATTGCTATTGTTTATTCATTTAAGCATTTGCTCTACCAAGTCAATTCAATAATCACCTGTGTGGTGACGTGGTAAACAAAGAGCAAATGGCAACAGTTGAAAATGAAATGGTCCTCATTCTTTTTTGCCAGTTGTCCAACTTTGTTGTGTTTCATGGTGCCAAATAAAGATTTAACTTAATGTTATATTACTGTGTTTTAAATATATAGAGCTAACCGATTTATTAAACTGTAAAATAAAATTAAAAAATTAATTTAATGTCATTGATCACTGATTTTTAAGTGCACACATTTGAAATATTATACATTTTCCCGCATTTGTTGAAAATGATGAATTTTTAAGTACTATTTCATGGACTTGTGACCATAGCTCTGCCATTTTAAGAACCACTGATCAAACAGCCTTCTTTGTAATTACGTATTGATTGTCTGAGTATGATTGTTAAATTCTTACAGCAATTATGTTGTCTAAGTTGTCTTTAGGTAGAGTTCGAACTGGTTCCACTTCACTGCCTCGTTACGAACGTTTCTTTGATGTGCCTGTGCCAACCAGTCTGAAGCCAGCAGTGCGGTCTAAGACGCTTCCTTCAGCTGCTGCATCTCGTGCCAAGCTCAAGAAGCGTGCGAGAGAGAAGGCATCACCGGAAGATGATGAGCCTGATTTTGTTTTTCATTTGTTTCAAGAATCAGTGCAGAGACGCAAGAAGGTGGAAAGGAAGTAAGGATTCTTTGTCATTTAAAAGAATTGCTTCACTGTTCGCTTTATAGATTCAACTGCTGGTAAAACTTGCTTCATTTAAAATTGTTTTCTAAGGTGATCTGATTGTCACGAATAACTGCCACAATAAAAACTGACTAGCAATTACATTTGGGCTGGTTTAAGATTAAGTTCTTAATTTTATGGTGTACTCTCTCTTGCTGGGCTTGTAACTCAACCGTTTAATTGTGCAATAATTCTACAGACGAGGGTGCATTGGAGTAGAACTGCAAAACATCTGTGTGCATGGTTTGGAATCCATGACTACTGGCATTATATTCTACCATTCTTAATGAATCCTAGGCTACCAATGACCTCATTACTATGCTGTACTTTATGACAGTGCCATAATGAGAGTCCAGTTTATTTCAGTCAATATTATGATATATAATGTGATATGGGAGTATTGCATGTGCGAATGGCTGCCATTTCTGGTACAATCTCTACACTTGAGATTTGCTGTGAATCACTTTTGGAATGAAAAGTCAGTAATGACAGTAGCAATTTGAACTTGCACGTATAAATTACGAGTGTTTTGTCGTATAGTTTTCCTAATAGATAGCCTTTATTTCAGGGTGTCACAGCATGGCCTTGTCATTGAAGTGCCATCCACAACCGAAGTGCCTCCATCATCATCAGCCGACGAACAAGAGAATTTAGGTGCAGGGATGAAGAGAATTGCCGGTGCCATTCTGAACGAAGTCCTCGATAACACAGATCGCAAGATTGGAGTTGGCTTCATTGGTCGACTGTTGAACTGGGACCAACGGACTTCTCAGATTGATGACAATGTCAAGGAACAGATGGACAGAATTGCTTCCAATGAGCACAGGTGGTTGTTGATGAATGCTGCTCTGACCACCTGCGTGCATATGCCGAGACCAAGAAAATAATGTCGGTTACTCTTCATGACCATGGCTGTCTTAGGACTAGCTCAGAATGGCTCTTGTCCTTCTTCTTCTTCTTATTTTTTTGTCAGCCCTGCAGATCCATTCTCCCATTTAAAAAAAATTATAACTCTTGTTGACACACCATTGATAAATCATTCACAGCGACTCTCGCACGTACGCATGACATCCTCGTCATGGATGCATCGTTAAATCAACTTATCATGATCCTCGCACATATCTTCCATTTTCAGGTATCTCTAACACTTCTTGGTATTTCATCACAGCTAGAATTTTCTGACTGATGATCTATCAAACACAGTGGCTTGTGCACTTCTTAGCTCTTGATTAGATTATTGGAATGCAATGCTATGTGGTATGTACTCTTCTACTCTAAAACAGCTCCAGGTGCCTCAAAATCTCTCTTATGTTCATACTTGTTGTCATTCAGTTGTCAATACTAAATGCATTGAATTGGGTTCCTGTTGAATTGTGCTGTAAGCTTAAAAAATTGCGTGCTTATTCTTTACGGGCCAAAATACCAGCCATCTATCATATCCCTAGATCACTTCCAATCATTTTGGCTATTTCCTTATGTCTTATAATTTTTTTGATCCTGCTGTATACACTTTTCATTTAACAAGGCAACTTCTATGTTTCGAGCTCTTTTCAACATTTTATTTAGGTACTTTCTTAAAGCATTTTGATCTTTCACAATTCTGCTCACTTTGATCCATTAACTGATATTATCGTATTTTATCGTGCACTGAATAAAAATTCAGAGATCATTTTGTGCTAATATAATTCTGTTATTTTAGGCCTTTTTTCACGTACTGGGTGACCCTCGTCCAAATCATCTGTTTCATTGTTGCGGTCTCTGTCTATGGAGTGTCTACCATTGGAGTATCTGAGACCAAAGTTGAAGCGGAAGTGAGTTCTTGCTGGGTCTAGGTTTTTTCATTTTCTGTTTTAAAATGAAGCCAATTTTTAATTTACTTTTTTGTGTGCAAAGATTGACAAGTTCTTTATGGTGGATGGTCAATGTAATCCAAAAGCCCTGACTTATTTTGTCAGAGAAGATGGAACGAAATCCAAGCTTTTGTTCTGTTCATTCATTCATTTATTCATTCATTCATTCATTCATTCATTCATTCATTCATTTGCAGTATTTATGTAGTACCCATTCAAGGAATCTTGACTAATTTTATCACAGCAGTTGTCACTCAATTCGATGTCTTTGTATTGTGCAAGTGGCCATTCATTAATTCATTAATTCATTAATTCATTAATTCATTAATTCATTAATTCATTGTTAGCATTTATATAATGCCCCTTCAAGAAATTTACTCAGGAGCGCTCCCAACCCAGCCATTGTTAGAGGCCTCACTTGCATAATTTTAAGATTTAAATTTTCAAGCTGTCTGTATAAGTGAAATATTGTATGAATGAATTGGCAAGTCAAGGAGAAATGATGGAACTTGACAGGAAACCAATGCAGTTGTATTGAATTCTATGCGAGATATACAACAATATTTTTATTTACTAGTTAATTTAATAAGGATGAAATATAGGTCGCTTGTAGGTTCATTATTATTACTGGTTCAAAAACTGCTTTGAGTAACTTAGAATTACATTAATTGATGCTTGAAGATGATTTGTTTTCTTAGGTACTGACAAAAAGGTTATCGATTGAGAGAGTTTTCTATATCGAAGAAGACAATATGTGGATTGGGCCAAGACAGGTGCGTTGGCAACTTCACATTTTGAAGGTGTCTGATAAGTTTTTCTAAACTTCTAGGGTAGTGAAAAGCTCAGACACTCTAACTCAGAAAGATGCCGGTAGATGCACATCAAATGTAATCAGGCTGTAGGTGACAACAAATATAGATTTCAATTGGTAATTTGCTGCAGTATGGAGCACTGGACATCACCGTGGAATGTATTTATAGTCAGCAGGAGATGTAGAAGATGATCATGCAAATGAAAATAGACTCACCTACATATTCTCAACATGTTTTGCTATCTTAGGCAAGCACAACTCCTCAGGAGGTAGAGAATTATAAAGAATCTGTTGGCACATAAATTATGAAATGTTCTTGCCCATAAATTGTGAAATGTTCTTGCACATAAATTGTCAAATGTTCTTGCTCTGTTTACCGTTTTGCCTAGGCCGACCTGATTCACTTGGGTGCCAGATATTCGCCATGCATGCGCAAAGATACGAACGTAGAGGTGGCGTTGTGGCAGGACCGACAGCAAGAGAATGCGTCAGCATGTTGCATTCTTAATGATGGATCTGGTTGCTACCAATCAGACCAAGCGTCATGCTCGGTAAGAACTGCTCCCATTTCGATCATCCATTTGGGTTGAGTTGAAGTCCTCATAATGGTAAAATGTTGTAATACTTGACAATTCGTTAATGAACTAGGCTTTAATATTCATGATGCTATTTTTAGATGGTCAATTAGATGGTTAATATAGATTGCCCCAGATTTACATTTCTCTGTGCAACTTATTTCATGTTTATCCTTTTTTATGTAGCACCTTTCAAGGTTTTATTGAAGATGTGTTGTCTCTGCCGGCCTGAACGGTGTTGAAGCTCATTTGGAGCAGAGTTCATTAGCAGACACAGTGCTCAGATAATATATTTAAAAGAGTCACCATCCGGGCAGGGGCTCCTTCACACATGTAGACCCAAATGAATTGTGGTAAAAATTATGTTCAATCTGTTTATATATGTGGATATCTTGAGCAAAAGTTGTATTATCATTGTTAAATAACTTTCCACATTAGCCATTAAGCATTCAGTATTTACTCATTTATCCTTTTGAGCATCTATCTGATTTTCCATGGTAATAGATTCTGTTGCAAGAAGTGAATCTATATTTTGGGGCAAGGTATAGGGTCAGTATACGTAATGCCAGGTCTTGTCTTTGATTCTGTAGAGAACTCTGGCCACTTGGCAGAAGTGGAATGGTTCGAGTGATTCTCAGTTTCGATTTTCTGGTTCGGTCTGTGGACAAGATCAAAGGTAAAAGAGACATTTCGGAAGAGTTCATCAACTACAGTTAAATTAAGCCTGAATGTTTTTCCTATATACATAGATAAACTTCATAAGGACCGGATGGATGTATCAGTGAATGCATGGTACCAGTGCAACTGAAAAATTCACTTCATGAGATGTTTGACCCCTTTAGCGGCAAACCCAATTATATTCGTCTTTAATAACCAACCATTAGACGGCAAACTCGAATATAATTGTCCAATTGATTATACATACATACAGAAATAAATACATACATACGTACGTACATGCATACATACATATATGCATATATATATATATATATATATATATATATATAGGCCTACATAAATTATACACATATTTATACATACTTAAACTACATATATAGATATACATATATATATATACCTATATATATATATACATATATATATATACTCATGTATACAAATATATACATATATGCATTTATACATATATACATACATATGTATATACATATATACATATCTACATATATATATATATACATATACATACATACATATGCATGAATGTGTATATATATAATTAAACATATATATATACATGTATATGCATATATATACATAAATTAATTACATGCATATGCATATATATATCCATATACATACATATATATATACATATATGCATATATACGTGGATTTTTATATTTATATATACATATATACATATGTGCACACATATATACATACATATATATACCTATATCCATATATACATATATATTTACATACATACATACATATATACATATAAACATACATATATACATATATACATACATATAAACATGCATGTATACATATATACATACATATATACATACGTACATGCATAGATATGCAAATATAAAATTTGCTTACCATATAAGGGTAGGTTTTAAAAATTTTACTGGAAGCTAAAGGGGTTAAATCTTGAGGATGATAACGGTGACAGTTATCACTTAAGTCAATAGAGTGCACATCTGTCATTTGTATTGACCAGAGATGGAGTGTAGCAGATTGACTTTGTAGTGTTTGATCAGATGTAGCACTAATCTTGCTGGATAAAATGCTATGGCAGCAGTTGGAAATGCTATAGTGCTATAGCACTCAGTTGATGCAATTTCATCACAGTGCTTTTGAAGTGCTAACTATAACTCTCTGGTCTTTCTTGCTCTTTTATGCCCAGTTGATCATCTCAAATTAATGGCACTTCTGGTTCATAAGACGTTTAGTGTGCGTTAAATCCAATGATATTTTCCTCCAAAGCGCAGACTGTTGTTCGTTAGGTTATATAAATGAGTCTATATTGTTTGTTTGCTAGGTTCTGCTTGAATCCTCAATCTCTTTCGCCATTTGAGTGGCCAGACGATATCACCAACTGGCCAGTAAGTTTTCATTGAAGATGAGTCTAAACTTTCATTTCATCTGTACATCTAATATTTCATTAAATCTGTGCAACCTTTATTCTATTTCTTGTGTTTTATTTTAATCTTTCATTTACACACAAATAATTAGTGTAGATAATGACGCCATATTATTAGTTTGTCTTTATTGAGTCTAATGATGTGTGATATGTTGGTAACATGCAGAGGCAGTGATCACATGGTTGCTGGCTCAGATGTTTTATGTGATGAGCGCCTTGCATGACTGGTGCACAGTTAAATTCTACTCCTATGATAACTTGTGATCATTCGTTCATGCTATACCTGTGATCATTCTGCAGCGGTGTCAGTTTGAATATAATTAAATGATGATTATTATCATTATTATAATTATTATTGGTTGACCCCAAGTAATGACCCATGTCTAGTTGCCTCTGTCACCAAGTAGTATAGTTTGGTACCAACATAAGCTGGGAGGTAGATGACAAAAACCCTGTGAGGCCCTGGCCCTTTATCCAGGACCCTGGGATTTGTCCATTAAAAAGGGAAGGACTTGGCTATGTTCCCCTTTGACTGTGATTACTTTGCTCCATGTAAGCTGTCTTCATACATACTTATAATCCTATCACAGTGAAACCACATAATAGTTATTACTTAGACTTGTGTATTATTGATGTTTCTGCCCACTCTGTCCATTATTCCCTATTGGTTTATAAATTGGTCACTATAGTTACATTTGCATAATTTGCATAGATAATGACTTCAGCTGAAAGATCCTTTGCTACTGGGCACGACGCTTCTGAAGAATATCTTTGTTGACTTGACACTTAGTGAGTGTGTTATCGTCAAATTTACTAAATGTGTGTTACCTTTATCATCACTGCTTGTCTGGACATGATAGGTCTGTCGCGTGCCGTCTCAGCTTGATAAAGTTGAGGAGAACCGCTATAATCGTCACATGTTGTGTCCGATTGTTGGACGGCCGTGCTGTGTCGGCATAAAAGGCGAGTGCATAGTCACAACGAGGGAACACTGCACTTTCTTGCGTGGATTCTTCCATGAAGAACTTTTCCTCTGCTCTCAGGTGATGTTCTATTGAGCTGTTGTCACACATCCATATATGGCATCTTTATTGAAAATTTCTGACCAATCCTTGTTAAACATTCAACATAAGAACACAGAAGTGTGAATGTTATTGATGTGTAATTTATTCTTATTGGCAGATTTTAGGATATATGAGAAAATTGTTAATTAATGTCAATGAGAACTGGATTCAGCAATCTTCTGCCAACATGTTCTGTCTATGTTACCTGCCACTGTTGAATGTGGGTTTTGTTGTCTTTCATGCTTAATTGGTGCTTTTCTTTTTAAAGACCACATTGTTATTTGTTATAAGCCCGGCAGCTATGTCCAATTACATTTCAATTCAGTTAGCTCGTTAATGTCGTTAATATGTGAAATGTGCATGAGTGGAAAGTGCCTGCTTTGGATTAATTATACATGAGACAGATTGTTTTGCCATGCTTGGATGAATGCAACATCTGGATTGTCTGTTAGTTAACAGAGGTTGAGATAAACTTCAATTGCAGGTTCCTTTTCTGTTTCCTTTGCTAGATTTCATGCATGAATGAGATCTGTAGCATGACTCCATTCTTCAAACCTGATCAACCGGATCAGTTCTACAGACTCTGGACATCACTTTTCATTCATGCAGGGTCTGTTATGGTTCTAAATATTTTTTACATCCAATTACTGATTTTGCTAAGCAAATTCATCAGAGGACTATTATCGTTACAGATTAGTTTGGTTCCAAGTTGACTTGTTTACAGATATTGCAGCATAAGGTGTTCTTCAAGAGTGACAACTTTTGGACACGGGCCTATCCTTTTCTTTGTCTTGCCCTTTCTAGACCTTTTTCTTCTCCATCGATTAATCACCTATTCGTGTCCTTGTTTCTTGGCGCATTCGAGAGGTTCTTATAAGGCACTATACAAATAGCCACATACATACATACATACATGTGATGTATCCTGACGACTTCATCCAGTGTTCTGCTTTTCCTTTTTCTTTCTCTTTGCCAGCTTCCTCTTCTTTCTGCATGTTTGACAAGCAACAAGATTACACATTTTCAACAGATTTTAGAAACAGATGCTTAAATTTTGCTGGTAACCTCCTGTCATGAACGCTATTGACTGTTTTGCCATATGCATTCAGGATGATGATCTTGAAATTGATTCGTTCGTTCGTGGGATTCATTCATTCATTCTTGGGATTCATTAATTCATTTTGACATTTGTATAGCACAGCACAAGAAGTCTACTCCGAGGCACTTCCAGCCCAGCCATGATGATCCAAATCAGTCTTGAGCATCCTGTAAAACAAAGGCACATTAGAGTGTTCCTGGTGGTATGGCCAGCAACCAGAAAGGCGCAGTGCTGCTTGGTCAAAGTGCCTGCACGAGGCACCAAAGGCTTGCCACCAGAGGATGAATGAGGAACTTGATGACCAGCCAAAGCTGAAACTTGGCAGCATAGCTTCTGCAGATAGGTGAGAGCTGAACCAAGAAGACATTGCCAGACCAGCATGCCTATTTTATAGCTGATGTTCTGCAAGATGGGAAGCCAGTGCAAAGATTCGTGTATGTTGTCTAATACATAAGTGTATTTAGAAAGCGCCCATTGCGGCGGGCAGCAGAGCAAAGAACCCAGTCAAGACGGGCTATCAGAGCTTGGGGCAGGCGAACCAGGGACAGAGCAGCAATTGTCAAGTCAGCTGGTGATAAAGAGACGAACTGGGGTAGCAGCAGCGTCATGAGATTGAGAGCGAGAAACAGTCCGCAGCTGGCGAAGTTAATAATAACAGCTACAGGTAAGCTGATTGATATGTGATGAAAGTTAGGTTCTTGGAGATGAGAGATAATGTAGTTTGACCAGTTTCATATTTTTTCAGGATTTTCCAGTTGCTGTTGTCTATTCTCTTCCAAGTGTTTATCATGCGCGACCTGGAGAAGTTGGCCGGCTGGTTACGCATCTGTATCATATACGTCGTCAGCGGAATTGGAGGAAGCCTGGCTAGTGCCATCTTCATTCCATACCACGTTGAAGTAAATAGTCTGGTCTTTAATGATGTCTCACAAGTGTTTATTTATGTTTATTTATGTTTATTTTGTTTTCATCATTGTTTTTCACTGACAGACAGACAGACAGACAGACAAACAGAAAGCTATGGAATGATAAGGGTAGTGCTTAGGTTCATATAATTATTAACAAATTCAATTGGGTTGTTTTGTTACTTGATTTTCTAGATTTAGTATCCAAACTTTATATAAGGTATGTGAAGTTGTAACCTTTTCTCATGAAGCAGTTATTTGGTTTTAATTTTCAGGCCGGTCCTTCTGGCTCTCAGTTTGGTCTTCTCGCTTGCCTCTTTGTCGACGTCATCCACAACTGGCGACTGATATTGAACCCCGGTTGGGCGCTTGGCAAGTTGACGATCATTACCGTGCTTCTGTTTGTGCTCGGTTTTCTCCCGATGATTGACAATTATGCGCACATCTTCGGTTTCCTGTTTGGATTCATGCTGTCCTTTGCTCTTCTGCCGTACGTGACCTTCGGACTGGTCGAGGATCGAGGAAAGATCATAGGGATCGTCGTCTGTCTAGTCGTCTGTGTCTGTCTACTCAACATACTCATTGTACTCTTCTATGTGTCTCCAATCTACAGCTGTACTGGATGCCAGTTTTTCAACTGCATTCCTTTCACGAACAAGTTCTGTCGGAGCATGGAAGTAAGGATCGTGCGAGGGGAAGATTTCTCAACTTGATATTATGATTCTGTTTGTTGTTTCGCTGTTGTTCGGCTTCCATGACACTAGGACGTTGGATTGTGTTAATTGATTAATTTCTGATGAGGTTGGGTGCAAGTATATGAAACGTTTTCCAAAACATTTTAAAAGACTGTCTGAACGAGTTGTGTCCCTCGTTTTCTTACGGATGCATATGGGAAGCAGATCTCGTTAGTAGAGTATTAGTGTTTGGGCATCAAATTGGGCATCGATGCTGGAACCCTCTTGGAGAATTATTTTCTGCTGTATTAAATTCTGCCGTGAACTTGAATCTCCGTTTCGATGTTAAAGTGAAATGTAGAATATTGGAACTATGTGCCGACCATTTATCAGAGAATTCCAGAGTTGTGTTACTTATCATTTGTTCTTATTATCATCGTCTTTCTGTTTGACTGCAATTTAATGTAACTGTTAATTTCTAATCTTTTATCAGACAATTATTATGTTCTTTGTTCGTGAAGTGAAATTGGGTCACATTGTCATGTTCCACTGGAGTTACATTGTAATGTTCTACTGGAGTTACATTGTAATGTTCCACTGGAGTTACATTGTAATGTTCTACTGGAGTTACATTGTAATGTTCCACTGGAGTTACATTGTCATGTTCCACTGGAGTTACATTGTAATGTTCTACTAGAGTTACATTGTCATGTTCCACTGGAGTTACATTGTAATGTTCTACTGGAGTTACATTGTCATGTTCCACTGGAGTTACATTGTAATGTTCCACTGGAGGTACATTGTAATGTTCTACTGGAATTACACTGTAATGTTCCACTGGAGTTACATTGTAATGTTCCACTGGAGTTACATTGTAATGTTCTACTGGAGTTACATTGTAATGTTCCACTGATGTTACATTGGAACGTTCCACTGATGTTACATTGTAGTGTTCCACTGATGTTACATTGTAGTGTTCTACCAGAGGTACATTGTAGTGTGCATCTGGAGTTACATTGTAAGTTCCACTGGAGTTACATTGTAATGTCCCATTGTATTTAAGCTTATTGTAAGATTTTTATCTTTGGGGAAGTTCGCTTTGACCAGCTTGAAGATTCAGGCTGTTTATATTAATTTTATTTTGCGCATTTTGATCAATTAATTGTGAATACTGAAATGCTCTGTCTTCAAATAACTGCTTTATGTTGGTCTTAACGATGATGGTGTTGATGGTTAAGTGACTTAGTCACATTGTCAAATTGCCGGTAAGCATTTGTTATTGTTACCATATGATTTGTGTTGAGATAGCTGAAACACTTGACCCCGTGTGTATAAGCACACTGAATTCTTAGGGTAGAGCCAGATATGTTGGAAAATTTTGAATTGTAACAAATATGGCACTATAGAAACAGAGGACACTACGACCATAAAGCAGTTGATAAATTTATCACTTGTGAAATTAAATAACAATTTAATGTGGTCTCTAAATGAAAATTAATACAATGTATGATTAGTTAAACTTGTTGAAACACTGGAGGCTAAGTAAGATCAGGATTGCAATTTTCTTTGTTGTTTCCTTTGCCAGATTTCTTGCATAACATTTAACATTAGATTAGCATTATATTTACCGGTGATTTATTTTTAATGAAAATTAGTATAATGCTCTTATCATACATGCATTATCTTGGTTATCTTGTGACACTGTGGTGCTGCAGTTTTGATAATTTTCTGGATGCATATTTTTAGTTGTTTAAGATATTTAGATGATTACACAGGGTTAACACAGGAGTCTATTACTTGTGTATTGTTGTCGTTGGCTGCTGTGGACTTTATTTTCAATCATGTATTAACATTTTTACAGATGAAAATGATGTTTCCTGGAAGACTATTTCATGAACGATTGTTTGTTTGCAACCATGATTACCTTTGTCTGTTGTCAGGGTTTCTTTATGTGATTACTATTTCAATTATTTTCGTTGTTTTTTTGTCTTAATGTCTTTGCAGTCCTTACTTTCTTTTCATTGAAAGAGATTGATTGAATGATGCACGTGATTTACACTTTGGTTGAGCTTTATTATTTTAAACTAGAAAATGGTGTTTTATTGTTCTGTCATTTGATTTGTCTAGTTTGATTTTGCTGTGTTTTGGGTGATTGTAGAGAGCTTTCCTTATAGGAGGAAAGTGATATGATTCTCGTTGAATTGTGTTCTTTCACTCTTTGACTATTAAATTAAATTTCTATCATACTAACTGGTGTTCTAGACGACTATGCAGATTTATTGATAATTGAACTCATCCTAGTTTTTGAAGATAGTAAACATTAAACAAATTAATGTTTACTACTTTTATTTACATTTTTTTATAAAATCTCTCTGTGAATTGCTGCAGGTAAAACAGGTTTTGTATAATTATGCAGACACTTTTGCATAAAATAAACATGCTAATGTACGAGTCTACATTTGATTGTGTGAAGATCGTTGGAGGAGGTCTTTTGGAAGTAAACGACCGAAAGACCTATCCGTTAGTCATTCTGTCACTTGCCATTTCTTTTAGAACATTTCATTCAAAACACAAAACTTAGCTGAAGTGTCGTATCCTGATTACCCTGTCATGTCAATCGTTACTAGAAACGATGAGGGCTGTACCGAAGGGATGGCCAGTGGGGCCTAGGCCCCGGGCGCCAATGTGGAAAGGGCGCAAATTTCAGGATGGAATAACTTACCATTCCATAAAATGCACTAATTTAAAATGTGGGGGGGGGGGGCAAATTGATGCCACGCACAGGGCCATTTAGCTAGGCAAAGGAGCAATTATAGCTCGGTACGGCCCTGGAAAGGATTCCTGCCTTAGCACCAAGTTCGTCTGACTTCTCAGATTTTTACGTGCTAGCTGACTCGAATTACTCAACTTTTGTACATTTGAACAGGCTAAACACCAACTGAAGTAATTATCTGGTCTCCTTAATTCAGCTTTTACTTGGTGTTAAGAATTCCCGGATTTACACTACATTACACGTCTTTACTGTTTAAATACATGTGTGCATTCTCTAGTGTCTTACTTGAAACTGCCTATGTTGATTCTTTCGGGTGCGTAGCGAATCGCCGAAACCCGAATCCCCGAAACTGATTTCGGCCGTATCCCCGAAATCGAAGCTAGATCGATGAAAAGGATTCTGTTTAAATGGAAGCTGGGTCGATGACAAAAATTCACGCATAAGCTGGATTTATGAATGAATCGAGACAGTTCAGCGTTTTTCAATAGTACATTGCGGTTTTCGGGGAATCGGTTTTTTTGGGCCTTTTCAGCGTTTTCGGGGATTCGGGTTTCGATGATTCGGGTTGATCCCATTCTTTCTAGTTGAGGTTCTATATAAATACATGTAATTACAATTATGGTTGTCTTTCACGGTCAGATATATCATTAAAATAGTAATACGTAGAAGTGAACATAGTTACATGGTGTAAATATTATTATAAAACTAAAGTGTCCTATCGTCTTTAATAGCCTATGTTGTCACCAGGGCAATGAGCAATTTGGTCAGAAAGACACAGACAGACAGACAGACAGATAGACGGAGGGACAGTCGACGTATCTACACAGAAGTCATATTGTGGCGAAATTTCTGGCATAAAGTGGGTCGTGTGATTAAACCGAATCTCGGTCGGCTGAAGCAGGTCGGAGAGATGACTCTGGACAGAAGAAGAGAAAAAGTTAGAGAGTTTACAGGGAATAACACAGCACACAGTGTGATATAAATTGTCTAAAGATGTTCTTTTGTGAGACGTTCTTATCGCCGTCTACTTATGATGCTCTAGTAGACGACATTATGCGCGGCGCAGTCGTTTTCCCTATGTGTCGGGTGACAATCGATGACCGATTTCAACATACGCAGTTCCCCTCCCCCACTCTTAACCCCCACCACCACCCCACCCTTTATGTTGGCAAAGGTTCAAGGACGCCGATTCGTAAGTGAAACAGTCGTCAGATGACTTCTACCAGCAGAGGTCCTTCGAGTGAGAAGCGTCATCAGAGACCAATATCAAAGGTCGCTGGCGTCCAGTTACGTCATGACCACGCCTTCCTCCCATTTGCCACCGACCGGACGATCCTGATTGGTCAGGCAGCGGTTACTCCGGGAAAGTCGTTCTTCATTCGCAGACGGAACGGCGCACACTATGTCCTGGCGGCGCAGGGTTCGTTTCCCGACTCGACCCCGGACCGGATGCTGCCGGTTGTGCCGCTGCTGCGCACCATCCGCATGCCGTTTCCGCTTCCGGTCTGCGCGAGGAGGAAGAGGGGCCGAATCCGTCGTCGTGGGTCGGTGGCCCTGCTAGGGGTGGGGGGCGGCTGCGGGCGGCGTAGGTGGGAGGACATCGATCCCCTTGGGCGGGAATGAGGGCAGCGGAGGTGTGTGTGGCCGCCGATGGTCTCTGGAGCGTGGCGGGGCGTGAGCGGTAGGTGGGAGGCGGTGTCGTTGGGATGCCGAGGTACTCCATGCTGTGGATGGTGGCGGCTGCCAGCTGGAGCTGCGCCAAGAGCACCTGATGCTGATAGTCCTGCGCTGAGGCGCTGTATGTCGGAGGTGGACAACGGTTGTGAAACTCTGGATACAAAACTCCTGCAACGCAGACAGCGACAACAACCAATCTAAGACCCTGTGGTTTTGGTTTAACACCTGGTGATGCAAGATGTATCATAATATTTAATTACATAGGTTGGTTCACACGATATAAAAGTAAGACATTCTATGTTGGTTACATGTAGACTTTTATGATCAACTTTTTTCATATTCGAATGTGTGGACTGCTACGATTGTTGAATGGCAGGCTATAGTTTTCGGTTAGTTGGACTGTCATTCGAAAGGTCATGACCTTCTGGCAGAGATGACAGAGCGTTTACTCGGGTAGCTGAGCGTCATGATCAGGGTGACCTTTGAGTTTGAAGGTCAATTGAGGAAACGTCGGACGTTCTACTGTTGAGCTGAACCCTAAACTGCTGCAGGCTGAGTTGTAAATATACTGCATGTGGTGCTAGTATACTTTCTAAGGATGTGCGACATTGTCCACATTGCTGACCCAAGGCCAAGAGGTCCTTAACAGGAAACTCAGTACATACTCAGTCTGCTGTTCATTGCGTACAACTCCCCATTCAGCAATCTCATTTCCTCGTCGACTGTTGATCATGACCATGACCTCTACGCTGATGATACAAAGTTACTATTCATATCTTTCTCCACTCACTCAATTCCAGATGCACTAAGTCGAACATACGGTATAACCATAACTCAGATATCAGCCTGCCCATTAAACCCTTCAAAACAGAATTCCTCATTAGTGAGCAATTAAACAAGCTAACCTATATAATGTATACTTCCGTCCTTTTTCCAACAGACTCCACTTCTCCTGTCCGCAATCGTGGAATCATCTTCGATAAGAGCCTTACCTTTTAAGACTAACTACGTCATTCCTCTATCTCGTACTTGCTATATGAAATGCAATCACACGTAGGTATGACTACAAGAACGCATACGGAATCAACTGGCTTAGCCCATGTTGCAATTTTATTAGGAAAACTATTCCAAGACACAGGGCCAACCAATGGCAACAATTCTGTGTTGTGTAGTGTACGACCTATAGCCTCCTCCCCCCAGGGACGGCGTGAACATCCATGTGCAACCGATCGGAAAGACCTTTGACCAAGATACTTTATGCACAGATACACAAATTATACATGGATCAGAAGTATAGGATCTAGCCTCTAAGATGAGGCACTACCAGTCACCCCTGCACTACGCGACTACACATGTGATCTGGAATCATATATAAGAAGACGGGGACCAACGAAGGACGCCTTGGTTTTTCATCAACAAACCCAGGATCCAAAGAAGGATAAGTCAACGTTGCAGGGATACGTGAATCGAACTCGGTTCCTCAACTCTGCACGCCTGTGTGTCATACACTACTCTACGCCCTTCCTCTAAATTCTGAAATGTTACCACATTCCGATTAGGACATCCGTTCTGAGCATGATCGTAATGGAATTCTCTAACTTCCAAAGCGCTACTTTAGCAAGCGTTCCCTTTGCGTGGTCCATGGGCCCTCCGTGTCCTCATGCCCCTTACGACCTTCATCTGAGTTCGGAGCTGGTTCCCTTCCACGCATGATGATCTTCTGAGATCAATTCTCTTCTTACTACCACTTCTGTGCTAGATCGCCTATACACTAATGCCGTTCACCTACCTATGGGTCTATATACTGCATCCACCTTTGACGCCTCCGCTGCCGTTCGGGCAATGAGTCGGAGGGCTCTTGGCGCCGTGGAAGCCTGGATATCGTTAACCAGCATGCGGCTCAACCCGAAAGTAATCTGGGGCATTCAGCGGAAACTTGCGACGCTGGACCAAGCCGCCATTGCTGCCGGCCTTCCCCATTCTATCTTTTCCACTGTTGTCCGGTAAGTAGGAGTTACGCTGGAACAAGAGCTCACCTTCGCTCCTCACATTTACCGCCTCTGCAGTGATTCATATAGGCCTACCAGTTGCACCAGCTTCACGCTGTTGCTCACAAACTCATTCCATATGCCATCGATACACTCACACACCCCATTGATCGATACACTCATTCACCCCTTCATCGATACACTCACACACCTCTTCCTCGTGTCCTGACTAGATTACCGCTGCCTAGTGCTCACTCTCTGTTGGCCTCTTAGCTGGGCTGTTTAGGTGCCTGGTCCTTTCCGAATCCATTCTCAGATTTGGTGACGCCTCCGGTTACATGCTGGATGAGCTCTATACTGGTCTGGTCCCCTATCCTGCACCGGATAGCATACCGATCATCGATTCGGTCTGGCGGTCCTTGCTAGACTTCGCCTCGGCTTATCGTTGGGACCGCTGCTGCCCTACCTTGAGACTTGAGTGATCCGCAGGGTGTGCTCATTTAGCCCTCACATCTACTATAAGCACAATCGCGCTTTCTCCACATTGGGCCCCTCCTCGCTCTGGAACGGGTCTCATGGTAGGCCTACTTCTTCTAGTCTAGCCTCAAAACTAACA
>OY365812.1:14871016-15051729 GCA_959347315.1 Bimastos eiseni
CGCTCCTATTCATTTAGTTGTATTAGTCCTTTCGTTGTTAAAGTCAATACTTCATTAGCATTTATGTACGAAAATAAATAGGTAGCAGTCTTACAGATAGGTAGGTAATGTGATGAGCATGTGAGTGAGTGAATGAGTGAGTGATTGAGCGAGCGAGCGAGCGAGGGAGTGGGCGAGTGAGTGAGTGGGTTGGTTGGGTGAGTGGGTTGGGTGAGTGGGTTGGTTGGGTAGGTGGGTGAGTGGGTTGGGTGAATGGGTTGAGTGGGTTAGTGAGTGTGTGGGTTTGGTGAGTGAGTGGGTTGGTTGGGTGGTTGTTTGGGTGGGTGAGTGAGTGGGTTGGGTGAGTGAGTGGATGGATGAGTGGGTGAGTTGGCGAGTGAATGGGTTGGTTGAGTAGGTGGATGAGTGAGTGGGTTGGGTGAGTGAGTGGATTGGGTGGGTGATTTGAGTGGGTTGGGTGGGTGAGTGGGTTGGTTGGGAGGGTGGGTGGGTGAGTGAGTGGGTTGGGTGAGTGAGTGGGTTGGGTGGAGTGAGTGAGTGGGTTGGGTGGGGTGATGTGGTTGGGTGAGTGAGTTGGCTGGGTGGGGTGAGTGAGTTGGTTGGGTGGGTGAGTGAGTGGGTTGGGTGGATGAGTGAGTGAGTGGATTGGGTGGGTGAGTGAGTGAATGAGTGGGTTGGGTGAGTGAGTGGATTGGGCGGGCGGGTGAGGGAGTGGGTTTTGGTGGGTTGGTGGGTGAGTGAGTGAGTGGGTTGGGTGAGTGAGTGGGCTGGTTGGGTGGGTGGGTGGGTGGGTGAGTGAGTGGGTTGGGTGGTTGAGTGGGTTGGGTGGTTGAGTGAGTGGGTTGGGTGGATGAGTGAGTGAGTGGATTGGGTGGGTGAGTGAGTGAATGAGTGGGTTGGGTGAGTGAGTGGATTGGGCGGGCGGGTGAGGAGTGGGTTGGGTGAGTGAGTGGGTTGGGTGGGGTGAGTGAGTGGGTTGGGTGGGTGATGTGGTTGGGTGAGTGAGTTGGCTGGGTGGGTGAGTGAGTTGGTTGGGTGGGTGAGTGAGTGGGTTGGGTGGATGAGTGAGTGAGTGGATTGGGTGGGTGAGTGAGTGAATGAGTGGGTTGGGTGAGTGAGTGGATTGGGCGGGCGGGTGAGGGAGTGGGTTTTGGTGGGTTGGTGGGTGAGTGAGTGAGTGGGTTGGGTGAGTGAGTGGGCTGGTTGGGTGGGTGGGTGAGTGAGTGGGTTGGGTGAGTGAGTGGATGGGTGAGTGGGTGAGGGGTCGAGTGAGTGAGTGAATGGGTTGGTTGAGTAGGTGGGTGAGTGAGTGGGTTGGGTGAGTGAGTCGATTGGGTGGGTGGGTTGGGTGAGTGAGTCGATTGGGTGGGTGGGTTGGGTGAGTGAGTGGATTGGGCGGGGCGGGTGAGGGAGTGGGTTTTGGTGGGTTGGTGGGTGAGTGAGTGAGTGGGGTTGGGTGAGTGAGTGGGCTGGTTGGGTGGTTGGGTGGGTGGGTGAGTGAGTGGGTTGGGTGGTTGAGTGGGTTGGGTGGTTGAGTGAGTGGGTTGGGTGGATGAGTGAGTGAGTGGATTGGGTAGGTGGGTGAGTGAGTGAATGCGTGGGTTGGGTGAGTGAGTGGGTTTGGGTGGGTGAGTGAGCGAGCGAGCGGGCGGGGTGGGTAGGTGAGTGAGTGTGAATTAGCCTTATACGCCCATGTAACTCACTTTAATAGTACATTCTTAGGAGAATTGTTAGATAAAATAGGTTGGATGAAATCCAAGGTCTTGGAAGGTTGGATGAAATTAAAAGTCTTGAAAGGTAGGATCGAATCCAAGGTCTTGGAAAGTTATAGATCATATCTAAAGTCTGGGAAGGTAAGATAAAATCCAGTGTCTTGGAAGGTTGGATCAAATCCAAGGTCTTGAAAGGTAAGATGAAATCCTAAGGTCGTGAAAGATAAGATCAAAACCACAGTCTTGGAATGTTAGATAAAATCATCATGTTTTATAGTATTAGTAGTAATAGTTGAGTTCTGCGCATGTCATCAGGCCATATTGTTCGATAGATCGACTGCTTCGTCACTTCGACAAATATTGTTATCTAAATGCAGAATTTACTCTGTAACTTCGAATATGTTGGAGTTGTCTAGTGCTAGATTTGCGCACCGGGCATATTGACCGAATTTTGTACGTTTAAGAGACAGTTTATTCGCAAGTTGCCTTGGCCATGTGACTGCATCAGACTCATCCTTTAGAATTTACACGCATACATGTGAGTCTCATCTACGCGGAACGTGTACGCCCTCTGTAGCCGGGTGTTTACGTATCGACGAAGGGCGGCTGACGCTGTCATTGTAGTGACCTCGACCGATAGTCGCCGGTGGCTATTCAATCGACCGACCAACACACGACGAACGCCTTTCTACGTCCTGCTTGTGCCTCGACGAATATCCGGACGTGCGACATCTTCCACCTATGAGGGACTACTCGTCGACACCGACCCCGTGATTGCGAGCGATGTCTACACTCTACAGCGTTGCAACTTGGCCAAGATACTCCGAACACTCGTGCCATCCGTCAGCTGTCGACGGGAATCCGTTTTTCGGTTACACGCTTGTGCGTGTCTCCACCGCCACTGGCGACTCTTTCAACTTAGGCCTACTGTTCATTGTTTTGCTAACTGATGTAAATTATCAGTATGAAATGACAGTTCACATCATATATGACAGCTGAGAGTGGCATGTTGACGGGGCGCTATATAAATGTCTGATTACATTGCATGAGTAGACCTATTATTGGTATTATGTCCAGCATTCTTTATCATCGTCGTCGTAGCCGTCATGAGTTACAGGTGCTATATCGATTGTGAAAAATCAGTTGGTGTTTGAGATCATAGGCCTACCGTCGCCTGTCGAATGCATGCATTGTTTGACTGACAGCTGCCTGATGAACGCCGAGTGACGTCATAATATCCACCTGTTGGAGCCATGCACCTGTCCCACATCTGACATCCGTCCGTCCTTCCTTTCGTCCGTTCATCCGTTCGTCTGACTTTGCGCTCTATCAGTTGTTTAGAGCTGCTCTAGATTTCTGTTTCTTTTCATGCGTCTGCGAGGCCGACCACTCACTCGCCCACCAGTTGTTAGATTTCCATATTGCCGGGACTCTCCCTCACTCTCGCTCACCTTATCTATCTATCTATCTATCTATCTATCTATCTATCTATCTATCTATCTATCTATCTATCTATCTATCTATCTATCTATCTATCTATCTATCTATCTATCTATCTATCTATCTATCTATCTATCTATCTATCTATCTATCTATCTATCTATCTATCTATCTATCTATCTATCTATCTATCTATCTATCCGTCTGTCTATCTATCTATCCGTCTGTCTGTCTGTCTGTCTGTCTGTCCGTCCGTCCGTCCGTCCGTCCATTCATCCATCCACCCATCCATATCTGTCTCTCTCTTTCTCTGTCTCTCTCTTTCTCTCTCTGTCTCTGTCTCTCTCTGTCTGTCTGTCTCTCTCTCGCTCTGTGTTTCTCTCCCTCTGTTTCTCTCTCTCTCTTTCGCTTGGTGATTCACTGTCAGTCTATATTTGTAATGCTGTATCTTTCTGCCCTTCCTGTTTGTTGTGTCCTTTGCAATCTGTTTCTCACTATTTTTCACGATTGCGTCATTTGCAGTTAGTTCTTTTCAACAGAGGCAATAACTCACCAGACACCTGCAGTAGCTATCATAAGACATGGAGGCTGGAACCATTCCATAACGCGCAAAGGCCAATCACAGGCAAATAGTATCAGACAGAAGTATGTCGTGGTGGTAGTAGGAGTATCAGTGGCAGAGTAGGAAGAAGAAAAATGATGACGATGATGATGACGACGACGAGGATGATGGCGAAGATGAAGATGATGATGATGCTGATGGTGGTGGTGAACAAAGATCACTGGCGTCGCTCTCCTTCTGTATCCAGGCATGGGGCTGGCAATGCCAGAGTGCCAACAGTGGCAGAGTCCACAAATAGTGTGGTCCTCGGGTCATCAATTTTTGGGATTCGGGGATTGCTCTGACCTTGAGACAGATGATATGGACACCAGGCAGGTCACAGGTCACCCCTCTTGCATTATACTGCTTTTGAACTAAATGGATGGAATGATAGATAGATGGATAGATACATCGAAGGTCGGTGAAGAGTGAAATTCGGAACTGAAAATATCCAAGTATCGGAATTTAAAATTAATTGTGTGCTGAAAATTGTCGCAATTCTCTAAGGAACGATTTGTGAAAATTTCATATCCACAGAGTTATATTCGCAGGTCTTTATTTAAGAACAGAAAGGAAAATTTTACTGTTCAAATAGATAATAATAATTGATTACAGCATTGCTGCAGCTCCTTAACTAGGATCCCAGCCTTTTTGTTCGAATGCAACCATGATCTATGGTTTTAGTGGCGTTGACGCCGTAGGGAAAACTATTTCACCATGAAGGGCATCTCAGTTCATTGGGTCTTCTGGTCAAGGTCTCCACCAGGGGTCTGCGGGTAACCCGGCTCGCGGGTAAATCCGTACCCGCCTGTACGGGTAGGGTACAAATATATATTTTACGGATCGGGTCGGGTATGGGTAGAGTAATCACGGGTACGGTCTTGCCCGATTTTACCCGCATAAAAGTCAAGTTTTTGGGTCACAATGTCACTGTAAAACTATAGGGGTGAATCGTGCATCATCAAAGACTTAATTATTATAGAGTCTATAGACAAATTGGCACATGCGAAATCCAAGTAGCATATTTTATGCCTGCATATAATGCTGCCCCTCCGTGTTGTATGTATGTTTATCGTTGATTTTCTTCTTCCTCTTCTTCTTCTTCCTCCTCCTGCTCCTCCTACCTGCTTATCCTGCTGCTCCTCCCCTACCTTTGCTCCTTCTTCACGTCTTCCTTTTCCTACTCCTTCTTTCAGTTCCACTTCCTCTCCTGCTTCTGCCCCACAGCTGCCCCTCCTCTCCCTACTCCTCCTCTTCTTTCTCTTCTGTCTTTCCTCCTCAGCTTCCGTCTCCTCTTGTTCCTCCTCCTGCCTCTTCTCCTACTCCAGCTTCTTCTACTGACCCAGCTCCGCCTCGTCCTCATTGCTCGTCTTCCTCTTCACCCTCTTCTTTATCCTCCTCTTCCCCCTCCATCTCCTGTACATTTCCTACTCTTGCTTCTCCTTCTATCGTCGCCGGTATTGCTGCCTCTTCTCACATCTTCCTCCTAATCCTTTTCCTCCTCCTCTTCCTACTCCTCTTCTTCTCCTCCTCATGTCTCCGTCCTCCTCTGCTTCTCCTTCTGCTCTTGCCCCTTTTTATCCCTCATCCCTCCTCGTATCCTCCTCCTGCTTCCGTCCTCCTCCTCCTCTTCCTTCTCTTTTTCCTCCTCTTCCTCCATCTCCTCGTACTTCCGCCGCCAACTCTTCCATCACGGCAGCTGCCATGTTGATGTTGCTGTTTCTGTTACTACTACGACTGCAGTATATGCTTTGTAAGTTGTGACCCTATCAGCCTGGCTCTGAGAAGGCATGCAAATGACGTCGCGGGTTAAGGGATACCTGCAGGTAAGGGTCGGGTCGTTTAGCAATTGGGAGTATGGGTCGGGTACGGGTACTGATAACGGTCCTATTTTACGGGTGCGGGGCGATTAGCTAAAATGATTTACCCACAGATCTCAAGTCTCCATTTGATTTAGGGCTTGTGAAATCACGGAATATTGTATGTATGTATGTATGTATGTATGTATGTATGTATGTATGTATGTATGTATGTATGTATGTATGTATGTATGTATGTATGTATGTATGTATGTATGTATGTATGTATGTATGTATGTATGTATGTATGTATTATATGTATGTATGTATGTATATTTGTATGTATGTGTTATATGTATGTATGTATGTATTATAAGTATGTATGTATGTATGTATGTATGTATATTTGTATGTATGTGTTATATGTATGTATGTATGTATTATATGTATGTATGTATGTATGTACGTATGTATGTATGTATGCACGTATGTATGTATGTATATTTGTATGCATGTATGCATGCATGTATGTATGTGTGTGTGAATATATTTAGGTGCAATTGTTTAGCCTCCAACCTATGAAGACGACGGAATGTAGAAGGTAGCTTCCGGATGCAGACGTCATCTGTAATGCGCCGAGAACGACCCCAGCGACGATGCAACCTATTCCGAGCATCCCGAAGGACACGAGGAGCCAGCGGAACGTCGTCATGGCAACGAGACATCGGATGCAGAGCTGTCTCGAGCAGCAGCCCTTTCTTTCGGCACTGCTGTTGAGCTGCGCCACTATCGACAGAGGGCGCGACGCATGACCCGCGCCCGACGACCTCGCAATTCCGTGACCTCTGACCTCGGCGGGGCGGGGACTGGGCAGCGGTTGAGCGTCGTAGGGAGGGGGCACGCGGTGCGAGTTCAGAAGGTCGGGAAGAGCCGGGGTCGGAGCGGCGCCGTTGCTAGGGAACGGCCGTGCGCCAATCGCATTTTCACCTGATACAGGTGCGATGTCTGGTCTGCTGGCAGGTGTCCTCAGCGCTTGCTCATCGGGCGCCATTACCAGTCTCTGATTATCGACTGCTTCTCCAGGCATGCCCCATGCTCCTCCTCCTCTTCCTCCTCCTCCTGCTCCTACTCTTCCTGCTCCGCCTCTTCCCCAGCCATCTCCTCCAGCTCTTCCACCAACTCCTCCTCCTCTTCTTCCGACTCCTCCATCCGCGTTTCCGTAAATCCTTCCACCGAGTCCCTCTCCCGGATTCATTTGGTTGCGGAAGTTGCAAAGCGAACATCCTCCTGAGGCCTCTCCCGCTTCCCTGCCACCTCTCTGACCCCCTGTACGGCCGCCGTTTGGCAGTCGAAGGGAAAAGGGAGAGCCACTCCCAGATGAAACAGTCCTTCGCTCCAGAGCTTCATCTCCTCGCCGCCTCGGCACTGAGCCGTTCACGGGGACGTTAATGCTAAGGCCAACACCAGCAGGGGCCGAGGACCGATTGCGAGGACAAGTGGCCTCGACGACGTCCGGCACGTCCCTCCCTCCTTCCCTCCATCCATCTCGTCCTCCATCCCTCCACCTCTCCAGATCAAACGGCTCTCGCTGACCAGCCGCTTGTCCAGGATAAGACATGTTCATAGAGAGACAGACAATCTCCGATTCCTCGAGGAAGAGAGAGAGAGAGAGAGAGAGAGAGAGAGAGAGAGAGAGAGAGAGAGAAAGAGAGAGAGAGAGAGAGAGAGAGAGAGAAATCTACTGCAAACTGAGAAGAATCCTCGGCTGCGTCGTAGTTTCAAGGCCGACTTCACCGAACACTGAACCACTCATCGGACGCATCTCCAACGACTTCTACAACGCCAGAATCCCTACAGTCGACGATTGTTCGCGTCGATGGCGCTCCAGATCCCATGTTAGAACGACGACGACGACGACGACGACGACGTGTTGAAATAGGGAACATAAGCGGACGAAAGAGGACGATGATGATTCGAGCGAACAAAGACGATTCTCTGCTCCTTCGATTATAATACGGGGACTGTTGCTTGCCTGGGACTCGCTTGTTCGCCTTGCCGACTGGTGCTGTTGTCGCTAGTGGTGGTGCCACCGAGGCTGCTGCTGCTGCTGCTGCTGCTGCTGTTGTTGGTCTCAGTGGCTGAGGAGGATGAGGCGATGGCGACCGCCTGAATCACTCGATCAATACTCCTTCCGTCGTCATCGTCACTCTGTGCAGGCTGTCACGCGTCCTCTTGTCTGTCCGTTCGTTAGTCCGTCCGTTGTCCATCCGTTTGTACGTTAGTCCGTTCGTCCTTTCGTTTCTCCATTCGTCCGTCGTCCGTCCGTCCGTCTTCGCCAGTAGTCAGCAAATGAGAGCGAATCGTCTGATTATGAACTATTCATCTCGTTAGTCGTTGTTATATACTATGGTCATCGCAAGTACATCTTCTAGATTAAGGAAAGGAATTCAGCTCATCTGCTAAACTCTTCTTTGTTGCTCTGTCCCTCCGTCTGTCTGTGTCTCTATCGGTCTGCATTTCTATATGTCTGTCTATCTCACTCTTTCTCTCTGTGTTCTGTGTGTCTCTGTCTCTGTCTCTGTCTCTGTCTGTCTGTTTTCATTGAATTCCTTCTTTCCACCCATGAATTTTTTTCCTGTCTTTTCGATGTGTTCCCCATTTCTCTTGTCAATCTGTCAGTGTTTTCTGTTATTCTGTCCCTTCCGTGTCCTTAAATTATTCCTTAAGTCATCATCATCATCACCACCACCACCGCCACCACCACCACCACCACCACCACCACCACCACCACCACCACCACCACCACCACCACCACCACCACCACCACCACCATCTTCTTATTCATCTTCTACTTTGTCTTCATCTTCATCTTCTGCTCCTCTTATTCCTCCTCACTTCCTCCTCCACTTCCTTGTTTCGCTTTTCTTCCCTTTGCTATTTATTCTCCAGCACCTCCTTCTTCTCCTTCCTTCCTCCTGTTTCACATCCTCCCTCCTCCACCTCCTCCTACTCCTCCTCCATTATCGCCAACTCCTATTGAGGTCCACTTCTTCTACCTCCTCACTGGTCCTACTTTCCCTCTTCTTGCTTCTAATCCTCTCCCTCCTTCTCCTCTTTCTTTTCCTCCTCCTGCTTCTTATTCTCCTCATCTCTTCCTGCTTTCATCGTCTTGCCATCTTCTATGACACGAGGACAGTAAAAGATTAACAACGCCCATTATAGGTCATCCTCCTCTTCCTCCTCCTCATCCACCCCTCCACTTCTCCTCCGTCTCTTTGAATTACTGCCTCTGCCTCAGCTGATCTCATTACCTTCCTTCTTCCCCATTTCTTCTGCTCTTCCCTGCTCCTCCCTGCTCTTACTTCCCTTCCTTCTGCTGTCAAGAGACTGGGAACAAATGACGCCAATCAATGTTTACCTACGATACTTCAGACCAGTCAGTATTTCCGTCCGTCCATCCATCCATCCATTCATCCATCCATCCATTCATCCATCCATCCATCCATTCATCCATCCATCCTTCCACTCATCCATCCATCCACTTATTCATCCATCCATCCATTCATCGATCCATCCATTCATCCATCCATCCATCCATCCATCCATTCATCCATCCATCCATTCATCCATCCATCCATCCATTCATCCATCCATCCTTCCACTCATCCATCCATCCACTTATTCATCCATCCATCCATTCATCGATCCATCCATTCATCCATCCATCCTTCCACTCATCCATTCATTCATTTATTCATCCATCCATCCATTCATTCGTCCATCCATCCTTCCACTCATCCATACATCCATTTATTCATCCATCCATCCATTCATCCATCCATCCATCCATCCATCAATCCATCTATCCTTCCACTCATCTATCCATCCATTCATCCATTCATCCATCCATCCTTCCACTCATCCATACATCCATCTATCCATCCATCCATCCATCCATTCATCCATCCATCCATCCATCAATCCATCTATCCTTCCACTCATCTATCCATCCATTCATCCATTCATCCATCCATCCTTCCACTCATCCATACATCCATCTATCCATCCATCCATCCATCCATCCATTCATCCATCCATCCATCCATCAATCCATCTATCCTTCCACTCATCTATCCATCCATTCATCCATTCATCCATCCGTACATCAGGGCATTAGTCCTTCAGTGTCAATCAGTCCATCAACCTAAGTCTGTGTTGTGTGTCTGCGTGTCCGTCCGTTTGTCCGTGTCAACCTGTCCTCGTATATTGTTCGCATAATGCGTCGACCCTTGCAAGCGACCATCGTCGCTTCATACCTGTCACCATCGATGGCTCGTTAAGGCAGCTACAAAGGCGACCAGGCCACAGCGAATGAGCCATGCATGCGACTTAGAGCCAGCGATTGAGCGACGGCTATCAGATGGCTCCTCAGCATTTGGCTGAGAACATACATACATACCTACATACATAAATACATACATACATACATACATACATACATACATACATACCTACATACATAAATACATACATACATACATACATACATACATACATACATGACGCATGCATACATACATTCATACATACATACATACATACATACATATAGTACATACATACATACATACATACATACACACATACATACATACATACATGACGCATGCATACATGCATACATACATACATACATACATACATACATATAGTACATACATACATACAAACATACATACATAGATACATATATACATATGAGAAGCGTCTGCTGCATTGACCGAACGCTCTGCTTCCTCGGCCAGCCATGGCGCCAATGCAATTGCCGCAGCACAACAACGCTCGACAATTGATGGAGGAGGAGAGACTGGGAGAGGGAGCCAGTGCAATTCCCATCGCCACTGATAGATATTTCATGGAGTCTAATGCATTCTATGCGTCATCTGGTCGTGAAATGCGGCTCCCGAGTAGACACAGAAGTATATTCAATAGACTGACCATGCGATCGCTCATTTAAGTTTAATTAGCACTGCGACGGAAAACAGAGGCTGAGGCAAAGAGTCAGAAACAGTAGGACAAAGATAGAGACTCTAAGAGATATAGGCAGAAACAGAGTGTGAGAGAAATAAGGACACGTAGACACATAAACGCTGAGACAGATACAGATAGAACACGGCAGAGACAATCGTGAGTTCCAAATTACTAATGCGCATGGCACCAGCTTAGTTTGAATTCTCGTCTTTTCCGTGGAGTCAATTGTTAGGGTGCATCGACATTTTGGCGAAGAATGCGCTGCCGATAATAGCTGTTTGTTTTTCTTAAAGTTTAGCATCTAAGTTTTAGACTATATTTTGGGATAACGTGACTTTCGTTGAATGTTTGTGATTAGAAGGTTTCAAGACAATGTAGGCCTATTCCACGTACTTTTTGAACATCTTTGGAGCAAAACTATGTATATGTGACATGATATCCATCACATACATATGAGAAGCGTCTGCTGCATTGACCGAACGCCCTGCTTCCTCGGCCAGCCATGGCGCCAATGCAATTGGTTAGATCTAAGGTCAGTCCTATAGGAGACAGAAAGGCAATCAAAGGAGGATAGGCAAAGGTAAACAAAAACGTCTTAAGTCGAAATGATGTGATTAGTAACCTGAGTCGAGCATAATATTATAGTCTGAGGTTTCGTCGTATTAGGCCAAGCCCCTGTGATCGTCATCGTGTTTCAGACAGTGCACAGGCTGCAATAGTTTCTGTGGTGCTATAGGATTTCGGTGTTATAATTATGAGACGTTGATCAAAATTAGTATAGACATTAACGATTAAAGAAATCGTAACGAACTGCAAGAGTTAAACAATTTAGATGATTTAAGTGGCTTTTTCCTGATCTTTCTCCTGATGGTTGAAAAGATAAAACTTCACAGAATGATAAGGAAGGAGTTAAGCATAATCGACGAGTCGTAACCGAGACACACATAATTACTATATCGACTTGCACCAGACTTGTATCATCCTCTCGTGGATCTGCCTTGTAAATCGTTCCACGGGCAAGGACTGCTATGACCCAACACCGTGTCTTTGCCATCGTGGGCCCTTGTATGGGGAATTGCCTGCCCCATATTAGAATTAATTGTTGGTCACGATATAAATGTAAACATACTAGTTGCTGTTGGGTGTGACGGCCTAGATTGGAGTCGAGTTCGGCGTCCTCAGTCCTTGGCCCCATCCTGTACCTACTCTATACTGCTGACATTCTTTCCTTATTGACAAAACACCTGACTCCGTGACGAAGGTGTCACCATCTCCTTCTCCGAGCACCTCTTGACGCACTCATGTTACTTTACTATCACTTGAGATGTTTGAGAGCCATCAGATGAATCGCATCATCTCCCGTCTTTACAACCATTTCATCTGTCGTCGCGTTGATTACTGCAATTCACTATTTGCTAGGTTTCCCAAGGCACGAATAACTTCAGTGCAGTCGGTTATGAACTCAGCATTTAAAAAAGTTTTAATGCTACATAAAATTGAATAAACAGGAATCTATATATAGTCTGTGATTGGTTTTACAATCTGATTTTAATATTCTGCATTGTGGAATACAGGATAATAATGTCAACTTTAATGAGCGTCACTCGCTCTGACTATTAAACTGCAATTACCAAATTGAACTGAATCGCTATTGTAGTTTATCGACTCAACTCTGTCAGGTACCTTCCAATTCTCAACCTAAACGACACCGGTCTTAACATCCACTCAGTCGCCTCTAAGGCTCCGAACATCTGGAAATAGACCCACCTTTCGACTACTCTTCGGACTGTGACGCTAGTGAACAAGCTAATGCCCTGCGCTTGTCTGTCAAGTGGCACTTTAGAAGTTTGGCGTTCAAGATTATGATTATTTTTTCATCAACGCTGTAATTGTTGTTTGTAGCAGAAGGATTTATATAGCGCCCCTTACAGAACACCTACTCAAAATCGAGCGCTACCGACCCACCCGCTTTTTAAGTTTGGCATGCATGTAGAACACAAAATTACAACCGTAGAGTTAAAGGCTTGTGTTTTAGATAATTGCTTGCATGACATTGGCTAATACTGTGCATATAATTAATAGCAACACTGCAAGGTCGCTGGGAAACTTCAAGTACATACTTGTTTTGCAAAATTGGTGAATTTGTATACTTCAGACATCAATTGGTAACTGCATGTATCCGCGACATTATTAAGAAATTGAAAACGAAGCTGTTTGTCGGAAGACGAGGGAGAGGAGGATTGGCAGGGGAAGAATTGGATGCATTGGGAAGAGTTTTCTTGCAGAATTGAGAATTTCATTGTTTGGTTATAAGTAGAGGTATACGAAACAGAGGCTGGCTTTCAAGCAATGTATTGGGTGGTCAACAGAAAATTTGAGAAATTCTGGGAGGCCTTCCAGGGTCGAGGTGCCATGTAACATGTGTGGACTGATTTGAGATCGTATTCTGATTAGTGACTGAGGATGGGGAAAAACGTGTGATTGATGGATGATGAGCATTGATGACCCGAGAAAGCGGGTTGGCTGGGTGGTGAAGAGTTTGCCGAGTTACACCGGCTGAGAGTTCTTGTAGGAGCTGAAGGTCACCGATAGCAATTATAAGAAGTAACCGGTAACCTACAACTCAGAGATTAGGAGGCTTTCAGAGGTTACAAGTTCTCAACCACTGAAGTGAATTAAAAATGGGGTGATGATTATGGTGGTGCTTGGGTGTACCGATGAGACCGAGGCGAAAGTGAGATATGAGGAGTTAGTGATAAGGTGTGAGGCATGGTTGTGGATTTTCTTGATCTGATGTCTGAGGGAGATGATATTAAGCTTTGTTTTGGCAGAGTTGAGGCTAGAATGGAGGACAACCTCTAGTTACCGAGGTATGGACAGGAGAAAGAACCGGGGAGACGGATATGATGAGTAGATATACAGAGCTTGGTACAAAATGTCCGTGCCTGAAGGATAAAGAGTCTGGTTATAGATATGCTATGAGCAGATTGATATAATGCAATGGGTGAGGAGATAAACAGATTGAAATGTGAGGATCCTCTGAAACCGTACGACAAGGAGAGAGACACTGATTTTTAAGATGGAGGCTGAGACTGCAAGCAATACACAGGTAAAGACAGACAATCATATACAGCCTGACACTGCAACCAACATACACTCAGATATACATAGCGACAGACAGAAGACAATCGAAGACTACACCAACTCTCGAAGGTGATGATGTAGAGAGGACGGAAGAGAGGATGATACCAGAGAGAGAGAAAGAAAGAGAGAGAGAGAGACACACACACAGAGGAGATGTATGCATGAATTGTTGTGTTATTGTGGCGCAGCTTAATTGATACAACGCCTGCTTTGAGCCAAGGTTCAGAAGAGTCAGCGATTTCCTGGATCCATCAAGACCAGAATGTATACGGCAACAATTTTCCTATTTCTTTCAGTATTTTCCATTTGCGCTGAGCCATTATTCATCGCCGTTATTAACATTATAATGGAAATGGTTTGGGGCTAAAATTTCGCCAGAAAAACATTATTTTCTGCTCAAGTTGAACACCGTATCAACAACGTATGCCTTGGGGAAGGCGTGTTAATCTAAACCCGCATCTGTCCTATTTATCTATGGTAGGCCTAGAGTAGACATCCCGTTACATGTACATGCACATTGTGCAATATGCATTCGCTATCCAGCAGGTGTGCCTATTCTGCACTGAGCACATGTCCAACTATTAAAATAAGAACTGCTCTGCGTTCGAAATTCGAATGATAATGTCATACATGTACATGTTGGTGACAATGGTTAATTTCTTATCCAGGGATAATTTCTTATGTCGGATCTCCACATATTAAAAAAACTTAAAACTTAAGCCAAATCAGGCTAAGTGGCGAATTCATAACTGATATATAATCGCTATTTGCCATTCGAATGTGTATAAAATGTGTAAAAGAAGGTGCTCATAGGTAATCTTTGAAACTAAACATGCACCTATAGGTGGCGGATCTCATGGATGAGGTGGTGGATATCATTGTTTTGCTTCTATTTATCAAATTGGATTACACAGACACGCCTAAATCATCTGCACAAAGGTGCACATATCAATTTCTAATCTTCGTAAGGTAGCCCAAAATTGCCTGGAATTTTATAAGGTCAACAATATTTAGACGTCCGTGGAGTTAATTAGCTTTCCATATTGCACTTTCGTAGTTTTCATTGCGTGATCCAGATCTGGCTACATCGCGAAGCCTGGACAGGCCCGCTGACAAGAAATACCGGGCCCCTAAGCAGAGAAACTCCGGGGTCTTAGGCAGAGAAATTCTGGGGCCTTTGGGAGAGAAATTCCGGGTCTCTTGGCAGAGAAATTAAGGGCCCTTGACAGAGAAATTCTGAGCCCATAAAGGCAGAGCACTCACGGGCCCAGTAAGTGCGATGGGCTAGTTCTATAGCAAAAATTATAATGACGGTAATATTCAGGTGCCTGAAGTTTTAACTGATTGCGTTTGAGTATCAGTAATAATTATAATTTCAAAATTAATAAATTATAATCTTTATATAATTGACAATAACATTTTTCATAAGTTGATTGTGGGCCAGTTCCAGGCTCATAGCAATCGCCGGCCCCTTGGCATTTACCCTTCCATGCTCACTACTCGGCTGGCCTGAGCCCAATTATGTTGGCGTAGGCTTTGTAAAATAGTTGCTATCCAACCTTTTGTGCTGCGAAGTTAATGCTATTGCCTGCGATGCTTTGCAGATTCTACCTGTTGGATATATCGAGGAACTATCGACTTAAATGCCGAGACCACTCTCATCCCAGACGACCTTGCAGCCTCTTCTCATCACACGCCGCAGGGCGTGACACCGGGATTCAACCATGCGAGACCAGAAAATATCAATGACACATATATCGCGCGTTTCAGAGCCACTGCACTTGGCAACCGTGATCAGGCTTTGCTGTAATGAAAGACAAGGTGGCCACCTTTGCATGGAGGCAGCAGCAGCAGCACCCTTCAAGGGTTTTGGAGGGCGCTGCATCCTTTGCTAGGCACCGTCTCCCGAGTCGTCGCCCTGAAGGGGTAGATCGTCGTCCGTAATGATCCTAGAATGGGTCGGTTTGTTGCGGAAGTTGTCCCAGAGGGCGGCCAATATATCGGCAACGACAAGTTCCGTCGAGTTCCTAGCGACGAGCTTAAGAACGAAGACGCCGTCCTGCCGCAGATAAACCTCGACGAACTGCCTCGTCAGTCTCACCTCGTGTTCATCGTTCCCACCGCGATCCAGCTTTCCCATGATCTTCAGCTGTTTGCGGATGTAGCGCGTGCGTCGATAGCGGAACCGGATGTTCCAGATCCAGGTGGCGAGGCCGACGAGGTTGAGGAGCGCCAGGACGAAGAACCAGAACCAGAGGAAGAGGTAGATCTTCTCGTTGAAGAGGTTGATCGGAAGAACGCACTGGACGGTGTGACGGTGCACGTTACCCATCTGACGGATCTCGAAGTCGCAGAGAGTGACGCGCGGGAAGCGACGGACAGGAACGCGTTCCGTTCCCGTGAAGAAGTCGGCCAACACCTGGAAGCCGTACAGGTAGTACTCCGCACCGAGGAACTGGCCGATGAGGAAGAGCTGGAAGATGACGTTGGCAAGAAAGATGAGTTTGACGAGAAGATAGAGCGTGATCAGATAGTTACCGAACCGGTTACCGCAGGTGAGGCAGAGGCACTTCGAGAGGATGCTCTTGAGTGACGAACAGCATCCCCCGCGATAGTCTCTCTGATAGGCGAGGTAGTGGTCCAGATGCCGGATCATATACTTGATGGTCTTCTCCCTCCGTTCCGGATACAGAGCGTTCTGGATTGTTTCTGCCGCCTCCACGAGGTTGTTAACGTTGATACCTGACCGGTCGTTGAGAACCCTCCAGAACAGACACGGTACGTAGAAAAGGATAGCCTGGGCGAGCAGCACCACCGGGACCCACTGGTAGTAGCCGAGGTAGCTCTTGAGACCTCCTGGCTGACCAGGAATGGCGTTGGGGTCGACCAGATAGTAGGTGTTTGTTACCCAGCACATCTTGTCGGCGAATGCCTCGTGGTTTCCGGTGAAGTAGGCAGGACACCAGCAGTGGATCGGCGTTCCGACGTACTGCGTCGTCGTGACGAGTACGGTGAAGATGACGAGCACGATGACTGTATAACGGTGGTTCAATCGATCCACTAGGTCGTCATCGTTTCGCGAGCTACCCTTGGCCACGTTCGAGACCGCGCTGAATATACCGTCCAGCATCGTTTCCTACTTAGACTGTGTGCGCAGTTCGTGAACAGGAAGCCAATGAAAGACTAGCGGCTAATCGAGAAGCTTTCAAATACACGTACCTCTTGCCCAAAATACTTAGACTTTGGCCACTGTTTCTATTATTTAATGAAGGCCTTTCACGATCCGCTCTCACCCTATTGGCTTTGTAATCCTTTACACTGAATTATCAGACTTTGAAGCCATATTAACAATTCAGTCTTTGGCATTTTGATTAGGTGCATAGTCAACACGCTCCTACATGTAGTTTCTAAAACTTAGATTGAGTGATGGAGGACGAAAATCTTTTTAGAAGGCTGTAAATATATATTGACCAGGCAACTTAGTGGAATGCATTCTCGAAACATTGTTGTTTGTCAATCAGTCACTTGCAGCTGATCACCTTCTGCAAAGCCCCTGGTTGGAAAAGCATAACTTTAACTCGACTGGGAAATCACCTATTTCTGTATTTTTCGTTTACATCGTCTTCACTTGTGACCAGGCTTATTTGTCAATAAAATCGTAACGGTAAATTATCTGCATAGGCCTACAGAGGTAGGCCCAATACTTTGAGGCAAACTTAGAGGACTCGCAGGCTCACAAAACTCACGAGGAGTAGCATTGACACTAGCGTATTGAGCCACATGACGTATGTTTCTGCAGAATGAACAGCATCAGCCGTTGATAAGATCCTTTAAAAACTGAACTCCATGTAAGGTTCGAGTCAATCGCCATCTTGGCCGAATGTTGTAAGTTGTGAGTATTCGACAGAATTGGAAACTGAAACAGACACATTCACCACAACAGTCTTATTTTTTCTTCGGATCTTACATGGGTCTTGCATGAAATTGGTTGTGCTACTAAAATCAACAGAGTAATACGAACTACCACGGAACCCGATCATTTTGGTTGACCTCTGGTTCGCGGCATTGTAACTACCGTAATATTTGAGCAGCTACAAGAACAACAACAACAATAACAACAACAACGTTCTAGTCTCACAGTCATTCATCGCAGAACAAGATCAGCTGAAGTGGTGACAGATGCCGTCGAACTAATCCTCTCATCCAAACACAACGGACTCTTCTGGGACCGTCGTCAGAAATCTCTGCAACCTGAGCGAAGTCTGTTTCCGTAAAGACAACCAGAAGAACCCTAATCGCCCGTATTGTACGTCGTCATCGTACGTGCATCGTACATATTCCGAATGAAACAAACCAGCGCTTTACTAGATATCATCTGGAACGAGGTCCAACAAGACGCGTTGTAAGCCTCTTCGACGCCCAGAACGTTAAATATAACTTCTGTCGATGTCGGTCGCAGACGGACGGACAAGAGGCAGCCAAGGAGTGGCTGCTGTGGCCGACCGTCGGACCAGTGGACCGAACGCTGACGGGGGTTCTCTGGCTACGAGGGAGGAGCGCTGCTGATAGGTTGGCCGTCGAAATGGTCCAGGTGCGCCGCCACCGCCTAATCTTTGATTTCGTTGCTTCGGCCAATTAGCTTTCAGATGAACGCCACCAAGTTATCAGAGAGAGAGAGAGAGAGAGAGAGAGAGAGAGAGAGAGAGAGAGAGAGAGAGAGAGAGAGAGAGAGAGAGCACGCCGGCAGATCCGAATATTATCCAGAAGTTTATTATCGACGACTGACAAAAATACGGTTGAATAAATCTAGCGGCAGACGGTGCGATGTAAGGAAGGAGGAAGGAAGAGAGGTAAGTAGGAAGGAAGGAAGGAGAAGGAAGGAAAGAAGGAAGGAGAAGGAAGGAAGGAGGGAAAGGAGGAAGGAAGAGATAAATTAAAGATGAAAGGAAGAGATAGAATGAGCCAAATTAGATGGAAGCATAGGTTGGAAAGAGGAAAGAAGGAAGGAAAGAGTAAGAAACCGAAAGGAATAAAGTGAGGATGGAATGAGGGAAGGGAGAAATGAAAGAAGGAAGGACAGAAAGTAAGAAGAAGCAGTTGAAAGAAGGGTGGATGAAAAGATGTGAGGGAATAAAGAAGGAAGGAAGGGGATAGAGAGGAAGGAAGGAAAGAACAGAGTATGAAAGTCAAGGTAAGAATGAAGGCTAAGAGGAAGGAAAAGACGCAACGAGAGGTAGAGGATGAAAGATAGAAAGAAAGAAAGAAAGAAAGAGAGGAAAGGGGAGAGGAAGGCAAGCAAGAAGAGAGGTAAGATGGAAGGAGAGGAGGAAGAATCGAGGATTGTTAATAAATTGTGCCGACGTAATATCATATCCTCGACATTTCTTAGTAAATAGTCAATCAGACAACACGAGATCTTTGCCTTTAGGCGGCGATCGGATGCAAGCTGAACATGAATAGACCTCCTCCTCGGCCCATAGACCACCGAACAACCGAACGACCGACCGAACGACCAGTGGCCATATCACTCAGCGGTTCTCTCACAGCGGTGTATAGACGAAACGGAACAAAAGAAGTCGTTACATACTCTAAATTACACGAGACTCATACATCATACTTATTGAATCTATTGCATCCCAGCCTTACGCACGCCTATGGCGGAAGCATGTGAAGAGCGATTTATATGGCGCCAAATGTAGGCATTTTAAAATTGCTATTGGTTGTTAGTTGTTTTTGCTGTTAGTTGTTTTTGCTGTTAGTTGTTTTTGCTGTTAGTTGTTTTTGCTGTTAGTTTTGTTGACAGGGACAATGGTACCACCAGCAACACCACGAACAACAGTCATTATTATTACTACTGGTGTTAGTGTTTATTTAGCTGAAGCTCGCACGGGTTTTGTGATAATGGTGTGGATTGTCTACATGTTGCTTTCAAGCAGGTACATGTACATATATGATATGCCTGTAGGGCAATGACCTGAATGTCTTACTATATCTCAGAGCTTCAGCCAGCGTTCTTTGTGTCTGACTAGCCAACAATTAGTAGGTCTATAGTCACCCATCGAACTGTATCTGACAGCCATATTGTACATATCTGCTATTGATGCGGTTCAGAAAACGAAAGTTTCAGTTTCAGTTGACTTCCGTTCGATTGCGACTGCGGAACTGTCACCGCAACGAATTCAATCATTTAAACCAACCTCATTGTCTATTAATTAAAGAAACATCATTGTCTTTCAATCAGACTAACATTGTTGTCTTTTAATTAAACTAACGTCATTGTCTTTAAATTAAATTAACTGCATTGTCTTTCAATTAAAGTTAAACTAACATCAGTGTCTTTCAATTAAACAAACATCATTGTCGTTCAATTAGACTAACATCGTTGTCTTTCAATTAAACAAACGTCATTGTCTTTCAGTTAGACTAACATCGTTGTCTTTCAATTAAACTAACGTCATAATCTTTAAATTAAAGTAACTTCATTGTCTTTCAATTAAACAAAAATCACTGTCTTTCAATTAAACTAACATAATTGTCTTCCAACTAAACAAACATCATTGTCTTTTAATTGAACTAACATAATTGTCTTTCACTGAAATTAGCATCATTGTCTTTCAACTACTTCATCGGGTACTTTTAACTCAGAGCTTAAATCTAGCGTGTCTTCTTACACAAGTTGGGCAGCTGATATCGTGAAGAGTGTGCAATTGACTAAGCTGTATAGTATTCAGTGTGCTGCACAAATTTCCGAAAGATTTGCTCTCTAAGCAACGTACGATGCTATCAAATTCCTGATAATTGATATGGAGTATATGGTCCGCCATATTAATTGATTGGAGTGCCACTTTGCAGTCTTCGCTTATCGTAGAGCCTACTGTATATACTTACGTGCAGTTTCACCAATAACCAACAGCTGTTTTCCGGCGTAGGCCTATACGGAGCCATGACTTGGTTTTCTATAGTTTCAGCAGATGCCTCCCCTTGTTGATCTGTTTGAAGGTGTTTCACTCAACGCTGTCACAGCCGCACCAGCATCCACTTTCATGGAAGCCAGATTGTTTTTAAGCCAAACATTTACGCATAGTGGCTGAACTCGATCCGCTTCCATACTGTATGAACCGTGCAAACATCAACTTTACCTTCGTCTGAATATTATTCATCTTCCTCCAGCTGATTATCTGGAGCCTTTTGATGTCTAATAACACGGGTTTTCCCCCCGCATAGATCGACATTTGTGCTCATTCGTTAATTGACTGACAAGTTGACAAATTGCGACCAGGTATACTCTTTAAGAGTATCGCTGTATGCGCTTACAATCAGAGAAATGTGTTCTGAGCTATAGAAAATTCTACCGATTTTCATTATTGGGATTCACAGTATCGTCTATGATGTGGGATGAAGCGTCCTCTGGTCTTGGTCGGCTGTTCGAGTATAAGCAAAGGCCTAGTGTAACAGTTTATTCGATTCACGTGCCCAAGGTTTGAAAATCGATCGCGCTATATTAAGTAGGCAGCGAGCGATACGAGGGCGACCTCCGGAGCTTTTTTGTATAGCGCATTTTATGTTATCAATGATGTATGGTATGTGTATAGTCGCATGTTGCCCTAATCTATTAGACCTTACTCGATTCCGTTTCCTTTTCAAACCAGCATCATAGTTGTAAGATATTTTAGCGTAATACTCGACTATAGTTAGGCCTAATTACTACAGTGACAGGGTTCACAAGCAGAAGTTGGCCCCAGCGAATCAGTGATTTTAATCTTTTTTATGAGTAAAACTGCAGCAATTGAGTCAAAGATGTCATTATCCGCTGCCGTAAGAAAGTAAATTACAACAATGTAAATAGTGTAAATAAAATAATGGTCTGAATCTAGGTTCGGGTGGCAGTCTAATTAGTCTAGCCACCGCCGGCGGTGCGATTCATTCGGTTTGACGACCGATTTACCGCTCGCGTCAACCTCTGATAGGCGAACGAACAAGAAGAGCGATCGATCGATCGACCGCCTAAACTGCGAGGCTCTGGAAGAGGTTCGAACCCGCAGTATTCTCGCTGCTAGGCGAGCGTGCTTACCATTCGGGTATACAGACCTACTCTGTCCCATAATAAAAGTAAGTAGGCCTACATCAGACCTGATTGGTTGCCTGCGAACAACGATAAAAGATGAAATCCTGATGATTACAGATGACACATGATGAGTCTATAACAAAGGTTGAGTTCGCGTCACATTCCGTGCAGTCTTTACGATCTCGTAACTGCGACACGACATTTTCGACGAACGATAACATGTGGGGATTCACTGCAGGATATGTCAGCAACCGATCGAGCAATGCAAGACGTTGGAAACACCTGCGAGGTTTACTTACAAAAACTGACATCAACATTATATTTAGACACTTCATGAATAATGCGCTCAACAAATAGCTACATAGGGTCTATAAATTACGTCACTATATCGGCATAGACAGGCCTCTAGCTTATTCTATAGGTTAGAAATAGGTAGGTCTATAATATAACACATACTAATCACGCTCATAATATATATATATATATAGTAAGAATCTGTGGATATGAACGCACTTAATCGCAGGTTGTGTGGATATGAATCTCGGATTTCTGAGTTCAGGGTCATGTATATAATCTGTTGACTATAACTTCTAAGGTTAAAACACTCCCGCTGCGCATATGGAGCCATGGGTCACACGAAACGAATCTGAATTAGCATTAAGTGGATGTCAGAATCAAGCTCACAAGTTATTCCACGGGGAACGTTGGGAAGGCTGCGCTTGTTTTCCTTTTGTTGTTAGACCATCAATGAACGAATCTCAGGGTACTGGACAGAGCATCGGGGTCAGAGCATCGTAGGACCCACCGTTTGCTACCCATGTTATGCCAGCACCAAATCCTACCGTCTGGTGACGAGGTAGGCCTTATTGTGCGCAAATTATTTGCCAGCATCAGTGTATGCTGGAGTTGAATACGTAACCACATGATCCGTTACAAGGCACATTGCAGACAGATCACCGTGTCCCACAAACAAGTATGCTGACCTACATACAATGCATATATAGGTCAACACAGACAATATATAAATATATATAATTAATATTTATATGAGAGATATTAATCATCTTCATCATCAATTCGGGCAGGCCAAGTGCGAGATCTTCACCTGCGAGAAATGCGCTCGTCAACCTTGTAAAAAGAGCTGAGAAGTAATAGCAGGTTGTTTAGATCGTTTTATCTAGTCCACGGAACGTCCGCAGCCGCCCAATTCTCCCCCGTCCTATCCTCATTCGCTTCTATCCTTCTCTCCTTCTTCATCCACTCCTCTTCCTCAGGTGCAGGTCATATGGGATGCGGCGCATGTATGGTATTTCACTTCCTTTCGACTATTATACAGATCTATAGGCCAAGTCTACACGAATATATATATACATATATATATATATATATACCTGGCTAAGGACATAAATATAATTATGCTCGAACTACCTCAACACACGTGGTAATATCGAATGACGATTAATAGATAAGCCAAAGGCCAAATATGTTACATATGTGAGACACACACACACATACATATAGTCTAGTCCTACCTCTATACCTTGAGGTATACAATATAAAGTCAATAGGTCTACCGTCTGTTAAACATGATGATAGACGTTTAGAACCTTTCCATATGCCATCAACTCATTTCAGTCAGTTTGTCTATACATGTCTACAATCAATTTGTCTGCTTTTCTGTCAGTCTAAGTATTTGTTTAAGTTTTTGTCAATTTGTCTGTCCTCTGTCCATATATCTACTGCTATGTTTGTCTGAGTGTCTGTCTTTGTGTCCGTTTGCATTGACAATCAACCCCATCTGTCAGTCCTGAAATCTTACATATCTTGCCACTGTATCTTATCTCCTCCATGTCTATCTTCTCTTCATCTCCCACTCACTTCTCTAGCTCCCAACATCTCTGGCTTCATTTCTCTAGCGATAACAGGTGTTACTTCGAACCTGCTTGTATTTTATGAAGACTGGTGTAGGCGAATTACATGGAAAAGGAAGACGCCTCTTCAACATTCTCCTCCTCTTTTTCTTCCTCCATTTACTTTTCTTTCTGTTCTTCTTTCTTCTCCTCGTTATTCTCTTTCTTTTTCCATTCCTTCTTCTCCTGCTCCTCATGCTCCTTTTCTCTTTCGCCTTTTCTTTCTCTTCGTTTTTGTTTCCATTATCCCTCCTTCTTTTCCTACTATGTGATTCTTTATAATTCTCATCCTCCTCCTTCTCCACTTCTTGCCTCTCGGCGTGTATACCCTAGGGCGGGTGTCTGTAGTTCAACTCTCTGTCACTGAGTCTCCATTATTCTCTCTTCATGTTTATAATCTCCGTTATTCTCTTTTCATGTTTAACCATCCACAATTCGTATCTTCGTGTCATTGATCAATTATTCTTTTCTCTTGTATGTCTCGTAGCCTAGGTTCTCATCACTCGTAAACTCTATTCCTCCATTTACTTCTCCACTTCTATCTCATACTAATCCTCCTCATTCCACTCCTTCATCTGACTCCTCCTTCTTATTTAGAATAGAACAAAGTTCTTTAAAGAAAGCTAACAAGCACCGACAGTAAAGAGAACTGAGCATTTATATTAACGTTTCCTCTTTCAATCCCTCCTCGGCTTTCGACTCGAAACTGAAGCCTCACCTTTTCAACCGCCGCCTTAACATCTAACCTGTTCTGCCTTCCCCGACCTTCTGGAAGTCAGACTCTGATCTAACTTGGACTGCTCCTTGGACAGCCCTATGGCTCGATGCAGCGCTCTTGAATAAGCTGGTACTTTTGTGCTTGGCTTTCGAGTAGCGCTTTACAAGTTTGGAGATTACGATTACGATACGATTACTCACAGGCCGTAAAGGAAACTTTACCCGAAAATGGTCTCTAGCGCAACTTGCCAGGGCGCAGCAAACAATGCCCCATTATGCTTGCCCATAACTAAGGGCGAATATGCATTATTGGGTGCATACTGCATTGGCCTATATTTAGGCGTCGTGAGAGTAGGTTAAGGCAATTATAGTGGTGTCGTGAGTGACGGTTTGGGTTAGGGTTATAGTGACATGACTGTCATCATTAGAAACGGGCAGAGGATGCAGTATACAACTATACATGTAGGCCTATGCCAAAAAAAACCGTACGATGCCCGGTACATATATTTTTATGAATTAAATAGAAGATTGACTAACATGTCTTCTGTCCATACTGCCCTTTTATTCATGCTACGGTTGCATAAACACACACTCCGATATCGAACTTTTGCCCAACTAAGCTCTCCTCGCCGTCCTTCCTTTCATCGTCGTCCTGCTCTATCATCTCCTCCAAGAACGGAAATTGAGTAGGCTTGGAAGGCTTCTGGAAGCCGAAACAGAAAATTTTTGCATCCGTGCTGAGCAATATATCTAGTGTGGCGGCTAAAATAAAAAATATATTGGCCTACTATAGGCCTACCATGAACCTGCAAATGAAAACACAAATAGAAAATGCAATTAGAAACTGTTAGACACAAATAGAATAATTTATGTTCAAAAGGCGATCGATGATTAATCACAGAAAATAATTACTCACTTAAATCAGAACGATAATGACAAAAGTTAATCTACCTCGCGTCAAGTTGAAAAATGGCGGTAAATTAAATTGAAATAGGATATTAAACCCACTGTTTGACGTTAAGTCACGATCCGTTTTAACGCAAAAATTGAGTGAAAACATAATTTCCATTCAACGTCTACAATCGCTAAATCTAATAGTTTATGATAAATTACGAATTATTTGCATAGAAATTATCATGAACACATAACCTAATAATGTCTTTACACCAACAGTATGCAAGCAATTTGTTTCCGCGTGAGCATTCACCATAAACCAGTCGATGCATAATATGCATGCAAGCGTAGAACCTCATTAGTAACACTGCATGGGAGTTGTGAGATTAAACACCTTACCCTGCAGTCGTCACCCGCACACAGGCCATGCTCCCGGGAAATTTAGAATATTTACGACGCTATGTAGGTTATATACTGTGTACATGTATACATGACATGTATATGTATACATGTATACATGTATATGTGTACTATATACACTCGATTATTTCTTATACTGCCCAGGTGGATGATTGGCCGTTGAAACGGAGACTGCAAAATGTTTCATCATGAGTTGCTGCAGACCCTCCTGCGTTTGTATATATGTATATATATAATATATATATGTATTCCAAATTATATATAATGATGAGCCCAGGTTAATGTTGATGACGTCAATGATCCGTCAGTGCGGACTCAGATTTCAAATTTCAGTTGATGCTACAAGTGGCTTCTATCGTGCTCACAGTCACACATATCATATACAGGCCATGTACTCGGCGTTGAAAGGAATCATTACAAAGGTTAAGAACTTAAGAGGGTGACGGCAGATGGTTGGCTGGCTGCAATCAATTAAACCAGATCGCTTGATTTGGAATTGATAGGTTCCAGTGGCCCTAGTTATTCAAACTCAAGCATTGCAGAGCCAAACTGACATGTAGGTCTATCATCAACAGGCCTAAAGATTTTAAATGCTCTAGGGCTATTTTAATGCTTGTTTAAAATAACTTGGTAATTCATTCTGATACTAAAGTGGTCATTTATTTTGTATTTATCGCTTCCTCCGGTTTGAATGCGAACTTTAGCACATTTTTTATCAATCCATCCGTCCAGTCATTCATTCATCCGTCCGTTCGTCCCCCCACCCACCCATCCCTCGATCCATACGTCCATCAATCAACCCGTGCATGCCCATGCATCTATCCATCCATCCATCCATCCATCCATCCATCCATCCATCCATCCATCCGTCCATCCACCCGTCCGCTCGTTCAACCCCCATCCCCATTTTCATGCAAAGCCTCGTAAATCTCCAGTCGATCGACCGACCGACCACTCAGACACAGGAACGACATGGTACGTCACTGATTATGACTACAGTATACAAACGACGATACACGCTTACGCACAAGGCGCGCACGTATGTATGGATATGAAATGCGTTTCTTTCGGTGTGGATAGGAGAGTAATGACTGTCCATTTGGCAAATACATATTCGGAGAGATAATGATACACGCTGCATGTCTGGTTGCCGCCGTGCCAAGATTTATGGCCACGCTGTGTAATACGTATCGCGGACATGTTGCGTGTAAAACAATGTATTTCGTGAATAAACCCATAAGTCTCCATACATATATTAACGTGCAATTGCTGATGCATATGCGCACATAAACATATCATCGTCGTCGTCAGCATTATCATCAATGGCGTTCCCGTTTCCGGAGTGTTTCCATTTCCACGACTCTGCCAATCTCCACTCTGTTTTGGGCGCGTCTCCTATATAGAGTTATAGACCATACCAATGTCGAGGTTATGTGGATAAAAATTTGCCTTCACCGTTGGTGGGAGAGGGGCAGAGGCCATGTGCACTTTGACGTACGACTGTTCCCTCCAGTTCCTTGTGAACCTGGAATCGAGCTACGGAATATGCCTGTAATCTCACCGTTTGAAATTCCCAGATCCATAGCCAGTTTCAATCATCCTAGAGACCGGTTCACAAGGACCTTAAAGTGCGTGGAACCCATTCAGATGGTAACAAATGGTAACGGTGGTTTTCTGGATCTCAACCAATCAACTCACTGAATAACATTGGCAGAATCAAATACTATAAGATAGTTGTCTAGAATAATTCTACATGTTTTGGACGAATGAGATTATCTCTGATTGTAGAGTGCGTCTGGGACTCGAATACGTAATGTCTGCATTAGTGATTCGCACGCGCAGTGTGCAGCAGAAGCCGCGAGAGTCTCTTCATGAGGAGCGATGGTTGAAAGACGTTGGACAAATACATGTGTAGGCCTACTGTACTTGTTGATGGAATGAAGTAAACCTGCATAAGCGTAGGCCTATACATGTATACCTCTGAGGAGGTATAGGTTAGAAGAAGACGGCTTCATATATAAAAAAGTCTTTCTACCCCGCAATTTTCCCCACCCCATCACCAACAACCCCACAATCCACCGCTCTACGCATGCACTTCCTGTGTAGTGTCCATTGATGTGAGAAGTCTTAGGGCCTGCCATTATAATATAGTAGAACGCTCTGTTTGTCAGCAGACGTGTGAGTCATCATCGTCGAATCAGCTGCGGCGCAAAATTATTCACGAGGCCCGTCCATGAGTGGTTTCTTTGTAAGCAAAAGTCACACGATGTATAGTTGTATACAGCGCCAGCGGTCGGTCGTTTTAGTCCAAGGATAGAATGGCGAATGCATCGATGGAAAGTGCAGAAGACGGAAAGTGTAGGAGATGGAAAGTGCAGAAGACGGAAAGTGTAGGAGATGGAAAGTGCAGAAGATGGAAAGTGTAGGAGATGGAAAGTGCAGAAGACGGAAAGTGTAGGAGATGGAAAGTGCATCGATGGAAAGTGCAGAAGACGGAAAGTGTAGGAGATGGAAAGTGCAGAAGACGGAAAGTGTAGGAGATGGAAAGTGCAGAAGATGGAAAGTGTAGGAGATGGAAAGTGCAGAAGACGGAAAGTGTAGGAGATGGAAAGTGCAGAAGATGGAAAGTGTAGAAGATGTAAAGTGCGGATGATGGAGAGTGCAGATGACGGAAAGTGCTGCGTACCGGTAGATAAACGACGCTTAACAGAGTGCGTTATGATATCTGACCCCAGCTACTATGAAGTATGAAGTCTCGCTATAGTTTTTAGTTAACGTAGACCCTACGTGCAGCAGCCCAATGGTGTTCATTATTATATGATAGTCTTAGTTGCCCCACTCTGTACGCCCACCCACCGTAACAACTAAATTTTTCCTTCCCGCTTGACATGGTTATCGTCATCCGTAATCGTTACATCGAGATTTTGGAGCGCTCAAAAATCGTTCCTACAATCAATCTGAGTTTACAGGAAGTGCCTGTTTAGACCATTTCACAACTATAGCGCCACCCAGAGAAGCCATTTATACATTGCCACCCTTCGTAAATTCGCTGATGGGCATAATATACGCTGAGCATTTAAGTATAGGCCTACTGCTGCTGTAATTTATAGATAATAGGACTATAATTAAATTGTATATGTCTAAACATTAGGCCTACCGTGGCGACTACTAATTATTATTGCTTGTGAAACATTTGAAAATTTAATGATGTGGCATTCACGTTTAGCCTACCATTATTCTTTCATATGCAGGCCCAATAACTTCAATAGGTAGCTTCACGAATAGTGACGACTCCACCACTGCTTGACTTTGACAATGCCAGTCCCATTCCTGGAGACAGGAGGAGGGCGACACCAAATCATCTCTGATATGGAACGGTGTCGTTAAAAAATCAACACACGCGCGAATGATGACTTGTGTAAGCCTACATTGAGCTGTGGACTTTAATTACTGCTCCATGTGATACTTCTTCAATGTCCCAAAACTTGTCAATTGGTTGTTGTTTTTGCGCTAGTACGTGCAGCAGCCCAATGGTGTTCATTATTCTATGATAGTATTCTACTATAGAATGGAGTACGGCCTAAACAAAATAGATGGATTCAAAACGTTAAAGCATCTACATAATGTGAAACCATACAGGAGGGCTGAGTGGTTATTGTGTTGGAGTTAATGTCCGCATGGGTTCGAACTCCGCTTCTGGGAAACTCTGTTTTAATCAGGGCTGTTAACATCGCGATAAACTTACAAAATATCGCAATTATTTGGTATCGCCGATACTTTTGTCAGTATCGCTGCGAGTATCGCGACAGTTTTATTACTATAGCGTATGCAATAGGCGGATACGCAAAACTTTTCTTCAGCCTGTCAATGATACCGATACCTTTGCCTTTCCCCACTGAAACATATAGGCTATAGTTTCTAGAGAAATACGAGAAGTTAATCGTTGCGCTTCGAAACGTTTATATAGCCTCTCTCGGCCATATGAACCTTGGTGCGAACAGAAAAATTTATAAATAGAGAATTGACCAAAAAATAAGCCTAGGCCTATGTCCTTTTGCGATCAGTGGTATTAGTGGCTTGCCTAATTAATTTTAGAGTGTTTGCGAAGCGAGTTGATCTGGAAAATGAATAGGACTGAGGAAACGCAGATTGCCAGTGCGATATCAGAGCATTGTTTAAAGACTACTTCAAGGACACTGTGATGGCCCAAGGACCAATCTGCACAGGACGGGAAGGTCCCTTTGTTCTTTCGTGTAAAAAGTTTAGGGGCAATATTCAGGAGCAAGAAATTTTAAAATTCTTTAAAAATAACAAGCTCATTCATTAACCTTCAGTCATGAAGACAAATTGACGAATAGCTGTCAGCATAATAAAAATTCCGTTGGAGGTTTAAAGCACCATATTTTCAAATGTAGCAGAATTTAGATTGGGGCGACATTTATGTTTAAGAGTAAAGCGTGTAGACCCCCTACACGGACATTTGACGAGTACCCATTACTCTCAACTAGGTTGCTTGTAATTGACCCAAGCGATTCCTTTGGATATTTCCTATAGGCCTAAGTATTGGTGCATGAATTATAATTCACGCTAAGATCGAATTCAGCAAGCATATTGAAAAGGATGAGTAAAAGTATGAGGCCGTTCACATATTATATAACGCTCAAGGGGTAGGTGGGTGGGTTCCGGTTTTGTTAGCGTCATATTGTGTAGGGTGGGGGGTAGGTTGAAGGTTTAGTTATATAAAAAACTTTTTTCAGCTTATGCTATTTTGCCTGTTTATTTGCCAATTTGAAATTCCATATACCACGGACCTTCATTGTTTAATCGAAGTTCACAATACGTTGTGAACCAAAACTAGTACCATCTGCTGCCACCTGGCGAATTGATTTGACGTTCTTAGTTATTATTTTATAAATCCACTTTTAACAATTTGCTGTTTACAATTTTAACAATTTCATGTGCATAGCTGTAAACGCTCTAAAATTCAATTCTGTGTGCTTTGTTTTGATTCTGGTTTAAATTAAAATTAATTCACTTGAAATAATTATTTTGGTAGGTATTATCATGATGTTTGATTTTATTTTCTATAGTATGTGTAAATAGTTTATGTTTGCTTAAATACCAAATTGCAATACGCACTCTGTATACATCATACGCTATTAAATAGGTAGGGTTGTACTGCGAAGTTATCGATAAATACCTGATAGTGCAATATTAAACCAATCGATTCTGTGTGATACCGTAATGCTCATTTCTAGTGCAAAACAGGAGGGAAACTAAAATGGTGCTTTTAAATAGGATGTACGTCACTACCATGTATCATCATGCTGTATTAGTAGGCGTACATGTAGTTACATGGTGACAATCGTCGACTACCCAATTAGTTACCGTAATTAATACAAGTGAATTTAGCGCCATTAAAAGTCCGATTATTAAGATGCGGAGGAGCTCATACATCCAGTTTTATCATCATTGGCACGACAGAGTACACAATTTTAAGGTAGCCTCTGTTAAATAGCTAATTGTGCATATGATGATTTTTACTGCAGTTCTTGAATTGGATAAAGGCAATTATCAGTTGAATCACTACTATTAAAGTGCGAACTAATATCGTATTGTTATAAAAGTGTCAAATTGTGCAATACAATTATGTCGATTGTATGTCTTTTAATGCGCTTATAAGCTGAGGTGAGGTAGGGGGTGGGTAGCATATCTGTTATATAATATAGGGGTGGGAGGGGGTCACAGCTGCTGTTATATAACGTTATTAGGGGTAGGGAGGTGGGTCAAAAATTGGAATTTTATGCGTTATATAACATGTGAACGGCCCCTATGGGTATTGGCATGGCAATACGTTTCAGAAAAAGTATTGGTATTGAGATACTTTTTATTAGGAAGTATCGGTATTGTTATTGCAGCACTTTTTCCAGTGTTGCTAACAGCCCTGGTTCTAATATAGGTAGGCCTATTTGTGCGGCCTAAATCAAACACATCGCTTTTTGCTAACAACTTTCTCAGTTAAAATATTTATTAACTCTACCATTACCACAAGGAAATGTACTGTACAGAGGTGTAAAAAAGTCTCGAAAAGTTGGGGGCATAATTTGCAAAATATTGGGCGAAGCGGAAAATTTTTTTTGCCACCCACTTTTTGAATTTTGACCTTCCAGAAATTTGAAAAATGGGGGGCACGAATTATTTTAACAATAGTTATCTTAAAGTGCCATTGGAAAAACATAAAAAGGACCGATTTGGGGGGCACATGAGGGCACTGAGCAATAAAACTGAGAGGGCTTTGCCCCCCTAGTTTTGAAACTGGGGGGCCGGTGCCCCCTTTGCCCCGCCGCTTGTTACACCTCTGGTACTGTATAATAGGTCTCCATCGTCGATAGTTAGCTAGAGATTGGCCTTAGCAGAAATTCAAGGAATCCATAAAATTCCACGATTTCTGGGATTTGACCCCAATCTCTAGACATTCTGTGAATTGTTGCGCTTGGTGTAATGCTTGCTATGTTAATGCAATACTACGTTCGGAACTTATTGACCTATAGATAATACTGTTTTGCATCAGAGTCAAAGTCTTACTCGGCCATTCTGGCTCCGCAACTAGGCATAATCGAGTGCGTGGCGCCATATTATGTAGGCCTAATGTCTAATGATGATCTACAATATTGCAGACGCAAACTAAGTGCCGAACGTTGATTGATGTATAGCGTCACACAACGCAGCGACGGCGCGTCGCTGCTTTGATTAATGTCTTTGATATGATTACAGTAATTAGGTTTTAGTAGTTATAAACGTAGGTGAGTAAGTTGTCGTGCATCCAATCATTTTCTACATACTAGCTTACTTAGCACACAGCAAAGAACCAGCCTGATTGCGACATCTAGACGTCCTGGACGAGGACGTCCTGGATACAGATGTCAACATTATGGCGCTGATTTGATTAAACAATGCGTCCACTCCTAGGGATATTTCCCAAGATCGATCTTGGCATTTGTGGATCGACTTGAGAGCTGAGGCTTTTGCACTGCAATCTGTTAGCCTAATTTCTTCTACTTAGGTTACTAGACTTTTATACTAGTTTTTACTGAACTTCCAGCAGTGACTGCGAATCAGCTTTGAAAAATGCTCGATCAGTCTCTGTATCATTGTAACTTTTAGGCCTAAGCATTGTTATTTCTCAATTCAATGTAGTGATGCAGGTTTCCTCATTGCTGTCATTTCTTAGCTCAGTATTTTTTTAAATAATTGTGAATGCTAAAAGATATTATGATATATTTTTCAGACCTTTTTCTTTTTTAATTACTTACGATTTTTTTTTAGCTCACTCTGATCAATCTTGGGATTTTTTGACAAATACTTAGGATTTTATTAAGATGAAGTGGTAGCACTGTCGTCAATGAACTTTTAAAATTAATTTATAGGTAGGCCTATATGTTTTAAATTATTCGAATTTCACCAAGATAGATTACATGATTGAGATACGAAATGGCGAGCAATGGCGGTCAGTGTGGTGAAATATATCGTAAAAATTTTTAAGAGGACGCACGAGTGTTTAACTATAGGCATCCCGCTGTTTTAATTCACTTTTGTAGAAATAGTAATTAGTAACTTCTATTGCGCCGGTGTGTAATGCACATGACAGAGGGAATATGGCTCGGTCTTTACTGGGTAACTCGAAATGTAACGAAATTTTACTTGCTGATACATGGCACTGAAACTAATTTCCCACTTGGGGAAACTCATGGACGTAGTTGGGGGGTTTGCGGATTCAAAGTTTCAAATCCTCGACATTAATGCATTGCTGTTATTTTCTTAAGCAGACTATCTTGTCTCACATGGATCTGTACATTTGGTGCACCAAGATTTGATCATGAACACTGAGGTTGAAGGCAAATGCTGCTAGTCATTTGCTACTGTGCCACCTCTACAACAAACCATGACATACTTTTGCTATTATTTATAATAAACTTAACAATTTTAAAACAGAAAAAAGAGTAAAAATTAATGTATATGTGTTACGGTTTGGGATTTCTATGTTTCATTAGCATCTATGTAATATCAAAGATGTCAAGTTTAATCACATGAATAGTAAATTACATTAAGTTTGTCTTGATTTAGAAGTGAACTAAAGAATTGGTGTTTCTTTCGCTCGTAGGTGTGGACATGAGATGCATTTCAAAAGCGATGCTGAAAATAAAAAGTGGAGAATTTGATTTAGAAAGCATATTTTCTCTAAAACTGTCAGATATGGGTAAGAAAAGACGTTTTGCTTTTCTTCAAATGAATTCATTTTTTGGTCATCGCATTGTTATACCGATTATAATAGTTTTCATAAGTTGATTCTGAGCCTGGTCCAGGCCCCGAAAAATCAATGGGCCCCGGACATTTGCCCCGTCCCCTCTTTATGGGCCTGTATTGTAGTAACAGATGATTGCAAGTTTCATAGGAGTCAAATTTTATTGTTTTGATAAATCATTTATTTAATAAGTTATTTTTTTTACAATAGAAGCCTTTAGCAAGGCAATTGCTTAAAGACATATACTTATAAATGGCTTCTAATTGACCAACAACAGTTGGAAATGCTTTGTTGACTTTTTTTGGTCTGAACTGAAACCCATTAGCAGGGCAATTTTTTTTGACCGTTTGTACTGTGTGGTGTGAAAGGTATTGAAGACCTAGGTTGCGTTGGATTGTGTACTGCGCTGGAAAGCCTTGACCTTTCCAGGAACAGAATGGCTCAGGTTCTTCCACTGACTGGTCTCAGCTGTTTAACTCACCTAGATTTGTCTTCAAACAGGATATCAAACATTGGTCAGTTTTACTGTTCCAAGTCTTTTGATAGTATGCCAAGCAGTTGATACTGGATATTTTAGTGTACAGGCAATGTAACAGCCTTTCTTTAAGAAACAAATGTACCAGAACGCAATTGTATTGTGGAAAGAAATAATGCAAAAATTAGCTACAAAATAAAATTAAAATGATCACAATCTATACACTTACTTATAAATTTTAGAATGTAGAAAATTGGACTTGTAAAGTTTTATATCAAATTCCAGAGTTTTTACCAATTTGCGACTTGAGAGTGCCTTTGAAGCTTTGAGTGGCACTTTATAAGTGTTCTATTACAATTATAGTGCATAAAGGTCATGGGTTTTGCAGGTAGTTTATTGGCTGACTGCAAAACAATGGGTACACGGTAACTTAAGGGAATAGAATTAACACCAGATTTGATATAATTACATAACCTATTTGCCTCACTGGCTTTGATTTGACTGAGCACTTGTGAGCAGTTGTTGTCTGTTTCTTAGCTTTTGTTGTACCCAGAGAAACTCCAAAGGTTTTATCTGTTCTGCATTCTCTGTCTCTGCCGAAATATTTTAGTGAATGCAAGTTTATATTGATCATGGATTAGATACCGATCATTGTTGATCTCAGAGCCAAATTTTAAGTACCAGATAATAGTAATTAATGTAGAATTTTGTCACCTAGTTGTGCTTTTGTATTTTATCTGTTTTCAAGCAATTGCACTGAATTGAGTGAATTTTGCAGTGTATCACTTGACTGTTACTCAATTTGTTCTGTTCCCTAACAGAAGGACTTCAGACATTAAGCAGTTTGTGCAGTTTGAATGTTGCTGGAAACTTAATACCAAGGTATGTTCCTTCTTCAGGTTTAAAGTTTGTTTAACCCTTTAATGATGAGCTGCATTTGTTTTCTCATGCATGCTCATCGTTGAAGTGTTAAGCATGTTTGATTTCTCTTATGTTATACTTGTCAGTAAACATACAGTAAAACTTTGTTATATCAGGGTCTTATGGATCATCGTCAATAGTTTGATATATCCAAGGATGTAAGCAAGATATCCACAACAAGTTATCTCTGCCTGACTCTGCAGTAATTGAAGTCACGATGAACTTAAGATACATGTACTTATCTGGTGATTATGTTGATTGTATTATTGATAATTTTTTCAGGTATCAAAGTCTTGTACAAGCTTTCAGCCTAGTTCCTGCTTCATTGTGTCACCACTTATGTATGAAAGTCTATTGTAACATATGCATGAATATCTATTCTAACATATGTATGAAAGTCTATTCTAATATATGTATAAAAATCTATTCTAACATATGTATGAAAGTCTATTCTAACATATGTATGAAAGTCTATTCTAACATATGTATGAAAGTCTATTCTAACATCTACCTTCTAATTGAAGCAGGCTCTACATTCTTTCTGCTTAACTCTCAATTCTGCTTTGCCAGGGCAGCATTGACAGTGCCTATAAGCAGTTTTCTTGAAGGATACTGTACTATAAGACATCGCAAGACTGAAAGCTTTGCACTTATTATAGGTCTTCTTAAGAAATATTATTGGTAGCAATGAGAGATACAGTCTGATACACATGTATAATATGGAGCATATTTTGACTGTAGCTGCGATGCAATACGAATTCTCCGTGACCTGGAGAACTTCACTGAACTTAGAATGAAGGATGACATCCGTGGTCTTACTAATCCAGCGTGCCACCACATTCAGTATAAGTCACGTGTTCTTTCTTTCCTTCCAGACCTTACCACTCTCGATGGTAGGTTAACACCAGAATGAACGGTTTCTCTTATTTGCAAAGAAATTAACACTTTGGCACCAACTCAATAACAGGGATCTAACCAGAATAAAATAATTGTAGTTTTTTAGTTTTCATGGGTTCTATTTGACAGGTCCTATCTTTCTAAATTGTTGGTATTTAATAACAGTATTGCATTTGTGTCAGGAGGACTGAACCTGTAAAACCACCCCTAAATACACCCATGCTCAATTATTATTACTGATTAAGTTGTAAACTTAGGTAAAGCTTTCTAATTGAAAATTAGAAAGATGAACCGTGTGTATGTGCTAAAGAACCTGTTTAGCTCCATTCTGACAGACAGATTCTGGAACCAAGGAACACATATCAGACCAATGTCAGAAAAAGTCCTACCAATGCAATGGCCAAATTTCTTAGAACTGCTATCGTCCATATTTTTGCACATGATGTTTCCTTTTAATGGTCCTATTCGTACACTTTTCATCTGTCTGTGTAGAAAATTATTCGAAATGATAGATCATTAGTTCATATTATCATTCCATAGGTCTGTCTGTTCCCCATGCTTACACGTTTTGTTCAATTTCATAAACTGATGTAAACGAAGAACAATATTTGTTCCTTTTTGTCTTAATTCAGCTATTTATCTGAACATCCATGCCCTTTGTCAGCTGTCTATTTGGCATCCGTTGGTTGGATCCAAGCTTGTACATGGGCTCATGACTCTTTTCAGCTTACTGTGCATAGTTTTGCTAACAGTGCTTGGATTTTACTCGTTCGGTATGACATTTAACACCATTTAGGCCAGCGCAGAGAGTGCCTCTGAGTAGATATCTTGAACGGGTGCTATGTAAATGCTTGATTGCATTGCATTAATACTTAGCATTTTATCCATTAATAGTTAGAAGTATGTTAACAGTTGCCTTAGAAAGATCACAACTTTTTTCACACCAACACTTCTCAAAGTCTGAAAGATATTGGATGTTCATCGAAGCAGAAACATTCCATTTCTTTCAGCAGGTGGCTCCACTATATGCATGGTGTCTAACATTCTAAATATTCAATGATAATCTATTGCTAAGACATTTTCTATGTAAACTCTTTTACATAATGTAAAGCTGTATATTGTTTGAAATGGTAATTTGCACAGACATTGGCTCTTGTGTGTATGCAAACATACATTATATACAAACAAACCTTATATACAAACTTACATTATATTCAAACAATAGCTTTACAGCCCAGCTTTGCCTTGGATTGAATTTTGAACTCAGTGAGTGTGTGAGTGCTTCATTTGGAGAGCGCTCTGAGTGGGACCGTGGTTATATAACTAACGTGTCTGATTTGCATATTGAAATTTGTACAGCCTTCAGATGATGTCAATGCAAATGGCAGTTGTTATTATACTGAATGTTGGCAAATTTTGCAAATAAAAGCAATAATTGTCTAAATATCAGAATTTGAGTTTCTTGGGACAAAGAAAAATGTTGCACTTTATAGTTTAGATGCACACACGAACATACAGACGTGTGTACACCAACATGTACATGTATAGTAATACTTATGCATAATATAAGCATATTACATACCTATGTATACGTTTGGCTTTTATGTTTATTCCTCAGGAGAAATACTGAAGGGAAAAGGCTGCGATTTGTTTCAAATATTTGCGGAGATGGACGCCGCGATTGAAGGTATGACTATATTCTTGGTCATTTGTAGGACTTATGGGGTCGTCCTCATCCCTAAAGGACGTCCATATGAATGACCTTCTTTGAGCCCCCTCCCTTGTCTGCTTTGGCATCACCCTCGTCCATTTCCTGCAGCTATCTGCATAGGATCGTAAGGACTAGACCAGGCTAGCACGTTGTATTGTGGACCAAGATGCTGCCGCAGGAGAGGAAAGGTGCACTGATCAGATTCAATGGTGATCTAGCTCAATTCAGTCAGTGGTACCATTTCACTATTTTCTTGTGGGGGCGAACGCTTTAAAAACAAATTTTTCACCACAATAGATGGGGCCATCCATAAAAAATAAAGGATGTCAAGCAATTTTTGGACTAATTTTTACCCCCCTCGTCACATGTCACAAAAGTCATGACCCCTCAAATATGACGTCACAAAGTATTGCACCCTCTCTTCCGAAACAACCGGATATTCCGAATGTTATATGCAAATTTTCTTATAATTATCAAAAAAGTAATTTTAATTATACAAAATACTTAAAACTATATAGTAGAACGAAGAAAAATGATGGAGAAAGAAAAATTATTACAATAATTATGCATTTCTGCAAGATGAAGAGCTCTGGTAGAATCGTTACATTGAAAAAAAAATTTAATAGCAATAACTTGAAAGAATCCAAACTTTATGCTTAGAACTCCATTCTACCATGGAGAAGTAACTTCTCTCTCATGGAATAAATAAGGAAGGCTTGGATCTCAGCATCCTGTTCAATGGATATTCCATTCAGATTCAGCTGTTCTGTGTCTATCCAATCTACACTCCATTTCCTTCATTTGCGAATACGACCATTAGTTCACGCAGTCGACGTGCAGCGACTCTATGTGACCTGATGCGTTTTGGCGAGGTAATTGGATTCCTGCTTGTTTGTTACGGAATGGCTGTCTCACTTCCATAATCACAAAATTGACGGCTATCGTAAAAGTAAACAACCCAAAATGCACTGATCATAATTTGTGTTGTTTAATTGTGGTGACAATTACCACCAATTAACTGGAACTTGTTTACCACATGTCAATCAACTGAATCTCTAATGAATGGTGGCCGCTCTGGCTTCTGGCTTCTTAAATATCCAGAGGCGGATTCCTTCTGCTACCAGCTCATGCCATACTGTGGGTGTCTGTATGAGACAGTTACAGTAGATGTACTACTGCTAGTCTGACCACAGGTACTGTAGATACATGCACAGTAATTGCAATGACCAGATGTACAATATCCTCTGTCTGTATATGGCTGCATGTGTCTGTGTGTGTATGTATGTGTCGGTCTGTGTGTATCTGTGTAACTGTATGCATCTGTGTGTGTCTGTGTGACTGTATGTGTGTGCTTGTCTGTTTGTATCTGTACATGTTTGTGTAACTATGTGTGTGTATGTGTCTTTGTGTGTGTGTATGTCTGTGTGTCTCTGTGGGTCTGTGTAACTGTATGTGTGTGTGTGCGTATGTGTGTGTGTGTCTGCTTGAATGTGTCTGTAGGTTTTTTCAGAGAGTTCACAATTTGACATGGCCGCTGGAATTAACACTAAAAAACACTGCAATCACTACTGCAAAGACGATTAAAAAAACAACTATTAACATGATTAATTACAGTGAGAGACTACGATTTGTGGTTGGAATTTAAAAGTATTATTGGACAGATCTGCAAGTAGGTAAAAGGAAAATTATGCTTCTATTGCGAAACTTTCCTATACTAATTGTTTCCTAATTGTCTCTGCTTTTTCAACAGTGACAATGTTCAGAGTTGTAATCTGTGGCCTTCGACATTCCAACATACAGCGGTCCTTGTGAACAGCACTCTTCTGCTAAATCCAAACCCGTAACTAATAAGCGACATATACATTGTACGTGAATATATGTACGTGCGTGCGCTATCTCTAGTCATGCCTCACTAGTTCTCTCTTATCTAGCTCTTTCAGTAGGCCTACTTCGTTAAGACAATCTTAGAGACCTGCGCTCTGGGACCGATACACTGTAGGCCTAGGCCATTGCCTTCTATATACTAAAAGTATATAGAAGGCAATGCCTAGGCCTACATTAAAAAGCAATGATCTGTGGTATGATGTGAATACTGTGAAGCACAGCACCTGTATACCTTCATTTAATGACGAGCTGATATGCTGTATGGACGATGTTGTATGATAGTATTGTGAATGATGTACAGAAATCAAATCAGCTTCTGACGGAATTAACGCCATATCTGCTAAGCCAGGTCCGTGGTTTGCGCACGAAGCTTTGAACTTCAACCAAGTAGGCCTATCAACGAAATCAACAAACATCGAATGCGATTCCGCTGGCAAGAGATTCTCAGGTCCGTTTATATTTACGAATGTTGCCTCTATACAACTCGCAGCGTAATTAATTACTTATTAATTGTCATAATTGGATATGGTAACGTCAGGCAGACTAATTAAGGGCCCATCCATATATTACGTACGAAAAAAAAATCAATTTTTCTGACCCTCTCCCCCTGTTGCACCGCGTATAATATTATTTTGTGGACCCATCCCCTCGCGTACTTCCATCTGAGCTCTAACCCCCACCTCTATACAGGTCAAATGGCTAAAGGCATATGTAAAACGTTGGTTTTACTGCTGGATATTTGTTTTATTAGACATCATATTTCACAGCTTAAATTTGTTGACTGTATGAAGAAATAAAATACTAACAACACTTAAATTTTTAAAAGTTTTAATACTACATAAATGCCTTCAGGATGACTATAGGATATTCATAATTATTGAGTTATAAATAGGCTAATGTGAACGTCATTATTATGCAACTGAATTTGCGTACGCAGGCCTACATATTTTTCGATACCCTCCCCGCCATACGCACCCGTAGGAGAGGTGGGGACAGGTTGGCGGAGAATAATTTTTATCACACGTGATCGTCAGCGATAAAGTTAACAAATTTTTTCTCACAGCAAAGCTATTAATAACGGGTTAACTCTAGCACAACATCAGGCATCACCATATTTTGTGAGTTTACAAAAAATATTCTGAAAATCAGCCAACTTGCCTCTGCTGGGCAAGTTGGTTGCCTGCTTGCGGCAAGATGGTGGCAATACAAATCATAGGCCTACTTTAAAAAAAGTGTAGGCCTACGTTTGCAGGCGATATAAGCCTATTAAGCGATGCATATATTGCGATCAGCTGAAGCTCTTAATAATGTGTTTGCGTCTTGGAACCGACGCTGTACTTATCATTGAACTATATATCGTAATCTGAAAATTTCTATAGCGCCCACAGTAACGAAGTCGCGGGAACCAACTTATTCACAGGCAAGAGTTCCCTTGCATTTGTTGTGCGCCCATTGACCTCAATGTACCTTCCAAACAAGAAGTTTTAAGTGTCTTTCATTCGGAACAGAGACTTAAAAAAATATCCAGGGATAAAGAGAACAGTCGGATAGACGACGAAATTCTCGGTGTAGATAGGCTGCATGATTGTATGTATAAGACCACAGCATTCGTGAAAATGGGAAGCGTCGTAATAATGAAGACTTCAACATTTGATCTCGATGGCTACTGGGGTATAGTGATATTCTTGTATCGTCGTTTACGAGTACGCTTATGAAGAGTTCTTCATTGATTTTCAGGCTTATTGTCAGACTGTGAACAACTGCTAAGAGCGTTTGACGCGAAAATGACAGCTGCCAATCAAGAATTGTGTCATGCTGCAATTGACTCATAGGACGTTCACAGTCTTTTGTGAGAGTTTCCGAGAAACCAGTGCAGAACATATGGAAGTTTAATAAAACATTGCGTCGTCAGGGATGTGAGTTTAGATAGGTCGTCAATAGCTGTGGTTGTAGCATTTTTAAATCATGAACTGTATCGAGGACGATTCTGTTTTCGGACGCAGCTCTTCAGTATAAGCGAACCAAAGACGTTAGGAAATGATTCGTGTTGGTAATGAGTCTCTAGAAAGAAAATTACTGTTTATAATCGACTGTCTGTGTTAGGAAACCAGCGAATAACCACCTGCAGTGCAATCACCAGACATCAGCAACTGTCGTCTGCCAGGAAAACAATTTTTAACCCGATCAGAATCACGTCTGTCACTTCGTCGTTGATGTTGGTCATCGTCACGATTCCTGCTCCGGTTCATACTGTCACGAGCGCTCTTTATTGTCACGATTCTCTGCCTCTCCAGCCATGCGCCCCTGATCGTATGCGTGTTCGTGCGTATTTGCGTGTGTTTAGTGCTTGTACATGTATGTACGTATGAATGTAGGCCTACTTGTGTATGTGTATATAAGTGTAATACATGTGTGTAACTATGTATGTATGTATGTTTGTGTGAATGTATGTATGTTCTTATTTATACATTTTAGTTACTTGTATGTATGGCGTTTTATGTGTGTGTATGTATGCAGACCTGTATAGCCTATGTGCTTGTATTTTGTTTATGCATGTATATGTATGTATGCATATTTGCATGTGTGTATTAAGACACTTAATAAGTTACCTTTAAGTAGCTGACGAAAACGCTTCCCATCCATACATCCGATGTGGGAGTCACTCATTCATCCATCCATTTATTCTTCCGTGTATAGGACTACTTCCACTTCTAACCGTTCATCCACTCGCCTTCTTTCCAGCCCCAGTGGCAATTGATAGACCGCTGGATTACCGTTCAAGAAGCCCTGCCAACTTTACCATCTGCTGTCTGAGGAAAATTTATGTTTGAACATAGGCGATAGGGACAGATTCCGCATTCCTTTCGGATGATTTTCTCACTTGAACGATTACGTAACTTTATGAGTTGTTGCCCAGTCGATCCACACGTTTGAAGAAAAGAATTGAGGCCAAAAGGGTCAAAATGAAACGTAGTTGTTGTATATGTACTAACTCAGTCTGCCACGGTAAGTCGATGGAGTTACATAAGATTCTGTTGCTCAATTAGTGTTGTCTAGTTCTTGTTGTCTTGTTGCATAACGACGCTTCCGAGGTTTTTACTATAGCGTATACTGTTTAGCCGAGGTTTGGTCTGGAGCGCTTCTGAGTATATGCCCTGCCATAACCGTCTTGAAGGGGCGCTATAATAATCCTATAAATAAATAAATAATACACTTTACACATTGAATTCTGATTGAACAATTGTGTTGTGTTTAGCCTTTAGGTTTTCGCTAGTAATGAAATTATTCTTATTAGCAAAAGACAATCAATACATGCTCAGATGCATTTCAGGTGACAAAATATGCACATATGCAATTTATTATCGATAGGGACCACTCCACTGCACGATTGATTGGAAACATTAATTATAAGCTGATAGGATTGTGCAGTTTTCTTGTAATAAATTGACTCAAATTTATGTAGAGTTTTTCTTTCTAATAAAATGTCTTACGGTTTGGTTTAAGGTGCAACACGGTGGTCCATCATTAATACTCGTAGTCACTGGACTCCCTGCGCCCTACAGACCACATCCGTTTAGCTCCCAACAAAAGGCAACCGAAGTTTTATTTCTGGAGTTCTCTAATTCTTTTCTTGATCATAAATAGAAGGCCTATACGTTGGCTATACCCGTCGTGACCGTCTCAGGCGATCTGGCTGCGACTTGCTAACATTGACGCTTTGTAACGTCAGTTTGATTTCATTAAACGAAGATACATACAATGTATACATGTAGGATTGTAGGCCTATATATATATAGTATACTGATCATGCGGTTTGCGGCTTCGACTCCATGTAATTGATGCTGGCAAATTAGCTGCGCACAAGTTCCTCGGGTGTCATGTGGTAGAAATTGGCACTGGCACGAAATGATTCAAATAGGATGCAAACGGTTGTCCTACGATGGGCTCGCCTCTGTCCAGGACCTTTGGATCCGTCCATTGATGGCTCAGGTGCACCATCGGGTGATGATCAGTTGAATCCGGCAGAATTTACCCACTGGAAGTGACTGCTCAACTACTAATTACGATAACATATGGAAAATTATGGGTGGATGGATGGATGAATGGATGGAAGGATGGATCGATGGATGGATGGATCGATGGATGGATAAATGAATGTCACATCACAGTCTCCAGTCTACATGTAAATAGTAGCCATTGTGTTCAACGTAGACTGTCTTCTCTAGCTCCTCTTTCCTCTGTCTATTACTTTGTCACTTGATCTCTCTCGGTCGTTGTTCAACCTGTCTGGAGTCTTCAATTCAAGGTTTTTACTTCTTCTTTCACATTTTGCGTCACGTTCCTTCTTCCCTCTTTGCCTCCTATTCCTTACTTCATACTTTGCATCTTGTTCCATTCTAATCCTCATCTTAATCCTTTCCTCCTATTTCACCTCTAATTTGCTCTTTTCTCCTCTACCTTCCGATTCATTCACTCCCACTTTGCCTATCCCTCCTGCTTCCCCTCTTTGTCTTTGTTCTTTCTTCACATTATGTCTCGTTCCTTATTCCCTCCACGGTCTCTCATTTCTCCCTCCCTCCCTCTATGTCTCGCTCCCTCCATCCTATGCCTCTGACAGTCTTATTCCTTCCCTCCTATACCTCTGGCAGTTTTATTCCTTCCCTCTTATGCCTCTGACAGTCCTGCGTTGTCTATAGCCTCTTCCTTCGTGCCATCGTTCTCCTTTCTGCCCACCTCCGTTCTTTTATTAACGTCGATGAAGCATCGTCTGTCGTCGTCGTCTTTCGATGCCAAGAAGTCGTTCGTATCCTTCCCCGTTCTGCTTATTGTTTGCTCTCGCCTTTACCGGAGCGTTCTCTTGCGAAACAGAAAAATCGCACCTAGCAACGTTCGAAGTGTCGATTTTTTTTGATTCAATAAACCTTAAAAGTTCTATGCTCTTGACCTAATTTTAAGCCTAAATCCACCAAAGCCTCGCACAAATTCATTTAAATCCCTATAAGTTTTAACCAAGCCCTATTAACTTTATTGACCTTCCTCAGCCACGAAAGACACTCAACCAAGACGTTAATTCACCACAATCCAAATTGTCACCTTCACTCTGACGGGAATCGTTAATCTTCGCATGCGTATGACATGATGGTCGATTGTTTGAAGCACTCTGCCAATAGGGAGGGTTGAGCCCCGCTCAAAACTGCTTCGGGCGTAATAGTGACGTTGAGTCAGTTCCTCATCATCAACTGTTCAGCCCCATCGACGCATAATACTATATAGTACGGTCGTATGTACAGTGAAAGAAGGGTCATCCATCAAATACGGTTCTAGGGTCTATTGTCTTGAGACCGAAACAATGCAGAGACTGGAGCGTTTGTGTCGTTCCAGATGTCTGTCCGTCTCTCTCTCTCTCCCTCTCTCTCTCTCTCTCTCTCTCTGTCTCTTTGTCTCTCTGTCTGTCTCTGTCTCTCTGTATTTCTTTGTCTCTCTTTGTATCTGTCTCTCTTTGTCTCCCTGTCTCCCTCCCCTCTATCTGTCTGTCTGCCTATCTCTCTCTCTCGCTCTCTCTCCCCCTCTCCCTTGACGCACACTCTGTCGTGCGGGCACCTGTCTTATTAGCCGGCGCCTTATTCCTTGTTTAGCTGGCCTGACCGTCGACTGGTGGCGCCACACACACGGAAGGTGCACTGATACATGACTACGTAGGTATTGACACGCATACCTACAGACATGCATGTACATTGGAGATGGAGACAGACGAATGTGCTAATCATGACAAAGCATTGTGGTGAGATAGAGAGACACAGACAGACGGACAGAGTGAGAGACAGATACAGAGAAATAGAGACAGACAGACCGACACAGGGAGAGAGACAGACAGACAGACATACCGATACACACACAGATAGACAGACAGCAAGAGTGAGAGAATGGGTGAGAGGGACAGAAGCAGAGACGGACAGAGACAGACAGTAACATATTCATTCATTCAATCATTCATTTCGAAAATTTATATAGCGCCCTTTCAAGAAACCTACTCAGAGGCGCTCTCAGCCAGGCTGCGGCCAAAAACATGACTTGAGGATACACTAGAAGGCTGGCAGATTGTTTCTAGGGAGCATACGCATCGCTTGCGAAGTCCATTCCAATGGAGGGACCCACAACCGAGAAGGCTCGGTACTGATAGATACACATACAGACAGACAGCAAGACAGAGACAGAGACAGAGACGGAGACGGAGAGACGCCATGAATGAATCTTGATGCAAACCAGCGTTACCAGCCGTCGTCTGATTTTGTTTGAGTGATGGTATGGCGTTTAAGTTGGCGCAGACGGTTTATGAGATGGTTCCCATAGAAACTGAAATTTAGAAAATGTTTTGATAGTGCGGTTTTAGTAAGCCGGTGTCATTTGCGTTAGGCAACTTACGACAATCTCCACATTTGAGCAACGAGAACAATACAATCATGAATCAAATTTAGAGCTTCACAGTCACCGGACCATCTGAGTTTATCGTTAAAAATAATACCTTTCATAAGTACGAAAGTCTTTGGGCCCTCGCCGTGGAATTAGTTTAATTATTTCTCATGTTATGCATCGCAGAAAGTCAATTAGAAAGTTTGTGCAGCCACTCTTCTTCCGACGTATATGTGATTTAAGCAATTAGAAATTTTTTCTCAAATGTGTTTTGTTTTCCATGTGCATATTTAATTGAGAGTTCTGTGTCGCTTAACACCATGTGAATATCTGTAACAAATTACAACAACGTACAAGATGATAACTAATTGCAGCCCGTACGATGCACTAAGCTGCTGCGAGCTTCGCGATAAATTCTTGAATTTATTTGCTCAAAGAAATCCGGATGAGAGAGTCGCCAGGTGAAGAGTTTGTGAAAAGCAATTATGACAGCCAGATGGGTGAGAGCCACACTTCAGCCAGTCTCATCACTAATTCATAAAAACCATATGATTGCCCATCGATGAACAGGCATAAAATTAGAACTGTTCAGGGTTAACAAGATGTCGTAACTGCTGGAGTTCACCTTTGAACTTATCTCCCGTTGTCTGCTTCTTACTGATTAGTGCTGTTGTTATTATTTTCGTTCTCAACTTAAGTTACAGCGTACGTTGTGCATTTGCTTTCAAATTTCTTTCCACCATTATTATGCTATCTCCCTCCCCCCTACTTCGACTGACTGATCTTCTGGTGTTGACTTGATATTAATGCGGCATCGGTTGAATGCCTGTGCATTAGACATTAGACTGTAAACACTGGCGCTATGTAAATATGTCTGCCATTCAGCCTGCAAAATCTGACAGCGAATTATCCACTCTCTTCTCTCTCTCTCTCTCTCTCTCTCTCTCTCTCTCTCTCACTCTCTCTCTCCCTGTCTCTCTCTGTCTGTCTGTCTGTCTCTGTCTCTCTCTCTGTGTAGGTGTGTGTTGGTGTGTGTATATTAATCTGTACTACTGTCTATCTGCCTGTCAATCAAACCGTTGTCATGGATATACATGTAGGCCTATTCGTATGACGATCATCCATGGAAACCCGTTTGAACGACCAATTCTCCCTCCTTCCTCTGTGTGGTGGTATCACGTGGATGTTATGTGGAGGCTGCGAATACTTTATATCAGGGCTTGGGATTACTAGATTTACCATGAATAGGGTTTTCCAAAAACAATGAAAAAATGGATGGATGTGATACATGAAAAAACTGAAATGAGCCTGGACGTCCTGCAAGAATTAAGAGATGCAACTTCGGAAAGAAAAAAAGGGAGAGGATTGGTCATGGCGGTCATAACAGCACAAGGTGTGGGTTTTCCACCTAGACCGGTTAACGAATACAATCTTAATGGAGATCTTATGTTCAAGACTCTATATGTATGCAAGGGATAAGGTGGCTTTCGAGTGGCACTTTAGAAGTTTGGAGATTACCATTACGTTTACGATTACGAAGGGTATTCCGCTGCTTTCTATTTGATCGTATGTCCACTGGACATTTAGTAAATAGTAGTCGTAAATCGCAGTGGTAAACTAAAATATATATCACTAAATATTATATTACACAGTTACACATTTAATTATAATAATATAGGCCTACATGTACATTTTACATGTAATCGTCGTCGATTGTACAGTTCCGATTTCCCCAGACCTTTAGATTTACATTGCCCTCCAATTATAATGATAGTTATATTAGTAATTATAGAATGGACAGTACCTTTTCAAAACAGTACGTCACAGATGACCAAGAAGTCAACGCCTAAGATTCCCAGTGGCGGCTCCACAGGAGAGCCAGGGGGGCATGGCCCAACTGAGTTTGTTGCTCGCCCCCCGCTAGTCTCCCAGATGTTCAACAAATGTGCTGTGAAATATGGTATCGTGTATCGTTTAGATTTTGGTATTTACTTGCTCAGACATCATATATGGTGAAATTTAAAATTAATTTTGTCAGGGCATTTTTAAAGGCACGAAGTACTTACTGGTATAATGAAATCTAAAAAAATATTTTTATGAATATTCTCACAGAATAACTTAAGCACTTGTTAGAATTTATCGTGGCAGATAATGGCCATGAATCAGATAATAGAAGAGGTCAAGGAGTCTATACTGCTTTCTCTCCTTGTTGATCGGACAAAAGTATATTAGTCGCAGGAACAGCCATTCTTTATAATACGATTTTTGCCAACAAAAAAGTAAATGAATATTTTCTAGATTTAGAACCTGCAATCGGATTAGATGTAAAGTTATTGTCATGGCTTATTTTCGATACTCTTAAAAGTCATTTGGGCAGACATAGGTTCAGGATTAGTTGCTATGGCAGGCATTTATGCCAAAACATAAGTCTTTCTTTAAATAATTCTGATAACATATTGTCTCTTGCACTTTTGTATGACAGTAATGTTGAAGACCTCACTTTTGTATGAAAGTAATGTTGAAGACCTCAACCATGAAATTCTCCAAGTTGAGCGCCTGTTAAAGTGTTCAAGTTTATGTGAAACTAATATGACCACACCGATAGTTCTGATTTTATTTCTGGAACCATACAAACTTGCTTTTCATGAAATGTACAGACTTTCGAACATTGCCATTGTTTACCAGAAACAACAGCAGCATGGGAGAAAAGGTTTTTTGCCCTAAAATTAATTAAAACATACGAAGCACTAATGTAGATATATAAACGAACGATATATTAGATATATTTTTTTAAATTTATTCTGAAATGTCTGATATTCATTGGAGTAGTCTGACAGTGTTGTCGATTAAATCCGCTCTTGCAGAGTCTATTGCAATAAATGACTTTTTGGATGAGTTTGACTCTGGATAGGACAATCGTAAACTTGCTTTTCATTAAACGTATGTATTGTGTATAGTTGATGCTTTATTTTAAACTTTTAAATGCAATCATACTATATTTCCAAGTGTTGTAAACTTTAAAATATTGATGTAAAGAATTTATATCGCTCTAGAATACATAAAAAATGTTTCTGATCGATGTCACTCAGTGTGGAGCTATGCCTATAACAGTCTCAGTTTCGACTTATTCGAGTATCCCATTGCCACCACCACCCCTGTCGGGTCCTGGGCCCCTAGATCTGTGCACCCCCTGATGGAAACACCTAGAGCCGCCACTGAAGATTTCTTGTATTGTTCTCAAAAGATGCTTTTTCAATATGGCATTGCCAATTGCGCACTTGTGTAAGTCAAGATCAAGTACGAACAGAATCTGTTTAGTCGCATGGTTGTGTCTGCGCTGGTCAACATGACGTCTGTAATATTACTCCTAGTCTCAAAACTCATTAGAGTGCTTTGAATTAGTAATGGGATTGTGTTTCCTCTTTCCCTTTGCAATATAACCCGCACCCTGAGTTCCTGTCTGTCCATATCTGTCTATGCCTCTGTCCATCTGCATAATTATGTCTCTGACCATCTGTCCATCTGTCTCTCTCGCTCACCCTGCTACGTGGTGCACCGTAAAATATATACCTGAGCCTCGATACATCGATAAAGAAACAGTCAATAATTCCACTGATAGCCCAATCGATATTAGACCTAAACAGATAAACGATATGGGTGTGGGGTTCAACAAATAAGCGTCACCCCCATTTCAAATGTACCCATCTACCTCCACAGACGGCAGAATGAGAAGGAAAAGAGTGCGCAAAAAGTCAGCCATGTCAAATTAGTTCACGAATAACTATGACATTTAAAGATAGGCCTAGATAGACCTGCTCAATCCTTATAATTCACTGTAGCATATATATATTATATATATATGTATGTATATATATATATATATCGGCCTTAATAATGACTTCCTCAAATATTCATTGATTATAAACGGGCGCTTGTCTGCACACTCTACAGCTCAGAATATCTAACAAAATATTTAGCTCGAAGTTATTCCAAGTTCAATGCATCGATGCGGCACGATAATAAATATCTCAACTCTCAATACCTTCATCGAAACTATGTTGATTTATTAGGCTTCGATTGCTTTCAAATTTTAGAAGCAAAATCAAATCAGACTTTCTCGATGGTTCATGTTTACATCAAGCTTTTACATGCATGTGAAGTGGTTGAAACTCAAAGTGCATTGACGCTGAGTGAAGTCATTTCGACTGGATCAGTGACAGGATAGGGGCCTAGATGACATATGACTGATTGCCGATACATCGCACATGATTCCAGATATTATTTAGAGTCGTCTGGCATATGTGAATGTTGCTCTAGTTTCAGATCATTGACTGCATTCATTTACAAATTAGAAAGACTAATTATTCTCTGGCCATTCACTGATTGCATGGGTAAACAATGATTTACACAAAAGCACCAGTAGTCTATCTTTTGCATCGGTATCGTTTGCGTTAAAAGTCGATTTAAGAATCTGTCTCGCAGTAATGCTGCTAAGATCGTAGCCGTGGGATTTCTCCCAGTCGGCAGTTTATTGCAACCTGCAAATTAGACGTGTTTTCAAAACATTCGCCATATAAGTTTGTTTATCATAAACTGTTGATCAATGATACACGTTTTTATATATTGCGACCTTACGCTGGCCCAGATCTGGCTATTTCTTAATGAATTTGTCGAGTGCTTTACCAACTCAGCCTGTGAGTAAAGATTTCCTGTCATAAAATCGTTCGAAACATTATCTGCGAACAATACTGTCTGACACTCGTTCAATCATTATAGGGACCTATGGCGTTGATGTTAATTTAATCTGTTCTTGCAGATTCGATTAAAGCCTATACTAATAGTCGTTGTTGTGCTACTTACCAAAATGGTAGCCTATCATAGAATTCTCTGGGTCTCTGGCACTGGAAGCGTATCTGATGGTTGTGCAATGAGAGAGGCGCAACATAAATTTATAGACAATACAACACAATTTAAGATCCTAAAGTACGCTGTAGCCACATTACACTTTGCTATATGTATACCGCTATGCGTGTAAGAATGGTCGTCAGTATATATAGCATCTAAGTAATATAATTATACGTATCTTTGTATGTATGCAAAGTAAAGCTTGACGCTAAACTATCGACGCTGGGCGGTCTTGGGCTTGGCCAAGTCTTAACGGCCCCGTGTCTGACTCCGATCATTGGTCGATCGAGATGTGTGCGTGAGTGCGTGCGTACTTCGTACTGTTTAGCAGCGATCGACCCCGTTGGTCGTCGTCGTCCTCCACCTTCTCTTCCTCCTCCTCCTCCTCCTCCTCCTCCTCCTCTTCTTCTTTAGCTTCTTAGACGTACGTCGACTATTTCTCGAATGTCGATCAAAACGAAGCAGGAGTCGCGAAAACTAGGCGCTAAGGATGAACTGTCGTCACAAGGGCAAATGACGACGACGTCTGGAAAGAGCGAAAAGGAAGGCGCTCGTGAATACGCTGGTGCCCTGCGCTTTAGAAGTTTGGAGATTACGATTACGATCACGATTGCGATTACGAAAGGAACAGACGTAGACATTGTAATAGTTTTAGGGAATATATCTCACAAGATTTGAAGGATCAGGGATTGGATTCTGAATTTCGGGCGCCATTTGCCCATCGTTTTGACTGTGTAGTCGGCCACAAGGAGGCGATACGGTGGTGGTCTGATGGGACGCAAAGACGACGCTAGATCCGGTCGACTTTCTACGGAGGCCCATGAGGCAACTAAATATTGATACGCGGCTAATTTGTGCGGCTGGAACAGCAGATGTACGTGAACAGATGATTTTCTTTGGTTACTGACTGGAAGTACACAGCATACTATCGAGTGACTTATTTCATTAATTTTGTAGGTGCACAGGCACGGACAATAAATAACGACGGCGGCACGTCTACGCCAGTGAGAAATTACGGTAAGAGAATTACGGTAAGAGAATTACGGTAAGAGAATTACGGTAAGAGAATTACGGTATACGAAAACGTTTAAGTTTAACAGTCTCATGAAATCATATAGTATTACAAGCCCTTTTTGAGTTTTATATATACACATTATGATCATATCCTCTCTCTCTCTCTCGCTCTCTCTCTCTCTCTCTCTCTCTTTCTCTGTCTCTATCTGTATCTGTCTCTGTCTCTCTCTTTCTCTCTCTCTCTCTTTCTCTCTCTTTCTCTCTCTTTCTCTCTCTCTCTCTTTCTCTAATCTCTCTCTCTCTTTCTCTGTCTCTATCTGTATCTGTCTCTGTCTCTCTCTTTCTCTCTCTCTCTCTTTCTCTCTCTTTCGCTCTCTCTCTTTCTCTAATCTCTCTGTCTCTCTCTTTCTCTGTCTCTATCTGTATCTGTCTCTGTCTCTTTCTTTCTCTCTCTCTCTCTCTTTCTCTAATCTGTCTGTCTGTCTGTCTGTCTCTCTCTCTGTCTCTCTCTGTGTGTGCGCGCGCGCGATATATTGTGACAGAGTTGACTGATCGTTTCTGTGGAGAACTACGTTCAATCCGTGTAATTTGTGCGGCATCGTTTATTACGAATTTTCAATGCTTCCTTTTGCATCGAGTAGACGACGAATCAGGTATTTAGTTACTGTTTGCAGAGATTCTGGATTCCATACAGTCCCGATACTTAATAAAATAATTTACTGACTCGACCCTCGATACTATATTATTTCATCTGCACCGTATCTGTAGACCGAGTCACGCATCACAGAACAGAAAATGTGCTGCAGAAATTTAGAAACACAGTTATGGTGAAATACATAGTGTCTGATTAAGTTTGAGCTTAAGTCACGTTTCCAGTGGGTTAATCGTGCATTGGCAAGAAAATGAAAATTGGACGATAGAGAACTTGGAAGAATATAGCAATACTGCTCATGGTGCACCTTTGTAATTAGTACTGAGTACTGAGGAACATGATGCAGTGTTCATATATTCTGCTAGTTAAAGTACCCGGTTTCGTCCTGGTTGAACCACATCTTTTGCTTTTCCTCCTGGAGCTAAAGCAAACAAATTATTTGGAGTTTCAACTCTTGAGAATGCCACATGAGAACTGGCCATGAGAGAAGCAAGGACTTTCTAATTTCTGTTGGCAGGTATTTGCGAATTCCTCTTTATGGGCGAGCATGGGAAGGGGTAAAAGCATGAGAAAGAGGTGACATTTTGGTTTTGGGAACCCCCTATGTTTTTTGTTGGCTGCAAGAAAAGTATTCGTAGCAAAATTTAGGAACAATCGCTCGAGTTTATCAAAAGTTCTGGTGAAACATACATAAATAGTTAGATACATACCTTTCTTCTGTACAGGTATAGATATTTATCAATGACATCGTATATATATGTATAAATTAAATTTGAGAAAGGCACCACCTTTGGATTTAATGCATTCAAATCACGTCTCAGAACTATAGTCTGAATTATCGTTTGACTGAGTCCTTAAAATTGAATAATTCAGGTACTATCTACGTTTCGACATCTGCAGAATTTGTAAAGAGCAAAACTTTAACGCATTGACCTAAATCTGTATAAAAGACAAATTACATTTGACTTTGAAACCTGATACCAAACTCTACTACTAATCCAATGTCTATATATGTTACAGACAATTTGTCAAATTAGGGATTTTGTAAAATGCCTAGGCAATTTGTGGTACCCTAAATATACACTTACCATAACCCTGCACTAATCCTTCACTGATCCTAGCCTTAACCCTAACCCTGACCCTAACCCTAACCCTAACCGTATAGGCCTATGGGCGATTTGACATAATGCTTGAAATCTAAGAAATCAGGCATTTTACAAAATCCCTGTTTGACACATTGCCTGTAACATCTATACACTGAAGGGTTTTAACTAAATAAAATGCAAAAGGCCCACAACCATCGATTTCTAATCTGTGAACATCTAAGAACGTTCAGCGTATTTACAAACACGTAGCGTTAACCGAAGCTCTCGCATCTGTGTAAGAATACTGAAACCTTGGATCAGTGTATATATGTATGGTCCAAGACCATCAGTTGAATTCGTGAAGTTAGGGAATTGATGAAAGGAGATGTGCCGCATATGGGAACACAACTGCGTTGAACGCAATCGGAAGAAGAAGAGGAAGAAGAAGGAAGACGGACTTCAGGGATCTAAGATGGAATGGGAAGGAGTTCCTGACCCTGATCAACTTAAGCTGCGATTTCTTAGATCCGTCAGATGACACTATATAAGCCCTCCACGTTGGCCATCTAAGGAAACCTTTTTTCCAGCGCAGAATAAATGCCCAGATACATACATGCATTCATACGTACATACATACATACAATGTATATACAAACATGCATACATACATATATACATACATACGTACGTACATACATACATACATACAGCGACGCTTCTGGTTGTCTGCTTCTCTGGTTGTCTGGTTATCTGATTACCCGGTTGCCTGGTTGTCTGCTTCTCTGGTTGCCTGGTGGTCTGGTCTGGTTATCTGGTTATCTGATTACCCGGTTGCCTGGCTGTCTGGTGCTCTGGTTGTCTGGTTGCCTGGTTGTCTGCTCTGGCTGTCTGGTTGTCTGATTACCCGGTTGTCTAATGCTCTGGTTGCCTGGTTCTCTGGTTGCCTGGTTTCTCTGGTTGTCTGATTACCCAGTTGCCTGGTTGCTTGGTGGTCTGGTTGCCTGGTTATCTGGTTGTCGGGCACTATTGTTGTCTGGTTGTATGGTTGCCTGGTTGTCTGGTTACCTGGTTTTTTGGTACTCTGGTTGTCTGGTTGCCTGGTTCTCTTGTTGCCTGATTCTCTGGTTGTCTGGTTGCCTGGTTCTCAAGTTGTCTGGTTATCTTGTGGCTTGGTTCGCTGATTGTCTGGTTCTCTGGTTTCATGGTTGTCTGGTTCTTTGGTTCCCTGGCTGTCTAGTTGTCTTGTTTTCTGGTTCCCTGGTTGTCTGACTCTGGTTATTTGTTGCCTGGTTGTCTAGTTCTCTGGTCTTCGTCGGCTCCAGAGACCTTGCGACAGAATTCGATCAGTGATCGTTGGAAGGCGCGATCGTTTCAAGCTGTTTTTTCATCCTAATCTGTGACAGATCCATATCCCCTAGAGCATTGATACTTTCATGATGTAATACTCATGATGTATTCCAGATGTCTTTATTGCGGCAGTGACTGTAGGAACAGTGTAGGGGTGTTCGTGTTCAGATCATATCTGAGTATGACGAATGAACAAACACACCAATATACATAGGCTGGACAAAACTGAATTCCATATCTTCTATACATGTGTAACTTTTCTGAAGTATCAGAAACGAGGTAGCGGTTTAACATCAGAGTTTACCCCTTTCCTATCCCTGGTCCTCTCCCGAGGTACTCACTGGGCAGTGGGGGCCAGGTATATTGTGATGGCTACCTGATATCGCTATGCCACAACTACGTCAATGGGCATAAGCATTTTTTCATTATTGCTCACTGCACTCTGGTGGAGTTGCCGCTCTTGGTCCGCGACTACTTATTCGTCGGATACAACCGTTGCTTATTTCGCATTTGCCCATCATACTGACGAGCATTTCACTATCTGCTACCTGTGACGCGCTGGGTTGCAGTACAGCTCTGCTCCATCCCATAAGTGTATAGCTTACCGGTACTATATGACTTACAATCTATTGACCAATTAGCTATTGATGTTAGCCTACTATAGCATTAGGCTATATATGGGTGGCACGGTGGCTGATCTGTTAGAGCGGTCAGTCCGTAACGCTCAGAGTGCGCTGAGTGAGCTGGTTCGAATCCCGTTCGAGGAGTCACTGTGTAGGGACCTTGAGCAAGTCCTTCGCGCACAATTACTCTGCAGTACAACTGCAATTGCGCCGTCGAGGCGTGTGTATGCACTTCTGAGCAAAAAAGATGTTGGAAGAAGGGTGGTATCAAATTTCGGGGATAAAGCAAATATAATATACGTATATACATATATATATATATAGACCAATAGATAGCATAAACTTGTTTAAATGTAAAGAACAAAAGCCTACTATGTCTCTTCTGTGTTCAATATTGCTCATGTATATATGCAGCGGACGTCGAATGCCTAGAAGACCTATATATTATCTATGAGCATGGGATGCATTGACACCTGTTGCACGGTATATTGTCAGATCTCGTCTTCAAGACAAACGATCCATTTCGCGCATAATTAAATCGCTCCGTTCAAAATTGATGCAGTCAATAATTTCATCTATTCTTGTAGGTAAACCCGCACTCATGCATACATGCAGTGACGCACGCAAACATGCACACAGGCGCACACACACATCATAGGTTACAAAGAAGGATGTGGTGGCAGGTTGGCAAGACGCTCATCAGCTCAACGTCAAGAAGAAGGGGGAGAAGAAGAGGATGAAAAGAAAGAGGAAGAAGAAGAGGATGAAAAGAAAGAGGAAGAAGAAGAGGATGAAAAGAAAGAGGAAGAAGAAGAGGATGAAAAGAAAGAGGAAGAAGAAGAGGATGAAAAGAAAGAGGAAGAAGAAGAGGATGAAAAGAAAGAGGAAGAAGAAGAGGATGAAAAGAAAGAGGAAGAAGAAGAGGATGAAAAGAAAGAGGAAGAAGAAGAGGATGAAAAGAAAGAGGAAGAAGAAGAGGATGAAAAGAAAGAGGAAGAAGAAGAGGATGAAAAGAAAGAGGAAGAAGAAGAGGATGAAAAGAAAGAGGAAGAAGAAGAGGATGAAAAGAAAGAGGAAGAAGAAGAGGATGAAAAGAAAGAGGAAGAAGAAGAGGATGAAAAGAAAGAGGAAGAAGAAGAGGATGAAAAGAAAGAGGAAGAAGAAGAGGATGAAGAGGTTGAAAAGGAAGAAGAAGGAGACGAAGAAGAGGAAAAGGAAGAAGAAGACGATGAAGAGGAAGACGAAGAGAAAGAAGGCGAAAAGGAAGAAAAGGAGCAAGAAGAAGAGGAAGAATCCCTTATTACCGTTAGCCATGTGGCATGGGGATGAAGTCTTATCGACTTCACTTAACTTAACCTCGGTATATGAGCGCGGGTGGCCTGACCTTTCCTACGCCGTCTCGTCTTCCTACCAATAGTATACAATTAGTATACAATTAGTATACAATTAGTATACTCATTCTAGGCCATATGGAACTGGTTAATTGGATGTAAGTGGACTAGAAATCTCGATATAGTTTTATATCGTGGCGGGAATTTGAACCTGTTACATTGTCTGTTACATTGTCAGTTCAAACACAGCACGCCATACACGGGTCTGTCGTGTATCCTCTTCCAATAGACCAGGAACTCATGGGGGGGAGGCTAGAGCATGGGGGGCCTAGAGTATGGGGGGAGGGCCTAGAGTAGTGGTGAACACACTGGGACGCAGCGCATGAGGAACCGAGATCGAGACCCGTACCCCCTAAGGTTTACTTCTTTCCTTCTTTCCTTCTTTCCTTCTTTCGCTATGGGGGTCGTTTGTTAAAAATGAGATGCATAGCGTAATGGGCGCCCTGCGTGGCTTCCGACGGTTAAATTTGACTCATGTAAAAACTCGTCATCATTCGTTCATTCTGTACTTATAATCACACTGTGGTTTGTCAGTTTGAAATTAAACGAAGATTATTATTATTATTATTATTATTATGCTAAGCAATCGCTTGGAGTTTCAAATTATTATTATTATTATTATTATGTTATCGCCCATGATGAGCTAAGTGAGTGTTGGCAATGTCCCGAAGACATAATAATAATAATAATAATATTATTATTATTATTATTATTATTATTATTATTATTATTATCATCAGCATTATCATCAGCATTATCATCAGCATTATCATTATTATTATTATCATCATCATTATCATTATTACTATTACTATTACGAATAATTTGCAATTGACAATGCATTTAGCACACCTCATGTCCTGTTGCCTACTAGCAGTTGTCCAGTTGTTAAATGGTTGCTGTCCATCAATGAAACAGCTGCTGTCCAGCTGTTGGATTACGGTTGTCTGGTTATGGATCGTTTGCTGTCCAGCAATGAGAAACCTGCTGTTCATGCAGTTGTTAGAGTGTTGTTGTCCGACTGTTAGTGTGTCGTTGTTGTCCAGTTGTTAGTGTGTTGTTGTTGTCCAGTTGTTAGTGTGTTGTTGTCGTCCAGTTGTTAGAGTGTTGTTGATCAGTTGTTACGCGTCTGCTATTCTCTTTGAACTTCGACCTCGCTATCTTTGAATTGCCTCTGCGGAATATTGTTGGAAACGTTTTGGTATAATAAACGAGAATACCTATGTAGGCCTATATATTGTATGTATCTTGCGTTACATTGGCGCCTGTGCATGTAGCACTGGCTTACATGTAGCATTTACGTTATGGAGACCTTCACGGCTAACGAGTGGACTTTAACCACTAAGGCTCGGATTTGCATCCTGGAGCACATGTGCTCTTGAAGTGGACTACATGATCGAAGTTATTCAACAAATCTCGGAAACCATTTTGATCATTTCTCTACTTTACGCGTCTCTCGTTGATTTAATTCACAGAGAGACAGAGACAGACAGAGACAGACAGAGAGACAGAGATAGACCGAGACAATTGATGTAGCGACATAGACATAAAGCGATACATGTTTCTTTGCACTCAAAAACACGTATGATTATACAGGTCTTTATGACGCCGTATTCTGTTTCAAATTGATCCATTTTTGAGACCATTAGTCGCCGTTTGACCAATGACTTTTATCGGCTTTCAGTGGAGCGAATGACCTCATCCACTGCAAAGGAAATTTCGTTGCCGGTGACAAATGACAGAATATATATAGAAGATACAATATGCATGAGAAAAACTCACATGTGTTAAGGTCACAAGGCCCGATCTATAGACTAAACAAGTATCATCCTTAGGCCTATGACTGTCCTGTCCAGTCCAGTCCTGTATCAGCGCCACAGGCATTAACAAAGTACATCCTCTGAGTCTAATAAAGATAAAGATAAACGAAGGTATAATGGACTTGCATTGAAGCAAGTATTGAAAAGTGACAACACTTCGCTTCCAACAAGAATACGACATATAAAGGTTCTTGTGTGGCTGCTGCAGGAGCTAGACCAATAGGAAGGATGAGGAGGCGAAAATCAACGTATTCTAAATTGAGTGTATACGTCATGTCGTTACGGTATAATGAACTGCAAGATATACAAACGAGCTGGTGTTGGAGATCAGTTGAGATCGGTTGAGTAGGCCCTATACGAAGTAGTAGTATAACCAGACTAATAATGGAGCTCACAGATTTCTGGCATGTGCTTCTGCGGAAGAGCGGATATCGTCCGGAGAAGGGGATTATTCGAGGTGGAGCTCCTGGATGAAGAGCTCAACGATGACCTATGGAGACGATTGATAACATAAAGATGTGAACTGAATGATCATTCGATCGGTAGCTGAAGGAGTCGAGAAACAAAAGAGATGGATGGAGATAAATTATCCTTGATGCGGCCAATGGTTCGAGGGCGCGCTGATACAGGACTGGACTGGACAGGACAGTCATAGGCCTAAGGATGATACTTGTTTAGTCTATAGATCGGGCCTTGTGACCTTAACACATGTGAGTTTTTCTCATGCATATTGTATCTTCTATATATAGACGGGGAAGTTGTAAATCGTTCTCCCACTGCTTTCTAACGCAGATCGTAGAAATGATTGAAGACCTTCGTTTTATCCAAGCGGACAAAGTGTATCCATAGGAAAAAGAGGTTGTCACTTATGGTCAGAGATCGGAAGGCACATTCAAAATGCAACTTATTAAAACATGACTTGAATAAGACCTTGGAAAGTTGAAATGAACAAGATTTGTTTGCTTCATCTCTCATTTGAAACCTAAGTCTGTCAATGTTCACCTTTGACTCAAGCTGCAAGGCAGGCTACAGTTAGATCGACGATTGTCCGCAATCCTTCTGAGCACGTATGTACATGTATAATATCTCAACGCTTACATCAAGCCCCTAATTGCAGTCTAAGAGACTGCTAGCCAAACTGTTGAAGTTTAAGATTAAATCGTACTCTGCGTGGACTACGAAGACTATGAATTTCCAGTCTCTCTTCGACAGAAGATTCGAACCATCCATTAAAAATTGCTGCATGTAGGTATATCTGTGCTCGTGCTGTCAGCATGAAACCTCAGTGGACATCCGTCAGCAGCAGACTACATCTGTTTTCTTCTTTGAACTGTCATATTCATTGTCCTCCTCCATCGCCAATTATTGATTCCTCTTTCCGTGTAGGACGTTCCTCGTGGTTTACGAGGCATTACATGCCAGCCATCGACGGTTGTCGTTTGGGAAGGAGACCTTGAGCAAGTTCATCCCTCATCCTCAATTGATGCTTTGTTATTTGTTATGTAGTGGCGTCTAACATACGCATAATGATAATAATAATAAGGATGATATTAATAGTTATTATTATTATTATTATTATTACTATTTTATTATTATTATTATAAGAATGATTATCAACATAATGATAATAATTATGATAATATAATAATAATAATAATAATAATAATAATAATAGCAATAATAATAACAATAATAATGATAATTATTATAATAATGATAATATCCTCAGACTTGTCAAAATTCAACCAAGTCACCTGATCATCTTTCTCTAGTCATATAATACTGTAGGACTGTTTCTATTCTTGACGAAGATGATTCCTTTCTGTTATTGAACTTTCGTCTTGCATCTATTCCGCTCATTCCGCTTAAATTAATAAGTCTTTCGTTCTCGTCTTAAGACTTACCTTTTCTGGCTTCCATAAACAATCCACCTGTCTCAGCAGGCTCATCTTCTGCACATGCACTATAAATAATTAAATAAATAAATATATATATTTATTTATGACCTGATTACAGAGTGGCTTTGGCGTGCCATCGATTGATGCCTTGTACATTAGATACCATAGCGAGAGATGTTGCTAATTAGTAAATAAGTTCTCAATAATAATTCGCAATGAAAAATATTGTAGACATATCCGAGGACAGTCTTTACAATATGCATGTTAAATGCATCTTGCGGAAGACCTGCAGCTGCCGTCCTTATGTACTCTCGGGGTATACGTCCTTGTACGCTCCGGACAACCGCCTTTATCTGGCATCTGTCCTTATGGGCTCGGGTATCCATCCTTATGCGCTCCGGGCAACCGCCCGCATCAGGACCTTCTACGCTTCGGGCATCCGTCCTTCTACGCTCCGGGCATTCGTCCTTATACGATCGGGGCAGTCGTCTTTATAAATACGCTCTGGGCATCCGTCTTTTTACGATCGGGGCATCCGTCCTTATAAGCAGACGGACATATACCGACGTCAAGAGCGGTCGAGTCGAGACAGTCGCGGCTGAGATTATTATCCGCCGTATATGCTACAGACGAACACTCCTTTTGCCTAATTTCCTCCGAGAGGTGACATTTCTGCAACGGGTCGTATCAACAGACCAACAGATCGATGACCAACTTGGCCAGCTTAAGTCAATTTATTCTCAGCAGTCGCCGTCCGAATCATACTGAAATATATAGGTAGATTCCCATAATAAATCTGATACGTATGTCTCTGTGTATATATCTGTATATATATGTGTGTATATATGTGTGTGTATATGTGTGTATATGTGTGTGTATATGCACGTATATCATGTGGTTCTGTGTTATTACCAATAATTTTTGTCCTGGCTGTGGATTGGGTAATGACGAGATGGAGGTGGTGGGTGGATGAATGGAGACAGGTTGAGAACTTGAGATATATAATGTAAAGTCTGCACACCTGTCTATGTTTATGTAGAGCATGGTAGTTTTTAAATTAGGACACATTTGCTCCAGATTGTCAGCTTGTTAAATAAACGAAGATATAGGCCTACAAAATTACACATATACACGCAGAAAGAGGCGGTATTATCAACAAAGTTAAAACAAAGATTATAATAGGGGTTGGACCCAGGGACGGATTCGGTTACCTTGATGGGATTGACTGGAGACCAGCAGGATGTGCTTAGAGGGTCGTGGAACGAGGTGAAAAAACTCGATTGATCATAGCAGACGACAGTTATTGTGTGCAAGAAGGCACAGATGGGCATTGGAAAGGTAAAAGACAAATGATACGTTTGGAATGATCGAAACGATATGCAAGAACAATCAATCAATAAATAAATCAATCAATCGATCGATCGATCAATCAATCCATCAGTAGCACATCTTCAAGAAATCTACTCAGAGGCGCACTCATAATGACAATAATGACCTCTCGCAGGGGGAGTCGGATTAATTGATTGACTGCGCGATTGATTGATGGCATCCCCAAGGCAAGTCATGTATCAGGCTACACTGGTTTCCTCTACCTTAGCGAATCTTATTAATTTTTAGTGTATCCGCCTTCATTTGACCCTGCCTCCGTAGTACTGCTTCTGCTTATAATTATAAGGTGATACAAAAGTTCGTTCCCCGTTTTCAAACTTAAATATCTCGGTCAAAATGATTCGCATCCCTTAAATATTTTTTTGGCCTATGCAAGGCTAAAATAAATTTTAATCCTCTAATTTTTAAGTCGATCGTGTTTTAAATTACGTGACAGCGTAAAGCGGCGCGCGAGGTGCATTTCCGGCTTGTTCTTGGATTTGACGTAACCATTATTCACGCCCCTTAAGTATTGAGTAAAAATAGGAGCATCGACACTTGACTGCGGATGATTGGTCTAAAGTTTTGTTCACAGATGAGTCGCCGTTCAAATGTGCTTTATGTACCGAATGCACAAAACGATACAGTTTGAGTTTTATAGGAGTAGAACGATCCGTCTGCTCCACAGATGAAGTATAATCCGTCAGTGATGATATGGGGTGGGATGACGGCCAGGGGTCTCACAAGTCTTCACTTTGAGCCAAATAGTACTAGATTGAACTCGTAGTACTGCTTTACAAACATTCTCAAGCTATACGCGAGGCCAGCGTTCGAGAAACAACGGCAGTGTTATGCAACGAAAGCTATTTGTTGACAATGTTCTTGGAAGTATTTAAGCCGGGTGGTACATCCTGTCATATATCAGCTGGGACGACGAAGTGGCTAGACTACAAACTCCCGTCGCGAATAGAGCCAAAAGATTGGCCACCAAAACTCTTCGAGTGCTTTCGTATTGAGAACTTGTGGACTATTTTGCTTACAAAGATCCTCAGTCAAAGAATGTTGATCAGCTCAAACGTCGCCCCCAACGAGCGTGGAGATCGATAGAAGTTGGGACACTTCAGTCGCTGATCCAGTCAATGCCGTATAGAGTCAGTGCTGTCATTAAGCAGAAGGAAAATAATGTACGCTAATAGCCTACGTCTGTAAGACCTTGGTGACATTATTGTGTTATTGTCTACTTGGCCAAATATTTTGTTTTGCAGTGATTTCATAACGAACAAACTCTATCGCATGGCAGTTTTTTGGGGAAACTGGTTCTCTTCAATATTTTTATTATATCTTACATTTGACTTGTGTATGCACTGACAAAATATCATAAACACATTTTGAAAACGGTGAACAAACTTTTGTGTCACCCTATACATATATATATGTACATATATATTATATATATGATTACAGAAGTCGTGTTGCCCTATATCTCAGTAGTGGCCGACGACCACTTCGCTATGCGGTCCACAGTGACCTGATCGTCCCTATTGCTCGCACTCCTATACATTGTAATGCAGCATCGGGTTTTCTCAGACGTGGGATCGATCATCTGGAATGAACTCCATCTAGACTCTAGAGCACAAACTCCAAACTTGGAACTCCACATGAATGCATTTTACACGTCTCTGAAATCCGTCTAATTCGGTCGCTGTTGGGCTGTTAGCTGCTGTCATCGCATCTGAGGAGATATCCAGGAGGGGCGACATATCAAGTCTCATTAATTGATTTATTAATATGAAGATTAAGCTCCGTCCCCATAATGCTAGGCTATCTTATATTGTTGAATATGCTAATTGCAGCTAATGTACGGATCTCTGACCTGGCCTATAGTGACGCGATGTCAAAGAGAAAAGACAGGAAACACCGCATCCTTGGTGACTGAGGATAATATTAATTTGGCATGTTTAATTTGCAGGACTTATTACGTCACTCTATCTAGGACGCGTTGGTTTAACGGCTCGTTCAGTGTCTTGCAACCGAAGGGTTCGAACTCACCTCACTTCATTGCGTAGCGGCCTTGGACAAGCTGCTCACCCATAATTGTCGTGAGGAAGGTCACGGCCCAGACCCAAGAGAAACCAGTCAAACCACCTCACTCACTCATCCCCAGGTGGTGTGGGGATGAGTGAGTGAGGTGGTTTGATGAGTTATCTGCCAATGGACATGCCTTCTGGCAGATAACTCATCATCATTATTTGTTGTTCCTCTGCATTTCTGCACAGGTTCGTATACGTTCAAGGTGGCCATTCGTCACATTTTTTTTGGGATTATCTTTCCACTTGCTGCAGCCTTCCATTATCATCCAGTCCAATCAAGTTATTATCGGTTTTCCTCAAGTCTCCCTCCCTCCATTCTTCACTCAATGGTAGTTCTTAAGAGGTATATGTAGCTCCCCCTCACTATGTGATACAACCATTTCTCTGTCAGCTTCTAATAATTCTTATCGTTAATCTTCTTCGTCCACCATTTGCAGGATCTCTTCGTTTGGTCTGCGTTCCTCCGACTGATAAGAGACCGAATAGAACCACTAGAGAGTGGACTGGAGAAGATTATGTCGAGATCATTATCAGAATAGAAAGATTAAAATAGATGGGACGTGGGATTTGTATGGAGAAAGTTGGAAGAGCTAAGTGATGAGTTGGACCCCTGAAGGAGAAGGAACGGGAGAAAATCAAGGAAGAAGTGACCGCAGACTAGCAGGGTCGAGTCTACATGAAGTGCCTGGAGACGTTGTGGAGTGAGGTGGAAAGAGTGCTAATGGATATAGACGAATGGAGAAGGTGGGAAAAGAGAATAGATACCTGATGTGCAGATCTGCATTGAAATGACTCAGTCATAAATATGTATATGGAATTTTGGGTTACATTGTATATTATATATATATACAATGTATACATATATGTATATTATATATATATATATATTATATATATACAATGTATATATGCGTCCATTAAAGAACTATAATATGGACATGCAGCCAAATAGGGAGAGAAACATAAAAAGTCAAAAGAGGTGTAGGTGACTAGGTTTACGTCAATTTGTGTGTAAGCCTATACATGTGGGTCTTTGTGCATGTGTGACTCCGGAAGTTAGGTTAAGTTTTGTCAGCATCAGACCCATGCTCGACTTAAAACCTGCCTGCATCATTGCTTCCTTCATTATCCACTCGTGGCTCCGTTCCTGCAACTCCATTTTTCTCAACCTTGAATCCACTCAAGCCAAGCGTCTGCAACTTATCCAAAACTCGTAATCCAAAGCTGTCATATCTATATACCCTGAAATCACTCCTTTTCCTAACAATACCAGAGCGAATCCACTTCAAAGTCTCATCATTAACCGTCATTACAAATCACCCACCATCATCTGCTTCAGGCTATGCTATTCATCAACCCTCGAGTTTTCCACCCGAAACTAAAGTCTCTTCTCTTCAAGAACTCCTGCCCCGACTAACCTGATCCTCCATCTTTCCATTCTCGGCCTGAAGGTCACGCGCGCCTTACAGCTACTCAGCTACCTCATACACACTGGAATCAGAACTCTATCCACCTTCTGACTACCATCTCGACAACCCCTCATGACTTGACGCAGAGCTTGTGAATAATCTGGTGCTTTCGAGTGATGCTTCTAGAAGTTTGTATAAAATTATTACGATTACGACGCAATCCAAAAATTCTCTTGCTCCAAACAGCTCTTGTAATGTAGGTTATGTAAGTAAATAATTTATTTTTAATTATCGGCTGAGGATATTATATAAATACACCGTCGTACATACTATAAATCACAGTCAGGCATTCTCTAATTATATATGGGGTTTAAAGAAGAAGGCTTCTAAACAGACTCGATGGTTGATAATTGTTATGCTTTAGCCGATGATAAAAGAAGAAGAGGAGGAGGAGGAGGAGGAGGAGAATTGCGGGGAAGGAACGAGATGGAGAGGACAAGGGAAGAGGAAGGAGATGAAGGGGCGTATGAAAAAGAATGGAGAGGGAGGAGGCCGAGGATAGATGAGAGAATGAGAGGGAGATAATGAGAATTAGGTATAATCGAGAAGGTTCGACGATGAGTGCGAGTATCGAGATAGACAGCTGAAAAGTAGTAGATGATGGGGAAGAATGTGTACTTTATACACGAAATTGAAAGGGAATACAATGAGAAAGGAGGCGAATATGAATAGACGAAGTGTTTCTGGATCTGTGAAGGATACAACGGGTCCAGGAAGCGCATTTATAACGACCGACGGATGAAGAAAGCGTTTATTGCTGTTCAATGGAACAGATCGACGCTTCAAAGAGACGACATGAAAGCTCATTAATGGCGCGGATAATGAGTTCGGAATGGTTGGAGTGGACTGTTAACGCCATCTGTTGTGTCGAGTGTCCAAACAGACGGAGTTCCCAGACAACACAGGACCCCCGAACACACACACTTGATGTATCCGAACGAACGCAACGACCTCCAAGCAGAAGATTGTGTTGATAAATGGTGAACGAAGAAGTGTTGAAATAAGCCTCCATAGAAAGGAGACAGACGCAAGATGACAGAGACGAAGAGGATTATGGGATGGATGGGCTTAGCGAAAGAGATGAAGAAGGAACAAAGCGATGGAGAGCGACAATTTTAGGCAAGGCAATTTAAAGCAGGATAGACCTGAGCTTTTTAAGGATAATTTGAGCTATGTCAAGTATTGCGAGATCATTTTAGAGTTAAGGTAAACTATACAGGAAGATAAATCAACATAAGCCTGTGGTACATCATACAACGATGAGTTGAGGTAATTTAAAGTACTAATAAGTTAGATAGCTTGAGGTAAGATAAAGTATGGCATTGTAATGTAATGTACACTTAGTTAATGTAAGATAACTAAGAAGCAAATTACGATAGACAATAGTTCTTCTGATGCAAATGTCATTTGTGGCTTAGTCGCTTAGACTTTAAAACAACGCTTAAAAATGAGCTTATCTCTGATGACACGTATAAGGATTCGATTCCCTGCAGTCGCACAGGCGGCTGGCACTCGGCATCCATATCAGAAGGCAACTTGGGCAATCGAGGAATTTTCACATGATTATGCCCTATATTTTGTGATAATATAATTATTCAATATTCACATATATTTGTGGAAATATATTGACATTGGCCTATTATTTGTGAAAATGTAATCAAATATATATTTTAAGAAATATATTAGCATATCTTGTGAAAATATATATACACATTTATTTTTTAAATATATTCATTATTCATCTGTATTTGTCCGGGCTGGAGTTAGGAACGCTTTTGAGTAGTACCTAAATAAAAATAGCGCTATGTAAATTTTTGAATGAAGGAATATAATTCGGTGTCATCGAGTACATTGAACAAGCGTCACTGAGTGTCTGATGACATCGGCTGATCAAGACCACGTGTGCCACAATAAATTTCTTCGTTAATTTTTACCATCTGGTCGGCGCCTGCCAGCCGCGCCACGGCAATCGACGAGACAGCGTTGACTACGAATCCAACGTCTGGTAACAATTATATAGCGCTATAGTTCTCTGGTTGAAACAACAGCGATATAATTATACGTTCATTCTCCGCAGAGGTTTAGATTATGAATAATTATGAACGTGAATCGATTGTGTCACTTCGAGTCATTTTGTTTTATATTTCACTTAATTTCTTATATTAATTAGACATGATATAGCCGTAGACAAAATGAACACAATTAATTGACAAAATCAATAATTATTGTGCCTGTTTCTTATATAAGGTATGCTTCAATAGTATAGGCAATTCATTTTCTGAACACAAGTATATAATCTCGCGCATTTTTTTAAAACTATGGCTCACGATTTTTTCTGCTTTGATCGACTTTGTTCAGCCAAAATAAACTAATTGCATGTAGGTTCATCGTTAAATTGTTCAATGATAAACTCCATATTTGCAAAAAGTAAAAAATGCGCAAGGCGCCAGCTTTTTCAAGAGCGTCGACTCGTGCGCCCAAATGTCCGATTATTATTCATAAATAGCCTATATTTAAGTCGCACTAATTCCGATTATTGAATCTTCCTCTACTAATTTAATTTTTTAATGGCCATCTTCTGGTGGTGTTTCAGTAAACCTATGTTCTGTGCCCTGTAATCGGAGAGTCGCATGTTCGAATTTACGCCAAGCCACTGCGTCGCGACCTTAAGCAAGTTGCTTTCCCTTCATCGTCCTTTGAGGAAGACAACGGGTCACAACGGGGAACCACCTCACCCATCTAATCTACAGGTTGCATAAAAACTAAGAGATAAAACGTGAATAGACCCGTCATAGGGCAGAACTCATCATCAGCATTATCATAATTGTCGTCATCATCATCATCATCATTAGACTCTCAAAAATCTGATAAGTATAATAACGACAATTAAAAGTTAATTTCAAGGTCGCTTAACTGAATTAAAACTGAGTTAGGAATTATATTTGAAAGCAGTTAACGCGTGTGTATATACACATGTGTTGGCGTCAGTGATAGGGCCTAAAGGCATGCATGGATTCTGGAAAAAATATAGTTTGTTTGGCTGGGTTTGTAGGCGTGTTTGTGAGGAACTAATCAAGTGGATGTGATCTGTGTCACTATATATATATGTATGTATATATGATGATTTGTATTCTGGTTAGGTTGGTTGTCATGCTTGCTCTTTGGTTATAATACATGCCACTAAATTATTTTGGACCAGAGGAATCACAAATCCTCAATCGAATCGGAGCTAAGGTTGGAATTCGAATCTCGAATTAAATCAGTGGGTACCTTTACATTATGATATTCATGTTTAGCGTATATATATATATATATATATTTATTTATTTATATATATATATATATATATATATATATATATATACTTGGTTGCGCGAGTGTACCACAGTAATCAATTTATAAAACATTCTGTAGTTTAGAATCAATTAAACTGAAAAATTGGGTTAATTGACCTAATTAAAATAAGACAATCCTAAAAACAGTTATAGACCTAAGTCTGCTCTGTTTTGGTTTCGGATTGTGATTCACCGCATAGATGTTGAGAGGCAACTTAGTGGCTAAAGTAGGCTAATACATACGTCTAGTAATTCGCGAAGCCTCTTGGGTCTAGGCCTATATGTATATAGGAAACACATTCAGAATAACAAATCCTTGTGCTATGCCCACCTCAAAGTGTCTGCCTTTGTGTTAGAAATACAACAGCGTAAGTCTGTAATAATTTGTGCTCCAACTGAATTAACTCGCTCTGACGAAACGTCTGTGGCCTGAATAGCAAGTTAATCACGCGCAACACCCGACAACAGCACTGGACTCATCTGTTTCTTCTCCTTCGGCATTTTATATCCAATCGCATTTCTACCTACGCCCGCTAGGTGTCAGCTCCTCGTTGGCCATTAGGATGCTGCATTGAGCTAACGTTGTCGCGTGTCGCATTTGACGGCTGCAATTCAACAGCGAATCCACGCGCAGTAGGCCTAGACAGTTTTTTACAACAAAGTATGTCAAGAGACCACGATTCGAAAATGTTTCGAATGACGACACGACACGACGTTCGTTAAGAACCTAATCGAATTCGTTTTAAATTCGAACATATCCAATCTTCGCAGGTCAATAAAATGTATGCGGCACACAGAAATACATGTATTATATATTTTATATAAAATAAATGGTCTGTAAATTACATTTTATTATGCTTAGATAATATACAGAAATATACATATAAGATATATATATATAATATTTATAGTAGGCTATTGACACGGGCGTCTCTTCCCCCACTGAATTGCGAATTTTCGACATGTGCTTTCATTTGATGGTATGGCTCCATGTATGATGCCGCTGGAACTAGAAGAATGCGCTATAGAAGTCATTGATTCGATTAAGTATTTGTCACCCGTCTGCCCGGTGTCACTCCCCCAAAAGAAATGCAGAACTTTACTGAAACAGCAATTCAGGTAAATGTCGTGCGTTGAACACTGAACAACTGATGCCAATGATGATTATTGGGATACTTTTGCGCTAAATAAATACCTTTCTAGCCCAAAAAGATGCGACCTTGGAGAATTTCACCAGGCAAAACGACCTTCTCCATCGTCCCACAACCTCTAGCTAGTTACAGACACACAAGATACAATGATTCATGTTTAATTCAAACTAAATCTTACAGCCCGCGGTGCGCTATAATGAAAAGATTCTCCGGTCAATTTGAGGTGATTCCTGATAATCAATGTCGTAGGAAAGATTGTCTTCCTCCTTCTCTCTCTATCTGTCTCTCTACCTCTTACTCCGTCCCTCGCTCCATTCCTCCCTCCCGCTGATCAGACTCTCCATTGCAAGCCCTACTTTAGTGTCTCCTTGCGATCTATCAATAAACACTGGTTTAAAGGGTTTCTGACGATGGAAAGCGAAGGAAGTGAAAAGAGAGGGATGCTTTATGACCATCGGGGAAAGGGTGACAGGCAACAGACCTTCAAATAATCGAGCCTCTTAGAATCTGGATTTATTGCGTCTAGGCTGCAGGGTTTTCTTACATAAGTCACAGCAACACAGAATTCATTGTGAACTAGACACACAGGAGACAAGAAATGGGTAGGTAGATCTGTCAATAGACATTGGTGTGTAGGCATAGCCATAACGAAGTGAGGGGAAAAAGAACTTATGGGATTCGTAAAAATTAGAAGGGAGGGAGAATAGCCCAGATATTTATTCTGCCATTTTAAAATATCGCTTTTGACATCTTGGTTTTGATTGGTGATGACTTGCATATATGTAAATAAGTGACCTCGCTGAACATCTCACCTGGAGTGAGGAGAAACGAAAGGATGAATTGCTGCCCTAACGGACGGACGTATGGATGAGTGGAAGGATCTATCGATGCATTGATGCATGAATGGATAGGAAGAGGGAGGGAGAGATCGAATGAGAGAGAGCACGAGACGTTAGAATTGAAGGAATATTGCAGTGAGCAATTTGATAGTTTACTTTCTGGGTCTTTGGCCCCAGTTGAAAGCAAATCCACATCACTTGACCCCACGTAATCTTACCCAATTCTGACGTAGAAGATCGAGTCTTTGTGAAGTTCCCGATGGTCGGCAGAAGCCTCCGTCCAAGAGGTGCACTCCATAGCTCTTGTCTGGTGATCCACACGTGATCAAGAGGTCCGAAAATAAAGTGTTTGATACAGATAAGCTTGTACGTCTAAAATTCCGGCGTCTGTAATGATGCGGACGACCGCAGAAGACATTTGCCAGAGGCGAAAGTAGAGACTGAAGGGTCATTGAGCATGTCACATATATTGTAAAGCAACCCTTCATCTATGACTCTACGCCATTCACAACACAACATTAGATAAGCGCTTTAACAGACAAGTGGAGACAATCAGACAATTGAAGCTGTACGAATGTGATGCGAAAATGTAAAAGGACTATTGTCATTTTATTACTACGATGGTGATAAGGTATCATCATTCTATTCGATGGATTTCATGTTTTCAGATGAGAAGTGTATTATCGTCGTATTATCTTTGAAGTGCGGCTATATAAATCTCTGTTTCTAATGTGGTCGTATATTCTTTGCGTTGTCATCGAATTCGTCACTGAAGTAAATTAGGGATGTTCAAATGCCAGGTAAATTGTCGTTTGCCACGTGTGGGTGTATAGTTCTTTGCGGACTTAGAAATAAGCAGATTAGCGGATGTGTCAGAGATAATGAGAAGACAAAACGATTAGGATGACGTTTTATTATTTTATAAAGTAAACAAAGGTGAAATAATTATAGATGACCAGTTAATTTTGTATTGTGTTGCTTATTTCATCGTTTATTTAACAAGCCGACAATCCGCAGCAAATGACGTTGGTACAAAAAAACAGAAGAAAAATGAAATTTATTCAATAAAAGTAAATGATGTGGCCTACTTTGGCTATTACAAAAATAAAACTCTGGATATAATATATCTATTGTCTTTAGGAGGGAGCTGAAAGGAGTGATCCCTGGGTCGTAGGTTGTAGGAACACCGTGCAATTGGAGGAAATAGAAGCCTCAAGACGTGGGTATCAGTCGTGTCCTGTATTGTTTTCCGCTTAGTGTCGCTATAGAAGTGACAATCGATTGATGTCATTGTCGCAATGGCGGCATGGAGGTCATTGTTTAAAAATTTGAGATGCTCACTCATTCAATCATTCGGAAATTTATATAGCGCTCCTTCAAGAAAACCACAGTTGCGGCCAAAAGAGAAAGGACTGGATCATAGGCAAATTGTTCCGAGACAGTTGACGTAGCGCAAGCGAAAGTCCCTTCGAAGTAGATTGGTTTACAACCGAGAAGGTGCGACGCTGTTTGGCAATACCCAAAGCCGTGAGTTTATTCTCGGTGTGCATGGAGTGACCTCAATGTCAAAGTAGCACTGACACCGAGAACATGCATAACCGTGCAATGCGTTCAGATGAGTAGGCGCTTGCATTAATTAGACACAGGCGAATCAGCACCCAACAGAGACGATGACGACGACGATAACACCTTCGATCTGACAGAGGACTTTGGATAAAGTAAGCTCGGCATCTGCCTCTACAAGTCCACATGTCGACTGAAGGCGTTTAATGTGCTAGCCGAGAACACAACGCCCGTGGAATTCAACCATCCTTTACATTACGTAGTGATTCTGATACTATACAGTCCTGAGGGAAGGTGTTGCATACACGTTAATTTCCATGAATAATGCTTGAATGAAATGTTTCACAAGTTAAAACTTTGACGCAACATATCGGCATTGGTTTTCAATCGATTTGAGTCAACTCTCGTGGTTAAGATTTTAAGGAATGTCAGCGAGAGTCAGTAAGATTCTATAATGGACATCGATTAGTACTCCATATAGTGGAGCAGAGTTATGGCCCACCCTGGCTCGCAGAATTTAGGAACCGAATTCGATACCCGTATCTCCCGTAAGGTTGACTAGTCCTTCTATCGTTAGGGGTTGCCGCTTGCTAAGATGAGATGTACAACGTAATGAGCACCTTGAATGGTTGCCGACAGTCAAATTCGACTTCCGTAATAACTGGTCATCACTTGTTCACACTGTTCTTGTAGGCGTAACCATACAGCGATTTGTCAGTTTAAAATAAATTGAAAATTATCAATATTATTATTATTACTAATAGTATTATTATTATTATTATTATTAAGTCTTATTATAAGATTTTCACTGATCATACATTGAATAGACTATCTGATGGTGTCTCCAATGCCATTTACGATGTCCATATAGGCCTACAATTAGTTGAACGCACGAAATGACCTTTGTTGATCGCAGGACATGGCCTTTGTTGATCGCAGGACATGGTCTCTGTTGAAAGCAGAACGTGGCCTTTGTTGATAACAGGACACAGACTTTGTTGAACTCAGTACACGGCTTCTGCTGAACGCAACACCTGCATGGTCTTCGATGAACGCGAAACGTGGGCAGATAATTCTTCTCTGTATACGTCTGAGTCTATGTAATTTTCCGCTGCATGAAACGTTCGAGTGTTTGTCAGTTCTAATCAATATCGATCCGCTACGCTTCTCCCAACAGTCTTCTTCTCCTTCCTCTTCCGCTCCAGCTTCCTCTCTACTTGTCACCTCTGTCTATTGTTCTGTCAATCTACGAACGACTTTCCGTCGGCCTCAATTCATCAGTCACCAGCGCAATATATGGCCTGTCAGTTTAACTCTCTTTCATCCGTTTGCTTGTCTGTCTGTCTGTTTGTTTGTCTGACTGTCTGTCAGTGTCTGTCTGCCTGTATGTGCGCATCCAGGCTATAAATCCTGATGTGTCGCCGCATGTATGCATGTTTGTATGAATATGTCTATCAACTGGATAATAGTGTATACACCAATTTAGGTATGCATTTATGCATATATATGTATGTATGTATGTATTATATGTATGTATGTATGCATACCTATATATATATATAGGTACATATATATATACCTATATATATATAGGTATGCACAAATGTATGTATACCTGTATATATATGTATGCATGAATGTATGTATGTATGTATGTACGTATGTATGTATGTATGTACGTGTGCATGTATGTATGTATGCATTTATGTATGTGTGTATGCATGTATGTATGCATTTATGTATGTGTGTATGTATGTATGTATGCATGTATGTATGTATGCATATGTGTATATGATTGTGAATGCATGCATATACATATATATGTATTTATTGTTTGTATGTATCTGCATGTGTGCATGTAAGTTAGTTTATATGTACGCATGACATGTGTGTATGCCTCTGCCCGTCCATGAGTCGTTTGTTGTATATCTGTCGCCTCCTAACTCATACGTCATCTTCCGTTCTATGCCAAACATGCCATCAACCTTTGACCTCTCCGTCTGTCACTGTTGACTAGTGCGTCCATCACCTGTACGTCACTGGCCTTCAATTTATAACTGTCAATTAACAAGTCATCTCTCTTACCGTCGTTACTCCTATCTAAATTAATCTATCAAGTGGTTACCAATTTGCCCCAGACCATGCTGCTGATCAATCACTCGTCCCTCCGCCTTTCCCTATGACACAATCAACTACAACAAGATGAATGACGTCCCCGTCTTACATGTTTAGAGCATTCGAAATATGGATATTAAACTTTGCATCTAAATTTTACAGACAATTAGTCGTGAACTCTAAATTTCTAAAGCGCTTCTCTAGATGTAAGCTTATTCTCAAGCGCTGAGCTTATACATGAGCATACTAACGACTTGCGTTTTGTTCTGCACCCGGGGATGAGTTGGATTGCATCCATATTGCGGAAGAACCATGGTTGTCACTTTATTTCACAGATATGAGGTCAGCTCAAGGAGCTCCTCCTTCTCCTTCACCTCCTCTTCTTCTTTTTCTTCTTCTTGGTTCAGAGCTATTATCATTGTCATTGACTCTGTTTCTGTTTATCTGTCAGCCCGATCGATCGAACATCTTAGCATATCGCTGATAAGTCTTATTTAGACCTACTAATTGCTTATATAATTATATTGTTACACATTCACTTATCTGCATGTCTGACTGCTTGAGCTATTGCTTGCTGCCAATCGTTTGTTGTATTTAATTGTTGTATATGATGTGCTTGCTTTTCTGATAAATTGCCAGTGAACAATAGAGTTATTTGGTTGTATACATGCCAACCTGTCTGCATATCGCACGCAAACTAATGCAGAAAAGCAATATCAGGAGAGGGACAGCACTTTGAAACGATGGATGAGCATTCGATCTTAACGGTATGAAAATGTAGGGTTGGCGAGGTACTTCGGACTGAAGAGTTGGGTACGGTTGGCCAATTGCCCCAACATAACACACATATGCCTTTCCTCTTCCTACCCCTTCTCTGTTTCTTTTCCCACCCATTCTCATCCCGCTCCTTTCCCTACTTCTTCTGCTCTTGCTGCATCTTGTGCCGTTGCTGTTTCTTTTCCTACTCACATCTTGCAATATATCATGAACATTTAGAACCTCGCTTTCGCGCCAAGAGCCTCCTCTTCGAAATGTCAGCCTCGTTTACGACTCGACCGGCCAAAGGCGACCGAGGCAGAGTGACAAAGACGAGGATCTTTTCATTTCCGGTTCAACTATTTAGGACTTCAATTTGTCAGAGCTACGAGCTTACGGTCAATGTCAGCGGTTCCCATGGCAACCCGCCATCAAAATGTCCCACCGTGGGGCACTCAACATAGGCACATCGATTATTCAGCTCTTCAAATTCTGGTAATAATAATAATAACAATAATAATAATAATAATAATAATAATATTATTATTATTATTATTATAACAATGATTGTTATTGTAATAATAAGTTAAGTCTTAATATAACAATAATGTCAATTTACTTTCCAGTGCCTTTCCGCCTGTACAAGTTCAACGCTAGCTCTATAATGCCATGGCATAGTAAATAGGCCGAGCGTTAAGGTCTATTTCGATTATGAAACATAACCTACCTATTATTAATATTTCGAGGCACGTTATCTGGTATTGCGAAAGATCCGGCTTGATTTCCCAGACACCCATAACAGCTCCATGCATAATTTTTAATTCTTTATAGAATGCACGTCGGTATACCTCCGGTCAAATCAAATAATAATCTTTTTAGAGCATTAATAATTGACCTGTTTCATAATTAAATAGGCTAAGATGACGCAACAACGGGCATTTAGTTTCTAAGTATGAAATAATTGTTAGACCTGTTTGTCATTGAAATGACGTCACTAACAGGTCTTTATTCACTTAATCAAAATTGAGTATAATTGCAAGATCAGTATAATTATAGGCGTTTTCAAAATTGAAGCCTTAGCAATAGAACTCTATTCGTAAAATTGTACCCACGCATCGGGTGTGGGTCGTAGCCTATGCGGTTAGGAGCGTTACGGTTACGGTATACGGACCGGGACTATGGGAATACTTGCTGGTAATTAACATGTTGTGTCTGGTAGGCCTACTGCTATGCACGTTGGTCCTGGTAGCGTCGGGTAGTAACTTGTTAGTGCGGATTTGTCGCAAGAAGTAAAATCAGTATCTAACAAGACCTGGTCCACTTTGGATAGATTGGGGTGTTGAAGCCAGCTCAGGAATGTCTCCGCTATAAGCTTGTGGTTATTGTCTGTCGTGTCCCGAGGCAAATTAAGTGTGCGTTGCGTGCATCTCTTTAACAATAGACGTGTTTCATAAACTTCAGTGACGTCGCGATGCCACTTTAACTCTTATTAATGATAAATATCAATAACGAACAAGCTTCATATTGGACAATTGGCGTCAATTCTCAAATTTCTTAACTTTTAATAATCGGCCGACTGCGTAATTGATATGACGTAACAATAGACCCATATTCTTGAAATGAACTTCTGTGCAATCGATTGTTATTATTATTACGAAAGTCGCACAGAAATGCTAATCTGAGATTTTTATCATAATCATAGTGACATAACAAGGTGACCGGACAATTCGGCGCCGGACCGTTCGGCGCAAACAATTCGGCGCCTGGACAATTCGGCGACGGACAATTCGGCATCGGACAATTCGACACGCGGACAATTTGGCGCGCGGACAATTCGGCGGGCCGGATGAGTTTGTGAGTGTATTTAGACCAGATGTCGGTATGTAGTAACTCATATTTTTTAAATATTCAGAATGGGATCGAAATAATATTTTCCATATTATCCAGCACATGTTTGGTTATTGTAGAGTCATAGTCAACACATAGGGACCGTGTCACCTTCTAACTAGAGTAGTGCTCCACTGTAGAGAAAAAAGAACATTACAAATTACATCGATTTCTGTTTCAGAATCAACATAGTATTTACTAACGACAGTAAAAGTTTATAAATCCTTGTCTTAATGCTGCTGTAGCCCTACTCTTTAATCGCAATTACTCAAAGTCAGTATTTTAGGGCTGGTGTCTTCACCAGTCTCTATGATAACTAGATAAGCGCTGGATAATATAGAGAACACTATTTCGCTTCCTTTCTAAATATTTTAAAAACGCCAGTTGCAACATACCGACATCTGGTCAAAATACACTTACAAACTCATCCGGCGCCAAATTGTCCGGCGCCGAATCGTCCCGGCGCCAAATTGTCCGCGCCGAACTTTCCGGCGCCGAATTGTCCGGGAACCCATAACGAATAGGCTAAGTCTACAATATATTTCCAAAGTAAATGTTTATAGGCCTATAACAAATGGTTTCATTCATAAGTGAATTGGCGTGGCAAATAGGCTTAAAATCGAACGTTTGTGTCACAATAGATTTGATTTATGCTCAAAGTGTCGTAACAATAGACCAACTCGATATTCTGAAGTCCAACTTATACTTATAATAATGACAAAGATGTGTTTTATAATTGAAGTGACTTTACGATTATCAGATAAATATAGGACTAAATGGACAGCAATGGGCGCTGTAGAGTTGTTATATGCCTATATATATATATATATATATATATATATATATGTTAGCTGAATGTAGCCTAAACTAGTAACCTTTTGCGATATTTGAAGTCACATAAGAGTGTATTTATGTTACAGTTTTTTAGCGAATAGATAGACTTATATACATATCAATCTCAAACTTCAAGCGACATAACTAATTCGTTCCCAGCCTAGATAACGTCGCTTGATGCACATGCAGCCCTAACTCCGCCATTGTTGGCACTCTGGCAGTGCCAGTCTCAACTCTTACGCCTAGATAAGGGAGTAGGGCGACGCTAATGATCGTTGTTGTCACACGGTGTCGTTTAAAACTAAAGCTGGAGGCCGAGAGGTTTAAAATGTGGTTGGAGAAAGAGAGATGAGGGTCAAAGGTGACGCCAAGATTGGGGACTGGGGCATCTGAGTGAAGGGGAGGGATGAAGAGTTAGCGGGTAAGTGAATTGAAGGGTCGGGGATTTCTTTGATTTGGCCAGCAAGGTCTATAAGGATAAATTATGTTTTGGAAGGGTTGAAGCAGGAAAGGTTGGATGACATTAATTGGGGGATTAGGTTGCCCACGTTCAGTAACTGTGCAATGGCGGTGGGGAAAGAGCTTGGGAAGAAGGATAACTATGTAGAGTTGTGTGTCGTCTGCATACGGATGGTGGTGAGCAGAATGGAATTCTATGAGGTGACGCAGTGGCGTAATGCAAAGGATGAAAAGGAGTGGTCCTAGGACGGAGCTTTGGGGGACACCACCTTACGAGAGTGGAAGTGGCTGTGAACAACGGCTAGAAAGACTTGAACCAAAGTAGGGCGGTGACAGAGATGCCAACCCAAGAAGGTCGTCGATGAAGAGGGAGGCTAATTGTGGTCAATGGTGTTGCTAACGTTCTATCGATTGGTGCTTGTTCATTGTATAGGCGCCGCTTAAGCAGTGTATACACGAAAAATGATGATGATGATGATGATGATGATGATGATAATGATAATAATAATAATAATAATAACAGAATGATATTGATGGTAATAAATATGTGTTTGCTTAAAGATTCAAGCTAGCCATCTTAAACCGCGATGGCCGACTGGTGTTCGGCCGTACGCTCTGCATATATAGCTGGTTTTGCGTCTATTAATTTTATAGAAGAATCTGAAAGTTATCTGTTAACGAAGATACGCCAGGGTTTGTTCGTCACAGCCGGAAGTCGAAATGCAATCGCCACCAACAAAATTCTGCGCCTCATTGTTGCTCATCAATCGCTTCCTTATTCTTCTCTTTGTCCTCCCTTTCCGCCTCTTTGTCCTCTGTTCCCGCTGGAGTCCAGCAGCGGTGCGCTCCACATTGACACAGTCAGTCTCGGATGTTCCGCTCCGATTCCAGTCAGTCGGTTAATTGGCCCTTGGCGACGAAAACCGAAACGGGTTTCGGGTTCTGCTTTCGGTCGGATCATCGGGTGATGGGAAATTGGAAAGACATTTTGAGCTAGAGCCAACGCCATCTGCTGGGGCGACGAATACAACAATGGTAGCATTCGACAATAAGTCTATTTTAGTGAAGCTTTCCAAAGCAACTGACTTCCTTTTGGGACGCAGTAGCCGATTTGTTAGAACAGAGGTGTCAAGGACCCGACGTGTTAGCCATTTATTGCCCCTAAAGACTAGTGTTATGTTCGTGACTGATAATGAACGACAAATAAAGGTTTCATGCATAGCCGTACTTCTACTATTTGCTAAAAATGCATCATTAAAGATTCAGTTTTGCAAGTACGTGAATTAAACTGACTGAATTTCATGCGTTGACCATGATCACCGTGATCAGGTCCGCTGATAGAAATTCCGGTGCCCTAAGCAGAGCAGTCACAGAAATCAGGGCTCCTATAGGCAGGGCAGTCACAGAAATCAGGGCTCATAAAGGCAGAGGAGTCACAAAAATCAGGGCTTCTATAGGCAGAGGAGTCACAAAAATCAGGGCTCCTATGGCAGGGCAGTCAAAGAAATCAGGGCTCCTATAGGCAGGGCAGTAACAGAAATCAGGGCCCCTATAGGTATGGCAATCACAGAAATCAAGGCTCCTATAGGCAGGGCAGTTACGGGTCTATAAACCATGTTTTGGCTCAATGAGAAAATTGAGTGCGAGCCCGACCCTGGTCCCAGGGCATTTGCCCCGTTGCCCCTCTTGACTGGTCTGATCGTGATCCATAGATCAACCTTGAATCCAACGTTTCCTGTCTCAGTCTGGAGCTTTGACTCGTTTAACGTCAACCTTTGCACTCAATTTCTATGGTTAATGTGCTTTTGGGAAGTTGGTTCATTGCGCTATGTAAATGCCCGATGCGCGTGAGAAATGAGTTGCTTCTTTTCGAGGTAACACTCGGCCTTGACCTCGACTACTGTCCTGCGCTGCTTTGAGGCCACCGCTCGATTGTATTTGAACGATCCCAGCAGACAAGATGAGAGATTTGGATGACGGAAGAATACGGATGAGGTTCAGAAACAATAGGATACAAACAGGAATACAAAAGACGCTCCAAGACAGACAAAACAACAACAGGCAGAGATTAAAGAGGCAATTAACATATATATAATATTGATCACATATTTATACGTTGGCCTATATAAGATATTATATATGTACATATATATAAATTGCAAAGAGTGAAAAAGTAAGCAAAACTACAGGCATTATGTCAAGGGAAGGCCTTGTGTTGCTAATGGTCGACGTAGGCTATACTTTATCTCTTATATATTTGCAGTCGGTTTAGATCTCAGTCGAAGGCGCCAACACCGTCTGAGTGCAAAGAAAGAGAGGGGGTCAACATAATTTATTATTTCACTCAAATGCCCATAAAGACCGTTTGACTACCTCTGCTGATCCGCTTTCTCATTGCATGCGCCCGTTCCGAACAATCGCTTATAATATAAGAAGAAGAAAAAGAGGACGAGGCATCACACATCGCTTACGCACACAGTTTCTTTGCTTTCTACTCCTTCTCGCACCAACTGTTGCGTCCGTGATCACTGTCTTTATTGCCATTTTATTGGCGGCTGAAACATCCGTCTCTGTCGTCTGCCTTCTCCAGTGTCCCTTCTTCCCATCAGCTCTATCAGTATTTCCGGTGGTAAATGTGAATGTTGACGTCGGCTGTGCGTTCCTATGTAGCTGCAGCATGGCCTTGACCCCTTATTGATACAGAAAATTAATGGGGTGGATATGCTTCCCCACCACTGCCATTTTGAATGCCCTCCATTTCAGGTACCATGCAGTATCCGTACTGTGCCAGCACAAGAGTAAAATCTCTTAACCCATTATTGCATGAATTTTTTTTCCTCATTGATTTTCACATACAATATGTCTTAGGACTACAAAATAAGTGATCAAGTGTTAAAACATGTTTATTTCTAATATTTAAGAAAACTATAGCAAAAATTAAAACTGTCCTTTAAAAAGGACGCTATGCATTACAGGGCACAGGAAAACTTTCTAACATAATGTTGAATGTCAATGTCTTTGCAAGGCTAGTTGGATGCAAAAACAATAAAGCCTTGAAATACTTGTGGCAAATGTTTTACTTATAAAGTTCAAAAGTGTTCATGCCACCCAAATGTCACATTGCACCGATCATTTGGTGTGAAAAACTTCAAAACATCCAACGTGCAACGAGACGTTGCACTTCATGCATTTTTTCTGGACCTTCTTCCCACGTGCTGCATACCTTCTCTGCCCACCAATTATGGGTCCAATGAAGTGACTGTTTCCATCAAACCTCAGTTCGCTTGCAACTTTGTTTTGTAGTCTCATCGTTCCAGACAGTGTACTTGGCCGCCCCACAGATTTACAATTCCTGTATTTTGCAATATATGTCATGGCCAGTTCACGACGAAACTGAACAAGTGTGCATTTCTTTCTGTCTGCTGCCTCGGCAGATCGGTATAACTGCCATGCATTTTGCACCGAGACGTCTGTAGCAAAACAAAACAAGGCCCATCACCATTTCTTGATGCGGATATTAATGCGGAATTTTGCTATGTTTTGGTCATACGATCTGTTCCACCCATGAACATGTTGTACTGAGAAATCATGTGTGGCTGTGTAATGTTGACATGCTTACGGTGGGCAGTTGACCATCGCTTCACATTACCCAATGGTTGAATGCCAAAACAGTTTGACAGCATACTGACAACATTGTTGTGGTTCCATTGTATTGCCAACATGCCAGACTTTCTATCAAAACAGTGGTCGCGAGAGCCCCTCTTTTCTTTCCTTACTAATTCTGGTGCCTTCAAAGGACACTTCACCATTCTGTTCACACGAACAGTTCCGGTGACAGATATGCCTTTCTCTTTCATATTGTCCAAGAGACGAGGCGATGTAAAGAAGGTATCAACGTACAGTCTGTAAGGCAGATTTCGATGAAGCTTTGACATCAGGTTTGTAACGACTGAGCCGCCAAGACCCAGATTAGCATCATATGCCAGATGAGCCTTGATAAGGTTCACATTGAATTAGATATCCCAGACGTGTGTTCAAACACCAAACCTTGAACCCAAACCGGATAGGCTTCCCTCTGATAAATTGCTATGAAGAATGACGACCATAATATGGAACCATCGATTCATCTACAGATGTGTCTTGCTCAACTAGCCAATTCTCCAGAAATCTCTTGTTCAGCATGTCAAACAAAGGCCACAGTTTTGCCAACTTGTCAGTCCTATCAAGGTTGCTGTTGTCACAAACGTGAAGAAATCTGAGCAGTTCCTCGAAGCGATTCAGGGACATGGTACTGCTCACAGCTTCATTATGGGTGTCCTCACTGTTTTCCCAAAACATCCGCCTGTTTACAAGAGGGATATATCCAGAAATCAATCAAATAGCCAACAACAATGGCACTTCTGACGAAGTCATGTCAAGTTGTTTTTATTCTGCTGGGCCGCATATAAATTTGACATGGTTGTAATCAGTTCTATCACTTCGTCATCAAAAAATTGGTCAAATAGCGATTTGGGTGACATGTCATGATTGAATGATTGCTCTTGACTATGAGGCCATACCAGATCGGGTTGACAAAGGTCTTTTTTAACCAACTGCCTCTCTGGATGAACAGTTTTTTTCCTACCAGCACGCTCTTGCACCGCTGATGGCTCAGTGCCTTGTCGTGACGATGAAGGCGCGTCTACCTGCTTCGATGTCAGAGCAACAATTTCTTCAGATAAAACTTCCCTTGGCTTCCTTTTTAGTTTTGGAGCTGGAGCAACAAGTTTTGTATCTGACGGTCTATCGTTGTCGACAGAGGTTGCCTCAACCTTTCTTCCTAGCACCGCTGGCAGGGCAGCAACTTCAGTTAATAGATAGGGTTCAGAGTCATAGCTAGTATTGTTTACAGATACTTGCCGAAAACATTTGGCCGCATGAATAAAAATATAAATGGCAATAATAGGCGCGAACCGGTAACGTGACTTTTGGCAGCCAATCGAAAACAAGTTCGCAAACGGTTCGCATTTTACCGGTTCGCAGTTCGCCAGTTCGCATTTTACCCACACCCGAAAAGCACGTTATTATGGCACACAATCCGAGTAAAAGAAATAAATATAATAGTAATTAATATGTAAAGAAAACAACAGTGAATACTACTATAATACTTAAACATAAAAACTAATGTGGAAAATAACTTCAACATGGCTTTTGTCATTTAAAAGTGATAAACCTAACAACAATAAGACATGTGGGGTCTAGTGCATGGCGTCCTTTTCCAAGGACAGTCATATAAATCGTTGTTGAAAAAAATCTGCACAACCCACAGCACTTACATTTATACCATAATATTCATCACACAATTCTACACAAAATACATTCACACGCAATTTAAAAGATATTTGATATAAATAAAATACTTACCTTTTAGCACGAGGCATAGTGAGAAATATCGTTTTTAATAATTTCCGAACTCAAATAAGAATCCTTCAACTAAAACAACGCCAAACCAATACAACTTCCTGAACCAAAGAAAGACCAATATCTTTAGAGCATTTAGATTCATTTAACTCATAAATATTTTGATGAGAGCAAAATTAGTGATTTTCCTATGAAGTGTCCTTAAAAAAGGACGCTATGCGCTAATGGGTTAAATAAGCCAACAACGGGCAGGCAAACAGCAATCTTCGCGTTCTCTTACACAATATGCTCTGAGCAGCACGTTTTGGCGCAGACGTTTTGGCGCGACCGTTTTGGCGCAGGACGTTTTGGCGCAGGACGTTTTGGCGCAGAACGTTTTGGCGCAGATATCTGATACAATATAAAATGAAACACTAAGCATGATCGATGATAATAATTATGCTAAACCGGGAACTGGAATGATGGAAAGAATCATGCCTAAATGGAAGCGGAATTGATATGATAATTCTACTGATCGTGGATACATTTTAGTCACAATCATTTTTATCATTCTTGCTTCCAATTAAACCGCATTACTTTTCATCAATCCAGCATCCATTCAAGCATGATTATTTTCATCATCCAGCTTCCATTTAAGCATGATTATTTTCATCAATCCAGCTTTTTTAAGCATGATTATTTTCATCTATTCAGCTTCCATTTAAGTACCAATATTTTTGTCAATCCAGCTCCCAGCTCAACAGTATCCTTATCATTAATCCGGCTTCTAGTTAGACATGGTTCTTTACTCCGATGCCTCTTCTACTACCGACGCTTCCGAGACTTTACCTGATTTGCCATGTGGAATAATTTACGACACTAAAGTGTGAATTACCATATAATATATAATATATAATATGCAATATTATTGTATCAGAGATCTGCGCCAAAGCGTCCTTCGCCAAAACGTCCTTCGCCAAAACGTCCTTCGCCAAAACGTCCTTCGCCAAAACGTCCTTCGCCAAAACGTCCTGCGCCAAAGCGTCCTTCGCCAAAACGTCCTTCGCCAAAACGTCCTTCGCCAAAACGTCCTTCGCCAAAACGTCCTGCGCCAAAGCGTCCTTCGCCAAAACGTCCTTCGCCAAAACGTCCTTCGCCAAAACGTCCTTCGCCAAAACGTCCTTCGCCAAAACGTCCTTCGCCAAAACGTCCTGCGCCAAAGCGTCCTTCGCCAAAACGTCCTTCGCCAAAACGTCCTTCGCCAAAACGTCCTGCGCCAAAACGTCCTGCGCCAAAAGTCATGTACCATAATATGCACAAGGAGCACAGCTTGCCCTCTAATCAGTGTTGCTAACTGTTCTGAGGTCATGGTTACTCTCGCGGAATACCCTTGTGGTCGACTAATATTAATTTTCGTACTGTGGACCGTTATAATAATAATGGGAAACCAAGAACTTCAGTTTATTATTAAAACGTTGACCCCCTCCTACTTCTGGCAACCGTGGGATATCAGCAATTATGCGCTCAAGTATAAGATGCATCTATAGGTTTATGCATTTAGTTATAAAGCGCCTTTCGAGAAACCTCAACATCCTTGCTATAAAATTGGACACTGACCTCATAGACTTCACCCGATTCTTCGGTTTCTGATGTATTACGTCGTTATATAAATCGTGTTTTCGCTGTTGTTAGTATTATGGTGCTTGCATATAACTGTATAATATGCATATCTATTTTGTTTTCGTTTTTATTATTATTGTTCTTTATTTTCTTCTTCTTGTTCTTTCCCTTCTTCTTTTAATGATAATAATAATAACAATTAGTATTATTATTATCATTAATATTTTATTATTATTATTATTATTACCATTATTAATATATCTGAAAAGGGTGATTGAAAATGTTTTGTTTGTTTCCTAAATAAAATCACCGTATTTCCAGCAATGATAGTTTCAAATCATCGCTCATTTTATCACGTCACATCGCATTATGTTCTGTGACAGAGAGAGCAAACTATTTGAATGTAAGGTTACGGACGTCCATCATTTCCAAGCAGACAGACGCGTTTAGACCATCATACACGACAGTCAAACTCATCGTATAACCAACGTAAAGCACTCTCCAGTTCACAAATCAACGATCTCGCAATACGCTACATTCCATTGCGTTATTCATATATTCTTTCATTTCAGAATTGATGAACTTATATTGACTGAAAAGCGATCGAGAGAGAAAGAGAGAAAGAGACAGACAGACAGACATACAGAGAGAGCGTAATTAGCATCGCTGTCAACAAGTCAATGTAAAACCGATGTAAACATCATTACTGTACAGATGCACGTGTGGCAGTTCTTTCAATCGTATGTACACCACCTGATAGAACGAACTGCACTCGAATGACCTCTAAGTCGTAATTCTCCATCGCAGCAAAGGCCCGTCGAAATAAGACGCTCTGTCGAACGTAGGCTGCAGTCGGCTGATCATCCAATCAACCGGAAAGCAGTAACTGGCGTTCGTTGGAATACGCGGCGTCCCATTCCGACGTCGCTTCTGGATGTCAAGCACCTGACCATGCTCTGGTGGATATTGGCGAAGGGAACTTAACGGTCAAAATGACGACACCGTCTGCCTACGACGACTGGGCAATGTCCTCGTCTGCTTTTCCGCCTCTAGTTGGGTCAGAGGTCGGCGATAAGAACGGAAGCGAGGCGATGGATGACACGGACACGGATACGGAAAGCTGTAAACTCTATTCGTTCATGACGTCTACGATGATCATCGGCGTCCTCTGCGGTCTCGGCCTCGTCGGTAACACCGTCTCATTCTTCGTCTTCGTCAAGGACTCCATCAAGACGTCCACTCTCTTCCTCTTCCAGGTGACTCCATTTCCTTCATTCCATTCAACTAATAGCCCTATGTACTAAGCTAATGCACACTTCCATACCTTCTACATTTAAGTATATGCTATGTTGACTTATAACCCCCATTTTGTTCTATTTTGGGTTTACCTCGTGTTGGCATACGTTCATAATTTTTCACCTGTGACACTGAGTGGCTCTAACTCGCAGGACTAGTTAGTCCCTAGTTGGGTCTTCTGTGTGATCTACTTCGATTTCATGTCCACCTTTGCATATTCAATTATGTTTTTGACAGAAAAATGAATGCTTTGATTTGATTTATAATAGTCTACTGTTTAGCGCTGAATTTTCAGCCATGCGGTCGATTGTTAAGATCCATGGTTGACATTTAGCTTAAAGTTGTGTTGCTCAGTTTGAGTAGATGAGCACGCAAGAGGGCGAATGAGAGGAGCTATTCCCGTCGATATGTGCTGAAACTAAGAAAACTGAAGTACAATGTCGCAAAGGCGCAAAGGCGCAAGTGAAACACCTACAAAACTAATAACACTAGAGCAGAACCGAGGAATTTGAATACCATGGGTGATTGAAATAACACAATTCAAAGTTTGTGTCTTTATTTATGAAACAAAATTTTTGCAATAAAAACTTTGAGACTGACTATGCGCTTGACCTGATGCTTTTGGCGCATTGGCCGAGCACAGGGGGCCTTCGCCGAGATCAGAGGGCAGTGAAAGTCAGTACACATGTTCTAACTAAGATAATGCGCGCACACCTACACGCGGCTACCCACACACCCACCTACACACACCTACACGCACTGTTTTGTTGGCCGTTCTACTTACTGGTTGTTTCTTTGTTTCAGGGTCTGTGCGTGATTGACAATTTGCTCCTGTTGACTGTTTTTCCGCTCTACTGCATCGAGCCATTCGTCCGTTACACTGGTCTCTACACTTCGTACCTACAACAAGGCCACTACATCGTCCTCATATACATATTTCCTCTGGCCTCCGTTAGTCAGACGGCCACCATCTGGGTGACGGTCCTCGTCGGGATCAACCGTTACATCGCCGTCTGCAAGCCCTACCAGGCCGTCCGTCTCTGCACCGTACGTCAGGCACGGATCCAGCTGGGCGTGGTACTTGTCTTCGCCGTGCTCTACAACGTCACCCGTTTCGCAGAGGGCTACCTCGAGTTCCAGAGTACTCCGAACGGTACGCTAATCGAGGCGTACCAGACGGAGCTAGGAGAGAGCAAGCTGTACATCTTCATCTACGATAACATCCTGTACATGGTCTTCATGCTCATCCTGCCGCTACTCGTGCTCACCATCCTCAACATCCGCCTCGTGAAAGCGCTGAAAAGGCTGAGCCGGAAGAGGGCTGAGATGCAGAGCGCCAGCCAACGCCAGGACAACAACGTCACCCTCGTCCTAATCATCGTCATCATCGTCTTCATCGTCTGCCAGACGCCTGCGCTGGCCAATCGTTTCATGTGGACCGTTCTGGACGAGGGAGCGAGGGACTGCGGTGGCTTCCAGTTCTACTTCAGCCGCCTCAGCAACCTCCTCGTCATCACCAACTCGGCCGTCAACTTCGTCGTCTACTTTCTCTTCAACACGAGGTTCCGTCAGATCCTCGTTCAAGGACTCGGATGTTCGGCCACCGCAAATCAGGGACAGTCGTACTCCGCGGTAAGGTCCTCGCAGACGACGACCTCCAGCTCTGCCAACCAGACCCAGCTGAACCACACCAGGGAGGCTGACGCACACCCGAACATTGCAACGTTCTGAAATAAGATCAGTGGCGGAATTGTACAGGAGACAATCGCTCATTCGTTGCGTATCTTTGCCGGGGCGAGAATCGCCTCTCAGTGTAAGGATGAATCGGAAGACGGAAGTATAGACATCTAAACTGACATGTTACAAGCAAAACTGACATGTTTAAGCTAAACTAACATGTTGCAGGCTAAATTGACATGTCTTAAGCTAAACTGACATGTTAAAAGCTAAAATAACAAGTTAGAGTTCACTGTGATTCAATTCTACCGTTGCTATATAGATATCAATCACCAGCAATTGTTAAAAATGAATTGCAACGGATGTTGTGTGTCTCCTACTGTAACAAACTAGCGACGCATACCGCATCGTAAAAGAACTTGCATGAAACAATTATTCTGAGACAGCATTCATAGAGTCTACGTAGCCTATATATTATAGTTGTCTCACATATCCTTGCTTGTTTAAGTTTTCAAGGTAGAAATGTCCTGTGTCGGTCTTGTCTTGAAATAATTATTGTCTCTATTGTGACTGCTGCTCCATGACGCAACACGATGTTGAAGGTCGGTGCCATGTCGTATGGTCCTTATTAATACAGCGGCCACAATAATTTATGTCGACTCTTATGCTATAGCTTCATTCATAAAGGGGTCACTATTGAAAATGATTGGTTGTTTCAGTTTAACGACACTATGTGGTGAGGGAGGTCATTGGCGTCGCCCACCTCCTTTCTCCATGCTCAGGACTGATGCTTACAGAGTTAGAACAGTGGCGGAATTTATTGAAGATGAAGGCAGATGCGGCATTTTTTTTAACCAGTGATCCGCAGACATACAAAAGAGTCAGACAAATTTGACAGAACAGCTGTTAGTATCTACGTTGCAACGACTGTTATTATCTCCGTAAACAGCTAGGAGTCAATGTTGTGCCAGTCACAAGCCTGGCTAAAGGAGGAGGGCGATGCTAATCAGCTTCGTTATGATGCGCTGTCTTTAGGCAGAAACCACACTCTGAATCCTAATCGCCCTTCTAGCGGCATGGCCCGCGTTACGGCGCTCTAGAAATTGTCCGTTTAATAATATTAAGGGCAATATCCATTCACTACTATAAATGACACCCTAATATTATTCGCCATTATTTCCTATTCTTATCAGTCCGCTATGTTTAGATCGTCTTTAGTTTCAAGAAATGTAGGCCTACACCTGGGTTACCCCTGGGTGATCTTTGGGTTACCCTTGGATGACCCTGTTGCCGGAACCCGAGGTTCCATCAGGTATTACTCATTGTCAATGGAATTTGTACAATTTGTCTTTGCAAGTCAGCTCTGTTTAATTTAGGTGTAGCGGTGGACAATAAAGTTGATCTGATTCGATTGTTCGATTGTTAGGCCACGCGACAAAAGAACGCCGACAAAAGAGCGCCGACAAAAGAGCGCCCGACATAAGGGCGCTGGACATGTATCTAACGCATTTGATCGGCGCTCTTGTGATTTTTAATTAAATAGTTCATTCTCGTTAATACCATTGCTTTTAGTTTGGTCGGTGCTCTTGTGGATTATGCTTCAATTCGTCTACAGACATTTCGTCTACCACACTTCGTCTAGGCAGGAACATAACTAACGAAAAGGAATTCTGTTTAAATTAGAGGCTGGATAGATGAAAAGAATTATGTCTGGGGTCTAGGCGGATGAAAATAATTCATCTTATGCTGAAAAGATTGTCATTTAAATGGATGCTGGCCGATGAAAGGAATTGTGCATAGGAAGAAGCTGGACTGATAAAAAGGAATAATGCTTAACTAGAAGCTGGATCGATTAATAGAATTCTGTCAAACTAGAAGCTGGATCGATTAAAATAATTTACTATTTGAGTGGAGGCTGGATTGATGAAAGGAATCACGCCTAAATGGAAGCTGGATTGATGAAAAGATTTGTGTCTAACAAGGATTTGGACTGATGAAAAAGGAATGCCGTTTAAGTGGAGTCGGGAATGATCAGACGATTTCTGTTAAAGTAGAATATGTATCGATGAAAAGGGTACTTGTTAACTAGAAGCTTGAAATTAAAATTAATTATGTACAAGACTTGAACTAGATTTATGAAAATGATGCCTTTAAGAAAACGGGAATGATGAGAACATTTATGCCTAACTAAAAGCTAGACTGATTACAAGAATCGTGTAATTCAGCTTATTATTAAACAGAATTCTTTCATCGATATCGTCTCAATTTTAGTTTACTTGTCACGTCAATTCAGCTTCTATTTGAGCATAATTCTGTTCATTACAACAATTGTGTCCTTTAAGGAGGAATTTTTGCATCAATCTAGATTGTAGTGAGACCGAATTCTATTCACCATTCCATTTTCTAGTTAAACATATAGCTTTTCATCAATCTACCCTCTGGTAACTAGTTAAAATCTTGTCTTGATCCCTGCTTCCATTTAGGCAGAAACATATCGCTGCCGCTCCCACTTAAAACGCATTCTTTTCATCAATCCAGCTTCTAGTTATATCAAATTTCTTTCATCAGCCCAGCTTCTTATTTAGATATAAATCTTCCCATCACTCCCGCTTCTATTTAGACTAAAACCTTTTTTATTATTCCCATTCTAGTTAGACAGGATTCTTTTCATCTATCCAGCAATTATGGCATATAAAACACGCGCTAGATACTGGTTCGGCGCCCTTGTGTCGGGCGCTCTTTTGTTGGGCGTTCTTTAGTGCTGTATACGAAGCATATAACTTAGAGAGCCAGACTCTCGGTATTTCTGTTCAAAAAAATCCCACATCCTGTCCGATCGCGACTCTTCATCGCCATAACATCTTCATCACTGCCCAGCACCATCGCAACATTTTTATCATGCGTTATTTTTAAGTTGAAGAAGCGTGACGTCGAATTAGGGTCGTATGTCATTTCTACGTCGCGACAAGCCTGCGTTAGGAACATGCACGCCACGACTAATTCATTCCTCGCACACGAGGTCAATCCCGATCTACGGCACCACGCTCAGAGGCGTGACTCGGGCCCACGCATGCGCACTTACAGCTCAGAGATAGCTACGGTTTACGATCTTATCCGAATAGACACGAACTATTACGATTAGAGACCCATGGTCGTCTACATCATAAGTTGCCCTCGTGGTCGTTGCCAGAAGCTCAAGTCTACATAAAATCGGACGTAAATTCAGTTCCAAAGACGAGAATACCGCTCAGTCCTCCTCCTTCGGCTATTAACTCACTACCTTAGCACCAGATCAGAGTTTATGTAACGGATCAGCCAGATTGTCTCTCGTACGACGCCTGTCTCCTTCTCAATAAAACGCAAACTGTGGTCGATTTTATGGAGCAATTAAGACTAGTGCGAAATTTAAACGTCATGTCGACGACGACGTTGCTCCCGTTTCTTGAGATTGAGTCTCCAACTGAGGCGATGATCGCCCAAGACATTAACGCAACATCCGTTCGTATGGACCTCTATTATATATATATATATATATATATATATATATATATATATATATATATATATATATAGGCTACACACAGGCATACACTCATATATACACACACAGGGCTACAAACATACGCAATTATGCATATGCCCATACTTGTATCGTGACTCAACACGTGGTTGGTGACGCTGGTAGTTTAGTCATAATGTATATATATATGTATATATATTGTATATATATCCAGTATTATATAATATTAATAAACAATATATATATTTTTGGAGGCAAACTATACATGTATAAATTGTATATCTATGCTATATATTCCTAGAAATATATATATATATATACAGCTACAGTCGTATATGACTTCTTCCCCTAGGCATGAGCACGTCGTTATGGCTTTAAGAGCCGTTAAAATTGGAAGAGAGTTACCGGGAATCATAGCTTTAGACGTCGTTTCCTGTGGTGCTGTATATATCTGGCAATCTCAACAACACGACGAAGCCTCGTCATGAAACGTTTGATTATAACACGGATTGTCCAATTAAACACGGTCAGAACATGGATCCCAGAAGCATTTTAGTCATAAAATACAACCTCATAATCCTCAGATCGTTTCGTTATGAGGTGCACCGTTCTTGTTCTTGCTCCCAAGGCACCTCCCTGGCTTAGGACATATAGGCTATCCATGGGCGTTGGCAGAAATTTGGGTTGGGAGAGGACAAGTTGTAAATTGTTGGTAGAAAGACTGGCGAAGTCGCCGAAAGAAGCCAATTGCGTCACCCACAGAGCTCACTCCCACTCTGGCGGATCCCAACAGCTGGGAGCGTTTGACGGGATATGGGACCTGTTGCTAGCCGTCGGGTATTCAGTTTTCAGGTATATACCTAGATGTTTATTTCAAAAATAAAACCGCTAACTTTTCAAATAGATAATTGTCAAGAAATTACCTAAGTAATAAAAGTTTTTGCTTCGAAAGTCGTGTTTTGATAACCATCTTAACCAAAGCCTGCGAACATCTATGCTTCTCTTAGTAAATTATATGTTTGCTATCCAAAAGAATTCGTGGCAAGTTATAATCTCTATGTAACTTATAAAGTCCTTAACACGTCGAGCACTGTTTTCTACTTCAAACCACCGGCCAATTGCTATAATATTTCCCTCAACCATCTTCGGATGTGGGTGGTGCTTTCGGGCTCAATCACGATGCAGAACTGTTGTGCATTCCACACCTCTGGCTCCAATCGGTGGAGTCGACTAAGTCTCCAAGTTTCCATAAATCTTCTCCTTTCAGTGAACGACAGTAAATTCCTAGGTGAACTTTAAACATTTCGACATATTTTGTAGATAGGTCAATGGTGCAGCTATCGAACATGAACTGACTTTGGATCGGTTGACGGGTACACTACATATAGGCTAAGCCAAACTGACCTGGTTCAAATCCCAACGTTGAGAAACACGACCACTTAACTCCGTCGTCAACACGTCATGGTCCATGCAACCGCGTGTCGAGGGTCACATCTTTTCGGTGGAATGATTATTAATATGCATGATCTTTCCGTTAGATCATCAGAAGAGCGACTCTCTTATCGAAAGGATTCGGATCCTCTTAGTTTATCAGATGAGAAAGACCTTGTTATGATCGATACAAGTCGATCCATGGACCGTACAGAACTGACTGCTAATAGATATATGGGCGATGAACTTCAAACTTTTCACATTTAAATGGCTGATAACAGGAGTCGTTTGACTCTGCTGTGTCCACATTTCCTGACAACCCCATCTTCTTGTCATAATAAAGTGTCGTACAGCGTGGTCATAAACACACCGAGGTCGTCTTGCTCATAGCTGCCAGATACTCTGTAGGTAGAGACCCAAGCAGGCGTCTCCCTCCCGACTCTTGAGCAATCGTAACGCGAAGCCAAACAGACAACTGCAGAATATTTCAGTGTTTCCGAGAAGATGATATATTTCCTGAGTACCAAAGGAGTTACTGATGGCCATCATTAGCTAATTAGCCCTGGCTCGAAAACCATGGAACATTTTAGAAGTACAGCTTTTAGTTTTACTTTGATTGATAGGTTTCATGATTGCTTGACTTTTAAGTGTTTCAGTTTTGAATCACAAATTGTTATCGGCAGTCACTTATGAGGTTTACGATTGTGCGACCGATGGCAGAAACTGGAACTATAATACGGTTCCATGTTAGTTCCAGGCATATTAGTTCAAGGCATATTAGTTCCAGGCAAAACAGACTATGACGTCATTGTTGCCTAAAATGCGCAACTCAAAGGCAACAAAAGACACAAAATGCACCAATTAGAGCACAGTGCGCTTGACATGAAACTGTGTGGTGTATATAATGTAGGTCTTCACGGATTGCAAGACTGATCTGCATGGCTGAATCGGATGGATAGATGCAGACGCAACCCCAGTGTTCTTACGTTTATTGGTTCGAGTCATTTTTAATGCACAGAATTTAAAATTGGAAAACAAAGAGTGAGAAAGGACATCATAGCACGACGAACAGAAAGGATCTTCTTCCGTCTGTGCTTGTAACACAGATGGCGCCAGGAGGCAAAGGACGCTATGACTCATCTAGAGTGTTAGAGATTGAACAGGAAGAGCTATTCGCCAATTGACAGACTAGAATATTGGATGCAAGAAAGAGACGAAAGCAATCGACAATAGACAGCTATGGTCACTGACGCAAGGATGTAAAAATACAGGGTAATGACGTAAGGACAGATAGTAACATACAAATAAGTACAGATAGAAACACTGACATTATTTGTGATTCCACATGCTGTCACCTTACAGAACATATATAGGGCTTTCTCAATTATTGTGGGTCCCTGTGTTTGGAACAGCCTCCAATCTGAAATGCGCTCTCTCCTGCGCGACCCGTCTGGCTAATTCTATGAACTTCTCAAATCTTTCCTCTTTGACCGGGCCTGGGTTGGGAGAGTTATCCGAGGAGGCGCCATATAAATTGATTTGAGTTGATTGATCGGTTGATTGAGTGAGTGATTGATGGATCGATTGATGGATAGATGGATGGATCGATCGATCAATCGATTGATCGATTGATTGATTAATTGATTGATTGGTTGATTGATTGGTCATATCTATAGGCACCGACGTACAGAGAGTTAAGACCACCAAACTGTCATAACACAGCAGCCGCTGGTGTTCTCATGTGCAAAGCGATTGAGATGGAGTTTTACCTCTTAAATGTGGTCGTTTATCGAACACAGAAATAGTCTCCATAGAGATGCTCATATTATAAGAGACAAGTTCAACGCTACAACGAGTGGTCTTAGCGCTTTCTGACATCAACCGAGCGGCATAGCTATAGACCTTCAGGATCACTAATTTTTACAGAATATGGGGTTAGGCTATATATAAACATGTAGATGCCAGAATAAACACACAGAGGAGGGAATCGTGACTGAAACTAGGTTAGTTCGCCAACACTACTGACTCAAAACTCAATTATTCTGACATTCTTTCTCTTCTCTGAAAACTGGTCAAACTGAAAACTGCAGCCCAGCTGCAAACAACAATGCCAGTCAAATATTTACAGACGTTTCACGCCAATTATTTTTCTAGACACTGTCGGCAAATACTGTCGGCAATGTCGGCAAACTTCAAAGAGCATTGACTCTTTGCATGTACTTCGATTAGCCTTTCCTCTAGTCATCCACCTGGTCACTAATTAAGACAATTTTTCATCTATTAATTGAAGCAAACCTGTTACTTCGACTGTCACTTGCCAACTAAACTATTAATGTAGCGCTACACCTTAGTCCAGCACATCTGCACATCGTAATCACCGAACTTCTAAAGCCAAGCGCTGCGCGCCAGCTTATTAACTGTATGGCAGGCATGCAAGGGGGCCGATAACGTCCTACATTTCTCCACGCCGCAGGCACCTGCAGCCTAGCGAAAGCTGAGCTTATCAACCTTATAAGGGCATCGGGAATCGAACGCGCCCTCTCCGTTCTATACCCAAGTGTGTTATCCAATTCTCTACGACTTCCGTAGAACACACGCCAATGAAAAGAGTGGGATGGGCCAACGAGACAATTGTGATATTAGGTTCAGAACGTAATGAGGCGTCTATTTGGTGGGCATATATTATTATAGGAAGTGGCTGGACATGCATAGATGGAGTATGCATCCATTCGAAACCGCATTCGTGTTGATGTCAGCGACAGAATAAGACGAACAATGGGAGTTGGACGACGTCCGTTGGGTGGACAGCTGAAGGACTCATTATCCATGACCAGCAGATGGACGATGAAGGATCGAGCGATTGACAATCGTCAGTTCTCTGTTTATCCTATTGGCTCTCTTCGAAGGACGTTTGCCGGCAGCGTCTCTGTTCTTCTCCATGGATCTGTATTTAGGTCTGTCTGTGTGTGTGTGTGTATGTATGTGTGTATCTGTCTGTCTATCCGTGTGTGTGCGTATGTGTAAGTGTGTGTGTGTTTGTGGATATTTGTTTCCCTGCAATTGTCTTGGTCTGTACCTTCAATTGCTTTCCTAAATCAAGAAGCGAACACATCTCACATGAACTCGACATTGTAAAACTGAGCAAATGTTCGTCACCCTGACTCCTCTCATCCCTTCCCAAACTTAATCACACGCGGCATCCATTGCTGACTCAATTGCACCCTTCTTCCCTGAGGCTGCCTTTTCACTGCGGTCCACTTATGACTAAGGACCTTTCTATCCAGACTAGACACCTGAGTCACCACAAACTACCAACATCATCACCAATTGCTACTATCATTACATCTTCGTTTATTGTACAGGCTGACAAACCGCAGCAGTTTACGATCGATCAAAAATAATGAAAGATAGAATATGAGTTAATGTATATTTAATACCTCGGAAACAAAGAGTCTGTCATCTTTATTGGGGAGAACAAATGGATGTCGTCCGGGACATTAGGTCAGGGCCGTACCGAGCTATAATTGAGTCCTGTACCTAGCATCAATCTAGCGCACCCACATTTTGTATTTAGAATATAATATAAAATTTACTAATACACAAGAAATGATTTAATTGGTATAACTCCCACCAAGACACTAAGTTGCACTTTTTAGCTGTAACTTTGTCTGTATCTGTGTCTGTCTGTCTCTCTCATGTTTGTCTTTCTCTGTCTTTCTCTCCACTCTCTCTCTCTCTCTCTCTCTCTCTCTCTCTCTCTCTCTCTCTCTCTCTCTCTCTCTCTCTCTCTCTCTCTCTCTCTCTCTCTCTGTCTCTCTCTCTCTCTGTCTGTCTGTCTCTCTCTCTGTCTATCTCTGTCTTTCTGTCTCTGTCTCTCTGTTTGTTTGTCTGTCTGTCTGTCTGTCTCTCTCTCTCTTCTGCTCTGTCGTCAGGTCAGCTTCGATGATTATCACTGCTCATCTTTAAAAAGAATTATCAACTTATTTGTTTAAAAATGTATGAATAAACTGAATTCATGAAACAACTGAATCTCTCGTGTGTTTCTATCAACGTGTATACCTGCCTCTAGCTCTGTCTCTTCTTTCTCTCTTCTCTCTGTCTGTCTGGACCTGTATACATCTATGATCTCTGTCTGTCTCTGTAGGCCCTACTCAGTCTCTGGATCTAACCTTATAATTCACTAAATTAATTAAATCAAAGGCTATGTGTGTATGCTCCTGTCATACGTGTGCGTATATGTTTCCGTGTCCGTTTGTCTGTGTCCTTTCCATTCTCATTCCAGTTTCTCAGCAGAGGAAGAAAAACCCAAAGGATTCAATATTCGATTCCTCAACGACGGCTTCATCATCGACGCATATCCTATGGGAAGAAAGAACCACACCAAACGTCTTTCTCCGCTATGCCCTCCGCCATACCCCACCCATACCTATCCCTTATGATTTATCCACTTCGACCCATACCCCTTCTCCCAACCCACATTCATTATCCCTGCTGACCTTCGTCTCCTATTCCGATACACGGCATATCGTGGCTTCGACACCTAATTTTATTTACTCCTTGGTCTGTTGGGACAGAAGAGTCTGCGACGGTGCCTGTGCGCAGAGAAGGCACCGCTGCTGCTGCTGCTGCTGCTGCTGGTAAAACCATTGGGATAGAGTTACGATGGAGATGAACATCTCACGGGAACAGAGAACGGAAGGAATCCGTAATTGGAAGTGATACACATCCAAATACCAAACTTATTGCACACAAACAAACATACATCGACCATCCATCTACACGGTGGTTCAATGAAAAGTCAGCCAAACTGTTTATTTTATATGTCTCTAATGCCTGACAATTTTCTTATAGATTTTGTAACAAGTACTTCTGACATGAAACCAGTCTTTAACATTTTTGTGAAGAAACTCTCAGTAGTATGATCTGATTATTTAATTAAAGAAGATGTTCAAAATGTCCTCCTTCTTCGTTTTTACGAAAATTGCTACGATTTTGCTTATGTTTTCTAATGTATATAATATCGACTGCCCTTTTGAGCAGGAAATAAAAAACCAGAAGTCATTAAAAAAGGTAGTACGTCATTATTTTTATTTTGAAACTATTATTAATAAACTATAGTTACAGTTTTAATATCTGTTTATAAAATTAAAAAATCGGTAGTCAGAGTTGAGTTAACTTTTCATTGAACCACCGTGTATATAAACATACATGTATTGTATATAGGCCTATATACGTCTGTTTTGTATACATAATAATAATGTTTGACTATATCTAAATTCCCAACAGTCAAAACACACCTACGAATAGGAGAAATGATGAACGCACGTCGGATGAAAACGAGAGGTAGGACCAGACGAACAGGCAGGCATAGACAGCCATAAGCAGTCATAGACAGCCATAAGCAGGCATAGACAGCCATAAGCAGGCATAGACAGCCATAAGCAGTCATAGACAGCCATAAGCAGGCATAGACAGCCATAAGCAGGCATAGACAGCCGAGTTTGCAGAGGCTGCAGAGGTAGAGTAAGACGCATATAGAAGAAGAGGCATGCGTGATTATTCACATAAGGATAACTACAAGACCATGCAGGGCCCTATCCCAAATGGCCCTCCAGTTAGAGCAAACATTTTAGTAGATAAAAAAATTTTGGGAAACATACTGGCGCCCATTGGAGTTTGGCCCGTTTGAGGTCCCAGGCTACTTTGGAAACGAAACATCAAATCTGAGAGTGTGGATTGGGGCAGAGACAGAGATAGAGACAGACACAGAGACAAGGACAGAGACAGAAACAGAAACAGAGACAGTGACAGAGACAGAGACAGAGACAGAGACATAGTAGCAGAGGCTGAGAACGGATGAAGGTAGAAACGATGAGAAAAAATGTCGACAGTTTTACTAAGGTTCCAGGATTTGACACGTCTCTAGGATCACGGCCGTCATCCGTCCATCCATCCGTCCGTCATCCATTCGTCCGTCCGTCCATCCATCCATCAGTCCGTCCGTCCGTCCGTCCGTCCTTTCGTCCATCTATTCATCTGTCCATCCATCCGTTCATCCATCCGTTCATCCATCCGTCCATCCATCCGTTCATCCATCCGTTCATCCATCCGTCCATCCATCCGTTCATCCATCCGTTCATCCATCCATCCGTTCATCCATCCATCCGTCCATCCATCCGTCCGTCCACCCATTCGTCCGTCCATCCATCGATCCGTCCGTCCATCCATTCGTCCGTCCATCCATCCATCAATCCGTCCGTCCGTCCGTCCTTTCGTCCATCTATTCATCTGTCCATCCATCCGTTCATCCATCCATCCATCCATCCATACATCCGTCCGTCCGTCCTTTCATCCATCCATCCATCCATCCGTCCGTCCATCCATCCATCCATCCGTCCGTCCGTCCGTCCGTCCGTCCGTCCGTCAATCCATCCATCGTCCATCCATCCATCCGTCCGTCCGTCCGTCCGTCTGTCCGTCCATTCGTCCATCTATTCATCTGTCCATCCATCCGTTCATCCATCCGTTCATCCATCCGTTCATCCATCCGTTCATCCATCCGTCCATCCATCCGTTCATCCATCCGTCCATCCATCCGTTCATCCATCCATCCATCCGTCCGTCCATCCATCCATCCATCCGTCCGTCCATCCATCCATCCATCCATCCGTCCGTCCATCCATCCATCCATCCATCCATCCGTCCGTCCGTCCGTCCGTCCGTCCGTCCGTCCGTCCGTCCGTCCGTCCGTCCGTCCGTCCGTCCGTCCGTCCGTCCGTCCGTCCGTCCGTCCGTCCGTCAATCCATCCATCGTCCATCCATCCATCCGTCCGTCCATTAATCCGTCCATCTATCCGTTCATCCATCCATCCGTCCGTCCATTAATCCGTCCATCTATCCGTTCATCCATCCGTTCATCCATCCTTTCATCCATCCGTTCATCCATCCGATCATCCATCCGATCATCCATCCGATCATCCATCCGATCATCCATTCGTTCATCCATCCGTCCATCTATCCGTCCATCCATCCGTTCATCCATCCGTCCATCCATCCGTTCATCCATCCGTTCATCCATCCGTTCATCCATCCGATCATCCATCCGTTCATCCATCCGTTCATCCATCCGTCCGTCCATCCGTTCATCCATCCGTTCATCCATCCGTCCATCCATCCGTCCATCTATCCGTTCATCCATCCGTCCATCTATCCGTTCATCCATCCGTCCATCCATCCGTCCATCCATCCGTCCATCCATCCGTTCATCCATCCGTCCATCTATCCGTTCATCCATCCGTTCATCCATCCGTTCATCCATCCGTTCATCCATCCGTTCATCCATCCGATCATCCATCCGTTCATCCATCCGTTCATCCATCCGTTCATCCATCCGATCATCCATCCGTTCATCCATCCGTTCATCCATCCGATCATCCATCCGATCATCCATCCGTCCATCCATCCGTCCATCCATCCGTCCATCCATCCGTCCATCCATCCGTCCATCTATCCGTCCATCTATCCGTCCATCTATCCGTCCATCTATCCACCCAATCCGATCGTCCGTTCGTCCGTCTGCTTCTATGCAGTATACCCTATATATTAATTCTCAGAATTCGTCATCGTCTGACGCCTCTGTGATGGCTCATCCGTCAACGTCCGTCAAAGGCAAGCAGTGAGACAGAGACAGAGGCAGAGAGACAGACAGACAGACAGACAGACAGACAGACACAGAGGCAGAGAGGGAGGGAGAGGAGAAGGGGGATCCGGGCATCAGGGAAGACTGATTTCAGTCGGAGCATCTATTTCGTCTCGTGCAAGGACGACAGCGTTCCTCATTTGACTGAAGTCATCCGTTTCTTAACACTGAAAAGAGCGTTCGCTTTGACACGGACACTGACCGATGCGCTGCTTCAGCGCCAGCGCATAGTGAAATATTTAGAGATCGACGCGATAGGAACGAGAGGGACAAGGGGCGGAAATGACGTTGACCAATATATCTATATATTTAAATATATATATATATATATATATAATTTCATACGTCCGAAGATCAGCGGCTAAAGCCACACGATTTTCTGACCTTATGAAAAGACAGATAGATTGACCCCGGCTTAAGATTCAATATATACAGCGTGTTCCTCATTGGAAAACTTCTACAGGAAGACAGTCTAATGGATTAGTCTAGGCCTACATGATTGTGTTAAAGGCCGCGAGTAGGCCTACAAAAAGGACAAGAATGCCAAAGATTAAGATAAAATGATGTAAATCTCCGAAATTTCTCCGCTCCGACGCTGTTTTGAAATAAAGTCCACGAAAGTCAATTTCTTTGCCCGTTTCGGAGCCAAGTCACGTGGTGTGCCTGACAGAGTGATACGTAGGCTATCTAAGATGACAGCTGTTTGAGCATATGATGGATGGATGCCGGCGGCAAGGGTAACAAATAACTGACTCAACCCCATCCAGTCTGTTCACGGAACTAAAAACTAGACATCTGCTTGGGCTCTATAGTCTGTATGGCGAGGGTCAGTTCCATTGACCGAACATGCAGATATGCTTGATTATCCGTTGCTCACAGAGAAACTCCCCTCTTGTACCTACTCTTCAAGTGGTCAGGACGTCACTCTTGACTCCTCGCCGAACACATCAAGCTTGACTCCTGCCACTTACAACTGAGGCAGCTGAGAGCCATCTGACGATCTGCTTGACGTCCTCGGTCTTTGCCACCGTTGCCCATGCGTACTATTTCAATCGCTAGAGTGCGCCAGAACGTATCCTCATTTAAAGTCACTCACAGAAGACGAATGAACTAGGCCTACGTATAGTATAGTATGGATCGGCCAGCCTCAGGCTCTCGGCTGGGCCAGCGTTCACACAACGCCTCTGTCCGCCTAATGATAATTGCATGCTTGAGTGAGGCACAGGTAAGGTTTGGTACCTGTGCAGTCGATAGCAGCGTTTACCTTGACGCTGGTGAAGACGGATTCACCGATAACTCAGTCGGCAATTTCTTTCAGTGAATCACCGTATCGCTTACATCTGATTTTTATCGTGAAATAAGCGTGCTTTATTATTTTGGCATGATACGATTAGCAAATCGGAAGAATGGTATGTCAAGTTGATTTCATCGTAATTTCGGTTTATTGGCCTTGACAGCATGTTCACAATTATATATAAATCTATCAGCTGTTCAAGTCATTATTATAATGATTGTAAGCATATCTGTTCCACTTCGTTGGCGCTATAACTCCTGCCAGAATTATGTCATTGGGGCATAGTAAAATACATGAAAACAACAAAATAAAAGGAACACTAACTCAATCACTCATGGTTTGAGAAAACCCCACTAAAAATCTGACAATGTCATGACGTGCGACAGGCACTGTGAAAGAAATCACAGCCTCCTAGACATCCAACCAGTAGCGGCTCTACAGAAGGCAGGAGGGACTAATGCCCCACAAACTGAGTTTGTGGCCCTCCGTCGCCGATAACATTTCAAAATTCTAGTCCACTTTCAGTCTGTCAGAAACCAGACATGTAACAAAAAGAAGGTTGGGAACCGCTGGTAGGCCCTATGGATGGGTGTTAATGAACGAAATAATTATCTGTGTCAATTATATAATAAATAATTATAATATTTGTTTAATTTCAAACTAACAGACCGCATTATGATTACAGACTTAGTTTGAACGAATGTCGACAAGTTATTGCATGATCGAATTTAGCTGTTGGCAGCCACGCAGGGCGCCCATCACGTTATAGGCCTACATCTCATTTAACAAACGCCGCCGCCAAGAGAAAGAAGGACTAGTCAACCTTACGGGTGGGGGGTACGGGTCTCGAACTAGGATCCTCGGCTCTGCGCCCCAGCGTGTTCTTCATTACTGTAATGTCCCTAGGCCTAACCATATAGGGCAAACGACAGTTACAAATGTAAGTCTTAGATTCTGTAGTTTGCATTAGGCAGATTAAAGTCTTATATTGGAAATACCTTCGTTTATGTTATTATTATTATTTTTCCCCGAGGTAATTCTGATCCCTCAGGTTATAAAAAATTGTCCGGAGACTGAAAAATTGGGTTATCTTGAATGGTTACGTTCTTATTATAAAAATTATTATTATTATTATTATTATTATCTTCATTATTATTGCTTATTACAGAGACTATCTACTCAAAGCGCTTTTTGCTCAGCCGCGGTCACACAGAGCAGTCTAGAGGTAAGAGAAGAAAAGGGCAGATAACCTATTGGCGTGAGACACAATGCCACGGTAAGGTCATTCCAGGTCACCGGACCAGCCAGAGAAAGAACACGGCGCTGTGGGATTGTAGTCCGCACACGAGGAGCAAGTAACTCCACTTGCGCAGCAGAGCGCAACGAGTCTGGGTGCTGAACAGCCACAGTGGAGCCTCTGAGTTACCATAGATAGGGGGCCTAGACCATCATTGTAAAGACGGACTGGTATGGAGACTCTGTATGCAATGCGCTGCGGGTAGGGAAGCCAGTCAAGTGGAGCAACCTAGGGGCTTATTAGTAGGCTATTTCATAACCTCCTTATTTACAGATCTATAGATGTGTGAACGCACTTTGACGCACACACAACTATGAGGCAGACAAAACAGAACATCAGTTGATTTGCCAAACTCTGCAGCTCACTCGGTTTCCGTTTCAAAATGCTGACTACATCAGATGAGGTCACGTGAATAGAGACCGCCAACGCCGACCCTCGACAGCACAATCAAGACATTCGTACAATAAATGAAAAGCCCACAGCGGTAGAATATAGTTTACTAGAAGTTTACAGAAGCCCAGGGGGCAAACACGTTAAAATTGCTAATTTATGTAAAGTTGAACACGCAAGCGACATACCACAAACTATCAGAGGACCATACATACCACGGATGCCAGAAATGGACAACAAAGCCAGTGACAGATAGATATTTATCTATGCTATAGATATCTTAATGGTATTGTGACATTCTAGGGAACTTCCCCTTTGGTCATCCGTAGCATGTCCCATTTTGCTACGGATGACCAAAGAGGAAGTTCCATAGAATGTCATAATGCATGTGGTCGTGCAGACTCATGCCGCGTACATCGTATGCCTATCTGTTAGTGTGCATGCTGTTTGAATTACTAAGTGAATGGTTGTTGTCGGTGAGCCTTGGGAATCAATTATGCCTATAGGCCAATACTTACGACGCACATAATTAATTATGATTCAAGAATCTGATTACGCTTGCATAACACAAAAGCTAGCTGCATCAGCTGAATTTTGAACTGACTAGCGCATGGATACATATTATATCAGACAAGTATTTATGTATGTATACATTTCTTCTGCATATTATATGCTCACAGCCAGCAGGCAGGCAGTTGTAACAAGACAAGTCTTGTCGAAATGATTATAAATTTGCGCTTTCAGCGAGATGAACTCCGGCGGTGAGCTTTTGACCGTGAGCAATGGACGTCAACAGAGCTGACGAAATGGTCGAGTGTCGTCATGCTCAGCTGGAGGAGTTGATCAAGCGTGAATTGGAGTCTCAGCTGCGCTTCGTCCGCTACGACCCAACGGAGTGCGGTCGACTGTGTCGCCGTCTGTGTGTGTCCATCCGAAGCAAGGCAAAGCAGCTGTGCGGATCGACGCTCAAGACGGTCGTCAACGTCATCCTCGGCGAGGATTCGAAGGACCAGGGCGTCCACGTGGGAGTCAGAGCAGTGGCCGATCCCACAAGGGACGCAATGGCCTCAGCCATCTTCAGAAACGGATCGATCTTCGCCATTGGACTCGTGCACGAAGTCAATTCGGACACGGGCAATCAGCGTTCAATCGCCGAATGAGACTAATGATGTCTGTCTGGTCAAACAGATGACCTCAGTGTGTTCGTTGTCTCAATAACTGCCTCCGATCGATGTACAACGGTCTGTTCAGTGCTGCAGTATAGTATTCAATGAACTGCCCAACACATGAAATGATTCAGGTATACGAAGACTACCTCGTTATTGTAATTTCTAGCAACAATCTCGGTCGTCATTGAGGGAGATGTGTTTGGAGGATGAAAGTGGACAACCACTTGGGATCTTGAGACCACAATATTAATCTCAAGACCAGAAAAATGCTGTCTTCGGTTTTAAACCGTTGGCTTTGGCTCTAGTGTGCTGCCGACATGATTAAAGTGGTGTAAAACTAAATACCGAGAAAGCTAGTGACGAGGAGAGAGTGGGGCAAATGAGGCATATATGACGCAGAAACCAACTGGCTGGAGTGCAGGTGTCTAGGATGGAAGCACAAGTATACTACAGTCACGTTTCAAGCGGCATCTGAGCCGTGGGAGTTTAAACACAGTGGCTGTATTCCACCCTGGATGATGACGTTTCTACTCATCTTTGCTGTACAGTACACTACATATGCATCGGTTTCTCTGAGAATTCATAGGAACAAATGTGCATTTGCTATGGAGTTAACTGTTTTTAAAGTTTACATTCAATAGCAGAGCTCTCTCAAGTGCCAATGCGTCACACATAGACATTTAGCATTTTTATCTTGAAGATTCAGCAGCACTCAACACCCGCACTGATGGCGATTGTAGTCAGACACGAGACTGAAAGATGAGAATTATTTTAACCATAGTTCCCATTACCTGCAGAATTATAGTACAGGCAGGCATTTACGAAAGTCATTTCTAATTTCTGACCATAAGACCTTCATAGGGTTCTTAAAAGGTATTACATTAACATGTACAATTATGATGTAAAATGTTGGTGTCTTGTAATTTTGTGCCCTAACAAATGACTCAGGTAACAATTGTTGCAATTAAAGGGCTGAGTTCAATGTTCAATATTCTGTTAGCCATCAAAGTAAATCAGAGAATCTGAAGAGTACACACTGCCTGTCAAATATTGCATGAGAGTCCTTTGTATCAATTTCTTGGGGGGAAAATGTATAATGCACCAACTTATGCCACAACAAAACCAAACTGCAATCAAGTCATTGCTCAGATCATATCTCTAATGTGCTTAACTTTGTAATAGCGACAAGAAGTTTCAGTAACAGAAGCAACTCCAGCCAATAATGCCTTAGCCCAGAGAAAACCTTCAATAGCCTGTGACATTACACAAGCTAGTGTGTGCAAGTAGTTTACTCAATATCCACTTCAGAGCTACTTCCACATACTGGAAATTAAGAAAACTTGATAGCTGAAGGTTTGTTCAACAGACATTGACTGATGGCTAACATCGTTTTACAAGTTTCCACACCTGAACTGAAGTATATTTATATAGTTAATTAACAGTATAACATTCCATCAGTCACCAACATTTTATGAATGAAAAGTGAGTAACCCTTTATTGACAAGCTGCATATGTTTCCAAAAAACTCTAGTACCTGTTCGTTGTTGAAGGATTAACTTGGTAATAAGCTTCTTCTTCCACCCTCCTCCCTTTAGCAGATGTACTTAATGGATGACCCCTTTGTTTGAGATGGTGATCAACAATAATGTTGCATCTAAATGTCTGGTCTTGTATGCAAAAATAAGAAAGAATTTCAATGCCATTAAAAGGCCAATGTAGCCATGACCAGAGCTTTCGTGTGTTGTTGACTGCATAGCTTGTAACCCACTTACTTACTTATGCTGTTGTTAGTGAAAACAAGACTTAACTGTAAGAAGACATCACACGATAAAAATCAGAAGACAACAGTAAAATTAAACAACCATCCAAAACATCTGAGATTCGAAGTATACAAGAAAATCATCAATAAATAAATACAGCAAAGCAAATCATTTACTAAAGAATCTTATCGACAGCCACAATCAACTGCATCAAAGAGTAGAGCTGTGAAGATATGGCTTTTTGCCAATATCGATTATTGCAGATTATTTGGTTGCCGAAACCCGATTATTTCGATGTGTTTCCCAAGATGACCGGTTCCAAAAGATAGACCTACGGCTACTGCCTATTGTTGTGATACAAGCAAAACACTTGCTCCGTAGGAGACGTAAACATGTAGTTGGGGACTAATCCTAGGCAGCCAATACAGATTAGGCACAACGCCCTCTGTCGACTTTGCATGACAGAGGAGAGGAAAGATGTATCTACGTAACTGGATGCCATTCCCTCCACAGACAGGCCACTTTTACGACTTGCCAATTTGACCTAAAATGACATGATTGTGCCCAGGGTAATTAAGCAGGCACTATGACTCACTCTGCACAACAGGCTACAGCTGTATACACTTTCCCATGGTACTAGTGTCTAGCACAATGGTTACTGGGTGGTCTGAAGTAGAAGCCCAAGTTCCCCACGCTATGGGAAGGGAATGGAATGCTGTCCTTCCCAGACCCAATGATGTTGCTGTCATCGTTTTGCTCTTAAAGAATGAAAATACTATTATAAAATGAAAAAAATATTTTAATATCAGTGCTGATTATCTTGCTGATTACCAATATCTGCATAATTGGTCCGATTAATCGGCCGGCTGATTAATCGACACAGCTCTATCAAATAGCCTGGTCATTCTCAGAAGGATGGCATGCAGTTTCTCCAACAGATAAAATCGTCATAAATAGGATACGCATCTCATTAACAGACAGGAATGATCAACTGAGAGTAATGTTACCAATAATGCGAACGATCGACACAAGCTAAAACACTCTTTCAATATCACTCTGTTAGAAATCTAAAACAACTCAGATTTTACAATATATCACTCTTCAACTTGCTTGAATTTGGCTTAAAACTTGTAAGATTCATAATAGCTAAAGTAACATCAAAACAAGTTCCCTATGCTATACATTGCCTACACTCACACAGACAATGTAACAACATACGGTGCCCGTTAAACTGCACATTCACTACAAACAATGGTCTTAATAAAATTTAAAATGAGATCAACAATGGCAGACTCAAATTCAAAATTGAATTCTGCCTGTAATTTCATAGCATTAATTAGATTTGCTTGACAGTTTAAATTCAAACTGGAACAGCAAATATTTTTGCATCCAGAACTTTTCTCCAAAACAGTACCTGTATATTAACCCTGCTTGTCGGTCGTTTGTGAGGCGCCTTTTTAGCGGTACGTCTGTTTTACGGCGTCATAAAAAATATCATAAACTGCAAATCCACATAACTAATGATGATGCAAGCATCAGTCAAACCATAAGAATAGACATAGCTCCAACCAGTTTGGATATGCATAATACAAAACGAAACACAAATACCTCAGAAACGATGAGAACAGTAGTAAAAAGTTCAAAAGATTTCATCAACGGCAACAGTCAACATTTGGTATAATGGCAGAGAGATTCCGAAATGCAGATGACTTAAGTCCAAGACAACACCAAAATCAAAACTAATCATTCCCACAACATAAAGCTACGACATCAACGTACAACGATCGCACAGAAACTGCAACCAACCAACTCAAGGCATCAAAGATGACACAAGACAACCAATGATAAAGTCTCCCTTTCTAGAAACATTGAGCTAAATTGATCCAACTAACAGCGTACGTTTAAACTCAGGTCATGACACCACAATTATGTCCCAGTGAACATTTACTCTAGCAGCCTGATTGACCAACTTTGGATACAGTTGCTCGACTCTGTGTCGGAAGTCATCATTGGCCATGAAATCTGAAGTCATCGTTGGCTATGAGATCTGAACGACGCAAAATGTCACATGGAAGACGACGGTTTAAAAAAGTTAGGCAGACGGCTACAGCAACTCTGAATTCTAGTCGTCTAACTTGCGTTTCGGTTTTTTTGGATTACGAGATCGACTTTTGGCTTTGCAAAGCGGACAGATGGGAGCATTTCGATGAATCTGTTGATGACAGGAAAGGCAGGCCTAGAAAACATAAAAAGAGAAATATCCACAATATGTTAAGAGAAAATGGTACAGCCGGCTGATCTAAGCACCATTTCCAGTTTCCACCTTTCAGGCTTAGGCAGCAACGACATATTTAGAGGAAAGCAGCTTTAGATGGCCCACCCCAAATACAATTCAGCATAAAGTCACAATGTGTATTACCGGGTATTCATTGGATAAATTGGTTGGTCACTTAGAGCAAATGTCAAATCTCTAAATTATTAAAAAATGTAAAAATTATGCCCATTTGGCACATACAGTACATAATGTTCAGATATATTCGTTATTCCTATTCAGATAAACATGATACTGTTATTTTTATTTACAAAACAATAATCGACCTAACTAAAAACACAAATACTGCTATCAGTGGTGCTTACCTAATGATAATTAAGGCAAAACTAAAAAAATCATAAAAGCAGTACAAATTGCCAAACTAAAAACTCAAGAGAATAAGACTTTTTAAATATTTGAAACTCGTATTTGGACTCAGCAAAAATGAACTTGTAATACTCGGTACTGGGCAAAAAAATTAAAACTCAGTTCATCCCTAGTATTGATTGACCTATACTCTGAGCATTGCTTCACCATAACCCTTTAACAATGAGCTTCATTGGTTAGTACACTCTTGTCGTTAAAGTATTAATGGCTCGAGAACATGCATATAGGAAATGGTGGTAGTAGCAGCTTAACTACACTGTGTGATAACAAAGATCATCAGCGTCGCCAACCTTCCATGACAGGCCATGCATTGACATATGAGAGACTTACGTGGTGAAAGGTTGCAGCTTAAACAACATAAGTTTCATTGATTCATTAGCAGAGCTTAACCTTCATTGGAGGCGGTTGCTGGCGGAAAGCGGCTGCCGACGACAGAGACGAGTTGCTTGGTCCAGAGCTTACTCCAGGCGAATGCCTCGACTCGGGCTTTGGAGGCAGGACTCGCGTCAGTGGAAGGACTGGAACAGAAGCTAAAGTGGCTGTAGCTGTGCTCAGGTTCTGTGGGAAGACTTGTTCGGGAAGATCCAGTGATGGCTGATATTCCATTGCCTGCTTCTCAAACAACCTGCGACAGAATCATCAAAATCATATTACAGCTACATTGGACGCTAAGTAAGTAGCAGGAACTGCAAAGACTTAGTTACAAATATAAAAGAATGACCTGGAGTGAAGCAGTCTCTATCTGTCTCTCCAATTATTGCTCTATTCCTTCATAAGAAGTACACAACCTAAGTATGATCAGATATCTATCTGGTTTTCCTTAGAACTCTGCACTATCATACTTGGCACTGTCAGAGGTGTTAACCCCATAACAACCATATGCCAGATATATCCCGGGATTGCCATGCGCAGCAGAAAATGCCACTGCCTCACTCCCACATTATTCTGGCACAAAGCACATGCCAAAACATGTATCCAGCATAGACAATGGACTGAACTTATTTGAACCTGTAGATAAGTTTTTCATCATTTTCTGAGAACTTGTCTGGCATTGGATCGAGGCCAATGCTCGATCTGAGAACGTCGATCGTCTGCTTCATCATCATCTGCTCATTGTACAGCTGCTTTGCACTGTCCAACGCTTTGTTCCTTTCCTCTTCTGACTGCTTGATCATCGTTTCCATCTGTTAATTAATTACATCATTAGATACCATTTCATTACAAGGCAGATATGCAGGATTCAGCAGACAACAATTCAAGCTATTACCAACGACAGTTAAATGCTATCCTTTGGGAAATCATTCCTATTGGACATAAGTGAACTCAGTTAATTACAATACATCCACACAATTGTCTAGGTTGCACAGAATCATACAATTCTAATGCAAAAGCTGATTAGTGTACAACCACAACTGTAATCAGACAATCCTAGTGACCAACTGCAACTGAAGATGATGCTTGGGCTGCCAAAGGTGATTCCAAAACATTTCAGTATAGCTGTCGCAAAGATGTCTACTATTGAAGGGAATGACTGGAAGGTCTTTCATGGAACATTGCAGGACCGCGAGGACTTGAAACATGAAGTTCCGACACAATCTGAGAGCACATTGAATCGGGTTTCCATTATGACAACAAGGTCCACTATCGAGGTAGCTCTAGAACATTCGTATCTTATCAGGCAAGTGGAAAGTCTTCAGCACATGTGCAGCCAAATATCTTGCTCAACAGACAAACTATCAATTAATTTTAGACATTCAGTTCTTAGATAAATAAGCTTCTGGAATAGTAAAGACACACAGCTAGAAACATATTTGAAGAGCAGCATTAAATTAAGCGATGAGCCTCGTTAAAGAAAAACAAAACAGAAATAATATTATGGTCTATCCATGCACAAAACTGTATGACAAAAGGTTTGACAACAAAAGGTCATTATCTACACCCTACTCAATCTCAAACAAGATTTCTAAAAATCGCTGGTTCGTCAACAGCCAGGCAATAATTCAGCCAACAATACAATTGGCAAGTGAAAGAACCCACCTGGTTTATGTCGGCGTGAATCATCCTCAGCTCTTCCACATGAGCCATTCTTTCTTGCTGGAGTAATTCCATTTCCGTCTTGTAATCATGAAGACATTTCTCCTCATTTTCAGTAGATGAAAATTCGGCTTTTAACCGGTTCTGAATTTTTTCCAGATGTGCAGTTTTGTTTCTAGAAGAGAAATCAACAGAGCTGTGACATATGTGGCTGGTGCAATTTAGCATACATATTTTACACATGTGAAATGCCTGTGTGGCCGAATATTCGGGCATTCTGTGGCCAAAGGATTTTCAACTCCAACCTAACCTCACGATGCCAAACCTGACACTCACAACACATATTTAAAATGAATTCAGGTGTTATTAACTGTGCACAATTGTGCATGAGCAAAGGTTTTCACATGAGTAATTAAGTACATCTCAGTCAAAATTATATTTGATGTTGCGGCCGAATTTTTGGCCGCAGAAGATCAATCCTTTAGAAATATGCATGACTTTTATGATATCTGCCACCAATAGATGAGGTACATAAAGAAGCAGACAGAATACCACTGTGGTTCTAAAAACAATGACCTGAGTGTTCATGGCCATTGCTAATCACCTCAACAATGAAAGAACCACTACAAAGTTGAAATGCTCAGTTCAAGCCTGGTAGGTGAAGGGTCATCTTCCATTGGACGAGTTATTGAACAAGGCAAAGAGCGCTTGTGCACAGTGACATTTACCGCCTTTGATGTCCAACTTAGAAGTTCCAGTGACCCTGTGATAATTTCATGCCATTCACAGCTATAATATAAAAGTTTCCAGCCATCTTCAACATTTCTGAGTAGTACATGTGAGAGGCACTCAGTGCCTTTAGTTCGCCACTGAACCCGCAATATATGAATCACGAGGTCCTGAACATGGGGCCAGTCCATAGCCATTTACTCCCCAGTTTATGGCCATACCAATTAATACTGCTAGGTGAGAGACAATGTGCTCACATTTACTGCAGAAAAACACTGTAATATCAGAAAAACTAGCAGTGTGGCTGGAATAACAGTACAGTCTGATACACCAACGACAATTACCTTGTGTGGAAAATCTCTCAACAAGCTGTGGACACTGATGCAGATTGGTGATAAACTAGCTTATATATATATATATATATATATTTTTATATATATATATTTATATACTGTACTGTTATTCCAGCCACACTGCTAGTTTTTCTGATATTACAGTGTTTTTCTGCAGTAAATGTGAGCACATTGTCTCTCTCTCTCTCTATATATATATATATATATATATATATATATATATGGGCATAACCGGAAATCGCCTCGGCCGAACATTGGACTATTCAGAAGTATTCGTCTCGGCAAATATTACACCCGCAAATATCTAAAAATAATTTATTTTTTTATTTTTTCAAATTTTTTTTATGAAACATTATTTTATCATCAAATAAATTTAGGACTAACGGACTTACGCATAAGTTATTGATTAATTGAACAAGAACTTAACATTCCATTGAATTTTCTTTAAAATAATGATGTTAATTTCTATATTTTAATTTCTTTTGGTTGCATTTCCCAGATGGCAACAAAATCAATAATTTTCCCACTTGAATTGGCTCCACTCATTTTCGGGTACAATGAGAGAGTAAAGACGTCGTTGGTAACTTCATATTTCAAATTTTATAACAAGGTTTTACATTTTTTTCACAAATAAAGTTATTAAATAATAAATTTATTATTGTTATAGTCTAGAGTGTGACGATACGCTCTATGAAGGATATTGCTATAGACTCTGCATTGACTATAGATAGTTCTCTGTAGCTTATATATATATATGCCAGCCACACCCACGTGGTAGGTTAACTGTGCTTTGCTTACGAATGGTACTCGATGCCCAGATTTGCCGCTACTATTCGGTTCGTACCCGGATCTGGCAAATAGTTCATCCAAATACTCGGATTCGGTACTCGGTGGAAATTATCTACTCGGTCATGCCCTAATATATATACACACATACATACTGGGTGTCGTTTAAAGTCAGGTTAGGCATCGTCCGAGTCAGTTTACTGGGCTTACTTATAGTAGTTAGGACTCAAACATATGCATAATATTTTGGGTGTGGCTTGTATGTGGACACAGATTACATATAATAAAGAGAACGCAAGCAATGATAACATGTGCACAGTAAAACCTATAATGCATTATAATTATGGGTCGTTTAGGGTCATGTTAAGCATTGTGAAGGTCATTTAGGGTCAGGTTAAGCATTGTGAGGGTCGGTTAGGGTTGGTATAGTTTTAGACATATACGAAGATTCATTTTACTTACTCCTTTTTGTCAATCACGCACCGGAAGTATTTGATTCTCACCAATGGCAGCGGACCAAAGCACAAAGAATAGTGAAAAGAAAAGAATAGTTAAGCATTGTGAGGGTCGGTATAGTTTTAGACATATACGAAGATTGAGATGTGAAAGTTTGAGTCCCAACTACTATTAAGTAAGCCGTTTACTGGGGTCGTGGGGTAGGATAAGGTTAGTTTCGTCATTAGAAAACATGGTACCTTCCTCGCAGCGGCGTACAACGCCGCGGAAACTTACGCATGTTGCCACTCAGAATCCACTATTCTTTGTGCTTTTCAGATATCCATTCAATACGCTATACAAAACCTCAACTCTAATTTACTGGTAGCTACTTTATATGAGCGGTGTTGGTAGGTATCACCAGTTCAATTCACTGGGCGTTTTTCATTGGAACATGAGCATGGTCGAAGCTTTGCAACACAAAACGCATGCACATTAGCATGTTATTTGCATTGATTAGTCAGAGGCACTCAACACAACAAAGCGCCTATCGACGATTTGTTATCGTAACTGGCAATCACTGCTACTTTGTGGTAATATTATAAATCGTATGTACGTAATATAATTATCACTTGCATATCTAATTTGCCCAAATAAACTTGTACAGCTTACCGTATTTCGTTAATCTTATCGAGTTTTCTAAGCACATCCAGCTCTAATGCTTCCGACATTTTGTTTGCGAAGTCAATTTCCGGTCGAGGCTGCGGCTCTGCTACAAATCGGTTTTATATGCTTGAAAGTAAGTAGAACATTGGCTAGTCTACTAGTCTAGTCTAGTCGTGACGTCTATGTACAGCGCACAAAAAAACGGAGTCACGAGAATCAGCTCATTCACAGGCGCTTAATTAGAACAAAATATACAGGCAGGTATTGGCCAACAGAATTTAATCCAGAATATAACCATATCTCAAGATTCTGTGTACCAAACTCTAATTTATATAGGATAACGTGTTGCTAGGCTCAAAAACAGAAGCAGAAAATGAAGTGACGCGTGACATTAGGTGTAAAAATCTTCCCACAGGTCAAGATCCAAAGGAGTCAGACAAAAATGGTCAAAGGACTACGTTGGATGGTGCTCAGAATTGAAGTGGCAAAGCAGGTCAGAGAAAGAGGAGACATCAGGATAAATTCTGTGAATGCAATCGTATTCAGTTTTGCAAGAAATACCTGTGGCAAGATAGTATGAGGTTTTGGCAAATATGTTGGATGGAGTATTTGTCATAACTCTGGCACATGTATAATTCCAGATACATGGAATTACAGATATGGCTATGGAGCAATTGTCAAATTTGACACTAACTAAAAAATTGATAGTGCCACTCAATGGGGTTACTTAATTTTGGGGTGTTGTGTAGCAACATTGCATGAAGAACACGGTCACATTCTGAAATATATAAATTGTTGTAGCCACTTAAAAGAGAAAATCATCCATTGCATTCAGTTTCAAGTTCTTTCGCTAACCTGCTATTCTTGAGTCCCAAACCGCCGACTTTCGTAAAGGTTTGTCAATTAATGCATATCCAATCTGAATTCCACAAAAAAATTTGCCATCTATTATTCCCAGGCTAGCCATTACAAACCGAACTCCCACTACTCTTTTATTTAATCTTACCAATCCACCGTTTTTGCATTCCACCCTCCCTGGTCTACTCCCGTATTTGTTCTCCTAACAACCGGTATAGATCTATGCTGTGTTCTGCAATATGTGATATTGCAAATAGCTGAAAACTCTCTAGGTCAAAGATCCAGTCATTAACTGACTGAGCATGGATCACATTATGTTGACGATAAATGCCAACAGGATTTAGCCAACACAGCATAAACCAATATAGTCCGATTAACAGCGTCTAGGGTTTCTAAGGCCTAAGAAAAACTCATGGGGTTATTGCAATTGTAGATGACATAAATAGTTAGGCAGCGAAACACAAAGAGCACTTCAGAATCGAATCTGATTATTTGAGTTCAAACTATTGATCAGTTAATTGAGTAAAAAGAACGGCAGACAATGTCGGAGCATAAGCAAAATATTACATCGTAGGCAGAGTAACTAGCCCCTTCATAACTAGTTATCACTATGGGGCCGTCCACAAATTCCGGTCATTTTGCGTACGGGTGCATATGGTGGGGAGAGGGGTGTTACGAAAATATGTATGTACGCAAATATAATTGTCCAATTATGATGTCCACAATACAGAATATGAAAATCAGAACTGTAAACCCAATCGCTAACTATTCCTGCTTAATAAATTTTATTTAGCATTAAAACGGTTTCAAATGCAAATGTTGTTAGTGTTTTATTTCTTCATAACAGTGAACAAATTTAAGCTATTAAATATGATGCTTAACAAAAATAAATAGCCTGTGGTAAAATCAATGTCTTATAGATGTTTATAGCCATTTAACCTTTGCAATGGGGGGGGGGGTAGAGCTCAAATGTATGTATGCCTGGGCAGGGGTCAACAAAATTTTTTTTTCGTGCACGATACATGGATGGGCCCTATTCACATTCATAGCAAATAGTAATTAGCTTAAGCCGAGTCACAACAACCAGCAGATTCCAATATCATGATTCAATAGCACTCATGAGTGATAAAATAGGTGCATTAGGCAAGCAGCACAGAGTACACAATCACAAGCTTTAGTGCATCTGTGAATTTCTTTTGTTTTCATCCCATTCACAGGATAAACATGTAGGTTGTATTGTCACGTGAGAAAATTTTTAACACATGCAGACGCCCTGAAGTCTGTAATTTAAGAGGATATTCATCGACAGTTCCAAGACCACTGCTACAAGACACTGCAGTTCAGTAAATAAACATTCAAATAACACCCGTTTGATGTCTCTCAAAGACATAAATAATGTTCAGCACTTTATAAATTCACATCAGCTGTAGGAAAGTCTGGGCCAACAATTCATTGTTGGACTTAAAATGCCGCATAATCAGTCACGAACGCATTGTATTCCATTATGGCTGAAAATGAAATTTAATTTGAAACAACACACCGCAGGTTAAACCTTGATTCATTTGTGCAAGGTCAGCGTATTACACGTCACATGCTTTTGAACCAATATATGCAGCCGTGAAAAATATCTGTTGTACATGCAGTCACTCAGTCAACTCATATCTAAACATTTACAGTAAAAAAGTTGTTTTCCTTCAAGTTAACAGCAAGCACAAGAAAGTCTTTGTAAGTCAATGAAACAGCAAACAGAAGTCGAGATTAACAAACACCCCAACTAACTATCCACGCTAACTGGCAATGCATTAGCAGCATAAGCAAGTGACCACAAGAGTGGAACATGGGTCAGATACCACTTTCAATTTTTTCTGCTGACCCTGAGCATGTAATGTACAAATCATAAATATGCATGCTTCTTCCTTGTATACCCATCAAGCAAGTATTTGTTGTTAGGGACATTGGAATAAATGTATGTCTCCCAGAACTCCCATTCATTTCAGGCAACACTATAATTTTAAGCAGTCCAATAAAATAAAGTGCTATTCTTTGTCTCTGAGGCTGAGCTCACAATGCTTTCCAGCAAAAACACACGAAACAAAACTCAATATGCTGATCTGAAAGTGGCGCTGAACAAACTTTTTGTTTCTTGATAGACCAATTTAAATTATAAATGGCAAGACTGAACCTGTCAGAACACAATCCCTCATAACACAAATAATGATATCACTTGATCAGGGTCATGGATCGCTAATTTACTTCTGCACTTAGCATGACATCACTATTATACAACGTCAGCCCAGCACTTGATTGCAGACAGATCCACAATGGAAATCAAGTGGCAATCATAAATGCACTAAAAGTCATTCTTACATCAACATCAGCCAACATTTCGAAATAAAGAACTTCTCATTCTGACCAACAAAATCGTGATATCTGCCACCAATAGATGAGGTACATAAAGAACAAAGACAGATTACCACTGTGGTTCTAAAAACAACAACCTCTGTTGTTCTTCGAGTGTTCATGGCCATTGAAACAATGAAAGAACCCACTCACACATGCACACAGCAACATATATCCACCGTCTGTACATGGTACAAAGTTTGACAGGAAAGACTTGAGATTTGAGATCAGATTCAACTTCTAGTAGCAGTGAAGCTCACATTGCAACAAGGCTCCCACTTAGTTTCAACTTAGTTCTTCAGGCAACAGTTGCCATTCCATTTAATCCTGTTGCATTGGTTGCTCTGGCATTGGTAAACCTGGTAACGGTTGCTGTTGCACCTGCGGTAAGAGTTGCTGCAACAACAGCTGTTCGTGAAGCGATTGCTGTGATAGCTGTTGTTGAGGTAGAAGAGACACCTGTAACGGTTGATGTCGTAACGGTTGCTGGACCAAAGACGTTCCCTGTGGCAGCGGATATTGTAATGGCTCAGTCTGCTTCACCTGTGCACATGGCAACAGCTGCTGTGACTGTCTGTTGCCTGCTGCACCAGATTCCTCCTTATCATCACCACAGGGCACCACCTCTTCGACAGGACTGCGAAGGAGTCCGTTCATCTCCGCATACTCGAGGAGTGCCGTGTGGCAGAAGATGTACTGGTCGACCGTTTGGATGCTGAAGGCACGCTGTGAGCGTATCTTCTTCACTGTTCCAAATATGTTGACACGACCTGTGTCAGTGAGCTGATGACAAGCAATGTCCACTGTCATAAACGTCCCTGTAAACAAACAATAAACAAACAATTATCCAGTTATGACACTTAATCATTGTTCTTGAAGAGGTTGCTTTATGAATGCTCAGAATCAATGAATTCTTCACACCCTATTGGTGCCTACAATGCAATAAAAGATGCTGTGGATGCAGACACTATGGTCCACACTTGATCTGCCAACAACAACCAGTTTCAACTGGTGCTACTGCTGTTGAAACTGTCAGAAAAGCTCAAAGTACAGCTAACATACCAATTATTTTCCATATATTCCATAAAAAAATCCGCATAACTTCTATCACAAAGCTGACAGAGTAACCTCTCATATTTAATAAATAATAGGCACTTGCAATCCCATGTTTTAGCAAATCAGCCTCCAAAATGTTTCTTCAGTGAAATATTGGCAAATCCTAATAATTCAAAATACACTTTTTCTATTCAGATGGATCTTTAAATATATGAATATCCCTTTCAAGTATAGATAAACTATAAAGTAAATGCAAAAAACTGACCAGTTCGGCCAATGCCTGCACTGCAGTGGATTACAATAGGGTGAGGATTGAGGTCCGATGTCGCAGCTGATTCGTGACTGTGACTTCCAACATGTTGAGACTGCTTCTCTCGAACGTGGAACATGAAAGAGAGGAACTCCTTGGCAGAGGAAGGAACACCGTGATCCGGCCAACTTAAGAAGAGTAGATGCGTTACGTTTCTTTGTTCTTTCGTCTGACAAATATATATTTTTTTAAATCTATTCAAAAGTACAGCAACTTTTTTTAAAAAAAACAGCACTACAAAAAGTAACTTAAACAATGCATGATTTTTAGAACAGTGACATTGAGATTGGTCTCCAAGCGTAAGACAGGAACAGAAGGGATTTACGCAATGACATCTGAGTAATAATCTGAATAACTGCCAAACACCCACAAATGATTTCAATTACCGTCAAGTTGTAAAGAACTAGCTCGGTTTCAAGGAACTGTTCAATCAGGTTGTGCTTCTTGTTGACAACTGCAAAGTTTCCATAGGTGAGCCTCTTGTCAATCCGCTTTGGCCAGTACTGTGCACACTTTGTGTGGCCCTTCTCCGTAACTCTTATATGAAACACACATAATTTACCAGTTATGACTTATTAAGCTGCATGTAAGTCAATGTCCACTGCCAACCCAATTGAAAATCTACTCAAAATATTCATGTTTCAATTTCTTAACCTCTTTTTTATGCAGAGTCAAATATACACATTTATATAATATACATATATATACATTAGGTTCTATGTCTTTTGATCCCCGTCAATTGATCCCTGGTCAATTGATCCCCTGCCTATTGAACCCAGCCCAATTGATACAACACTTGCGACCTTCTCCATTTACTAAAAGAATGACATAACAGAGCACGAAATTTTAAAATGATAAGAAATTACAAAAGCGTAATTGAGCGTCAAAATATGATTAATTTATGAGCGTTAAGTTCTAGGCATAAGTGTCTATGAATGATATAAATGAGCCATCGTTCGGAGATATAACAGAATCTCTGACAGGCCATAAGCGTTTACAGCGCGGTTGACACGAGCCTCAAGCAAGCGATATCGTTGCCTGATGTTCCATACCGACAACTCCATTTAGAAATATATATAGTCCGTCCTGGACGAATGACACGAAACCTGAACGAGTGACATAAAGCCTGGGCATTGCTTTGTTACTTTCCAAATCTGTAAAATCAATCTTTTGTTTACTAACGGTCTCAGCTACAAGTCTGTGATGCGAAGCCTAGAGATTCATTTAGGACGAATAGGGAGGGGATCAATTAACGTGGGATCAATTGATGTGGGATCAACTGACGTGATACCATACATTATACATATACCATTTCACATGAGCTGAAATCCCTTACAACCACACACCAGCCCACATCTATTCAGTTTTAACATCTACCCTAAATTCAGGTTAAGCTGCCTCCCTCAGCAAAGAGAAAGGTCCGTTACACCAGCGCCTATTATAAACCATCAACATTAACATCTGTAATACGTAATTTGAGAATCCAAACCCTGTTCGAGTTTAATGTTAGCCAAATAGTCGTTCACTAACACGTAATCAGATCTCATTGTGTTGAACCTAAATGGAAAACTATTTTACATAATTTCAATTTCACTTTCCTGACAATACCTAGACCCAAACCTAGTGTTTACTTGAGACTCATGAGAACAGAATCAATAGATTTGTTTACATATAAGGTTTCTGTTCAGCGATAAAGTCAGAACAAATGTTGGGGTCTTAGTTTCAGAGGAGTTTCCATTGAACTTTGTTGTATTTTTCTACATATTTAAGTTTTAATAACAGTAATGTACTTATTTCTTGGGCGTTTGAACTTGTAAAGCCCCATAAAAATGCCCATATTTCTGTGAAATAGCACCAGTCAATATGTGTCAAGTGTTAAGTGCCTCTTATAGAAGGGTATATAGTGCAAATGTTGCGAGATCATGCATAAAAATTACCTAATTGTTCCATTTGAACACCAAAATCAACTTCGTCCTTGAATATATCCCTACAAAGCCCCAGCCCTGAGCACATGACTCCTTAACTCTGTGACATTTGAGAGATGAAACCTCGCTAATTTTGAAGGATAGAAATGTCTTAACCTACCGGGTTGTCATCACAATCACACAGACCTTCTGCTCCCAAATCATTTGCCAAAAATCTTTGCATGTATTCGGCAGAGGACCTAAACACAACAGCAACTACCTCGTAAAATAAGCAACATGAAACCATTACAGAAAGCTAAAACATATGTACAATGTGGATTGTGGACATCTCTTGAAATAATAAATTGATGATCAAGTAAAATTTGGCTCTGATTTTGGCTATCAGGTAAAAAAAATTCACTGATATTTTTAAACTAAACCCATCAGAAACATTATGAAATTCTGAAGTCTTCGAGTATTGAACATTTCAACGACGAGAGTGTACTAAAAATGACCGGGAGACCAATCAATGTCGATCGTAATTAAAGAGGTCATACACTTGGTGACTTGAAAGTTCTACTCTGCTGCAAAAACTAAAATCAATGCATGTGATAACACATTTGAATGCACCTTGAGTGGCAATGTAGGCGTTCTTCTGCTTATATCCATCGACATGGTTAGCGTTTATGTAGTTGGAACACTGATGATGTCCAGGCATTGAGCTGAGAACCACTCGTGTATGATCCAGGCATTGGACATCAGTATAGCGGTTCTTCGAAAGATTATCTGCAGCCCTGCATGCAAGTAAAATCAACTTAAGACAATGAAATTATACTTGCAAGGTGCCAGGTGTCAATAAAGTGCCAACTCAACCTGCTGCGTACTGCTACTACCGAAAAGATATCCAATTTGCTTAGATATCTATGAAATATACAACTGCACTGGTCAGTCAGAGTTTCATAATTTTCAGTGATTCAAAAAAAACATATTAAGATGATATATGTTATGCTATTTTCTGATTTAAAACCTTCATGAGTAACAGTTCCCTATGACCTGCACATACAAGTTAAATGTTGCTCTTGTCCTGAAAGAAATAGCTGAAATACAAACATATACAGCTAGATCAGGTAGTTGGATTGACTGACTGGCCAAATAAAGTTAAAAACACAAAGAAATTCTGTTTACTTACAGTGATGTATTAAAGCTGTCGTATATTTTTTCATTTCTTAGCATGAAGAATTCCTTCTGCATTGGAATCGTACTACGCTGTTTCAGGTTATTGAGTAAATCGTAGGCAGTGTATTCATCATCTGGAGTCTGATGTAGCAAGTTGATGGTAGCTGAACTGACCAGAGTTTCAGCCTTTGTCCGCTTGCTATCACAAGACGCTGAAGACTTCTTTGGAACAATGAAGTGAAAATTAAAAGATTATTGTTCAGCCAAAAACTTAATAGTCTGTGCATTTATAACAAGCAAATGAAAGGCTATTCATTGTATTCAACCATGCTATGTAGTGAGCTTAGCACAAATTGTTTCAGAGTAGACTGTGTCAATTGAACTGAAGTAATTGAACATTCATGCCATCTGTCAGAGCTCTGTCGACGGGAATCCGTTGGTTGGTTCCACACTTGTGCGTGGGCTCACCACTAGTAACTCCTGTGAGCTTGATCTGCATAGTTTTGCTAACAGACGTATTTTACTCATTCACGATGACATTTAACATCATTTAGGCCAACGCAGAGAGCGCCACTGAATATATATATCCTGAAGGGGAGCCATATAATTGCTCAATTACAGTATATTGATCACCAAAGGTCTATAAATAAACAGAAAATCAGCTGACATCAGTAAATGTTAAAAGGAGAAGTTAGAAGGAATCAAATAAATAAGCACAGATGGCAAGAGTTCAATTCTTAAATACAAGAAAATAGCACAGGTGGTGCTGATATAAGAATAATATGCTATGATAACATGCCCATGTATTGGCATATCAGAAAAATGAGTCTGAGCATGTCTCAATTGTTTGTGGACTTGCAAAGAGCAGTTACTTTTTTTCGTTTTCCATGCGCTGTGATGTCGACACCACAAGAAGTTGCAATGTGATTACAGCCAAGCATCTCATGAAAGCTGACTAAAAATAAATAAAACACATAAAAAATAACTAGACATAATTTTTTAAAGTCTCAATTTTTTATTATTAAACAACACATATAATTTTCATCTGTTTGTGGATTTTAAATGCTTCAGAACAGATATGTTCCTGTTGAGAAAAAATGAAGTCTACAAATTTTAATATTTCTTATCTAACATAAGATCTGTTTACAGTTACTGTCAATAAATGGGTCAAGAGTTTATGTCAACCAAATACGACCATATTTATTTTCTATAAATAAAATAAAAAAATAAAATTAATTACATAAGTTTGTGCATGCAAATAAAGGTACAAAGGTGATTGTACAAATAATCCAAGTGTTTACCCCTCAGAATCAGAGTGCAAATGTTGAAGTATCATTCTGCAAACGCATGATCATAGCAACCAAACAATAGGACAATTCTAAAGTTTAACTGGCATGCTTTACAAAATGATGAGGGGATGAGTAGGTACGAGAAGGTTTTGCATTCCACAGACGGCCACCATTCAACTATGGTACCAGTGATATAAAATGTGGCTATGTTCACAAAACAGTCAGCTTGCTTTTGGGTCTATGCACACACTGAGTATTACTCCAACTTTGTAAACCTATCTCAGCCCATATGAAATGCCCCAGTGGAAAAATATTTGGCTAAAATTCACCAAAAACCAGTTTTCACTAATCAGCAGCAACTCCACATAATAATTGTAACTGCCATCCAAATTTAACTTTAGCAGTCATATGCTATTATAAATTAATATTAACAATTATATATGATTCCAGTAATATTGTCCCATTCATTCAACATAATTATGAATTGTCCGTGAATGTATCCAGGTGTACCACCGCAGACTAGTTGGTTTACAACCAACTGCATTATAGATGAGCAACATTTAATTTCTCTGGCAGTGGCACGGTCTGTACAAATCAATCAAACTTACAATTCTACCCTTGATCCAAAATCATGTTCAGGGTTTGAATTGAATCTTTATTTCAGGTTGACGACATTTGAAGTCTTGCTTGTTTTACATAATTCTGTTATTTTACCCAAAGCAGCTTTGACCTTTCTGTCCTCTATAAAATCAATTCTGGATTGTCTGAGCAGTTTGTAGGAACGACCAACTTTATTCATGATGGTGTCTATAGATTTAATCTTCATTCATCCAACCATGTCAATTGTTTAGCTCCATTCAAGTATTCTATTATGCTGCTGATGTCTTCATCAAAATTACTCTGGTCATCTTTTCCAGCTAAGGCCCAGTTACGATTTGCAAGCTGTCTTATTTCTATCATAAAGAGGATTTATATAACACCTCTTCAAGATTACCACTCAGGAGTACTCCAGAACCAACCTCAGCTGACCAGGAGAGTTTTAAAATTAAGATCGCAAAATCCCAACATGTTGAATGGGACCCTGGACAGCAGGCACACAGCCAGCAACAGAGAAAGTGCATTAACCAAATAGGAAAAGCAGTTTGCTCTCTGCACAGAGAAGCAGAGAGAACAGTGGCCTTGGACATCTTTAGTGGAGTGATAGGCTGGGTCAAGCACATGAGATATATGTGTCACTTTATGTAGATGCATCACTATTTTGATAAACTTGTGTATCAAATCAGCTTTCGAGAGTTCGGTTGAATCCTTTATTTAACCCTTCGACCCTGGCTTCCTGGTGTAAAAACCCATGGACCCTAGTAAGTTCCTGAGCACATTTTTGACTTTCAGACGACATTCAATATTGGACAATATATTACTGCTCATGGCTTGCGCATATGTAAACAACTAGGGAAATAGAATTTTACAAACGATACAGGTAGCAAGTAGTTCATTCAGAAAATTTATATAACGCCTCTTCAAGAAACCTACTTAGAGGTGCTCTCTGCCAGGTAGCAGCCAAACAAAAAAGACTTTGGGATACGGTACAAGGCTGGTAGATTGTTCCTAGGGAGTATGTGCAGTGCATGCGGGAGTCCATTCCTAATGGAGGGACCCACAACCAAGAACGCTCGGTGCTGTTTGATCGAAGATCGAACTTGCTGGACCAGTAGCTCCCCCTATCCTATCTTTCCAGAGGTGCCAGATCTCCAAATAATTATAAGTTTGTTAGCTTTATGATATAGCACAACTACATCTTACGCGTGATGTCCTGCACTGGCTTCCAGTCTCGCAGCGCATTAGCTATAGGATAGCAGCGCTTGTCTGGCGGTGTGTCGTTGGTAGCACGCCGTCCTATCTAAGTAGTCTCTGCTGCCCGGTTTCTGAAAAATCCTACCGCAGGGCCAGTGGTAAAATTCAGCAAGATCCCGCCGGATCTGAGATCCAGAACCTCGGATTTGAGATCCAACACCTCAACCATGAGATCCGTCACCCAACATATCAGACATCCCCCACCTAAATATGTGTTTTCTTTCAAAACTCATATCAGCCATGTGCACCTTGTTTTACACATATTATGCTAACTTAATCCAAATAGCGATAATATCTGTTACAGATGCGAAACTTTTCCTGACTTTTAAAACCTACATGGTATAAAGCATGAATCTCACTGTACACTAATATGTATACTGTTTTGGTCCTGCGGGTATTCCAAAACACTGAACTTGCCTTTACAAATATGGTTTGTCTCTAATACATTCATTTTACTGTTGTGAAGTTCGAAAAGCCAAATAAATGGTACGGTTTACTGGATACTCCATGTGTCTCTTCTTTCAGCCAATTACAGCACATCTGAAATATTTTTCCAGCCAATTACAGCATATATTATATACGATTGATATGAAACTAACGTACCGTGATACAATAATAATGCCTTTTTCAGGTCATTTCACACTCTGTGCATTGCTGCAAAATACAATGCACTTCTCAGTGAATGCATTAATTGGTACAACAGATCTGCCAGGGCAAGTTTAAGGAAGATGCAATTCTGAACGTGAAATCAAGAATTCTTTCAACAATTTTTTATTATTTGTCCTGTATCTATCAACATCCATATGGAATCATAATAAGTATATCATTGACCAAAATCTTTGACCAAAACCTTAGCCTTGCTGATCACATCACCCATCTTTCTTGCTCTTGCTTCATGCATATCCGTGATCTTCGTAGAATCAGCCCTATGCTTGACTACAAAACTGCATCCATAATCGCCACATCAGTAGTCCACTCTAAATTGGATTACAGTAATTCCATTTTCCTCAATATAGACACCACCCAATTAAACCGCCTGCAAGCCGTTCATAAAGCTCTCGCTCGTGCTGTTACCAAAACCCCAAAGCATCACAATCCTGCCCTCAAATCACTCCACTGGCTCAAAATATCTGAACGGATCGAATATAAGGTCATCTCACTCACCTACAACACACTGTAAACCTCACAGCCCGCATATCTCCGTCAGTTGTTCGCGATTCAGCCACATCGTTTAACTCTTTGGAACAAACTCCCTCCAGCATTAAGACAAGTATCCGATCCGTCCAACGAACACTTCACCTCTTGCTATCTCTCTCATTTCACTCACAACTCAAAACACTGCTCTTTCGCAAATCCTATCCTGATTACTCCTCTTGATTTAGACCTACGTGGATACGCCTGTGAATAAGCTGGTTCCTGAGACTTAACTTTTGTGGGCGCTGTAGAAATGTTGAGATTACGATTAATATGCCTACGTGGGTTTTAACGAAGCTAACGATGGAAATACTGTCAGAGTAATCCACAATACTGTTTAAATAACTAAGAAGAGTAGAATTATTAAACGAGTAAAGGTAGTGTGCTTTTAAATAATTGTATATCTGTATGATTTTAATCAAACCTTTGTCTTCCTAGTGACTAACCGATAATGTATCGTTCAGCTAAAACCAATCCATACTACGACTCTATAACATTTTTCACTGAAATCATAAAGCGGAAACAAAAGCTAAATATAGCACTATATTACATCATTTACAACAGAGTATTCATTGCGTTAAAGGACACACTTCGTGACGACATTCTCCGTTTCGTATCATATCTAAATATTTATGGAGTGCCTGAATTATGGACTGTTTCGTTGCGCTTTCAGGGCGGAAGCCCACTTAGCCCAGGGCAGATCTTAAGAGGAGTAGGCCATTCCCAGTGATGGACACCAACTACTTGACTAGTAGGCCTAGTTAAAACTACTTCCTAACTAGGCCTACTTTCAAAATATGTAGTTATAACTACTATTTAACTACTTTAGATGACAAGTAGTTATAACTACATTTGTAACTACCACATAAGTAGTTAACTACTTTTATAACTACTTTGCTAATTTTATGTCATGGTGCATTGATAGTCACCAAGTAGTACGCAAATTTATTGTCAGTATTAATTGCTGATATCCAACATAAGTAATAAAAATGATCAGAAACACAAGGACATAATATAATTGTAAACTAACAACCAGTGGCGTTGCGAGGCAAAGCGTCGCCTGGGGCGAAGGTATAAAATGCCGCCCCTGCCTATTTTTCCATTACTTCGTTCTTGTATATATAGGCCTACCCCGAGATATGCACAATAAGGAATAGGCATAGGGCGCCTGTTTTGAATGGTTTCATTAAGCTCTCATAATATGAGACTGAAAGTAAGATCGAAACTGAAATAATATGGACGCAGAGGCAGTACATACTTATGAGCGAAAAGTAAGGTTAAAGTGAGTGAGCGATTGAGAGCATAATGTAGGCTATATTGTTTAGAGTATCTGCTTATACCCCTCTGATTGTAACGTCTAATAACGTTCAATCACAGACAACTACGTCAGTTTAACGAGTACTACGTCAAAATGGGAAATAATGAACTGCCTGAGAGACTTGTAATGATTGGACTACCCAAATGTAAGCTACTTAATATTATGCAAAGCCAGGGCCCTACAGAGAAAATGTGACGCATTTGGCCCATCACATTTTCTTAAGCAAGCAGTTGGAAGGTAGTTCTGTGTTGACCTCAGGTCTGAGGTGAAAACAAAACTATCTTCGAACACCTTAATCTTTTCATATCAGACTGAACGCAACATAATCATTCAATAAACTGGTGTCCTGAATTTGGCTTTCGAGTGGCACTTTACAAGTTTTGAGAAGTTAACGATTACAATTAGAGTTATATGTAGCAGCATAATTTTTATACTATACGTCATTTTCTTTTCATCTGTGCATTTAGATGGAACTTATTCGTGTTGAATTGTTTACTTGTAGTCGTTGTGGAGGTAATCAATTATCAGAACTTAATCAAAGGAGAATACAGGGACGGATCTAAAACTAACGTATGCCGAAACTGACCAAAGTAAGTGAAGAATAAGACAAAAAAGAAAAGGAGAAAGGAGGTTTAGAGTAAAACCTCAGAGTAGGACAGTGAAACGGAAGTGAAAAACACAGAATGCACTGAGAACGGAAATAGAAAGTAATGAAATAGTCTGATGATGATGATGATGATGATGATGATGATGAGTTCTTAGCCCTCAGACAGGTCCATTAATTGGCTTATATGCCACCGACGTTTTACAAGGGTAAGGTGATTTCCCATTGCCTTCCTTCCTCACAGACAATTCTGGGCAATCAACTTGTCCAGTCACCAGGGTCACTACGGAGAGGCTTGAGATAGATTCGAACCTGCGACCATCCACTAACACGGCATAGAACGTATATCGCTACACCACCGCTTCCCACATTCATCTGACCTAGTATAAAGCAATTAATTCTGTAGCTTAGAATTCTAAAACTTAACTCAGTACTATAGTCCTTCCCGTGTAGGTCTTTATATCGAGCAACGCATCTCCTCCTCCTCCTCCTCGACTCATCTCCTCTTTCCATGTCCAGGTCCTTCTCGTTTTCGTCCCATGACATCATCTCCACTCTCCAGGCATCTCAGGTGATGGTTTCCAGTCAGTTCTAAAAGACAAAACAATAATGCAAAATGTCATAAAGTTAACAAATAGAGTGAACTAGATAACAGAGATAAAAAGACGTAGAGTAGGATAGATTGAAAGAGAGCAAACAGTAACTGTATACATGTGTCATTTAACTAAACTGCAATATGCAAAATAATTTTTTTTCAACAGCAAAGCATATGGATAATGTTGCCAAAAGCTTTTTTCAAAAATCTCGTTCCATTCATCCACAACAGGGAGGCAGCCACATCTAAGACAACATTTTGGGCACAAGAAAAGAGAAAATAGGGTAAGCAAACCCAGGGGGTCCAGATAGGAGGGAGGGTCCAAGACAATTTTAGGTGGGGGATAATTGATTAGTATTAGGGGGAAATATCTTGCCTTCCTGACATCTTGGACCAGGGGGTTTGCCTCCATCGCTCAGAGGGTATTGATGCCCTTGTGCAGAACCAAGAAGAGGGAATTAGAGATATTAGAGCTGTAGACAGACTTAAGACAAGAGGAAGCGAAATTTAGAAAAGAGACAGACAGAGAAGATATAAAATGCTCTGTGTTTCATTATCCTGGTCGACATTTTGCTACTTAATTAGAATCTTCCAAACGACCCGACGATTTTATTAGCAACCAATCTATGGGATTTTTCGCAAGCCTTCATAAAAACTGAAACTAACCTATAGTCGCTTGCAGGACAGTCGGTCAGTTGACGGCGGTCACGAACAGGTCTCGATAACCGAAGACAGGTAGCGCTTCATGTCAGATGCCACAGCACCTCTACCAGGATGGACGGTGCCAAAACTGACGGACTTCTCTGGCCTGACCTGAAGCTGCCAGGATGGACGGTGCTAAAACAGTCGGACTTCTCTGGCTTGAACCTTCCAGGATGGACGGTGCCAAAACAGCCGGAATTCGCTGACCTGTGTAATTTATACACCTGCTGATATTGTATAAATCTAAACAGTGCCTTAATTGAGTAAAATTTTATTAAGTTGATAAAGCATTGTACAGAATGTAATGTAGGGCCTATAGCACAAAAATAGCAGACATTTTTGCTGACTTGGTGCCATCATTCGTCTGGCATTCTGAAGCTCAAATTGCCTGCCTTGCTATGGCATTGGCTGCTTACATGAAAACAGTGCCGTACCGAGAGGGGTCAGCGGGGCCTTGGCCCAGGGTGCAAATGTGGAAAGGGCGCAAATTTCAGGATGGAATAACGCATTATTCCATAAAATGCACTATCTTAAAAATGTGGAGGCGCTAGATTGATGCTAGGCACAGGGCACAATTGTTGCTCGGTACGGCCCTGCGTGGAAATGCTTGGGTTATAGCTAGAATAAAAAGACCTCAGAGGGGCAGTCATGGATCCATACAATCCAACGAAAACAACAAACTGCCTGAGATACTTGTAATGAGTGGACTACACAAATCAAAATGTATCCTACTTAATATTATCTCAAAGCCAGGGCCCTACACAGAAAATGTGATGCATTTGGACAATCACATTTTCTGTAGCAAGCAACTGGAAGGTAGTTTTGTGTTGACCTGATCATCTAACTATCTTCAAACACCTTAGTCTCTTCATTTCAGACTAAATGCAACATATTCATTCAACACCTCTGAAACAATGCAGCGTTTTGGATAATCTGCGTTTCCTGAGTTTCCTGCGTTCGGATTTCGAGTGGTGCTTTAGAAGTTTTGAGAAGTTACGATTAGAGTTTACAGCAGATTTTTATACGGTGTGCCAGTCTCTTTTTGTCTGTGCATTCAGATTATACTTGTTTGTATTGAATTGTTTACATGTGTAGGCAATTAATTATCAGAATTTAACCAAAGGAGGATACCCGGATCTTAAACTGACGTATACCGAAACTGACAAAAGTAAGTGAACAGTAAGACAGAAAAGGAAATTCAATAGGAGATTTAGAATAAAACTGAGAGTAGGGCAGTGAGACTGAAGTAAAAAACACAGAGAATGCACTGAGAATGGAGATAGAAGGCAACGAAACAATCTGATGGTGATGATGACGATGACGATGACGATGACGATGATGACGACGACGACGGCGGCGGCGGCGACGACGATGACGATGATGATGATTTCTCTGCTTGCATATGCTACCCGGGGTTGAGAAGAATGAGGGGGTTTCCCATTGCTTTCCTTCCTCACGGACAATTCTGGGTAATCAAGTTGAAAGAGTTAAAACTCTTAAGATTAAAACTTACTCAGTATACTATAGACCTCTGCATATTGGGCAACGGATCCCCTCGTCCACTCGTTTCCTCTTTCCATTGCCAGTTCCTTCTCGGCTTCGTTCCATGACGTCTGAGGTGATAAGTCGTCTTTTATGGCTTCCGGCAAGTTCTAAAAGACAAAATAGTGATGCATAACGTTACAAAGCAAGAAAGGGAGTGTGTTAGACGACAGCGAGAGAAAGACGTGGAGTAGCCTAGGATAGATTGAAAGAGAGCAAACAGTAACTTCATTACTTAACCGAGCTGCAATATGTCAACGAAATTTTTCAATGGCAAAGAATAGGGATATGTTGTCAAAAGCTTTTGTAAGAAATCTGGTTCAGCCAGACCTAAGACAAAATTTTGGGCACAAGAAGAAGAGAAAATAGGGTCAGTAGATCAAAGAAGAGACAAAATTGAGCTATAGCTATAAGCAAACTTAAGACAAGAGGAAGAGAAATAACGAATAGACATGCAGACAAGACAGAAATTGCTGTGTGTCTCATGATCTTAATTGACAACCCGCTACTTCGCATCTTCCAAACGACCTGACGATTTTGTCAGCAACCAATCGTCTGTCCATCGCCAATTAAATGACCATGCCCATCTCTATCAACTCCGGATAAGTCGCAAACCTTCATAAAAAGTAGAAACTGAAACTAACCTAGCTGCTTGTAAGACAGTCGGTCAATCGAATCATTGCAGTTGATCCTGATTGGAATTGAGATCCTTCGAATGAAGAGCTTCACACGACCAGCGGTTGACGGCATCTCGTACAGGCCTCGATGGAAACATTGTAAAGAATGTAATGTATTTAAATTAGGTCAAGTATAGTAACTTATTTTTGCTAGCTTGGAGCTACCATCGTCTGGCACTCTAAAGCTCAAATTGCCTGTCTTGTTATGGCTGCTTGTATGAAAATATTTGGGTTATGGCTAGAATAAAACGACCTCAGAGGAACAGTCATGGCTTCATAGAATCCAATGCCGTAAGTTTCTAGCACCAGCTACGTCTTCAAAAGTCGTGACCAGCGAACTGAAGATTACAAAATAGACAAATACAAACTAAAGGATTCAGTGACCCAGGATCTCAAAAATGGTCAGGATTCTAACCTAACCTGTGTAATGTGAAATGAAACTTGGCCTGTTGAATATCAACATATTAATGATATTATCACACTGGACAGCGCAGTTAACGTATTATCAATAGCCCATTAGGCACTAAAAATATGTTCAATTCAATCTTCTCTTCAATGTACAATTAATGTTCGAACATCTAATTAGGCCTAGGCTACTCGAAAACGAGAGAAGACGAGAATACGTCCGTGTAGAAATAAGATAAGAGAAAGAGAGAAAACAACAGGCCTTCACCACAGAAAACAGATTAACTAAGGAGAGAGAGAGAGCTAAATTTGCTAAATTTAACATTTAGTAAAATACAAAAAATAATTTTTTAGGCCTACCCCAGTAGGCCTAGTTATAAAGTATCAACGAGAGGTCTAAATGGCAAATAACATAATAGCATCAAAATTTGTAGCTTAAGATCGATAATTCGATCTCCAAACTGAAAATATTCGATAAGAAATCGTTGTTTGGAAATATGTTAAGTCTACTTGCTACTTCTCGACGAAAATTCAATCGAAACAGAAGTTGGCGATGCAGATTTGCGAAGATTTCGCAAAAATCCGGATTTCGACCGTCTTCTTCGAGATCTACGCCGCAACTAAAGGTTAATACGCTGACGCAACCATGACGACACTTCGTTTGTCCAGCATAGATAACATGCTCATCTAAATTATAAACAAGTAAGTAAATTAAGCATATTATTTTATAACGATTCTAACAATTTTCGCTTAAATTCAAACCGCTCTATGATAACATAAATAGGCGCTTATTCTACGTTATACACTTATTTAACCAACAATGCTGCTTAGTGAAAGAAGGACTTGTCAACGTTACAGATATATAATGATCTCACTCGCAGGGCCGTACCGAGCTCTAATTGCGCCCTGTGCTTAGCATCAATCTAGCGCTCCATATTTTGCATTTTGAATATAATAAGTAAGTAAATTAAGCACATTCTTTATATGAAATTTATTAATACACAAGAAATGATTTAACTGGTATAACCAAAGACGGTATGACTCCCATCAAAAACTTTCTTACTTGCACTTTTTAACTGTAACTGTATTTTTAGTTTTTATTCTTGAATGAAAATAGGGCCATATTTGAAGAATGAATGAATTTATAGAATAATATAAGTTATGTCATACTGAAATTTGCGCCCCCTCCATATTTGCGCCCTGTGCCACGGCCCCGCTGGCCCCGCCCTCGGTACGGCCCTGCTCACTCGGTTCGTTAGCTCTGCGCCCCACCTCTCTTCGCTCCCTCAGCTGGATGTTGAACATTCGTACTCCGATGTACAACCTGTAACCAAGGATCAATATACACCTTGACTTGTAGCTAGGAATAGGTAGGCCTATAATCCCTATATGAAAATCATCAGAATTGTAGATAGATATTACATATAGCACTAGGATAATCAACGTGATTTTGGCTTGAGACCTGCATATATCAATCCATCAATCAATCAATCAAAAAATACTTGATTGACCGCCCCTTTAAGATATCTACTCAGAGCCGCTCCCGGCCTAATTACCGTTGTCTCTTTCTCCGTCTGTTTGTCTATCTGTCTGTCTCTCTCTCACCCCTGTAATTCTTGACTCGACAGTCACCTCTCTCACAGACCCACTTGTAACCCAGCTGCCCACAACGACTGGTGGTCATCCAACCGCGTACTTGCTGCTTTCCTCATTCTTTAACCCTCGCTCATAAACCCCAAACCCTCTAGTTCTTATCACACAACAATCTCCAGGTATGCCATTAAACAAGCATAATGCCTTAGGTTTTCTTCATAGTTCTGAGAGGAACCCACTTCCTCACAATAGTTTGGGCAAATTTGAATGAAACAATTACATAGCAAATTTACTCATGAGACTAAAATGGACAATGTACATGTTTGTTGTGAAGTAACAGAAATTCCTGTAAGACGGAATTAGTAAATAGGAAAAATGTTGTTAATGTGAAATATTGTAGTTAACTTAAAACTACTTGATAAAAGTAGTTATAACTATTTCTTTAACTACTTCATAAAAACTAGTTATGACTACTGGGCAACTACTTCTATAGTAGTTATAACTACTAGTTAATAGCTACAGTAATTAAAAGTGCGCATCATTGGCCATTCCAAGTGAAGGGATGTCTGTCACGTCTCTCAGTCATGGCAAATGACCGACAGACTAAAACGACGACGACGATGACGATGACGATGATGATGATGACGATTGCCATCTATCGACCAAGAGAGGAATCAAACGGTTATCCAACAAGAAGTCGTCCAACTGAAATGTTATCTTCAGTTAAATTATCAAGATGATATTAATAATTTTATAGATCGAATCTGGCAAATCATAATATTAGCGCAATCTGCCATATTTGCCCATCATTGCTGGAAAGGGTTGCTCAAGTTAAAGAATGTTCATTTTCGACACCTTTTTAAAGCATATGTATATAGTTGAATCAGAATTAAATGACATGTTTCATCTTGTGGTCAGATGCTTTATGGAGTGTAAATATCAGAAGGTGAAATAAATTGTTTTAAAGGTGTCGAAGACAATTGGTTTACTTTCCAAAACCTGGTGCGTTTCACGACATCTTGCGACAGCTAGCGCAGATCTATCCGCACATAACTAAATAGGCCTATCTCACGGAATCCGGGTTTTTTCCAACATTTATGAGAAAATGAAACAACATATTCAGAGTTCTTCCTCATTTTTACTATCGAAACGATCAGATCGTATCTTATTTAATTCTATTCCATATTGGCTACATTGCAAGATGCGTATAGGCCTACATGGTTAACCCGCCCCGAGCTCTAATAGCCCGTCTCGACCGGGTTCTCTCATTCTCGGCCACAACTACATCCGATTGGTGTTTTAACTCAGCTGTGACACAAGATAGAATAACCGTCAACGTCTTTTTTATCTAATCTTGAGACCAGTATCTTCCATCTTCTTTCGACGACTGACACTGCTGTTCATTTTTTTCACATGCCGCCATAGCAACCGTAATGCAAAGGCCTCTGTTCATGGCTCTCTGTCTCTCTCTTTCTCTTTCTGTTGCTCTTACTCTCCCTCTGTCTGTCTCTCTCTTTCTCTCTCTCTCTTTTCTCCCCCCCTACTTTGCTCTCAATTATCGCATGGTTGTACTAAATTCTTCTAATTAAGTCACAACTCATAGGCCCATGACTTTATAATAGCCAATCTGAAACCTATTCTGCTCACATTACCAACTCATCAATCTGTGTTGATTGTGAATTATGTGATACTCACCAAATTCGTATATTTCTTCTGATACTGAACTGTTTTTTATATGTTTGACCACCCATTATGACTGTCCCTTCTGGTTCTTATTCAACTTAGGGTCCTTGTAGGCCTACTCATCTATCGATCCACTTCGCATGATCTCATCCGTCTACCAACCTCACCCAATGTCCTTTTATTCTTTCGTTCACTTGACCCTAAGCTACAACTCTTTGTCCCGATTTTGCTTTTATTGTTATCACCGGACACAATACGTTATCGAAGATCGATGGATCCAGAGTTTAACGACCGCCTTCGACAACAGAGGCTCTTGCAGTCGGCAGAAATTAGCTTTTCATATTATTACAGCACTTTTGATCTCAATATCGGAGAAAATGTAAAAGTAACAAAAAATATTGATGACGTAGGAAAATCTGAAAGAAAAGGTGTCGAAATAGAATTCTTACCGTTTTATGTCTTTCGAATTACAATTGTAGGCCTTACGTATAGACAGGACATGGCTTAGGTATACGCAGGGCCAATGGCTGTTATTTAACTTTTTCTATGATCGCGTCAATTCGTTATTATGAGCAATTTCCTCACTATAAACTACTCCCGACAGTCAATGGGGCAATGTTACAAGTAATGCGTATGGCTTGTCTGGTTACCACCCCATCCCTTATCCCATATCCTCATGCTCTCACAGACTCCACATAGGCTATTGGGGTAATTGTACAAATAATCATTTTGTGGGTGGCATTTTACATCACTGTCCTTGGCAGCGCATTCCCCACATAACCTACGTCGTTGGTTGAGGCAACAGCTCCATATATGTCTTTACATAGTAGGTCTATAGGCCTACCTAATACTCCGACAAGGTGTATGTCAAGGACAAATTGCATGGTTTCAAAGTTGTTCCAAGTTGTAATCTATGAAATTGACAGCGCTAGGCTACATAACTTCATCCGCTGGCTGTTTCACTGTGGTACACACAGACTGGATCTTTCTCGCGACATTGGGACGCATACGCTCGACGTGTTGACGTCGTCTATGGCCGCCATCTTTACCCATCGGAGCAGAGGGATCTTGTCGGTGATTGTATTCGGTAAGACTCAGGTATGCGTCTTTGTCGTCCAGATAGATCATGGACAACGGGACATCGTCTGGTCTACCAGAATTATGTGCTCTGCTGAAAGGTGGATGAGTTTGGGTCTGTTCCGTGGAAGAACGCACACCATCCTTCTTAGACATTTGTATTTTCTCGCCTATCCACTTGGCTTTCTCCGTCATTTCTTCCTGCAGAAGGTTGAAGGTCATGGACATGAGAGACATTCCGATGAGTAGATACATCGCCGCTCCTATCATCTTCAGCTGGCCTTGGGTGTTGGCAAGATCATCTACGCCTGGGACGAAGTCTCCAAATCCGATGGTGGAAATCGTGACGAAACAGTAATAGGCCGACTGCATCCAGTCCCATCCTTCTAGGACGCCAAAAAGTAGAGCTCCGAAGAAGACATACCATCCCATCATCGCCAAGGTCACGATCAGAGGAACTGTCATCTTCTCCATTTCATCGTCATCATCATCGTCGTCGTCGTCGTCATCAATCACCTCTACGTGCGATCTTTCTGAAAGGCGTCGGGAGTTTTCCCCCTCGTACGCCTGCCTCCATTCTTCGTGGGTTCTGGCTGAAGCGTCAGAGAGACTGGACTGGTCCAGGAGGCGTCGCCTTCGACTGCGGAAGCACCCGCAACAGAACACCTCAAAGTAGACGACGCGAAATACGTTGGACAGGAAATGACCGATGTTGGTTAAGCAGATGAGCATCAGAGGTATTCCGATCAAGGCATAGGCTATGCAGATCATACGGCCCCAGAATGTTCGAGGAGCAATGTTTCCATAACCTACACATGCGGAACAGAAACAAAACGGAACAACGTACGTTCATTCAGAGATGTAAGCCTTTATTGAGTTACCATAAGAAGCTCACTCACTCACTCACTCACGGTGCAGGCGAAGAGAAATGGTCCGGTGAACGACCACTCTGTCTGTCTGTCTGTCTGTCTCTCTCTCTCTCTCTCTCACTCTCTCTCTCTGTCTGATATACATTGCACTGCAGAACATTTTCCGAAACTACCATTGTTGCCAACTTGCCCTGTATACAGGTATAAAATGCGAGCGAGCAATTTTACGCGACGAACGACTTTTAAACTGAGCTGCCTTTGACGAACAATCAACCACCGCTTGCCGTCCTATTAATCGCATTCAGTCTATCCTGAAACTCCTTTTAATGAAAAGCCAATGCCCGAAACAAACGATCAGCAGCCGCAGAGTACATGAATGTGCTACGTCATGAATTCATTAGCACTGAATCACGTGCATGGCCCTTTCAAATATTTGGACCGTTTTGTCCTGTCGCACATAGCGCGACAACCTGCAGTATGTATCCGTACATATGATCGCGTGTTGTTTTGTAGCACAAAAAAGCGACAATAACCTGTAGGATCATTGCGTCGTTAAGGCCAGATCAATCGTTTGAAAGGCACTTACTCGCTACATTCAAGACTCAGATGAAGGATTGATGTCGACTTGTGGCTGAACAATCGCACTTAACTTTTGTCAAGATTTCCGCTGCGAAACGTTGCTGCGGTTTCAACAATCAGTCAGACGTGAGTGAACTCGCACGACGCAACGATCGAGAACTTATTTGCTTTCAACACGGCATTAAGGTTTCTCGCGATCTGTTATGTTCAAAGTAGATTAGGCCTATTAACTTCAACTACAAACATCGACCACGTGCACGTAGGCCTATACTCATTAGCAGCAGTACCAGCAACAGCATGACCATTCTCATCCACATTGCCATAGGTAAAGACCCTACATCAATTTCTGAAAGGCCCTATATATGAGCAAGCTCTGAACAGCAAAGAACCGTTTGGGCTGATTTAATGTTCGAGCCTAAATCTCTAGGTGTGAATTCAATTTTCACCTGACCTGGTGGTAGTGGTAGTTGCAGTTTAACGACACTGTGTGATAACAGATCATTGGCGTCGCCCTCCTCCTTTATCCAGGCTTGGGACTAGCACTGCCTGAGTTCTTGCAGCGGCGGACTTTGAATGTTTACCTGCCATAGGCCTGCCTTTGAAAACCAATTAAATACAACTAAGTCCTGAAGACAGCAAACTTCGGAATTGACCGCAACATCAGTCAATGAATTTCGAACATATCAGTCGGGAGCGCTTGGTGAATTTTTAACTTTTAAGAGGTAATTGCAGCTTGAACAACTGATGGTTCGGTTCCTATGCCAAAGGAGTCAAAATTGACAAAGAAGTCTGAGCTTTCCAGTCACGGCTAGGATGGGTGACTGGCACTGACTGCAGCGCTCCAGACTCCAGTAAGGTTTACTCAGTCACCAAAGGAAAAGATTTGGTATAAAAGAACAATGCAATTAACGTAACATTTCGCGACAATGGCAAAGGAAAACACAAATAGAACTTTTCGTTCTAACTATCTTATAAATAAAAAGGAGATTATATGTGTCCCTTTGTCCGGCTATGCATTTCCACAGTTTTACAGCTATTGACTTGAAACCTTCGCCGTTGGTTCGGGAAACGCCTAGACACAAAGTCGAGGAAATGGTCAACACCGCAGCTGCCTTTTTCCTCGTCTTCAGGGCCAAAACCTACGGCACACCTCCGACACACCCATAAAAGTAAAGTTTCCTTGTCATTCGCCAGGATCGTGTCACCTGCGAGATATCGTACAGGTAGCAGCTATACAGTATCGTTTGCACAGTCGGTCACCTGGGTATGTACTATAAACACTATTTATTTACATGTATATCTAGAGTCTGTCTCTACGTTTATGCATTTGTACACTTTTCAGCTATTCACTCGAAACCTTCGTCGTTCGCTCGGGAACACCTCGGACACCCAGTAGAGGGGTTGGTGAACTCAACGGCCGCCGTCTTTCTCCTCTCCAGGGCCAAAAACCTGTCTTTACCCTGGCGAACGCCGGGTGCCCCAGCTAGTGTAGTATAATAGGATACGCGTTGTTGTCAGATTTGCGGGTCAAGAAAACAACTAGGCTACTTAATTTAAAGTGTTATGAATGTGGCATGGTATATACGATTGGTCTGACATTTTAAGTGCTTTAAATCACTCTGGCGTTGTTTGTGATGTGCCTCCGAGACTCCGAGCTGCAGCAAAAGGCGTCATACATCGGTATGTAGCCTATACTCATTAATTTCAATTGAATTACTGTATGGTAGTATTTTGTATTGAACATGTATTGAATACCAATCGTTGTGAAGACGGTGCAAGCGAAGAGAAATGATCCGGTGAACGACCACTGGTAAGTCGGTCCCTCTGGCGTTCCCATCGCCTCACAGTCCCTCCCATCGTATCCGATGGATAAGATTTCTTCCCGGAAATCCCTCATCACCCTCGTGAACTCTTCCCTTGCGTACGGGACGTCTTCCTTCTCTCTGTAGTAAGCTCTGACGATTGCGATTCGGCGGAGCGTATCGTTGAGCAGTGGAGCGTAAAGATCTCGCTCCTGGATGCACTGTGACTTCTCGTTCTTCTGCTCCAGATAGGCGAACATGCCGCCCCCTGCGACCGCGTACAACGCAACCATAACTACTAGACCGAGGGTTGCACACAGGAAACTCGTCGCTTTTTTACACAGACGAACGCAGTGGCTGCTGCTGCTTTTTCTGCTGCTGCTGCTGCTTCTGTCAGAGTCCATCTTCCGCAGGTATGCACTCTCGGCAGTTGATTTACCAGAACCTGATCCCATAAATACAAAATTATCATACGAAAGATAACTGTTCTAACTGACTTATGCATACACGTCCCAAAAGTCAGCTCAAGAAATTTATTAAAAGTTTTAAAGTTATCTTGAACAGTTGAACTATATAATAGACTCATCTTTCGGCGTCTCATATTAGGCATCTGTGCGAGTCTCTTTAAATGCGCTTTACAAATACCGTGACCCGTCAAAATAGCGCCCGACAAAATAGCGCCGACAAAAGAGCGCCGACAATATAGCGCACAGGCAATTTGAAATAGAATGAATTGATGACAAAAATTATGGCTTAAACGGAAGCTGGATTAATCTAATGAATCTTATTTAATTGGATACTGGATCGATGAAAGAAATGCTTTTAAACTAAAAGCTGGATCGATTAAATGAATTCCGTTAAGAATCATGCCTAAGTGGAAGCTTGATTGGTGAAAGGAATTGTGCAATGCAGCTTCTAGTTAAACAGAGTTCTTTTCATCAATCCCGCGTCCATTTGAACGGCATTCTTTTCATCAATCAGGCCTCTAGTTAGACAGAATTATTCTCATCCAGCCTTCTAGTTAAAGCATTCTTCTAATATTATTGTGCTCAATAGTTGATGCTGCGAAATTGTCAATACAGATGAGCATTTTGTCGTGGCGCTCTTTTGTCGGGGTGTCACCAAATAAGTATACATATATGCGTATTAAAGCCACCATACATACGTACAATCGTACATATATTACTATAGCGTATATAGGCCATTATAATGTGTGCACGCTGGTAAGCGATGAGTCTTAATGAAATTGATTAACTTCCTACGGTTTGTCAGTTTGTTTCTCACTAAACGAAGACAGATCTAATTATAGGGCGTATTGCACGAAGACAAGTTTTGAACACAATATTTCCTTCCAAATTTCAATTATTGGTTAATTACAAGCTATTTGATGGAACGAGCGAAAGTTGGCACCTATAAAATATTACAAAGACCTTGCTGACGAGTTCTCTTCTTTAATTAATTTTGAAGCATCCCGCAGATATAGAAAATCACCCGAAGGTGTAATTGTTGCCCATTTAAGTTGAAGACGAAAGCACGTCATTGTTGTCAAGCTGTTTTTAATTAGGTCTTATTTCTAGAATTGAAGCTACTTTGAACTTCTGAAGTCCTCACTCCGAAATCTTTCGCCAACTTACCTGCGATATCTCCAGCGTTTGCCAAACAAACTGCTGTCGTGTCGACTCCAGTGAGCGTGCAATAAAAGACCAACAGAGAAAATTGTCTTGACGAGGAACGACAGGCTTTAAAATCCATCGGCCTATATGCGTTGGCTTATAATATATATATCATTTATAAATATAATATAGATATACATTATATATAATTATATATATATACGCGTTGCTATATCAATAATTATTATAGGCCTAGGCCTACATCGATCGTTAATAGGCCTATGCGTTTCATTTTTATAGTCAAAGAACGCTACAAACTGTCTATGGTATAGACCCCCTACAAGCAATTGTAGGTCTGTGCGTGAAATGTACGCATTGAAATGGCATGGATTGTCGTTTGAGGCGTTGTCCTTCGTCACCAGGGCCACGACGATCTCCCGCTTCCTCGACGCATCGCCCACTTGGTGGGGTATGACGTCGCCTGAAGACAGCGCCCGCCTTGACCTCTTTGTGAGGAAACTAATACAGCGGATACAATTCCTCTCCTCGTCCAACATATACACGAGTCCATCTCGGTGGAGGTTGAGGCGGATGACGTGCGTTGGATGGATGAGAGTGGGATGGAAACTGACGCACGTGTTGACTCTTCCCATCCGTCGCCCAGAGACAATACAACTCGCGCGCCCATACTCCTCCTTTCCAACTTCCGGACAAAGAATGGTGGAAATTTCTTATCAAGAAATCTGTGCGAGCGACAGTAATAACATGCTGAAACACATTAGCAACAGTAAGATTGTAATCATAATTATAATCATTAGGCCTACATGTATATATTTATATGTACATAGGCCTACGCGTATACAATTATACATATATATGTATATATGAAGAGCCTACACATGTAGGCCTGTATACGTATGTATATATTTATACATGTATGCATATGTTAGAAAAGATTGATTATGTAGTTGATGTGCGCTAGTTCATTTTTTTAAACCTCTCGCATCTTTCTTCTTCCTACAGTGCACAGAGTCTTTAGATGGAGGGTCTATTGATAGGTGTACAAATAGGCTGAGTATAGAGACTCCGGTACCGCTAGTTCATTTTTTTAAACCTCTCGCATCTTTCTTCCTCCTACAGTGCACAGAGTCTTTAAATGGAGGGTCTATTGGTAGGTGTACAAATAGGCTATGTATAGAGACTCCGGTACCGCTCACTGTGATCCATTGAGTCCCAGAAAATAATCCGATTAGCATCGTTCAAAGTCTAACAAAAGTTAGTGTTTCATCCTAGTATACGATTGAGGATGCAGCCCGGTTCTGCTGGCTCGTATAATAATTAAGGCTCGCTCTCTGAATAGAGATGCATAGATGAGGTTCTCTGTATGCTCGGACCTAAGCATTTATTATAATACCTGGGGGTCACACCGACTACACTAAGCAGATCTCGATCTCTCTCGCTCTCTTTCGCTGTTCAGGTTTGATTGACAAGACAGTGGTAGCTCGTCAATCAGTTTCCCGAGCAACTGACCGCCCACAAAACTTGGTCCTTAAGTACATCGGAGAAGACAGTTGAGGCCTACGATAGGTTGTGCCGGACGACATTGATGGGCTATGGTATAGTCATTAGTAGATCCAGCAGCCCAGCTCTGTCATCGATTCGTTGATATAACTGGCAGGTCAACTGCAGGTCGAATAATAACATGTCACGAGAGCAAGATCTCGAGCAAGTAAATAAAAAATCTTAGGGCCTACGACCAGAAGCTAGCAGTCACATTTCATTGACCCAATTTAAAGACCAACTTTGGCATGAATGACGCCATCATTGACAAATCGTCGGCAGCTATAGCTAAATGCCGGTTGACAGAGATTGGCGAGCCTTTGCAGTTATAGTTCATTGAATTCTTAGGGTGTGAGATTCACCAATCTCAAAACCGCTAGTAATCGTAATCTCAAATCTACTAAAGCGCCACTCGAAGGGCATGATCAGCTTGATCCCGAGAGCTGTCATACTATAGGTCTAGTAGGCCTTAAAGGCTTATCTATACACCATAGCCAATAGGACAACGATTAACATTAGGCCTAATTTAGCGCTCATAAATAAGCTGGTGCCCTACACTTGGCTTTCAAGTGGCGCTTTAACTAGAAGCTTGACGATTACGATAACGAAGTTGCAAGGTCAACGGAAAGGCGAGTTTCGCCCTTACGTCTAAACACATTCTAGCAAGCATGGACTTAAAACAAAGTAGAAAATAAAAAATCGGGTCTTACAATCATAACTGTAGAATTTTTCATTTTATTTCTTGGACACGCTATAGGTTTAATTTTCTATATTGGTGACATTTGATCAGCAATGTCTCATTGCAGAATTTGCAGCCTCGACCAACTATAAACAAAGCTAACTACACTGCTTCACTTGTGGGTGTGGCTAAGCGCATCCGCACAAATAGGCCTAACTCTCATAACAAGTGCCCTGTTTGCCTCTTGATTAAACTTAATGGTTCCGCGCTGACCGATAGGTACGGAGCCCCTAAAGGGACATGGAAGAAGAATATTTTAACTCGTGCGCACGAGTTTACAACTCGTTCCCTCGACTTAATAAGTCGTGCGAAAACGTTTAAATTTGGTTAAATGCCATTTTCGTTTTCGTTTTCGTTAGCGGAACAACACTAGCGGTACGTGACGTTTTGGTGCAGGACGTTTTGGCGCATGACGTTTTGGCGCAGATCTCTGATAGACTATAATAATATTGCATATTATGTATTTTATAAATATATTATATGGCAATCTACGCTTTAGTGTCGTAAAGTATTTCACATGGCAAATGAGGTTAAGTCTCGGGATCATCGGTAGTAGAAGAGGGATCGGTGAAACGATTCCAAAGAAGCATGTCTAACTAGAAGCTGGATCAATGAAAAGGATAGGCTTACTGTTAAACTGGAAGCTGGATTGACGAAAAAATCGTGCGTAAATGGAGCTGGATTGATGAAAGCAGTCATGCTTAAATGGAAACTGGATTGATAAAAAGAAGCATGCAATTAGGCCTAAATGGAAGATGGGTTGATGAAAAATAACGCCGTTTAATTGGAAGAGAGATTGATCAAAAGATTGTGACTAAAAGTGTTCCACGACGAGTAGAATTCTCACATCAATCGCGCTTCTACTTAAACATGATTCTTTTCATCATTCCAGTTCCAAGTTTAGCATAAATATTATCATCGGTCATGTTTCGTGTTACATTTCATAGACTAATTGCATAAGATATCTGCGACAAAACGTTCTGCGCCAAAACGGCCGCGCCAAAAGGCCCAAAATGTCCTGCTTCGGTCTCCTCGTGTTTCTTTCGACCGTGTTTCTCGCTTGCTGTAGGTTAATATTGTAGCCCGGCCTACTGTTCTTCTTAACTAGTATTATCGTCGTTTCATTTTTATTTCATTGACACTTGCCAGATATAATTATATTCACTGTCTGATTGGTAGGACCTATTAGTACTGTCACTATAGTCATATATAGGCCATCTAGAGAATCTAAAGTCTAAACTGACTTTAGCCTACACTGTGAGTAGGGCCTATAGGCCTACCTTTCTTAGCGGTGTGGATTAGTAGGCCTACGCATGCAGTATGCCTATTCGCCCTCCACGTTCCTTGGAATGTACGTAGTATGTATCAGTAACATTTATTTCTTTTCTTCGTACTGCACAACTGTAGGCTCATCGTGTAATATTCCACAAATCAAGTGACAATAGCAGCTGCAGTGGACCCAGTAATAACAATAACCTAAACTTGTTATGAATGGAATCGCCCGTGGCGTCAGTCATAATGAAAGGATGATATCTTCTCGTAGAGACAACACACTATATGCAGGCATCATGAAGTAAATTTACATAAAACAGTTAAACGTTCCTATTAATTGATAAAAATCTGATGTTACGTTGCCAAAAAGTTTACTCGCGCGAGGCAGCTATTGATTCATATAGCTGTCAGTGCATATATGATATTGTTAAATTAATGAGTGCTCTTTAATTTTAATCGACTCTGCATCTAAAACACGTCACTGAGTGCAATCTCTTTAGTCAATTCTGTAGGCTGCTTCCTAATAATGGCGATCCGGATGGAAAAACAAGAATGAAGTCTTCATCAAATGTAAAACAATAATTACCGATTGAAATTAAGGTCATCATGGCTGAATAAAGAATAAAAGACGCGACGAATCTATGTCGGTTGAATGTATTTGTTGTCGCCCATGTGTTTAGGTCGATTGTTAAAATCTTGACTGTAAGCCGTGGAGTAGGTCAATACCACATCATGGCATCTACGTTGAACCCTGACGAACAGGAGGTACGTTGAAGAATGCGCTGATTATGTTAACGTAGGTTAAGGCTTTCGCCTTTCTGATTGGTTGTGAGGTTTATCTTACGGCAGTGGACAAAATTAACGGTTTGACTGACTGACGTAAAAAATAAAACGCGATTTCGGTGAATTGGGGAAGGTGACGACCGGTGCGTTTTTGCTCCTTCATTCACTTATTAGGCGCATAAAAAAGTTCGAAAACAGTGCAGATCGACTTATCGGTGAACAGTTGAGTTTCTGCATTTAAATCAGACTTGCTAGTCAACATGTGATTAAAAGTAGTGTGTTAGTAAACTACATACATTTTCATTGTAAAGTTTGTATTGATAAAAGCGTACTTTATTGGATCCCATGTTCTTTATTAATGTTTGTTATTTTATCCAAACTGAAAACGACTGGTCATATATTTAAAAAAATAAGTGGATTTTTAAGTATATGTTTGCTTACGTTTACTTGGCGATGAAGATTTTATAGTTATTGTCAATTGCTATGATTGCATTTTCCCTAAGTTAACTACACACCCAACAATTTTTATTATGAGCATGATTATTATTATCCTAAGTCAGATATGTTAAAGAGCAGAACATTTCGCACCTGCTGATGATGTTTTTCTTGCCCATGGACTGTGTGGAGCCTTGTGTAAAGACCTCACATTTTAAGAATTACACTTTAAATTTTTCGTTTTTTAAGATTGACCAGTTTTATGTAATGTTCAACTGATTGTTTGACTGGTTGCATGTTGAAAATGCACCATTTAAGATTTAGTTTAGCACTATGTCCTGCCATTTGCTGACAAATATTGCCACTTTTATTGTTAATTTGTAAAAAGCTAAACAATAAAAGACAAATAAAATTATTAGAGAATCATTTTTTAACTAGGACAGGTGTCAAATTCTAACAGCTTGTTACATAAATTTGTTATAGATGGTTACATATGACCTGATTCATGTTACTTTCTGTTTATTGACTCAGTATGGCTATCAGTATATATTATTAGAGGACTTACATGACTTTCTTGTTATCAGGGTTATCAATTATGAGCATGATTATTATTTTTTATTCTTATATTTTTATTGAGTTGATATGACACACAATTATTTGTGTTTGTCTATTGTCATTAGTTTTACACATTTGTTTATTCTAGCGCTGGTGACTATGCTGGTCTCTCTGACGTGGCTTTTGTGGGCGCTGAAAATTTTTGGAAGATTTACATTTACATTACTTGCTGCATATATCGTTGTCATCATCATCATCATTTTCTTATTTGTTTATTGAGCAATTACTGTTGACAGAACATAACAGTTTGAAACAGCCAGGATAAGAACTGACCAGTGTCTCCTAATGGGTATTTTTGAACAACATATGCGATTCATGGTTCTCATTGTTCTTAGTTGTTCGTTCGAATGGATGTCACATGGGATACGGGTTGCATTTTCCAATGGACTGCTCTTTAAATGACCTTCATGGGTCTTGGTCTCTGTATTAAATGACGGTGCAAATGAGGTCAGCATCAGTAGCTTCAACCATGAGATCAGATGGTAGGAAGCCAGACTCAAAACACCCTCATTGCGGTCATCCTCACCCACACCCATCAACCACCACCAATCCTGGGATGCATATAATAAGCGCACCTAGTTGGTTGCATGAGTGAGGCTGAATTGTGGATCCCTCAGCACTCGGAGTGCGTAAGTATGATGTGCATGAGCTGAGAGTCGTATGAACATGCTCTAAGATCCTGAGATGTTCACCATTGGTGATTGCAAGCACTTTGATTGAAGTTGCTCGGATGACTCACGTGATTGTCGCCATCTCTCTAGAATCTAATTTATGACCTATTCCCTCTCACGTTTTGCTTATAACATTGTTATGCTTTATGGTTTATTGTTGGTAGCAATTAATATCGATATAGATTTACAATTACAGTATTATTGTTACAGTTATTACTATTATTAATTAATTAATTAAATAGATTTGTATCATGCACACATCGTGCTGTCACACCAAAGTATGGGCATGAGGTGCAGATAGGCAGCTGCCAGTAGAAGATGGAGTTAGATGAAAGCTGAGGAGAAATAATGAGTTGAGATGTTTTTAAAGGAGGGAATTGAATTTGAGCTACGAGTAGTGAGTGGCAGTCAATTCCATTCCTTGGGGCAGATACATGGAATTCACATGAGCTTATGACTGTTCTGTTGTGGCTCAGCTATAAAACTCGTACATGATGGTCGCAAGTGATGAGGAGGGATGTAAGGAGTTAGTTATGATTGAATTTTGGGAGGTGTGCTGAGAGCTCGGTAGGCAAATTTAAATTGCTTATAAATGCAACAGTGGTCAATGCTGCTCATTCAGTAGGAGTGAATAGATTTTTCATAGGGAGACACACAGCACTATGCGAACTAAGGAGTTATTAGTTTGGTGCAGTTATCAATTATGGTTTTGCAAGCATTATTGTTATTATGCTGTTACTGATAATGCTTTTGTTTTGAGACGTGTTGGTGCTTTATATTAAAGTAGCACTGAGATGATTCTGATTTTCTGTGGGCTAACTTTGCAATATCACGCTGTTACACCAGACTTTTAGCACGGTGTAATGAAACACTTGACTGCTGGACATGCTGGTAGACTGAGGTTCCTGTTTCAGCCAAGCATTCAATGATAATACTATATGTTATTTTTTGAGGCATTGTTGAAATTTTGATCTGATATTTATATAGCACCTCTTCAAGAGAGACTCACCTGAGATGATCCTAAGGTGCATATTGTGGTGTGGACAGAGCTATGATTCTGCTACATTGTCACTTTCGGTTTTCTTTGAGTGTATATAAGTACTTTGCAGTCGGCTGTTATAAGACAGAGTAGACTGAACCTCCAACTTTACTTATATGTCAATGATCACAAAGCGTCTGGCACTATCCTTGAACTGAATGGCAATTTCCTACAGTGCTTCAGTTTCAACTTCAGTTCAGAATTTATTTGACCTGCATGTTCAGTCAACTCAGTTCATATATCAAAATCAACTCTAAAGGTTAAGAAACACCAAAAAGGAAGTTGGTTTCAATACAAAAAGGTTTTTTCCCAAGTCATGAGTTGAACCTGCACATTTCTTTGCAAGAATGTAACCAGATTACAAGTCCTGCTTTAACTTCACTCATTTGAGCCCTCAGCCCCAAAAAAACTTGAACTTTGTCACTTGACACTCATTCGCACAGTTCTCATCGAAGCAGTCAGCAGATAGCTACAGAAGTGGATATGTGACAGAAGCAGTCGTGTCTACTTCCTTAGTAGCAACCGAAGAGCTATCAGCACAGGTTTAACTAGTGCTCAATGAGCACCTTCAGACACTTTGAGCAAAGTAAGAGCACATGATGAGAACCCATTCTGCAGCTGAACTTAACATGTAATTATGTTCTAATCACATTGTATACAAAATTGCATTTTAGTGATGCACATTGAAATACATGTAATATTTACTTATATTGAATTTACGATTGTGGCAGTACATCCTACATTCGTTTTTCAAGACCCAAGATTATTTGAAGGAATAGAAAAGTGAAATCAGCTAATGATATTCAACGTTAGCCTTACAAGTTGCTCATGGAAATTTGAGTCAGCAAACAAAGTGTAGTCAAAGTGAGAGTGCCAATCCAAAAATCACCTGAAGAGATGCCAGAAATAAAAAGTGAGGCATCCAGAAGCTTATCAACTTTGACGTTGTGAGCACTATCTGCCTTGAGCGTTTGAAGTTGCAAACAGCAATGACTGTATGTGTCTGACATCATTGCTCCGTCCTACACTGAATGACCTATGGGCTATGGTTTTGTTTTTATATACAATGATACATACAACAAATCTTTTTACTTCAGACGATGTGAGGTGCATAGATTATATGTTATTTCACATTTAAGACAAACTATTTTTCAGTGATGATAATGATGATAAAGGGTTTCTTTCTACAGCCCATCCAATCACGTCCATGCACAATTTATGTCCAGTCCAAAATTATTTCCATCAGTCCAGTGGACACATGAACAGTTGGCTAGCTAAAGATCTTGAATCGATTAGATCTGGGACTGGCAGTACCAGTTGGGAAATGCCTCTGGCTACTGACATGAGGAGCTCTACTGCCCCATTTATTGCTTTACTGGCCACATAAATCTTTATTAGAACTGTGTATCAGTATGAACTCATTCCCTTTGCTGGCACTTTGAAGATGCACTGTAGTGCCTTTTCAGTGGTTGATCGGGGTCCATCTTCCTTGAGACATGCACAGTCTTTTAACCAGTTGACTCTGCATACACCTTGTACAAGCATTGTAAAACTTCTTTTTTGTTGGGGTTGGGCTCATAGTGCCCCTGAATAGGTTATCTTGAAGAGGCACTTTTGAAGTAACTTCTTTTTTGTTGGGGTTGGGCTCATAGTGCCCCTGAATAGGTTATCTTGAAGAGGCACTTTTGACGTAACTTCTTTTTTGTTGGGGTTGGGCTCATAGTGCCCCTGAGTAGGTTATCTCGAAGAGGAACTTTTAAAGTCCGCGGAATGTATGAATATATTTGAACTCAGTATCTATCAATAAACAGTTAAAAGTTATGGTATCATGTGATAGTCTAGTGTTCAAAGCCAACCATCTGTTTTGTAACTGGACAGAAGAAAGAGGCTCAACAGAAAAATGTCCATATACTTCATTTTTGTCAGCCAAGCAATCCTTCAAATCATGGACCATTCTAAATTGTTGATCCAAAGCTGAAAAGTTAAGTTAAGTACAATTAGTCCTGTTAGTACTAGACAGTCTGTGTGGAACTTCATTTTATCTGGTGCCATGGTTTATGTAACGTTTTTTCATGGTATTTAATTGATTTCTTTTGTGTTAGGTGGGATGTAAAATCTGTCCTTTTGCTGGATTTCTGTAGTCATGTTGCACCTCAGAATAACATCCATAGACCAGGACCATTCTCATGTAGGGTTTCTATGAAGGGATGTCAACGTAACAACATGTCTAGTTCCATTCATTTCGATAATTTATATAGCGCCTCTTCAAGGGAAACTGCTCAGAGGTGCTCCCAGCCACAGCCAAAAAGAAATGACTTTAGCAGCTTACAAAATTTAGGTAGGTCATCGTAAGGGGGAAGATGGAGGGCAACCGGGAGCCCATTCCAGGTGGATGGACCAACTACTAACTATTACGTATTATGCCTGCCCCCGCCTTGAGTAACTTGGGCAGTTGCCAGAGGGTATAATGCAGTACAGATACTTTAGTTTCCCTCCATTTATTGTACTGCCCATACTTAATTTTTAGTATTTTTCCACAAGCTATGCAGATGAGCATATTAAAGACAACATCACCAAAGCCGATTGATTGCACAGCCTTCTTCCTTCACAGTATCAGCTTATACAAAATAGATGAACAATCAAAAACAGAAACATTACAGTCATCATACATGACCTTTCACGCCAAGGGCATACAGCATGACACAAGGCAATTGCAGGCACTGGTGTTTGTCATATGCACTTAATTTGTCTGGTACTGAGGTGCAACCATGATGACGGACTAACTGCAGGTATACCTTTTCTGTCTGACAAACTGTCTGATAGTTGCAGCTGATCAACAATTACAGGACACTGCTTTTAAGATTACAGGAGTTATGTTCAGGAGGTTGCAGGAATTTTGCAGGCCACAATCTAACATTAATTTCCATGCACATGCAAACAATGTGTTGACTGCCCATCGACGTAATGAAATGATTGGAACCAAGGAGGAAGAGGGAGAGAAGCCTGCTCCATGGTCTGTGGTCCCAATAGAAATCAGTTTTATGCGTGCAAGCTTGTTTTCCTTTAGCAACATCCACATTTTTATATTCATTGTTGGGTTGCTATGATCAGAAACTGTAACAGTCAACTCATCTTTGTGGAGATCTATACGTCATAAATGACAGCTCTCACAAAATAAAACGTTCTCCAGTGTTTTGTGGACACTAAAATACGAAAATTCCACTTGTGCCATCCATCCAGCTGCTCAAGAATCCATCAATATAAACTACTCGCCTTAGAACTCATAACATATGGACACTTGGCCCAACATGGACTGCTAAATAAGACATTCATTCCAGTTTTCATGTGAGAAAATTCTCTAACCCATAGGCACACGTTCAGCACATTTCCTCAGTTGAAGTTCCTACAACAAACTCAAGTACTCTTTCCAGTCGTGGACTGTTTGAGCTGTTTCATAAGCGTCATCTGCAAATGAGTTAGATAGAAAGTAATAGGCTAAATGAGAAGTTGTGTATAAAACACTCAATTCAAATTTCTGTTCAAAAGTAAGCCTCTTTTTTTTACTATCAGCATCACAACACCGAAATTTTTAGCAGAGAAGCCTATTTGTTGAAAAGCCATTAATTATAGCCACACCTGGATGATAGCTGTTAACTTGGTACTTCAAGAGTGTTGTTATCATTGTTGGTGTCATTATTACGTCGCTATAGAGCAGATGTGGTGAAGACCATGGACAGATGAGTTTTGACCGCATTTGCTAAATTGAGAAAAGAGGGAACCCTGGGATTACGGAATTCAGATGAGTGAGGATGTAGAAATATACCTGGATGACATTGGAATTAGAGCTCTATCAAGGTCCTCCAGATGATGCTGATCTATTTCATCCGTTGTAGTATGACCTTCCGATCAGATCATGTAGTCATCCATTAAGAAATGTGAAGCAACTCCTTGTGCCAGTGTTTCCGCCCAAAAAACCTAATGCTGATGTGGGATATCATGTAGGTATTGGTGGCCCTGGTCAAACTGAGCCCATGACTGCATTCTTAATTGGACATTCAGGGTTACAGCTGTTGACAAGTGGAGCTACCAGTTTATTCTCTTCTCTCTTTCTCATTATAGTTATTTCTTAGTAGATTTATTGGGAAAAGTGTTCCTAATTAATGGGTTCTTTGCATAATGACAGTAACTGAAGCTCAAGTAATTGGTTGTTCAATTGAGGATGATGCCAGGCGATTCTCTTGACCTTTGGTACATACTAGGGCATAACCGGAAATCGTCTCGGACATTAGCCTCGGCTGAATATTGGACTATTCGGAGGTATTCGCCTCGGCAAATATTATACTCGCAAATAGCTAAAAATTACTTTTTTTGATAAAATAGTTGTTTTTTATAAAATAATATTTTTTCATCAAATGAATTTAGGACTAACGGACTTACTTACAAGTTATTGATTAATTAAACAAAAACTTAACCATTGAATTTTCTTTAAAATAATTATGTTAATTTATATATTTTAATTTCTATTTGTTGCATACCCCAGGTGGCTACCATATCAGTAGTTTTCCCGCTGGAATTGGCCCCACCCACTTTCTGGTAAACATTAGAGAGTAAAGACGTCGTTGATAACTTCATATTTCAAATTTTATAACAAGGTTTTACATTTTTTTCACAAATTAAGTTATTAAATAATAAATATATTGTTATAGCCTAGACTGCGATGGTATGCTATATGAAGGATATTGCTATAGACTCTACATTGACTATAGATAGTTTTCTTTAGCTGTGGCCGGTTAACTATGCTTTGCCTATGGATGGTACTCGCTGCTCGAGTCGCTGACCAGATTTGCTACTATTCAGTTCGTTCCCGGATCCGGCAAATAGTACCTCCAAATACTCGGATTCAGTACTTGGTGGAAATTGTCTGCTCGGTTAATAATTAATGTGGTATGATAACTAGGAGAGCAGAGAGAGCTAGGAGAGCAGCCCTAATACATAGGTCAAATTGAGGATTTGGTTCTGTAAGTAAGTGAAAGCAAGCTGCAAAGTTCCTGTATGTGCTGGTGGAAAGCAGGAAGTGGTCATCTATCGGCATTTACCAGATTATATAAACTAACATAACAGATTCTGTACTGACTGCCAGTTTTGTTAAAATTTTTCCAATTTCTTTGTCAGGAAGTTGCGTGCAGTTTAGATAAATTATATGCGTGGGCATATTTGTTTAATGCACATTTACTGTATGCATTACATTTGATCAACTTTAGTGTCTCATCCATAGCCATGAGTAGTAGTAATTTCAGTTTAGCAATGCTTTGTGATAGCAAAGATCATTAGTGTTGTCCTCCTCCAGGCTTGGGACTGGCACTGTCAGAGTCCGAATTTATCGGAGTTCTGCCTAGCCATGAAATTTCGATGTAAATATGTGTGTACACTTATGCAATGTACCTGTGTGCACATAATACAGTCCATTTAGTGTTTCTCCCTATTGTCATGTGTCAAATCCCTGTGTAAACTTGTTCTATCATTACTGCATAATTGTTGAGATTGTCTGTTTGCAATACAAAACGATGGTTATGGTTAATGTAAAATAACATAACCTGTTGAAATGCCTTCTTAGTACATCTGAAAAGCATCCTCGCTAACCCACATTATTTTGGATTTTATTGAGAAAAATATATGCGTCAAAACAACGCACAGCATGCAAGGGAATTTAGAAACAGCAAGAATTGGCATCAACAACTGTTGAATAGCCACCACAAACATGATGGTCTATGCTGTCCTGCATACACTTACATATGAATCATTAAGGTCTTGCTGTAAGGCTGGCCATGCTGTTTTCAGCCACAGATTACACTGCCTCAACTCCTGTAGTCCAAAAATCTGCTTTCAAAAATTTCTGTGTATTTTGGCTCTTCAATGAAAGGGAAAACATTTGACCTTCTGAGTTTCAGACCCTGGCAGAATAATGAAGTGCAAGAAGACCCATATAAGTTATTTTGTGGATGCTGTTTTATATTGGTGTGCTCTGGGAATTCTGCTTTTATTGTTTCAGAAGAATGAGTGAACTTCATGTACAACTGGCCTTTGTGCTGTTGTTAGTGAAAACGAGTGATAGAATTGGAATTGATTTCATTTATTGTTCATGGTGTTTTCTCACTTTTCCAGGCGGTGAAGACGTTCATGGAGGAACTGACAAAGATGCAGCATGCTCGAGACCCAAATAACTCGCCTGTCTCATGGACTAATGCGGTCAAGTTCCTCATGGCAAGAAAATTCGATGTGAGACGAGCAATTGACCTTTACAATTCACATGAGGTATGTCATCTCAAAAGATTCTGGCTTTTGCAACAAATGTTTTTTAGTATAATCTTCATTGTTCAGTGGTTGCACTTAGTAGTTTTAGGGTCCTGTATGGATTCAGGTCTTTGTGGGCATGTGGGAACAGTTGCTGCCACATTGCCTATCATCTTCACTTCTGGAGCTTAAATATTGGTGCATCGTTTTGATAGCGAGAAGTTATTTTCAAGCCACACAACGTGTAGCAAAGATTAGTTCTACGATTGTTTTTGAAACTATTCGTGTTTCAACCCAATTACATTTCAGTGTTGATGAGGATTTTTGATCTGATTGTATCTTTAAATAGTTATGTTTTACTCTTGTGTACATGTTGATGTGATGAGGCCGCGGTTATGAAATTTGTCTATGCTTTGAAGCTGAGCTGTTGCAAGCAGAAGATCTTGTATCTGAGAACTATCAATAAACGCATGTAAGAAGGACTAACTAACAAATATTTACACTGCAATTTCCTTCCCATTAGATTCTGATTTATCAGAGATCCCCATTAGTTATCACGAATGCATGGATTATGTGTCATCCATTTTAGTTGATGAGCTGTCGATGTGAACCTGGTGATTGGTTCCATGCTTGTGCGTGGGCCCACCACTGGTGACTTACTGTGCATAGTTTTGCTAATGTGTGTTTTGCTCGCTCGCTATGACATTTAACATCATTTAGGCCTGTGCAGAGAGAACCTCTGAGTAGATCTCTTGAAGTGGCACTATATAAATGCTTAATTACATTACATTCAACGTGAGAAGACAGCCATAAGGGCTATATGAATTTTGGATCAATGTATCAGAGCGACCATTGATTTGTGTTTTGATTATGTACAGATGGTTCGTCGAAAAGAAGGCTTAAAAGACTTTGATCCACGCGATGAAAGCATCAAGCGTGAACTCTACAGCGAGAAGCTGACTGTTCTTGTGAGTCAACTCCGTCATATTCTGAACAGTGTTTGAAATTAGTTTAAAAAGCTGTGCAAATGAATCAATTGCACATGAATGATGTTGCAATTAAGCAAGGAATAAAACAAATGATGAGAAGGTCTACTCTTCTGGAATCTGGAAATATTGTAGACTTTGACTAAATTGATATAAAATGTGCATCAGTAACAACAGAAGATTTACTTCTGCCGTTAGAAAGCATGAAAACTTAAATTTAAGTTGAATTCATCTTGGGGTGGCAAAGTTTGTGTTTTTTTTCTGTAGTTTTCAATATCTCCTGTCTCGATCTTGATTTTCCGAATGTTATCTTAGGAGTGCATGATGAACAGTCGGTTGATTTGTTTGGATAGTTGGGAGTTGATTTTAAGACTGAAACTTGCTTATCTTTGCAGCCAACTCGTGATGAATTTGGTGCTGCCATCGCTTTGTTCACGGCAAGATTACACCATCCGACGCAATCCTCGCATCAGTCAGTGCTGAAGGCCCTAATATTTCAACTCGACGTCGCCCTTGAAAGGTTTTTGCAGTGTGACATTATTATTATTCAACCAGACTAAAACATAAAGTACTTACTTTATCTGTACTGGTTGTACTATATATTTATGATCTGCATCAATTAATAGTAATTAGCGATGATAACGACAATTTGTTTTTCCGTTTTTATATTTCATTTCTCTTGCTTGTTTATCAGGAGTTTATGTTTTCTTTAATAGGAATATCTTGTGAAAGTGATGCTTCTACAGCTGAAATTTAAAAATGTTTTGTTTGTGACAGCGTTGAAACACAGCGTAATGGTCTTGTGTTTATTTATGATATGACGCATTCGAAATACCAAAACTTTGACTATGAGCTCAGCATCAAAATCCTTAGCATGCTAAAGGTACGTGCATTTCTCTACACATGTTCTGCTCTCCTAGTTATCATACCACATTAATTATTAGGTCTGTTGTTGATAATTAATTGTATTACTTTTTAATACTATCTATATTTAACATTATAATGAGTTATTTATATGTATGTTTATATATTTATAGGCATAGCTAATATATATATATATATAAATATATATAGCGCTCTTGAGAGGTTCTTATAAGGCGCTATATAAATAGACACTTACATACATAAATATATATATATATATATTAGTCATTTGCTGAATGTTCTCTTTATACTGAGTATTGTTTTCATAGTCGTTGTTTCTGTTGTCAAACAAATCTGGTTCTTTCTTTATCGTTGTTGTTCTCGACTTGTGCTGTACCATTTATTAAAATATTGCATCATACTTAATTTCACCAGGAAACTTTGGAACATTGATTCACATATTTTACCAGGATTTCTTAAATATTTAATAGGGGTGTGTTTTTGTTGCAGGGAAGCTACCCAGCCAAATTGAAAAAGGTGCTGATTGTGACAGCTCCTCTGTGGTTCAAGGCGCCATTCAAAATCCTTCGTCTCTTTGTTCGGGAGAAACTACGCGATAGGGTGTGCCTGTCTCACCATTATTTTCATATGTTGTTGCATAATTGCATTGCTAACACAGTCCTTCAATTCTCTCTATGCTCTTGCACTCGCCAGATATACACCATCCAGTTTTGTCGCTCGGGTTTGCTCTTCTCATCGTCATAATCTTTTTCTATTTCAACGTCCATTCTCATCCTCTTCGAAATGCTGCAGTTTGTGGCTGAAACCATGGGTTGTCAGAGATAATGAGGACAAGCTGTGTTAGACATCATCCATGTTTTTAAAATGATTCGTTAAAGACTCTTATTTAGAAATTTGTTTGATAAGCATTTTCTGTTTTTAGGTCTGAAGCGCCTCTGATTCGTCTCTTGTGTACAAATTATGATTACTATTATTTCAATTAGATAGGGTAATTTGCCTAAGTGCGGAATAAAACACTGCATGTTTGTCATTTTCTTTGTCTACTGCATGAGAATGCTGACCAGAATCCTCTGTGAACATTCATTTCCTCAGGTGTACACAGTGAGCATGCTCCAGCTGTGCCACCACATACCGACGGAGTCTCTGCCACGCCGTTTTGGCGGCACCCTCGAGATCAACCACCGCGACTGGATCTCGCACTGCCTCCAGACGGCGTGGAACAGCTCTCCGGACGTCGAGACGGAGATCGCCGCTTACCTGGAACCGATGAGCAACCACCTGTTGAGCATGTCGAGCAGCACATCGACCACGGCGTCGGGTGACGACACTTGTCCCTACGACTGGAGTGACCAGTTGCCGGCCGACCGACGGTTCAACTGGCAGGAAGGCTGCTTTGACTTTACGGGAGACCTCTCTGACGACTGGAGTGGGTCGCTCAACTCGCCGCTGTCGCCGTTCTCTACGGTGAAACACTCAAGCGTTAGAAAGCGTAGCGCGGATCTGTCGTCGCCGACGACGGCAGTCGTCACGGCGACCAATGATCACGATCCTCTGACGTTGCCAAGCAAAAAGAGATCAGGCTCGGCCGATCTGGACGGCAACGTGGAGCTGGAATCGATCCATGTACCCGAACCGGTTGGACTCACTATCAAGGAGCTCGTGGAGTATTGTCGAATCAAGGGACGCAGCGGTCTGTACAAGGAATATGCACAGCTCAAGGCAGAACTTCCACAAGGCACCTTCGATGTGTCCAAGTAGGAACCAGAACCATCATTTTATGCTTTTCGGAATTATTCTTGCTCAGGCTGCCATGATAGTATGCTATTTAAACCTTAAACGATTGGCATGTACTAAAGTTGTATGGGAGACCAATGCTACTGGTCGTTTAAGGATTAAATGCTGTAAATGGATGAATGTTTGTTTTCAATTCTGCCTCAAGGTTTTGTAGTTGCATATTAGAATGATAGGTCTTAGCATTAGATAATTATGCTTAGCGCATTTGAGGCTGTTTTATTCTTTCCTTAATCCTTTAACGATCAGTATGTACTGTGTACTAAATTGTATGGGAAACCAATGCATAACTGAGGCTTAGTGCCATGTTCAAGGTTTGTATTAACACCAAGGTCATGTGCTGAGGCTGAATTAAATTTGGTTCTCATCATGTTTCTGTGCATATTTAATCATAATGAATCAATCGTAACTGCATAATTAAGCTCATGTGTGTTTAAAAGACTTTGAAAGTATTGTGAGATTTTGATTGTTTTATTGTTTGCAATCTCTTGATCAGTATGGTTTTTTTCTTTGGTGCAGGTCTAAGACGAATCTTTCTAAGAACCGCTACACAGATGTGTTATGCTTGGATGAAACTCGTGTGAAACTATCGCCCACTCCGGGTGATGCATCGTCCGATTACATAAATGCTAACTTTGTTGATGGATATAAGCAGAAGAATGCTTTCATATCCACTCAAGGTAATATTGTTTTTCTCTAGTAGTATCAGCATCAAGTATGTTGCTTTACGTATTAAAAATATTGTTTTGTTAAGGGTGTACATGTTTCTGGATATGAGACCTGTGTTGTTGCAGAACCCATGTTATATTTTCTCAGTTATTATTTTCAAGCCTCTGAGTATTCAAAATGCTTTTTTTATATATATTACTTTGCTTTACATGAGGGTCACAGGTAGCAATTTGTATAAAAGTGGTATCCTGATTTATCTATCTGCTTTATATCTAATTGCCTGTCTGTCATGATATATATACTTCAATCTCTTCAGTTGTGTGAGGCATAGAACCAAGTACTTATCATTCTAAAATCATAGCAAACAGCAGTCTTAACTTTTTTATTTCAAAATCATTAAAACTCCTGTAAAGCCACAACAAACGTAAAATGTTAAAAAATATATCAACAAAAGATAATTTTTTGCAGGTTTTTTTGCTAATGAGGATCATATGATTATGGCTACCGATAACACGTGCTTTTACACATCTGACCATTCGTGCATAGATGTGCTTTCTCTGCTGCACTGTATTGACCTCTTGTGTATTGATTTTTTAAATTTGATCTGTTTTTGCATCCATGTGCAACATCTTGTATGTATCTGGGCTTTTGTAAAGCATATTTTTAGAACCTCTAAAGTCATGCATATACATTGTACACATACTTATTGAAAAGGTGAAAATGCACATGATATGTGTAAAAAGTAAGAATTTGGTTAAATATCATTCTGGCTGAGATCTCTTCAATCTGTAATATAATGTAGTTTGTTGTATTATGTTTAGGCCCTTTACCAAAAACATTTCCCGATTTCTGGAAAATGGTCTGGGAGCAGAAAGTTCTTGTAGTCGTAATGACAACCAGGTAAGTTCATAATTTGCTTTGTGAGCATTATTTTTTATGGCAGAATGTTATTGTAGTGTTTTATTTGTAGTGTATTATGACACTTTAAATGCTTTTTCACAGTATTTAATGTTTCATGATAGTCATTGTAATCAGGAGTATCATAGAGTATGCTTAACATACCTGATTGTATTGACATTGCAAGAGCTAACTTTGTTAAGTACCTCATATGTGTGATTTTTTCATATATATTTTTCCTAAATATTCTGGTGATGAACTGTAATTAATACAAGATGATTAACAATCTGTCCACTGAAAGGCCATTTTTCAGAATTGAAAATGAATCTTCAATTAATCTGAATGACGTTTGCTTGGACCATATACACTGTCCGGAAATAAAGGGACCCCTAAGGATAATATAAAAATAAATAGTAAATGATCGTAGACTTTTAAAATTCCAAAACCATTGGAATCCTGACTTATTTGTTTAGTCCTGTATAAAATATGATCGCCCTAGCTCCTGTCATCCAGTAATGACGTCAACTGCGTCAACGTTAATTTTGAGGTTTAAGGACAACCTAAAATTCATCTACAGAATTTTCAACTGTCTCTAAATGTTATTGATAAGCTGCCATAAACTTAGTTCAAATGTATTCTTGTATTTAAATAATATTAGACTACAAGGTGTGTTCAAATTATCTGCCTTCAGCCTCAAAACAATCTCCAAGACGAATGTGCCAATGGTCAGTACTGACTCAATAGCAGCATCAATAACCAGCTGATCAAATTCTTCCCAAGAATTAACTTTGTTATTTAAAGAAGTCACTATGACGTACCTTTCAAACTAGGACTTTTATAAATGACAGATTTGTGGACAAATGTGTCAGGATTAAAACGGTTTTGGAATTAAAAAAATTGACGAATATTTGCTATTTATTTTCATATTACCATTAGGGGTCCCTTTATTTCCGGACACAGTATATATATAACAAAAAAAGGAAAGTTTTACTGGAAGACCAATTGCCCACATTTGCACTTGTATAAATATTTGTATGAATATTTGTTTGCTTGTGTATTTGTGATTCTCAATATTTATACTACACATTTTAAGAAGCTTTCAAATTAGTAGTGGTGTTTTATTTGATTTACAGAACAATAGAGAGAGGTCGGGTCAAGTGTGGTCAGTATTGGCCACTGGATGTCGAAGGAATCGAGCAATATGAGAACTTTGTGGTTATCAACAATGGCGTTGAAACGCAGGAAAACTACATTGAATCCATTCTGCTGTTGCAAAACCTCGAGGTAGTATGATAGATTTATATACTTGTTTATTCTTTTTCTGGTATGTGACAGGTGGCTTAGTGCAGCCCTTGATCCTCCGTTATATGAATTTGGTGGAAAATAAGTGTGTCACATGTAGAATTTTTTTCAGTTGTTAGATTCTTTTTGCATAAATATGTTGAGCAGCACACTTGCAGAGCTTTGCCAATCTATAAACATGGATGAGCTGCCAAGATTGCAATCTGTCTACTGTTGACTACTTTACATAAACCAAATCGTGAGAAAATTATATAGCACACTAAAAGTGCTTCACAATTCATCAGAAGACATTTGTTTAAATCAATGCAGTTCTTTTGTGTTCAGCATCATTGATTTCTCAGTGATTTTTAGTGCTGTGGGGTTGTTTTTGGTGGCAATGATACTACAGGTTGGAACTCATGTGCTGTTTACTCGGTGCTGAAATTAAACCATTACGCTAGGAAGTATTTGCCTGGGCAAATATCGCACCTGCAATAGCTAAAAATAACTTTATGATAAAATAATGTTTTTTGATAAAATAATATTTTTTCATCAAATAAATTTAGGACCAACGGACTTACTTATAAGTTATTGATTAATTAAACAAGAGCTTAACATTCCATTGAATTTTCTTTAGTAAGGTGATGTTAATTTATATATTTTAATTTTTTTTTTTGGTTGCATTCCCCAAGTGCAAGTGGCAACCATCAGTAATTTTCCTGCGTAAATTGGCTCCACCCACTTTCCAGTAAGCATTAGAGAGTAAAGACATTTTTTTCACAAATAAAGTTATTATATAATAAATATATTGTTATAGCCTAGAGTGCAACGATAGGCTATATGGAGGATATTGCTATAGACTCTACATTGACTATAGATAGTTCTCCGTAGCTGTGCACGTGGCAGGTTAACTACGCTTTGCCTACAGATAGTACTCACTGGCCAGATGTACCGCTACTATTCATTCGTTCATTTCTGAAATTTGATACTGCTCTTCTTCCAACATCTTTTTGCTCAGAAGTGCATACACACGCCTCAATGGCGCAATTGCAGTTGTACTGCAGAGCAATGGTGCGCAAAGGACTTGCTCAAGGTCCCTACACAGTGACGCCCTGGACAAGGCTCGGAACCGCGCGCTCAGCACACACTGAACGTTACGGGCTGACCGCTCTAACCGATTGGCCACTGTGCCTCACCAATATTCGGTTCGTACCCGGATCCGGCAAATAGTTCATCCAAATACTCGGATTCGGTACTCGGTGAAAATTGTCTACTCGGTTATGCCCTACATTAAGCCATTTGGTAAAGATATGGTAGGACTTGGGGTATTTTTTTCATGGTAAATCCTGGTTACTGTGAGCACTTTGAGTTTGCCCCAACCCAGTCATGCAACAGTACACTTCATTGTATCACATAATGATGACAAATTATTACAGGAGTCAAATTTAATTTGAAATTTGACATTTTTTAAAAATTTGATATCGCTCATCTTCCAACATCTTTTGCTCAGAAGTGCACACGCCTCGACGGCACAATTGCAGTTGTACTGCAGAGCAATTGTGTGCGAGGGACTTCCTCAGGGTCCCTACACAGTGACGCCTCGGACGAAGGTCAAACCCGTTCACTCAGCGCACACTGAGTGTTACGGTCTGACCGCTCTAACCGATCAGCCACTGTGCCTCATGGTGTTTTACTGTTTGGCAGCCATGCAGGGCATCCATTATGCTATTCATCTAATTTTACCAACACTGCCATCTAGCAAAAGAAGGACTAGTCAACCTTGTGGGGATATGGGAATCGAACTTGGTCCCTGAGTTCTGCATTTCTCTATGCCTCCATATACTAATTCTTTAGCTGAAAACGTTGTCTTGAACAACGATGTTTGATTATATGTGACAAAAGGTGTTTGTGTTGCTGTGACTGTGACAGACACTTGAGACAAGAGAAGTGACGCACATCCAGCTGACGAATTGGCGTGACTATGACGTTCCGCATTCGTCGGACGGCTTCCTTGCGTTCATGCTGCATGTGAGAGAGAAGCAGGTGGAGCGTGTGCGACAGATGCAGTCCAGTCAGGCAGGGGGCACAACGACTAAAGCGCCACCTATTGTCATCCACTGCAGTGCGGGAATTGGAAGAACAGGTTCGTTTCAGTTCCATAGTTGTTCTTTTTGCTACTTTGTTCCTAGAGCTGATTTTTCCATTCATCTGTAAGCTTTATAAGTTACATTTTCTATGTGTATAATATTTGTGTCTGCATCTAGACAATTTTACCTATATATTGCATGTGTAATTCTTTGGCAGCTGTGTTGTTTGTGATGAATTTGACCATATTAGTTGATATGAATGTAAATGCTTAAAATCTTTAGAAATATAGACCTGTCATATTGCAATTTGCCTGTGTTTTGTTCCTCAACAATATTCTGTCTAAAAACAATTTACTCAATAATTGTGCTTACCTCTGAATTGATAGATACATAAATTATTCTTTAAAATAAAAAAAATTTGGAACTTAGAGATTTATGTAAAATTTAATTAAAGAGAAATTAAAAGTATTGAAAATTGGCTTAATATGGCCACTCATCAGGTCCACTTTGCTCACTCAATAGACTTGACCTCTTGGTTCCTTGAACTAGAACAACTATGGGTCAGTCTCGATCTTTTTGCTTCAATTGGTCCCTCTCTGTGGAATGCACTTTCTCCATCAGTTCGCTCTAAAATTCTGTCTGGCAGTCTCTCATCTTTCCTCTTTTGCTTCTCTCAAAACCTATTTCTTTTCACACACACTAGCAGAGCTTCGGAACGGTTCACCCTACTAGAAGCGCTCTAGAAATGTTTAAATACAATACAATAACTTGTAACAACAGTGACAAGCTAATTAATTAAGTATCATATCTGAGAATTTTATCTAGAATTAGCTTTTTGTTTCTTTTAATCATTTACAACATTGCTTGGTCATCTCATTGTAATTGGATTCCACGTGTCATATTAGATGCGGCAGCTGAACTTTCTCAAGGGTTGTGGCTCGAGTTTCTCATTTTTTCCCTTTTGCAGTTTTCCCAATTGCCTAAAATCTTTATTATTTGTCAGTGATTATACTGGTTTGGGTTGAGAGCTGGATTGGTGCTATATAAATGTCAGATTAGAATTGCAATCATGCAATCCACTGTGTCTGTGCAAGACAGGCATTTGTTGGTAGTCTGCCAATTGGAATGGCTGGCATGTTCACATCTCAAGAAACTTCTGGTTCCTGTCTAGAGCCAGCAGTACATGCTACACTTTTAATTTCTTCACATCTCATTTTCATGCAATTGAAGACTTATCTTTTCACACTACCCATGCTTTTGAAATGAATTCATAAATTGACATGACGTCATCATCTGATTAGTAAGAGGAGTAAGAATTATGTCTGCCATACTGCACAGTGGCCGATTATTTAGGGCGCACTGCCTGTAGCATGGACAGAAGAAGAATGGGTTAAGGCCTGAGGCAATTGCTGTGTTGGGACTGTGAGCAAGTCGTTCACTCACATCTGCTCATTGATGCTATGTCGTGTGGTCAATTCTGAACTTTTAAAGGAGGGCAATATCGATATAGAGTTGTATTAAAATGCTATTACTCTGCCATTGCTGTAGGTACATTTATCGCGATGGACATCAACACCCGACGTCTGTTGGATACCGGTCGAGTGGACGTTCAGAAGACAGTGCGTAGAATCCGAACACAACGTGCCTACAGCATCCAGATGCCCGACCAGTACGTCTTCTGCCACATGGCGCTCATTGAATACGCTCAGCAGCAGGGCATTCTCGGCGAAGTCGAATTCGACTGCTTCAATGACAGCAGCAGCGAAAGTGACTAGCTAGCAGCAGAAACGGCCATTGGGCAGACCTGTTAGAGGCCTCGTTAAAGCAGGCATATATACGCGTTACGATGTCTTATGATCCGGAACATAATAATGTTACTGTCAAGCTACCAGCAATATAGTCCTTGTAACCACCGTCGTTCTGTGGGTTGCCCCGAAGGCGTCAACCGGGCCTTTGTACGCACCTGACCACCGACCACTTGACAATGTTTTACTGAATCTCTGTCGTCTTTGTTGGTGCCTGTCATTTACTCAAATTGTGGCACCGACGCCACCTTAGGGGATTGGTCGAAATTGATGTATATTGGCAATTTTTGTGTATATATATATATGTATGTATATATATATATATATATATATATATATATATACCTTCTTTTGGTTTATTTGTGTATTTATTTGTATATATCTATCTAAATATATACATAGCCTTTTTACAGATGCTGTTGGTTGATTATGTTTAAGGCCAGTAGAAATTCAATGTGCAGTGCAAGTTGTAAATATGGAAAAATTCATGTCATGAAATCATGCTGTCGTTACAGAGATCCGACCAAACAATAATGCAAATAACCGAGAAGCAACACTGTCATTATATATAATGCACAAAATTTATTTGCAACGAAGCTAAGCGAGGTTAGCCATTATAAATGGCAGCCAATGCATATTCATCGTACGACCAATTGGAAATACATTGAGTCAATGATATCAACGCTGGCAAGCGGCTTACTGCTTTATTTCTATTTTGCTGTAATTTGTTACGTTGGTGAAACATATCAGTTCCGAACGTCGATTCACATTTGTTTTTAGAAATTTGTCTGATGTTATGTTGTTCGAGGAAATTTACTGCGTTCACGGCAAATGCTAAAAATCACGGAATCCACGAATTGGTGTGATTTCTACTGGTCCTTGTTATGTTGCATCACAGATTTGTATGCTAAACTGCTGATATCTACATAAAATTGTGCTGTAATCACACATTACATATAAGTTCATGTATATGTGTGTACGTTCTGGTGTGTGTATGTATATATGCATAAATTGCATGTATGTAGTGTACTGGGTATTGTTTCTTTCCTGCGGCCAAAACCCTTCGGGCTGACCTGTTCGGAACTGATATGCAGAGATAGCATTGGAAATTAATGATAGAGGTTAGAATATTAGGGCATGTTGCAAGTTGTTGCATAATCGCAGGTGGAATCTGAGAGGAAGAGATAGAGATATTGGCAAATGATGAGTATGAATGCTGCTGCTGAGAAATGTTGAGAATACACAGTTGCAAGATTGTGAGACTGAGCTTTTGATGTCGAGTTCTGATTTGCCAGAAAGGCTTGCCATTAATTTGTTTGCTGTTGTGTAAGTCTATTTGCATTACAGTGCACGTTGTTAGCTGTGCTTTGTAGATTACAGTAATTCTTTTGTTTATAGAATCCCAATTCTTTTCTTGATTTTCATTTATTTTTGCCGGTACTTTAGGGTTCACGATGGTACCACGGTGTAACTTTTATCTAGAAACTTAGAAAGATAGAAAAGCAATTTTTATATTTAAGATAAATAAAATCTAGGCATATTTGACAGTTCACGATAAGTGCTTATTTCTTGCGGGTGTGGCTGCTTTGTCTTTTATGTTATTGCAACCTTCGTTACCGAACATATGGCAACAAAAGTCTCACGAATGGCAGTCTATGTGTCGATTGTGTATCATATGTCACTTGATGCTTGAGTGAATCTTGCAGCATTATCTGGCTGTCACATATGTTGCATGGCTGTCACATATGTTGCATGTCTGACACATGTTGCACAACATGTTACTCAACCACTTTCTGTGTAGTTTTTTATGGCTGTAAAATACCTTCATAATGACTTCATCAACCTGTGTTTTATTGAATCTGCTTTCTGCATGTTTCTTGAAGAAGCGCTGAATGCAGCAGTGGCCAGAAATTATGGGGAGAAATCCAGATATTATGATTAATATTAATATATTTGATTTGTGTTCACAAAGAATTATTTTTTATGCAGGTTTGCTTGAGGTTGGGTTATGCATTCCAGTTCCTTGTCTAGACTCCGTAACCACTTCACAACCCCTTGATAGAGTAATTTTGCAAAGTTACTAATAGCTTAAGTCAAGTCATATCTTTCTTCATTATACAATGTTCTTTGATGTTTTGGGTCCAACTATTTAATAGATTTTCAACTTCTCGCTGAATGCGAGATCCTTACCATCAGCTTTTTCAGACTTCAGTTCATCTTGTGCTAAAAAATCTGTTCCCTACCCACTGCCTAATTACAGACCCATCTCAACTTTATTCTTATCTAAAATTTCTTGAGCAGGTAGTTAAGAATCATTATGCAAACTCACCTGTCTTCCAACTCATTAACGTCACCATGTCAACAACTCTTTCATCTGTCTTCCTGTTTTCCATCAATAAGTTCCATCGATGAGACTAAGAAACTCATCGATCCATTGAAAACCAAATTTCTGGTAGTGGTAACTTTCACAGGAACTGTTGAATTGCTTAAATCTTTAAAACTGGATGACTCACTTGTTCTGGATGACTCTCCTGTTCTGGACGACTCACTTGTTCTGGATGACTCACTTGTTCTGGATGACTCACTTGTTCTGGTGACTGATGCTGACAAACATATTGATCTCCCATCGCCTTGATTACTGTAACTCACCTCTTGTTGGTGCCACGTAGGTAAACATGATGAAACTCAGTATTAGTTAAGAAATCTTTGGCCAGAGGCCACTACTTACTTGTGCACTTAAAATCACATGCATAATTGTTTGCACTCGCTTCCTGTTCAATAGAGTTATTTCATTCAGAGGACTGCAATATAACCTGCTCCTCAGTGGCATTGCCAGCCCAACTGGTGATAAGGAGCAGTTTTCATATGCTTGCGATAGGTATGTACAGAGTTCCTGGCTAAAAGAGCATGCTTGTCCGAAGGAAGGTTATTCTATGTGGTCGCCCCAACCACTGACAAGGCATGATGTTGTGTCTTTGTAGTGCACACAGAGAGAACTACAAGTTCGCCTGGGGATGCAGAACATTTGTTCAACATAAGGACCATGGTGTACAGAGAGTGAACCCTAGCCAACAACGATAATCAAAATCAGTCATCATTCCCTGTCATTCAGCGAAGTCATCTGATTGTCTTTCTTTGGTCCCACCTAACACTGGAATTGTACTTGGCAAACAAGATTTATCACTGACAAGACCTAGATTTGGAATGCACTGCCTGCAATTGTTCGATCTACTAAGTTGCTATAATGCCATTATCAGCTTAAGACTTACACATTTCCAATTATTTGTCCAACGTAATGGACTAATTTCAATGTTGACCGTTTGTTGTTCCATCAGTTGATGCCTTGTGCATCAGACATGAATGCTTTAGATGCATTATAGTTGCATTACTAAATAGTATCAACAATGCATGCAAATATATTCAAAGGATACAGTAAATTAGTACTTAAGAGTATTATTAATTAAGGCCTGCCTGGTGGAACGAAGTTTCTGTGTGCGGCAATGGCATTAAGTGTTTGATGGTAATGGCAGAGGTCACAGTAACCGGTTCCCTTGCATCACTGGTTACATGAGAGGAACACTGGAACTGTTACCCAACTCTTTGTTGAGATGAATTGTAAGCCACAGTTGTTAATTGACGATGGTTGTCAGAAGCCAACAGAAGCACAGTTTGCTTGCTAAGATCTTTCTAAATTTTTATGCGCTCTGTACCGGATGGCGTCGTGTGTCCATATGTACGTGAACCGATATACGAATGCAATAGTAAGAATGTGATTGTTCAGTGCAAGGGTGCTGCATTTTCTGTTTTTCTCTCTGTCGCCAACTTTGTTATTTTTCTTGTCACCAAGTATTCTTTTACTCAACTTGACTTCACGCATAATAAAAAAAGAAAATTTAGAAAATGTCTTTTATACGTATTACCATTTGGACTGGCTGGAACTGTGGATAGGCTTCTATTTTGCTCATAATGCATACTTATTCTTGTTAAAAATTGGAGTAAATATGAAATTAAATGTCATTCTGCTGTGGATTTTTTTTTATCAGTTGTGAAGTATGTTTTGCTGAACATGTAAGGTTATTTTACGGGGTTGTGATAAAGTGATTGGTTTCATAGAAGGTTTTGTCCATAATCCTATAAATGTGGTTGTCAGCCTTCTTACTGTCTGTCATGAAGCAATCTAAGTTAAGTAAGTTGGGGAAAGGAGTTTAGTTGAATTGTAACACTCGTACACAAAGATTAGAAGATTAGCGTGGAAGTGGGATCGATTCCCGCAGCCCTTCCAAAGGTAAACTCAGCTTTTTGTTCAATATGTGATATTGATGATATGAGCAAATGGACAGGTGGGTGCCTGGCATGACTGCCATACAGTTAAATTTGACTCATAATAACTTTTACTAATATGTTCATACTATGACTTGTAATATACTGTGGTGTCTCAGTTTGAATTAATAATAGGCATATAATTTTTTATGTAAGTAATTAATCGTGTTCTTTATTAAAGGGCAGACACTTACTATGATTAAACTAAAATTATGTAGGATCATTTATGATGTAATGTAGCTAATTTTTCCCAGTTTTTTGTGCCATTGGTCATTTATAAGTGAAGTTTTGCTATACAAGTTCTTGGTTTTCATTGTTTTCTTTCATCGAATGTATCGTATTTTTAGATTTATATAGTGTCTCTGGCTGAATAACTATTCAAAAGCGGTCTTGGCATGGAAACCCCAGGGAAAAAGAAATGCCTTTAAACATGTAGTGAGATTTATATGTTGCTTTGACATTAGCATGTGACTGAGGTTCGGTTGTGGCATGCGCATGGTGCACTTTGGATTTGCCGAGAAAGGTGGGTTTTTGGTTCTATGTGGGTATTTGGGGTGTAACTGAAACTGGGTCAGACTAATACCCAACTCTGTCCACTGCGTTATGGTTGTGACATATTTTTTCTGTTGACATTTCGTGCGATAACTCACCGGTGTAAATATTTGCAATCAGTCTGATGACTTGTTTCCGTAATTGCTCTTTGACTTTTCAACTCATTGCTGTAACTGTTGTACGGTCAACTATTAATTTATTTTTATTAACTGACTCGACTGTGCAAATGTTTTTATGAGGCTCTTTAAGGGCTTGTATACAAAGATTTAGCTATGTTACTGAATAGTTTTAACTGAAGAGACAGAAATGGTTGTGCATGAGAAACTGGCAAACACCAACAGTGAATGTAGACTTGAATTACTGACCATGTATAACAGGAGGCGAATTGATCGGTCCTGCATTGTACCATTGCAGCACCATTGGTAGTTTGGAGGTTTAAACCCGTGCGCCTGTTTCTGCATTCAAGAAAATCTGGACTGCGATTCACACCAGCATTACCTGTGCTTATTTGAGCTTGATCCTAGTAATATACTTAACCCTTGTTAGCTGCTCAGACATTTACACCGCTCTCTGTTTGCTCTTGTGGAATGCGTCATTGAACTCCGATATTGGTTCATGTTGTCTCTCTGACTAGTTGGATTAGGTTCATGCAAAAGATTTGTGGAATCTGGAGCAGCGCGAGTTTTTCGGGTCTGACGCATTGGACTTGAACTTTGTCGATTTCATGTCATGCGTATGACTAATACGATCATGTGACATCATGCATTAGCCATGGCGCATTTGTAGAGTTCCTAATATTACGATTCTTCCAATTGTTCCAACTTTTGATTTTGGTTTCACTGTTGAAGGAATGCGACGTCAAAGCATTTTGGTTCGTGGTTGGATATTGCTAATTTCAACTGAGCAGTCGGTTACCATCTATTTGTTTGCTCCAGTTAAATGCTTTTAAAGTGCATGGTCTTTGATAATTTTTGGCAAGAGCTATGCACCCAACATGTGATCCAACAGTGTCCTAAATTTGACTAATTCATTTGATATATGCCTAGGTCATCCATCCCACTGTTGTTATTGTATTCGTAGTTGTAATTCATGTTCTTTCTCTTGATCGCAGAGCTTATTTTAATGAAAATTTGGATATAGAACATTGGGTATGCATTGTAATGAAGAGTTCCTTTAATGCCAATATGTACTTTTATTAAGCTGTAGTATATTCAGAGATATAATTGTCTACTAGTATGCATCCTTTCTCTCTTTCTCTGTTTATGTATTTGTATATATACTGCCATGCATATAATGTTTATATATATATGTATGTGTTTGTATATATATATATGTTTGTGTATATATATATATGTATGTGTTTGTATATATATATATGTATGTGTTTGTGTATATATATATGTATGTGTTTGTATATATATATATATATGTATGTGTTTGTATATATATATATGTATGTGTTTGTATATATATATATATATATATATGTATGTGTTTGTGTATATATATATGTATGTGTTTGTATATATATATATATATATATGTATGTGTTTGTGTATATATATGTATGTGTTTGTATATATATATATATGTATGTGTTTGTATATATATATATATGTATGTGTTTGTATATATATATATATGTATGTGTTTGTGTATATATATATGTATGTGTTTGTATATATATATATATATATGTATGTGTTTGTATATATATATATATATGTGTTTGTGTATATATATATATATATATATATGTATGTGTGTTTTTGCTGTTAGTGTCTTGCTTTCTGGACACAAGGAACTCACTTTATAGGTTTATCAGGTTTTGTGCTTATTTTAATTTTGTTACATAAGTGTCAGCTATTGTTTGCCAATGATGTGTTACTTGTGAGACCATGTTGGGATATTGTTAAATGTGACACCATGTTATCAAATGTGTCGCTGAGTCGTGCTCTTTTACCCATCTTCAGTGACATTATCATTTCGTTGTACTATTCGTTGTTTGGTGATTTCAACGTGCGTTCGTTGATTTCGCTTTCGCTGTCGAAGGGAATTTCATTTGACACAAGACTGTGTTTGCAAAGCCAGCGTCGATCATTGGTTTTGAGACGGAGCCAATTGGGAGTGGAAGGATTTTTTTAAGTGCAACGGTTGCGGTGCTGTCTGTCGTTGAGTACATTTCGAGTACCATGCTAAACAGTGGCCGATTGGTCTGAACAGCAGCACGTGTGGGTTCAATCCTTTTTGGGGATGGTCGCTGTGTAGAGTCCTTGAGCAATTCTTTCACTTGCAATTGCTTACAATTCACTGATTGATGCTGGTAATTAGATTGTCTTGGTTAATGATTATAATGAGTACATAACAATGATACCAAGGATGGTCAATTTGAAGGGATGTTTTCCACCGAAAAAACAATGTCTTTTGCAGTTTTCTCATTTCTCACTTTTCGAGTAGGATTGGACGGTCGGTTAGAGCGGTTGGCCTGTAATGCACAGAATGCAGGTTCGAGTCTCGGTCGAAGCAGTTGCTGTTTAGGGATTCTGTGCAAGACCTTAACTCACAATTGCTCAGTGCTCACGTTGATGTTTTGCCATATGGTTGTATGTACACTTCTGAGCTTTGGAAGGAGGTCAATATCAATACAGTTGTATTGTATTGTATAGCTAATACCAAAAGGAAAGGAAATGTGAAATATAATTCTATTATGTAGTAATAATAATGCAGTATTACTAATAGTAATTTTTATTATATTATCTTTATATCCACCAATTGATGACGATGGGTGGAAATGAATAGTTACCATTCTCTTTTATTAAACATGTATAAAACTTATGTAAATAAATATATACTCTACATATTGTGCATCAGATATACACCAGAAATTGATTGTAACACATTCGTATGTGATGTGATCTGGAACTTGGATAAAGTAATTGAGCCAACATTATAAAGACTGCATTATAATTAGTTTCTGGTGTATACTGTGTATGTGGGTATAATAAGTTGTGTATGTTCTGTAGACTATTTTATATTGAAGTATAGCAAATGTTTTAGTGTTATTATGGTTACCAATTTGTGTATCTGTAAAAATGATCAAATACATTGTGTCCTGTTATTGCTATTATGTTGCTGCTTATGAATTGAATGACTGTTTTAAATGGCCATTATCATGGATATAATATTACTAATTAGTCTGGTTTATTTAATTTTGGCCTTTTTGTTAATCATCTTTGCTGTTCCAACTTGTAGTGTACTAAACTTTCTATGAAAATTTGCACATAGAGCTGTATGTGACTTGTTATTTTTATTCTTAAAGTTTTTATATATAAAGAGAAATATATATACATGCATATATATACATATATATATATATATAATAAAAGACTGCATTGGTTCCCAGTTTAGTACACTTTTGTTGTTGAAGTGTTAAAAGCTGTAAACTATCTTGATACTTAAATACATCTGTGTGCGTGCGTGCGTGTACATACATGTGCGGTAACATTCTTTATGCGCATCTTTTGTGTCATTTCGGCTGTCATTTTCTCCTTCTTTGCATTCTCAATAAGATATGCATATAGACGACATTGAGAAGTAGATAAACTGCCATGATGTGCATGTGGGTTTGTGAGTAGACAGTTGGTCCATATAATTTATCTTTAAATTACTCTGGCATAAGCTATGAATCTGAAGCAACAATAAAGTGGAAATTGGTAGTTTGTAGAAATTGGTACTGCAGTTGGTAGTACTGTCAAAGTCCATCACAATCGTTGTCTTTATCAAAGAATTCAAACTGTTACGTATGATGTGCACTAGGAACCTGTTTGAGTCTATGACCAAATGCATTTTATCTTAAACTCAATGCATTTAGTTTCAGACTAAACTAGCAAGTCAAATCATTGCCAGTTTTTTAGTTCTATAATCCAAGTTTTTGATTATATAAACTCGAGTGGTTTTGACTGTTCGGATTTTTTGCACAAGGAATGACTTTGAAACGGTGTCATCTGTGAATTATGTTGAGCCACCTGCTTCTGTTGCTTGCATCATGGGATGGAGTGAGTGTTTTAATGCAATGTTAACCTTCTGTTGACTACCTCTTGATTCTGTTGAACTGCTTTTCTTCTCCTATGCCATTCTTTAATGCTTTACTGTGAAGCTGTGATAGTTGATCAGTTTGGTATAGCGTTTTCTGTGTATTGTGACGTTTTGTCGTCTTTACTGCCAGTTTTTCTGATTAATTAGCAGTGATTAATTAAGAGGTACAGGACAAGAAACACACTGTCTGTGACACCATCTTGTGAGCTGTTTTAAATTTTTTACTTCTTTATGTCTGTACTAATGATTATTGTGTGTGTTCTTCATACACTGATACTACTGTTTGTACTTTGGATAATAATAAGAACGTTGGCTGGTGCGTTTATTGGAATGGTGCATAGTGGTAGCTATAGTTGCAGTTGTTATTGTGTCAACATACTTTTCTACTGTAGGTAGCATTACTTATTGCTGTTCTTCATTTTGTTTGTTTTGTGATGCAATTCTTTTGGCAAACAGCTCATCCAGTAAAACGTCTTCATTCAATGTTCACTTGTTACAAAAGCAGTGGCTCCAATTGTGAGTCCGAATTAGATTTTCATGATTTATCTGACTGAAAGGAGGTCGGGCTGCAGGAACAAAGCATTCAAGCCAGGTCAGCGAACTGTTTACGACATGGTATGTTAACTCAGGTATGCTGAGCTTGGTTAATGCTCACCTCTGGCTGAACCCATAACCTGATCCAGTTTGCTCTCCAATCATGTTCTATTGACTGATGATGTCACTTTTCATATAGAGTGCGTTTACTTTAACACTTATATATAAAGTGCGTTTACTTTAACACTTATACTAGTGCATAACATGTTTAATATGCTGTGAAGCCTGCTGTATGGCATATTGTTGTTTAATGTACAGTTGCTGTGGGTGACAATGATGCTGTATATACATATACTGGTTGCCTGCTGCTCACATTCAATATGCTAGTAATGCCGTGCATATGGTTTGAAACTGTAGACCTGATTTGTGTGTATTTTATTTGAATTTAACTGAATTGGAATCACTCTTACAAGTTTCAGTGTGTAAATAGTATTGTTGCTCTAAGTTAAATCAGCATATGATAAGATATGACTGACTAAGATACAGTATTAGTTCAGAATAATTATGTATTAAGGATATTGTTGCTCAACAGCAAAATGGTGTAATGAGGTTGCATAATAGCCTTAATTTCTTGGTGTCACTCGCACTGGGAATGGCGCTTCTGATTGGTGCAGCACTGGGAATGGCGCTAAGTAAATTTGGAGATCTATAGAATGCAATTGTGTCTGACTGTTAATCCTGTTTCCTGAACCTTATTACCTACCCAGAGAAACAGAATATTTCTAAGCTAGTGTGGGTGTATCCTTATCACCTTCTGTAATTGGTGCAAAGCAGTAAAAGAAGGAAAACATTTATTTAGATAATAATCTAAATTTATTATCCAAAATTTAATTTCCAACAGTCCTGCAGCTTTGTAAACAAGTTCAAGTTCTCAAGGACTAAACAAACTGTTAGTTTCCAAATAGAAGTATCAAATATAGGGTAACACAAAAGTTCATTCACCGTTTTCAAAATTCGTTTACTCAGTAAGGGCTTCTAATTTTTTAATGTTATTTTGTCTGTGCATATACAAGTCAGATGAAGATATTGGTAAAATTTGCTTAAGATCCTGTCTGTGGTTGCCATTATATATTAAAAATATTTAAGAGGATCAGTTTCCCGAAAAAACTGCAGCTTTTTCAATGTAACATCATAGTTAACAACATATCTGGGCTAGTAGACCATAAGACATTATTGGTATACGTTTACAGACGTAGGCTATTAGCGTACAGTATTTTTTTTCTGCTCAATGACAGCATCAACTCTATATGTCATAGACTGAATCAGCGACTGATGTTTCTCAACATCGATCTCCACGTTCGTTAGAGCGACGTTTGAGCTGATCAACATTCTTTAGCTTGGGATCTTTCTAAACACTGAAAGACTAAATACTTCACAAGTTCTTAATAGGAGAGAGGTCCGGAGTATTTTGACTTCATGTGTGACGGGAGATTGTTGTCTAGCCATTTCGTGGTCACAGCTGATGTATGACCACGTACACCATCCTGCTGAAATACTCCCAAGATTATTGTCAACGGATAACTTTTGTCGAATAACACTGCCGTTGTCTGATTGTCTATCGAACGCTGGCCTGAGGTATTGCTTGAGGATGTTTGTAATGTAGTAATGGGAGTTCAGTCTCGTACCATTTGGCACAAAATAAAGGCTAACGAGACACCCGGCGACATCCCACCGCACTTCAATCACTGACAGACTAAACTTCATCTGTGGTCTTGTCGAGCAGACAGAACATTCTCCTCCTGTGAACCCAAAACTAGTGCTTTGTTCATTTGGTATATATAACACCTTGAATGATGACTCATTAGTAAACAAAACATTAGTCACGTCATCCACAGTCCAGTATCGATGCTCCTATTTTTACTCAATTAAACAGCATGAATAATGGTGACGTCATAGCCAGGCACAAACCAGAAATGCACAGCAGTCCATGGTGCACACTCACGTCAATTGCCGCACCTTCGACCAAATCTTTGCAGGTTTATATAATATTTGAGTCCTGCATACGCTTGAGAAATATTTAATATATCCGAATCATTTTCCCGAGATATTTAAGTTTGAAAACGGTGAACGAACTTATGTGTCACCCTACACTTTGTCCTATTTTAGGTTACACTATCCAAGACAGATATCCCAAATCATAGACTGTCCAAAGTCATTGCTGTAGAAATCAATTATGTAATACTCAGTTGGCTTTAAATAACATCATAGATATCTATACTACAACAGATATCTTCACGATATCCAAATAGTGACAATAATCTAACAACAAAGATTATTCCTACTAACATCTCAGAAAAATAGATTGCAAATTCAAACACCAAAATGCAAACTTGGTGTGTACCTAAAGTTTCCAGGTATTCATTAACACCTTTTAAAGCCTTAAATATACAAATGACTATACATTAGGATTGACACTTGCCCATAGCTAGCTAGTAGCTATTTGGTGCCCAGAGGAAGAATAGTAGGGGGGGTACTTGTAACTTTATTGCAAAACTTTTTATCATGCATAGGGTCAAAAAGTTAATCTGAGGTGTGGTCAATCAGTTGCCATGCAAAGAGCAGCAAATATCTGAAAGCCAATAAGAAAACAAGAGTTTTGAAGGACAAAAACTTCAAGCCTTGGAGCAACATTGATAGTCGATTCCATTTTTTGGGAGAAGCAGCATAGAATGCACCAGAACCCATTCATGACAGTTCTGCACATTACATCAACCAGAAGTCCATACCCAAGGACACAGATCGCTGAGAAGAGTTTAAGGATATAATATCAGTTGAATTAGTGCTCGTTGAAAGGGCTTAATAGGTCAGACAGGCCAGTTTAAATCTTATTCAGAATTATACAATGCAGCTTACATGCAGGAGTAAGAAGCTATATGCAAAGATGCATACAGCCAAATGAGTCATAAAGAATTAGGATGCAGTGAAACCTGGGACTTCAAATCTGAGATAGACTCGTCATTACCTGCACAACCTCGTACCAAAGTGAACTGGCCAAACTAAACTCTGACTAAGAGTGTTGAATGGAAACTGAAAAATAAATTACACTACTTAACTTTCTTGCTGAATAAAGATTTGATATTATTTTCACTGCCATAATGTGGAACAAAGAAAAGAATGAATTAGGAAAGATGTCAGAGAGAGTAAGACATCCAAGCAAGGTAGCAGAATGCTTTTTCATAAGGCAACAACACAACAGAAGGCATCACAAACACTTTTGACCAGTTGAGCATGGCAGTGTGACGCAGATCATTTCCTAGGCTTTGCACTATGTATTATGGAAAATCATAATGTAAGTTGATCAACCTTGGATGATGGTTTAAACATTGAGCACATACTTATATCTCTCATTCAAAGTGTCAGCCATACAAAAGCTAAACAGAAAGGAGCCAAATGACAAAAATAAATCCTGTATACCTGTTTGCCATATAATACGATTTGTTTTCTTTCATCTGCTGCAAGCTGTAGCAGATTAAACGCATCAGCAAAATTGGACATCCTTATGGCCGTTCTATAATCAGTAGTTTATAAATGTTCGACTCTGATTACAACATAAACGGCAGCAAGTGCAAAATACTTTTACGATTTTGCTTATTTTAAAACGTTAACTCTTTAATTGGTAAGCACTTGTTCACAAGTGAACAAAGCAAATTATTAGGAATAGTTTGCGCTATATGAGCGAAATTATAAAGTCATATCAAAAGTCTCATTATCCAATGAATGTTAAACTATGCATGCTGTGAACAAATGTTAAACTATGTTTCCAACAAAATGTACCATAAAACGTTTATACACAAAATGTAACAAACATGAAGCAACAAGTAAAAGCTATGAATAAGTTTCTAAACATCAATACCTACATTGTCTTTATGCAAAATGACAAAACCTGCACCTAACATACTGTCACGAATACAAGAGAAAAACAAATGACTCAAGTGGAAAGCTATGCAGTAAAACAAGCAGACTTGTTAACAATGGGCAACAATATCTTAAACATACTGGTGCAATAGTCAAACTCCAACAGGGATCATTCATAATTTTATAATATCAAGTCATCGCATGTGTGGAATTTAACTGCGCAGCAAGGCGCCCATCAAGTAATACCGTTGCTCGTTCGCTTATTCCAGATGCCGCTGCTACACTCATTCACTCCTTCATCACAGACCGGATAGATATCTTATTGCTGCTCACTCAATATTGGCCTTTGAGCTGGATGGTTGGAGTGCCTGGACTGAGTCCTGCATTTTGCCAAATCTCTTATCAAGTGCATACCAAAAATGGCCAGGTCTCTTCACTCTACTGAGCGAGATGTACTCATCGTCTCATTTACCCACACAATCACTAAACTGAACTGTGCCTTCTCAGTGGCTGGACTCTCGCTCTGGACCTGTTGGCATTGGTGCCTGTCGCCCAGGGTCCACTCTGATTTTTTATACATGGCTATCTTGGGTTGGGAGCATTCCTGAGTAGTAACCTTGATCGGCACTATACAAATCTTTGTAATGACTGAATAAATATATTATTATTTTCAACTGCGTTGCTCTATCACCATCACAACTAAAAGTAAAAGACAGTTTTAGACAAGTAACACATCGAAGATAGCGCGGAATGCTTGCAAATTAGTTTATGTGCATTTAGCTTTACAGTAGAACTTCAAAAAATTTGAGTTTACGATTACTACGTCAGAACCACTTTACAATGTAATGTATGCAAATTCTCAAATTATGCATATTACATGTCACTACATGTATAGGTATCTTATCACTTATATGCATTAAAGCAACCTTAACGTAGACCTATTGACTGCATAATTAAATATTATGATAAATAATTAAAAAAAGATATGTGCACATTATAAAAACACTAAATACGCAATAAATCATAAATTGGTTAAAAGTGCCTCGAATGGCTCAGAAACATTGAAATAAAAGTTTTTTAATGATCTCTTTCCGTATGACATAATTGGATGTCAATATGAATGTCTCTTTCTTCTTCTATTCAACAAACTATTTGCATTAAATTTTGTTTAACATTTGTTTTGATGTACAGCACCTCATTCTTAGGCCCTGGTTATAATGTGTATC
>OY365812.1:15051929-15218655 GCA_959347315.1 Bimastos eiseni
CCCAATTTCTTTTTTTGCCATAGCTTAGCTGTCATAACAGTATTACACCCAAGTTACACTATGCTACACTTTTTTATGAAGCTGATTTTTTGTGTAATAAAACAAACTACCGGTTATTAAATTTTAATAATGTAGCAAAATATGAAGCTAAAACAAGTTTACCTGAGAAAATGAAAACTAAACCATTTTGCTCCCATGTGGTCTGCAAAGGGGAAGATTACAAGCCACCTGAAACTGCCACCTCCTTCAGTCTATGGTAGTGGTTGTAGCGTTCGTATTAATATCCATCCTATGCAGACCTGGAGGAGCAATACTACAACGCCAGTGTGAGAGCTAACCTCCAGTGAAACAAGAACAAGGAACTCTGTATAATATATTGTTCTTTGGTAACACAAGCTTCTGTTTCCGATAGGTAAAGTAATGTACACTGGAGGCAGAACAAAACAGTATTGCATCACACAATCATCTACCAACAACAGCACATTATATCGTCAATTCCACAAAGCCAATGCACCAACACGTAAAGCTCCTCAAATACTTGATAACAGGAAGATAAAATTCCCATTTCAATGGTACACTCCCAAACCCTTCAAGCTTCATGCTCAGGGATTTCAAATTCAGGTGGTAAATAGGAGTGATCCATACCCCAAAGTTGTTTCACGTCGCAACAAGCTACAAACCATATCTGCAACATGCTTCCTACATTTGTCACTTATCAAAGCCTACATCAGACAGGTGTCTCAAAAAACTCACCATCACTGTCTGAGGCTGGCCTGCTCAACATCTTGTGTGAAATTGGAGAAGTCCTTGAGCCAGGAAGCAGAGTCTCACTGAACGACGACAAGAGAGTCGCAGTTGCATAGATCGATGATCCGGATGCAATGGAACCTTGATCGATGCTCTGCTGGTGAACAAGGAGACTGCCTTCTGGTCCAGAACGACGTTCTTGGGACATCTGACGCCTAAGGGCATATGACGAAGTAGACAAAGCCATGGTATAGACAGACGACTCGCTGTCGGCCGGTCTCATCCTTGTGTCGCCCGCCTCCTTCAGTCGATCGTGGTGCTGGCGCCGCTCGTACTGTACCTGTCGAATGGTCAGATAGTTGAGGTGCCGGTAGAGCTCCTTCTCCAGCTGCTCCAACTTGGCCTTGGTGAACTCACGATCAGCAAGGATCTGTTCGATCGTCAGGCTATGCAGAATTGAAACAATGTTGTTGCGACAGCGCTCGATCACTTCGATCATCGTCTGCTCGTCCATCCAGTTGTAGAGAGCTTCGTGCAGCTGCATCAGGAACTGGAAGAACTTGTCATCGTTTTCAATCTTACGGACATTTGGCGTGACGCCGCACATCAGGCGAAGGAGGTGACGCAGACCGCTCACACACTCGGCCGCTCGGTCGGCATCCGAGAACTTGGAAACGTCCGGAAAGTGCGACTTCGCCTGGATAAATCCATTCTTCAGGCAGAGTTCGCGGGCTGCGTAGTATGACTCCACGATGTTCTTCTCCTTGGCCTGAAGGACCGTGGCTTCCTTTGCAAGGACTGTATCGATATAGCGAATCTTGCTCTTAAGGTCGATCTTCCCTTCGCCTGATATATCGCAGTCTCTGAGGACAAAATGGTCTCCGTTGAGGTACAGTTGACCCACGTACGGAACGCGGGTCACGACAAGCGTCTCGAGATCGGTGTCGCTGATGAGCAGACCGTCAAACGCCTCCGCAGAAGCGCTTCCGGCAAAATACTCCACGAGGCGCCGAATTCCACGAACTTTGTGGTCGCACCAGATGAGCGAAGTAACCTGGACAAGGCCATACAGAGTAGCGCTGAATGCGCTGGCAATGTGTTGCGGGCACTTTCCTCGGCAGGTCAACTGCAGCATCAAACTGTCAAAAAGGCGTTCAATCTTTTTCAGAATCTGAAATACGTCGACCGCCGCCAAATAAGGATGAAGGAGTCTCTTCTCAGCACCACGAGCATCCCGGTTGCCATAGACGCCATTCTCACATCTGTACTTATAGCCAAGCACGTGGAATGCAGTGACATCACGAAAGAGGATGACTTTTTGCAGACTCGTGAGGAGGCGGACAACCAGCGTGATCTGATCTTCGCTTATCCAGTACTGGTTAGCAATGACCTTGCACAGTTTGTCACGCTCCTCACGTTGTCTCAAGTATCGATGAAGCACGAATACAAGGCAGGCCGCAACCAGACAGAAACACAGAACTGTTACTGTGACATTTGTCGCCAAGGCGATGGCTAATGTGACACCAGCAAAAACATTCCTGTCATAAACGTGGATCAGGTTTTGGAGTGACTCATTCACAGGCAAATAGACGACACTCGTCGACATCGCTCTTCCTCGCTCACTTTCTCTCTCTCTTCCCACTCCAGTTGCTTTGTTTTTTATTTTCTGCTACATCTCTACAATCAATAACAGTTTCAATTCAATAATAATAGCCCATAAAAAGTAAATTGTCAAGTATTATAAACAGTGTCATGCCATAATTAGACAAAGTCATTGGTAAAGAAGGTGGCTGGTACATTTATTACATAAACCAGTTACCATAAACTATAATAAGATTATCAAGCGCAATAAAAGTAAATAAATACTACTACGTGAAAATGGGAGTACGACTATGATCTACATGTATCTGTATCTCATCCACAACCTATTTAACCTCTGCAATCTAGTAACAGAAGCCATTCAAAGTCATATCAACACAGTCATCATTAATTAATAAATTCATCATGAAAATTTATATAAGGCCCCTTCAAGGCTACTACTCAGGAGTGCTCCAAACCCTAGCGTGGCTAAAAAGAACAGTTTTAAGCGAGTAAAAAGAGAGTCTAAATGGACCCTTGGCGACATGCATCACCATCTCCGATTTAGTTAACATTTGGTGTGGTGACAAACCATTAAGAAAACTATTGAAATTTTATACATTATTGAGTTAATCTATGTCCAAGATATGGGTCAATGAACATTATCTCACAAAACATGGTGAACAAAAATTAGACTTTCTTGGATGCTCACTTGTTTACATCTTGTTTTCACCGACTTTCCTATTGTCTGCCATAAATCAAAATTGTATACAACAATTTTATGTTAATATAACTGAAGCTGTGGAGAAGAGCTTCTGTTGTAAACTGTACTGCTTTGTTATTGTATAATTGTTGTTTTTAGGGAACAATAAACATTATGGTTATAGTTAAATAGAAACACCTGGTTTTTGATAGTAAAATAACTCTGAAAAACAATTAGGGCATAACCGGGTCGACAATTTCCACCGGGTACCGAATCCGAGTATTGGATTAGCTATTTGCTGGATCCGGGTACGAACCAAATAGTAGCGACAAATCTGGCAAGCGACTGGCAGAAAGTATCATCTGTAGGCAAAGCGTAGTCAACCTGCTATGTGCACAGTTACGGAGAACTATCTGTAGTCAATGCAGAGTCTATGGCAATATCCTTCATATAACGTATCATCGCACTCTAGGCTATAACAATATATTTATTATTTAATAACTTTATTTGTAAAAAAAATGTTAAAACCTTGTTATAAAACTTGAAATATAAAGTTATCAATGACGTCTTTACTCTCTAATGTTTACTGGAAAGTTGGTGGAGTCAATTCAAGCGGGAAAATTACTGACTGACAGCCACCTGGGTAATGCAATCAAAAGAAATTAAAAGATGTAAATAAACATCATTATTTTTTTTAAAATTCAATGGAATGCTAAGTTCTTGTTTAATGAATCAATAACTTATAAATAAGTCTGTTAGTCCTAAATTTATTTGACGAAAAATTATTATTTTATTCCCAAAAAATAATGTTATCAAAAAAGTTATTTTTAGCTATTTGCGGGTGTAAAATTTGCCAAGGCGAAAAATTCTGAATAGTCCAATATTCGGCCGAGCGATTTCCAGTTATGTCCTAAAAACAATCAAAAGGCTTACCAACAGTCTACATGCATACCTATTTAGAAGAAATTTCTCTTAGTCTTTTAATTCATATCCTATCTGGTTGTTACAATGAACATTTGATTAATTAATAATAAATTATAACTTCACAGCTTTGATGCTACTAAAAAGTTCTAAAGTTGTGAAAAAAACCCAAAATAGACAGCTAAATAGTGAATATAGAGTATTTACACTTCTAAGCACATCTGCCAAGTATTAGTAAATTAAAAAAGCCTACCATACGGTCTATGAAATCAGCTACAATACAGCAACATCCTTCTCTACAGATCAGGGACAGACTGTGTACTCTGTGACAGAAAAAGATGTTTATATGTTCAGAAGAAACAGAAAAACTGATCCTCAGAAGGTGGCTTTAACCCATGACTGGTAATTTACTCGGTTTTTGAGATTTCCAGTCTCCAACAGTTGATGAATTGTCTCTACTAAATTCATTATTATCTGTACTCGACAAGCCCAATGCTGTGAAGATAAAAACTTATTAATATGCACAATTCTGTTACGAAAAAATTGGCTATAATAAGAGGGAATGATGCTGTTGATGACGACAATAATGATGAATTTCCGCAGAAGATTTATCCATTTTTGCTGTACTTAGGCCAGAGTTGTATGGTCTCGAGACAGTGTCTCGGTCTTGAGACAGTTTTTTAGTGTCTCAGAAACCTGCTGTCTCAGTCTCGAGATACTGTCTTGAACTTTTAGAAACTGTCTCGAAGCAAAAGTCTCGTTCTGTCTCGAACAAGCGGTCTCGATAAGTTTTGCGTTAATGGTCTTAAAATCTTGCGCTAGAAATTTGAAACCGGAATCTACGAGAAACGTAATTCTGGTTAACGCGTGAGTCACATGATACTGAAATCAATTCAATTGTCTTAAAGTGGAAAAATGTCTGAGAGAGAACCTGAAATTGTAAAGTTTATTTTTATGCAATTTGAAATTATTGACAAACAAACAACGTGCCGATTGTCATTAATGAAAAACCAACATAACTTTAACGATCGGAACAACTTCGAATTTCTAAGAGTGAGTAAGGATATGCGCAACTTTTTAACTTCGTTTGATATTTGGTAATGAATATGCTTGTTTAAAGATTTCAGACGTGTCTTAAAAGGCTTTCTTTATACTATTCAGAAGATCGGCCAACAAAGAGATATCGAAAAAGAAAAAACGTGGCAATATAAAAACTGTTCTCAGGAATTGCTACTATATGCATTATAAGTTTCAAATTTAAATTAAAAATGAACCTTATTCCCGAAACTGATACATTAGGATTTTAAAGCATTTTACATAGGATCACTTGTCTTTTACTGTCTCGTACTGTCTTGAGCCTAGTGTCTCGGTCTCGGTACGTCACTGTCTCGTCTTGGAGTTTCAAGTCTTGCATACTACACTGACTTAGGCCTACTTACCGAGTGCTTTGCGTTGAGGGATGAAGTTGTGTAGTTATCTGAACTATATTGTTTATGCGTGGAGCTTCTGCGTCCGAGAGTTCGGCATAAAAACGCAGCGAAACTTCTATTTATGTGTCTCAAAGCTACACTAACCCTAACCCTGACCCTCATGACGAGCTAAATTTTGTGTGGGTTCGGCCGTAGAAGAAGAATCTTCGTTTATGTTTGGGCCGAAGGTTCAGCCGCAGAAGATTTATCCATTGTTTATTGTATGGAACGCATTCTTAGGAATTACCTGTTTCCCATATTTCGAACGCTTGTTACAAATAATGTTTTCGGAACTGCAGCAACATAGTATTTTCAACATTGAGAGGATTTGTGTTTCTGCGGCTAGGTGCGACGACGCTCGACACCAGGTAGAGGTTTTAATCTTACTGCTGCTACGGTGTTTGATTCAACTGTGTAATAATCCTTGGCCAATAAACTTATTCTAACTCTATTATAATATTAAAGATATTTCATTAAAACATTAATATTTCATACCTTCGATTCTTGGCACCTGAACACCACAAAACAATAAATACGAAGCTATGGCGCCCCCAGTATTATCAACGGAGCGCGGGGTTAACTATATTATGCCAATGTATTTTGTAGAGCAGTAATAGATATGTATAAAGAAACCAATTTACTTTGTTGTTATTCTATTTGAGAATTATAATAAAAAAGGCACCGGATGGTCTATAAATATACAAGGCTAGGCTTAGCGCAATACAACTCTGAAATGCATTTATAATGTCATTGATCTCTTATGTTCTTCGAAGTAACATGACGTTTCACCTGCTATATTTGCCAATACAATGCGAAAATCACACCCGTCAGTCACCCTGCAGCATTTTCATGAGCATTAGACTTCACACATATGATTACAATATGGGAATAGTGGCTCTCAGTGGCACGAATGGGATACGGTGGTCGATTGGTTAGACTAGAACGTCTAACTTTAACCAGTAACGCGATGAGTAGGCTACGGCTTTCAGCATCCATTCAGGCGCTTAATAATATGAATGCGCATGACTGCATTTCGGAATACATGTAGGTATGAAGCACTACTCTCTGAGCAACGCATGAGAGTTCTAAATTAGTCCACCGCACAACAGCTACAGTAGTGATCGTGTGAAACTCGTATATTGTACCAAATGTCACTAAAAAGTAATGTTGCGAGAACCAGCTTGATCACAGACGATACGAAACAGAATCGATAGGCAGAGGTCAAAACCCAGTCAGACAGAGCTGACAGCTAAGGTCGATGGTATTTTGAATTTAATGTCGTGTGAATCATGCTAATAATATATATATATATATATATATAAGACAGTCTCTCTCTCTGTCTGTCTGTCTGTCCCTCCCTCTCTCGTTGTGGGGATTTGTGAGTTATCCTGGTTGTCCATCTTTGGTATTACTCCATCAGAACACTGCAGTTAATAATTATACATCTTACTTGCTAAATTATTTTAGCGCTTTTATTACGATTTTATACACGTAGTCACAATTACAAAAACCCTTTCAACTTTATTCACTCAGAACATTTATAAATGTCGTCCCGTCTTAAAATTAGCGATTGGCGCTTAACAAATTGATATGACAAATGCAATTATAGTATGATCTTAGGCTATGATGAGGCACACCGAATTTACGTTTCGTCCAAACATTGGTTATCACCGCTTAACAAGGCAAATTGGCTTACAACGGAAGTGGATCGTGAATTCGTGATTCGAGTCATAAGTGATCCTACATTATATCGTAGATGGTAACAACAATCCGCTTATTGAACTGCATTTTGAATCAGTCAAATTTATTTCTTATGGAAATTTAAGTGATGTAAAACGCTCACTATCGACTGTAGCATATTAGCTGAATCCTGCAGAATCGGACATCTCAGTAAATATTGCAAATTATTGCTCGGAGACCCGACCCGCGTAACGATTGGATGACCATTTGGAATTCAGAGCTAAGGCAAGTTGTACGGTCTTTGTTTTTCACATGGCATGCGTGTTTGTACGCTGAACTACTGACTTAATTGTTTAGCCATTCAAGTTAGTCTATTTATTAATTTTATTATATTTACATTTAATATTTACGTATTTTGAGACTTTTGCCGCCATTAGTTGTCTTTTACAAGGCAGAAGAACAGATCGCTGTTGTCGTAGACTACATATTTTGTTGTAGTAAATGATACGCATAATGACGTAGTACAAGCAGCTTTGGGCTGCCAATGCCTGCCATCGTGCAACTGTCGACTGCCCGATATTTTGTAAAACAGGATGACACGAAATTATGGCTTTATTTATCGCTGGGCGGTGTGCGCTCATCGCATGAAGGGAAGTTTGACGTTTTTATGAAATGCAATACGACATCCATAGTTAAATGACTACTGTGTGATGGGTGCAATACGCGTAGTCTGCGATTGAAGTAACGCGTGTGATGGAAACTGGGCATGTAATACGTTCAAGCTATTGGTGCAATCCAACTCCAATAGATGACCCAGTTTCGTTTAACTGGACATGCAGATGTCCTCCTTTCAAACTATTGGATCGGATATGTGTCAGGTCACAAGGCCTGCGCGTAACTCGACACAAAATGGCGGTTTATTTTCTGCATTCGTTGAAATGATCGCGCTAAACCTAACAATTATTTGGATATAATAGCTGCAGATCGCGAGGAAAAGAATGGGCGAACCAAGAAGGATTGAAGTCATGTCCAATGTTGGCGTTAATTTAGACAAAAACAAGGACAAAACGCCACCTACAGTTCGCCTCATCGTGCCTCTAACACAGTCAACGGACGATACATATCCCGAGTTTTCCTATACAGAACTGTGCAAAAAGCTCGAGGTAAGTGGCCAAAAGTACTCTGGTAAACCGTTTTCATATCGTCATGTAACCCAATGTTAAAGAAAATCAAATGAGTTGATTTTTACCCAGTTTTTACGCAGCTTTGCAGCTTGGCAACTTTGGGCCGCAACTACACGAGGAAAAGCCGCAAAAGTGGCAAATTTTGGCTTCTGGACCTTCCAGGGTGAAGATTCAACGCGTTAAACAATGAGACAATGTTAGGGGATTCATTAGAAATTCACAGCGACATGTTAGGAGGCCATTTTGTCTGTGTGTTTGACTACCTCTCGTAATGACTTGGTGCATGCCGCATTTGCAGCGCACGAGAATGTAGGCACTTAATTTGGGCTCGCTGTTCACTAGGCAAGATGTGTCCGCAGATCGGCTCGAGAGTATTCTCTTGGAGAAATATAATGTCATTAAATCAAAAATCTGGAAGCTTGCTGTGGCGTAGTCCATCTTTTGAAGACAAATCATTCGCGAAAACACGTTGGTTACGAATGGTTTGAGCGCCGATCGATAAGCATGCGCTCCTCGGCGCCCGACGGAGGCGGGTTTTAACGTCCCCGCGATTCGCTGTCGTAGAAACCATAACGGCCTGTGCGAGGGCGCCGTAGACCGAAGTTTTAGCTGTTCGCAATCCTTCGTTGCTCGAGGACGGGATCTACGCTTTGCGTTGAAATCGAATAGATGAAGACGTCTGCTCTTGTCCGGCCGCCATTTTGGACGAGTTTATAGCGATGCGCTTAGGGGTGGGACAGGACGAGTTTATGATTGAAACGATTATTGCGAAACCGGACAGTTTAGCCGAATTATGGGCACTGGCGCTGCAAGAGACATTGTTTTCTCGAATTTAATTTAATTAAGAAACCACCAGTGCGTGAAATTATTGCATTGTTGACACGTTTTCCCACATGTGTATTGAAGCGTTATGACATTTGAAGTGCTGACTGTCGTTGCGTACGACTTGTTTTGATTGTTGACTAACGCAGTGTTTATGAAAGTTTATAATAAATTGGTGTGTTTTGTCACTTGTTAGGCGACCTTTACTTGTTAATTAGTGATTGTCAGAGAGCTGGAATTGTCGGAATGTTGGCAAATTCGACTGCAATTAGTTGTAAATGATTGATTGTGAAATATAAAGGATACATTTGGAAGGCTAAAACTAGTTAATTACTTATTAAATGGCTCTGAATGCAAGGGTGTTATATTATTTACCACAAGTTTAAAAAGGACTTGAAAATTATGTTTGTAAATTTGTACATTTCATTGGAATGAGTTTTGATTGATTGATTGTGAAGTTTAAAGAACATATTTGGAAGATAATAGCCAGATGAATTTTAATGAATGGAAGTTATGTTTGTAAATTTGCACATTTGATTGGAATGAGTTTTAATTGATTGATTGTAATGCTAAGAGAATATTAAGTGACAAGTCAGATGAGCAGGCCTTACTTATTGAATGGATTGGATGGCAGCAAATGCTGGATGATAAATGTTTGAACATAAGTGTTAAAATAATTATTGTATGTAAGGTATATTGTTATGATTAGGGTAATCTAGTGGAAGTATGAGTTGTATTAACCAAGAAGAGTATTTCATAAGTGTTAATCAGATAATTACAGATCTGTGAATAGTCCCGAGATCCTGGTGTTGAAAGTTATAGCGGTGTTTTAGATTACTGTTACGTTCAGATAACTAAACATTGCTCTCTAGTGTGAAACTTTGGTGAGATACACTAGTAGGGAAGGTAAGCTGTGGCAAGTTTTCTGCAATACCTGAAAAGCACTAAATAAGCTACTGAGACTCCAAGAATAATTGAAACCATTTAGTTATGTTATCACCTGAGTACATTCAGATAAGTAAACTGAAGCCACAGATCCCAATTAGGCTGTTGCATAGTGAAATTAAAAAGCTATAAAGTTGCTTAGTGTTGGGCATTGATGATCACAGTAAAAAGGAAATCAGATTCCATTTGGATGTGTGATAGACTGGTTTTATTTTTATAACATTAGGTATTAGTGGAAGTCTTGAAATGACCTGTGCAGCATGATGTGCAGTGGCACTGTGCAGTCTTTAATGAACCATTTGTGATTTCCATAGATCATCATCTTCTTAAGTTTTTAATGCCAACCATTTGATGGTGATGCCTGTGAGATTAAGGATCTCAGTTTCTTTCTTTTTTCCTCTTTAGTTAATTTGGCTTGCGTAAAGTTTGTCAGCTTGTCGGAGTTCTTTCAAATCTTCTTTCGGTATATTCCCGCCAACCTACAGAGCTGAAATTTTGCACACATTTCAGGCTTGCATGATATCTCACAAATTGAGAAAAAAAAGAAAAAAATTTGTTTAACCACTTGAATGAGTCCTTCTTGACAAGGTCCACTCTGGCAAATTTACATCATCAAGTGATGTCTAATAAAAATTCTCTTTAAGGAAATGGAATGATTGCGCCATCTACCAAAAAAAAGAGGATCCCGAAAAACTCATGTTGTTACTTTCACTTGTTCTTATGTCAAGTTCAGTTGCTGCTTTCATATGTTTCATCCAAGTCATACCGTCATTTATATTATGATCTAGCCTGCCTTTGTTTCTCATTCGTTGAAATCATGTCTGTGCACTAGTTGCGGAATTTGAGATGTATAAGCAAGTGCAGTTTTAGCCTCGTATTAGGCCTGGGGCAGGATTACTTGTGTGCACTGATGATTTTTGACAACACAACATCAACACAGTAATTAAATTTTAACTGGGTACAATTTTGTGTGTTGTATTATATGCTACTTAAAATTACAGCTGTACTGAATAGGTGATTTTCACTATTTGTCCAAATGTGAATAATGTAAAAAATAGGTCTGCTGACAAATTTCAAATGTGAGCAAAAGTTTCAGTTTAGTAAATTTAATGCATAAACTAAAAGTAAGCAGTTGACTACATGTGATTTTTGCATCCTTCTGCCAGTCTGTGTAAACTAGGAATGGAACTAATTTAACTAAACTTAGAAATGAGACGGCAAAGGGGGGGCCAGGCAGTATACGGAGTCACTTCAGTCCACTCAATATAGCAGCCGCCGCTTGTGAGGAAAAAAGTCACGTGACCATTGTTTGTATTCGGTCTGACTGCTACTTTTGGACCGAGTAGCTATTTAGCCCACTATTCAGCTCTGAAGCGAATGTTTGGTACAGCCCTACTTAAAATAATCCAATTGTAAAACATATCTTGGAAAAATAAGGGTCCTTCCATTGTATTACGTGTGCACTGTGGTGGGAGGGGGTGATCGGATATAGGGGATTTTGCAATTTGCATACAGGTGCGTGAGGCGAGGGGTGGGTTTCTCTACAAAATGTGTATGTACGGAAATTAAATTTCTAATCATGACATCCACACTCCACAGTAGTCTGTTTATATATTAAAAATAAGCTAATTTGGACATCATGATTAGAAATTAAATCAAGAAATTAAATTAAATCAAGACGAAGATAATTAGAATGCATATTCAGTGTACTATCATACGCATGTGAATCGTGGACACTGCACTAACGAGAAAGAAATAATATGCTAGCACTGGAGATGAGATGATGGTCCTACTTATCAGATGGCAACAGAAGATCTATATTAAACAGGGAGGTGCATAGAATAATACAGAAATACAGAATAACAGTTAATTGAAAGAAAGCTGAAGTTCTTTGGACACGTTTGTAGAATGAAAAAGAGGCCTAATCAAACAGGTTATGTTTGTCATGATTGATGGTACCAGGAGAAAAGGCAGACCAAGCAAAGAATGGTGCGATGGCCAGAGACTGGTGTGGGCGGGATATGCGCATGCTAAGCCTGATGGAGCTGGACCAAGATGAATTGAAAATAACAGTGTCACATGTGGTTGACACAAACCACCAACGGGTGATGAACCTATGGACGAAGATGATGATGAATATTAAATTTAGTTTGTGCGAGTTTTTGATTCTGCACAGAAAGTTGGTTTTATATTTCCTTTTAGCATGCTTCTTGATTTAGTATTTCGTTTGCAGTCTTAATTAATGAATAATTGCCAGTTTATGTATTTTACACTGGACCCCTAATATATATATGATGCACGAATTCATGTAACAGCTGCAACCACGGGTCCCACGGTTTATCTTTGTAAGAAAATTCATTTAGTGGTTTTATCCTTGCTCTGTTGGTCATTATTTTCTCATTGATTTATTGATCAAGTTGTTGGTCAGATGGCTATGTAGTGAACCAGGTTAGTTATGATGTAATGGACTCATTTCTGAAGAATTTTGTTAGTGCTGAACTTTCCAAGGTATGTATTGACAAAAACCTATACACAAATGTAATTATAAGAACATAATTTCCCTACAGGGTTTGCTTCTCCCTTGAACCCTTTGTTATTAAAAAAATTAAATGCTGTTATGGGAACAATAAATATTAGGGTTATGGTTAAGTGGATGACTTAAAATTAAATGCCCAGTGAAGTCTCATTTAGCTCATATAATTATTTGCAATCAATCAATGAATGTTTCCTATAGTGCCTCTTCAAGAAATTTACTCAAAGGTGCTCCTGGTCCAACCTTGGCCAAATAAGACAGATTTCAGAATGGAATAAAAACGAGGTAGAGAGTTCCTAGGCAAGAATCGAAGATTAAATGGGATGCTATTCCAAGCAGTCGGGACCACAACTGAAAAAGCAGGATACTGCATCGTAGAGGTCTGAGAGAAAGGGACAAGAGGAAGACCCTGCTATGATATGGTTCAAGATGTTAGCTGTAGGTCTAAGGCTGATCGAATCATTGAGCCATTTGGTCTTGCATTTGCGAATTGGAATCTGCACGTCCACAAGAAGCAAAAACAACTCACTGACATTTTTAAACATAGATTAGTTGATCTTCCTACATTGAATATCTTCTGAAAGCTAGAAAATATCTTCTTTTCTTAAATGTACTGATTTGAAAGGGTTTGTGTGTCACTGTTAGAGCATAACCGGAAATCGCCTCGGACAGTCGCCTTGGCCGAATATTGAACTATCTGGAAGTATTCGCCTCGGCAAATGTTACACCCGCAAATAGCTAAAAATAACTTTTTTGATAAAAATAATTTTTTTGGATAAAATAATTGTTTTTTCATCAAATACATTTAGGACTAACGGACTTACTTATAAGTTACTGATTAAGTAAACAATAACTTAACATTTAATTGAATTTCTTTAAAATAATAATATTAATTCATATATTTTAATTTCTTTTGGTTGGATTCTCCAGGTGGCAACCAAATCAGTAATTTTTCCGCTTGAATTGGCTCCACCCACTTTCCAGTAAACATTAGAGAGTAAAGACGTCATTGATAACTTCATATTTCAAATTTTCTAACAAGGTTTTACATTTTTTTTCGCAAATAAAGTTATTAAATAATAAATATATTGTTATAACCTAGAGTGCGACGATATGCTATATGAAAGATATTGCTATAGACTGCATTGACCATAGATAGTTTTCCGTAGCTGTGCACGTGGCAGGTTAACTACGCTTTGTCTATGGATGGTCAGATTTGCCGCTACTATTCCGGATCCGGCAAATAGTTCATCCAAATACTCGGATTCGGTACTCGGTGGAAATTGTCTACTCGGTTATACCCTAGTCACTGTGTACTTTATTGGTGTAAAAGAATTTAACTCCATGTTGAGTTAGCTATGTGCACTCCATACATCAGCCTGAAGTTCATGGTGCATGTAAGTGGAAAATAAAAGAATTGAATACAAGCATTCCAACAAACTAATTCAAAAATTGCTTATGTTCCCAAATGCAACAGGTTTTTTATTAGATGACAGTGGTCTTTGAGTTCACAGACTGGGTCCCTCTAACCGTTGACCCTCCTTGGAGTTGGTATTGGCTCCATTACTATTTATCCTATACACCTTGGCACTGGGCTGTACTAGCCTTAGCCCGCCTCTGACTAGATACCTTGAAGGGATGCTATATCAAATTGACATTGATTGATTGGTAGTTCCTTCTAACTAGTATGCTGATGACACACAATCCATCCTGCATGGTCCTTCCTCTGCCCTGTGGATGGTTGAGGCATGTTGGAATCCTCCTCTCATAGTTATTCTCTAAAGTCTAACCGCTTATGCCTCAATCCTGGAAAACCAGTTCATATGGCTTGGTGGTCGCATCTAGCTTGGCAGGATTGGCTTGGTAACCCTTTGCCAGACCTTCCCCCACCTTTCTTCTCCACTGTTTTGGATTTGCGTCTCCTTCTTGACCCCACCCTTTCTCTCTCTGACCATGTCAAAGCTGTTTCTCGCTCTTGCTTCTACCATTTGTGAAAAACTTTGCTCTGTTCGCCAGTTGCTGTCACTGCATATGGCGACAACGTTTCACGTCTTGATCTGCTCCAGGATGGACTTTGGGAACATTGATTATCGGTCTTTCCTCATTGAATGTATCAAAGCTCCAATATATCCTTAATGCTGCTGCCCGACGTATTGGTGGCATCCCTATATTTGCCAACATCTCAGCTTTCATTCATAATCTCTTCATTGGCTCCTTGCACCTCAATGCAGTCATGCGGATGAAGACTGTCTTGCTGACTTTGCCCCAGCATACCTTTTGGCCATATGTACCCAAGCTTCCCCTAGGTGCCCTCCATACCCTCCAACGGGCGTCTCTCTGCTCAGCATTTCACTAAAAATATAAAAAAATATAGGGATTTTATCAAGAATTGTCTGCTTGTTGCCTATAAACATTTTAACTAACTTATATCACACAATGATTCATCAATGCTTAAGTTACTGTAATCTAATTTGGGCTTCCAACTACCCATCTAGACTAAATAGATTGAAAACTCTGCAAAGAAGGGCAATACACATGATCACTGGCTTATCTCACCTCCTCAAAATATACCAAATTTTCAAACAGTTTCTCATACAGGTCTAGACTTGACCAAATAACTCTATTGCAATTTAATGAATTCATGTATAAATATAGCAATAATCAGTTGCCTCCTATATTTAAGAACTATTTTATCCTAACTTCACTTGTTAATCCTTACGGCTGACGATCCTCAAAAATTATAGACCTGTTTATTGTAGGGCATAATCGGAAATCCCCTCGGACATTCGCCTCGGCCGAATATTATACTATTCGGAAGTATTTGCCTCGGCAAATATTACACCCGCAAATAGCTCAAAATAAGTTTTTCAAAAAAATAATTTTTTTGATAAAATAATATTTTTTTATCAAATAAATTTAGGATTAACGGACTTACTTCTAAGTTATTGATTAATTAAACAAGAGCAATTGAAGTTTCTTTAGAAAAATGATGTTATTTAAACATTTTAATTTCTTTTGTTTGCATTCCCAGGTGGCAAGTAAATCAGTGATTTTGCTGTCTGAATTGGCTCCACCCACTTTCCGGTAAACAGTAGAGAGTAAAGACGTCATCGATACCTTCATATTTCAAATTTTATAACTAGGTTTTACAGTTTTTCACAAATAAAGTTATTAAATAATAAATATATTGTTATAGCCTAGAGTGCGACAATACGCTATGTAGGATATTGCTATAGACTCTGCGTTGACTATAGATAGTTCTCCGTAGCTGTGCACATGGCAGGTTAACTGCGCTTTGCCTAAGGATGGTACTTGCTGGTAGTGGCAGCGCTGCATGGAAGCAAAATACGCAATTGCGAACCAAAAGAAAGATAAAAGATCAATTTTTTTACATCTTTCAATATGTTTTAAATGAACATCATGTGCGAAACATGCGTATATCCGCAATTGCATACCAAATTTCAAGGTCAGGGCCACCACTACTTGCTGACCAGATTTGCCGCTACTATTCGGTTCGTACCCAGATCCGGCAAATAGTTCATCCAAATACTCTGATTTGGTACCCAGTGGAAATTGTCTACTCTGTTATGCCCTAGTTTATTGTCGAACTAACACAAGGAAATCTTCCATAAAATGTGCTGGCCTTAATGCTTGGAATCAAATCCCTCGTGATATACGTTGATCTAGCAGTTACAATCTCTTGAAACTGAAAGATTACCTACTGTCAAACTCGCCAGAGTAACTTGTGTGCACATGTTTCTGTTTTTTTCTGTTGTTTCTGTTTTGTCATAATATTTTAGTTAACTAATTAAGATACTTTGTTCCAAGGATCAGTGGAATCATATAACCTGCTGCTATGATTAGCTAGTAAAGGTAGCCCTGCTAGCGAGACCTATATGGTCCCTTAGGGTTTTTTCTATATCCCTATTGTTCCCAACTCATGTAAATCCTCTATTATTTGAAAGTATCTGTCATGTTGAATGCAATAAAACCACATGGTTATGGTTATCTGCCCGTGGATTACTGCCCTGCATGCGTTCTGCTGTTTCCCAAATGTAGTTAAGTGCCTGTCACAGTATGACCTAATCAGAGGTGCTCCCAGCATGAAGCACCCCTTGAGAAACGAAAAGTTTTAAGAGAATGAGCAGAAGCAGTAGTGCTACCAGGTTTTGCATGAGTTTGAACAATTAGGTATTGCATAACAAAGGGCCAATAAAGGCATAGATACGATGCTGACCTGTGACAGTTCGAGACCGAGATACTAGAAGTTCATGTCGGGCTAAAGAGCAGATAGGACGTCCAGAGGTGACTGAGACAGGTCGTCTGATAAGATCATGTAGGTAAAGTGGAGCTTGACCCAAAGACCTCTTCATTAGTCTATATCACCTCGACCGATAGTCACCGGTAGCTATTCAATCTACCAACCAATACACGACAAATGCTTCTTCAACATCCTCGTTGTGCTTCCACAAACATCTGGTCATGACCAGGGACTACTCGTTGACATCACATTCGTTTTTTTGCGAGCGATGTCTACATTTGTTGCTCTACCCTTTCGACGCAACTTGGTCCAGAGACTCTGAACATCCATGTGAGCTGACAACAGGAATACGTTGGCTGGCTCCACACTTGTGTGTGGGCCCACCTCTGGTGACTCTTTTAGCTTACTGTGCACTGTTTTGCTAACTGATATATTTTGGGGCATAACCGTAAATCGCCTTGGACATTCACCTTGGCCGAATATTGGACTATTCGTAGTATTCGCCTCTGCAAATATAACACCCGCAAACAGCTAAACATAACTTTCTTGGATAAAATTATTTTTTTGGATAAAATCATTTTTTTCCATCAGATAAGTTTAGGACTAATGGATTTAATTAAAAGTTATTGATTAATTAAACAAAAACTTAACATTCCATTGAATTTTTCTTTAAAATAATTATACTAATTTATATATTTTAATTTCTTTTTGTTGCATTCGCACGGTGTCAATCACATCAGTACTTTTCCCGCTTTAATTAGCTCCACCCACTTTCCGGTAAACAATAGAGAGTAAAGATGTTGTTGATAACTTTCAAATTTTATAACAAGGTTTTTCATTTTTTGTTACAAATAAAGTTATTAAATAAAAATATATTGTTATAGCCTAGACTGCGACGGTATGCTATATGAAGGATAGACTCTGCATTGACTATAGATAGTTCTCCGTAGCTGTGCACGTGGTAGGCTAACTACACTTTGCCTACGGATGGTACTCGCTGCCAGCGTGGGCTAGATTTGCTGCCCTTCGGTTCGTACCCGGATCTGGCAAATAGTTCATCCAAATACTCGGATTCGGTACTCGGTGGAAATTGTCTGCTTGGTTATGCCCTAATATATTTTGTTCGTATGAAATAAAATTTAACATCATTTAGGCTAGTGCAGAGAGTGCTTCTGAGTACTATGAGTAGGTACCTTGAAGGGATGCTATATAAATGTTCTATTACATTACATTAGGACAGAAATTACTTGCAATTAAAAGATTTTGCGTCTGTATCCCCAGTAATGTTATCAATTAAAATCAAAGGCACTAACACAACTGTATCTGTATTTGATTTTGCAGCTGCAAATTTTGCTTCTCGCCAAGAGCAAAGAAAGGCTTGTAAAAAATGACTTTTAATAGGTATTCTCAGACAGCAGACTGACTGACTGACTTGCACACCTCAGGTTGTGCAGCTAGGGGTTTGAACTTTGTAAACATTGAAGAAATGGATTGCAAGATATAAACCTAACCTGGCAGTAGGCTTGCAAAGTATGATTTAGTAGATTCAGCCACTATGTTACTTTCAACTCTTTATATCTGACTGAATAGCAAACAAATTATTTTATGACTACTAGTTGATTGCAACCAGACATTTATGAAGCACCAATTCAGGAGCATGACTGATGGTGCACCTTTGAAATTGAAATCAAAGTGAAAGTCAGTACCTAGAAAACTAGTCAGAGTTGTGTTCTGGGTATTGGATGGAACCTAATTAAAGTACAAGGAGACATTTTATGGTTGAAAGACATGCAAAAGGGCAAGACTCATACCCCAAATGCATTTACGTGAAAGGCAAATGCTATATCTACCAAGTTGCTATGTCAACTACAGATTTTGATTTCAAAATGAGGATATGCCTTGCGGCCATTTTGCAACTTATGAGGGTTTCCACTAAACTCTTGTATTCAGATTTATGCTTGAATCTGTTCCGATCTTTGCCTATAGATGATAAATGCAGTTGAAGCCTATAATATGGTTTGGTTGTCATTCTGTATGAATCTAAAGCAAACCTATCATATATTAGCTGGGTATTTGTATAGCACCATTATCATAATACACAACACATCTATCAATGGTTGCATCAAAGTAGAAAGACACATTCATTGTCAAATCTGTAAAGTCACCAAAAGGTTATGTTGGATTTTTGATTCTGTTGGTCAGTTTAGTAATTGAATAGAATTTTAATATCGTCCTGTGAAGATATAATTTTTTCTTGTCTCAACTTTCCTAAAGCATGTGCCTTTAATTTCTTGTTGAACCAGTACCTATTTACTTTATTTTTCCATGTATAGTGAGTTAGTCTGTAGCTGATGCTTAATGCTTAATAAATTATATTATTTTGTGTTTGGAATGTGAAGTTGGTGAATTGCACATTTGGTAAGTGTCATTGTCTATAGAACCACAGAAGCAGGGTTTTAATATCTCAGCATTGATGTGAACTGTTGTAATAATGTCTGTAATTGAAGTTAACATGTGCATCAGGCTACAACCATTTCAGTGCAAACAAGTCCTAAAAATGCTAATGGATTGAGGTTATCTAAATGTACTATTAATAGGATTCTGCAAGAAATGTTTGAACTTTGACACAGCAGTTTAATCTGTTGATTTGCCATTTCATATCTTGGCCCATGCCGAAATTTCAGAACTGGAAACCTAAGATCTTGGAAAGTTTGAGAGAGAGAGACAAAGACAGATGAAGAGACATATGATGAGTTAAGATTAGGCACTCATGCAGTTTCAACATGAATTACATATCCATCAGCTCTAATTTGTGTACTCAAAATTCTGAGATTGTTTGACCAGGTTTTGTTTAATTTCAGGATAAACAGGTTATTCAGTTAGATCCAGACGTTCCGTTTGCTGCAAAGGATCATGCAGAACATGAGAAAATGCTGGCCATTGCCAGGGAATTTGAATCAAAATACGTAAGTCATTATGGTGCCACATTTGTGTGTTTGCATTTCATAATTGATGACTCTTTGTACGATCAGTTCATTGAAACCAATTCTATTAGTTTTGCAGATGTGCTGCTTCTTTTTTCCGGATCTGATAAATATGTTGATTTTTGTGGCAGCTAGAGTATGGTGACTGAATCTGCTGCTAAGTCGTGCTAGTGTTAATAGGAATGGAAACTCGAGGGCCATAAGGAATTTTTAAGGAATTGTCTTTTCCGTCTTTTTTTAGGCTCCTCAGCCAACAAAACGAAAACACGTAAGCATAATCGAGGATTTCATTGATCTTGGAGAAGGGTATGAAGAGGATTCCTTTGTTGACAACTCAGAGGCGGTAGGTCATGCATCACAGATTTTCGTGTGGTTCTATATACATTGCTTCATCATGAGTCTCATCATCAGACATATATATATGTTTGTGTCTAGACACTTAGTATACCACCTGTGAAAGAGTAATATTAGAGTAATTATGAGCTAAGTGTTAATCACTAAGCCTAGAGCACTCAGATAACTAGAAAAGTCAATACTGGGAAGCTCCTGCAGACAACCAGACCCCACTGACAGATTCTTGTCATGAGCTGATGATTGACATTTCAGCCATGTACTGTGCCTGCACTTCAGTGTTTAGAGTTCAAGTTTTGGTTGATTATACAAATCGGCCAACTGTTGCTCAGCAAACCATATGAAATCTTCAATTATTTTATTGATTTAAAAAAATTAGTAATGTAATATCATGAAGTGGCATATCAATACAGGATTATACTTTTTTTTCTCACGTGACACTTGCATTTCACCGAATGTCGAAAGGCAACAAGCCAGCAATTGTCCAGTCATGACACGCACATTTGGAAATGGAAGTCCATGTGGCTGTGACGACCCATATGTCTTGCTTATCCAAGCTCTGAACAGATTGTTCTATCGCATCTCATCGGTTTGTTACCTCACTTCAAAGAATCTCCTAAACTGAATATTTATCCCTAACTTACATTGGGTTAACTGCATTATATCATCTTAGAAAAGTGACCAAGATTGTTCAATGAGAGGAAGAATAATGTGATGTAAGTCTGGGACCTTGAAAGTGGCATAAGTCATTTTTATTTGTCTTCAGTACGACGAACTTGTTCCAAGTACGATGAGGACCAAGTACGGTGGGTTCTACATCAACACTGGTGAACTGGATTTTGTTTCGGTGGAGGATGCATCTCAGGATGGCCAACCATTAAAGAAAAAGATGAAGAAGGTGAGAAGACTGTTTTCGATAAGCAATAACCGTCACAAGCAATGGTTTTCAGTACCATAATTAAAGACAATAAACCTCAAACTAAGGAAAGAGTCCTATGCTTCTGAGGTTGGAATTGGGAGTTAGTGAGGCCACTGTCTCCTTTGCAGAAGAATCTGAGTTTAACTCTACTGTCACTCAGTCACTTCAGTTTGAACAATTCTATTCACTCCTTAAAGTGTAAGTTGCTACTGAATCATCTGTTGTGTGTTCAGCCAGTTGAATAATTAGTTATCTTCTAGATTTCTTTGGAATAGGATCTCTTGCATTTACATGTTTGGCTGGTACAGGTGTTGTTACTCCTGCCCAGCTGTTTATTAGTGTAACTAAGTTGTGATGATAGTCTATAAAGCATTTTAGATTATTGGAGATCATGTGTTGATGTCTCACTCTCTTATCATAGCTCACTTTCACTTTCTTCCTTCGAATAGTGGCTCAAAACTCACTATTTCTCCTTTTTCTTTCAAGGATTTGGAGATCTAAGTGGCTGACTACCTGCATTCAGTTTCACATTTTGGTGTGACCTAGAACGCTTAAAAATGCGATGAATGATACTAATTATGATGTCTGCGTTTGGGTGCTTCAGCGAAGAGTGATCCAGTCGGATGATGAAGACAACAGGAGTGGCGAAAAGAAGAAGAAGGTTCAGAAAGTGAGTATCAAGAGTGTTTTCTATGTAGTTGTTTCACAATTCTAAACAGAAAGAATATTTGGAACTATTCTATATATGGGATGTTTTCTTTGGATGCTTGTGACAGATATTTGTGACTGACTCAGGTATGGAGTTGTTAGTAATTGTTCTACATATAAAAATTGATGTGTTTAGATGAAAGAAAATGGAACCGAGGAGCCCTTAAAGAAGAAACGGAAAAGGTTGAATGTTGACGATGGAAAAAGACGCAAGGGACCTCCTGGGTAACTTTCAAATCAAGATTTTGTAAAGCATTTTTTTATGTTTTTTATACCAAAGGTAGATATAATCCATTGGAGCTTGAGAGAAATAAAATGTATAGATTAACTAAACCTCATGACATCCAGAAAGAACTTGTTTAGCCAGCACAGGCATGTATTTTTTCCTATTTATCTTTTAACCAATCCAGAAATTGTATTATGTATTGTTTACTTATTCAGTTTGTATAAAATACCACAGATTCCATAAACTATAAATCTGATTCTTTTTTCTTAATCAATTATATTATGTTAAGTCATTGCTGTGTGTTACTTTTATGTATTAGTTTAATGAGTTGCATGTGCAACAATTTCTTTGTAATAGTGAATGTATAAAAATTAGTTGCCATTGGCTCTTTGCTTTTGTTGCAGTCGCGTTCTGAAGGGTGATAAGTGTAGGACAGTTGCTGAGATTCTCAATGAGGTCAACCAGACTTCAACTCCCACTGCCATAAAACCTCCGCCTGATCCGCCTTCACAGAATCTCAGTCCCATTCGTAAGACCATCGTCAACCCTTCCTTGGATAAGTCGGCTGTTTCTTCGCCAACTCTTGTTCTCAATCGATCGGTTTCGATTACTGCTGAACCTGCAATGGAAAAAGATTCTGATGATGAGTCTAATGTCGAGTGTGTTGCTCCAAAGAACGACGTCACTGCAGCAAAGATCGAATCTTCAATTGATGCCGTCATATTACAGTCACGGGAAGGTGCAACTTCGGATGATGGTAAAGATGTCACGGCAGAGGTACCACCACAGAGCTTGCCGGACTTACTTCTTCCGGCAGAAGTTCTCAGAGCTTTTGAGCGAATTACTGAGGTGATGACTTGACTAGGTTTAACTGTAGCTTAAATTTTGTTTTTGCTTTAATAAAGGCATTAACAGTGGCAGCATGAAGCTTCAGAAAATGCATCATCCCTGAAGAATCTGAAAACTGTTTTGCCATTTCTTTTAAGTACAGGAGTCATTATTGCTCTTTATGATTTTTCCTAGATAATCTTGCTTTGCATAGCAGGAGACTATGGAGAAATTTGTCTTGTGTATTCTGTTGAAGGGATTTAGCAAATGTAATCAAGTTCTCATTTAAACCCATGAGCTAACAACCATGTATTGCAAATCTTGGACAAGAAGCCAGTCGTTTTGTGAAGTACAAAGAGGGCACTATGTTAAGTTTATTGATATGTTTGTATAGCATCTAGAAACTTCAAAGAGGTCCTGAGTGTGACATAAACTATTCATTAGCTATATACATGTCTTATATATATATATATATATATATATATATATATATATATATATATATCCTCTGGTAGAGATTTCAAACTACATCCCCAACTGAATCACAGAGACATCCAGCAAGTCTTAAAGAGACCAAAAGTGCCTGATTTAAACATGAATGCAATTGTCTTCCAGAATGCGAGACAAAAATTAACATATCAAAAGACTGGCAAGAACAGTACACCATGTCTGATACTACTATTCGCTTCATCCATATTTATGTTTCTGTATTCACACCTCGGCCATGAGACCCATCCTTTTGTAATAGCATATACTAGTAACATGACTCCCTGTAGCATCTGCAATCTGAATGTGACAGTGGTGACTGACTACAATCCACTCACCAGACATTGACTGACACAGCAACACAGCACACCAGTAGAATGAAGATCATGAGAATCACTGTTCAACATATCCTCCCACTCATTGATTGTCTTGTCACATATTGTCTGCATCTTGAGTAGATATCTTGAAGGGGCGCTACATCAAGTCTCTTTGATTCATTGATTGATTGATCGATCGATTGCTGCCGCTTATGAACCTTGTAGTCTACCAGACGTCCCACTTTGGCAACCATCCCATCTGCATATAGCAAATTGATACCCAAATTAGGAAACTTGTCTACGGTTTTAATCACATCTGGCAGACATGCTATTCAATTTAAAAATATATTCTCATTCTGTGAACAATCAACATCCTGAACCTTATTATCACGCAATCTGAATAAACTGACAATGCAGACAGGTTACCTCTCACTGAACTAGACACGTACTCAATGAGACGTCAGACATGTTGAGTTTAGCAACATTCTCATTCATCCATGATTCTTTCATGAATTGCAAGATAGATTTTACATTACAACCAACCATCAAATTGCATGCATACAACAAAATCCCTTTACATGGTCTTCCAAAATAACCCTAATTTGCCGTGGCCTTCGAGAGGGTGGGGCAAAACAAATCTATCTTGATTCCAAGGAGAATTATATATTTGTTCAATTATGAAATATTTACAGCCTACATGCACATGTTAACTGATTTAAGAAATGCCTCAGTTCTCCAAGCTAATCTGCAATGTGTAGTCTCTGAAGCTGTCTGAGCTCATTCCGTATTTCTTGTTATGTGTGTTTGTCGCCTTGTGTTTATTTGCTTAACAGTGCTTAACTAATAGGCACTATTAGTGTGTGGATACATACAATATAACATACATGTTGTTACACGATTAATTTCAATGAATTCCCTAATACGGTAATAATTATTTACTAGCCATTTTCACATGATATATATACCTTCTAACAGATCCTCCAGAACAAACAGCGAACAAATCATGAAAACAGCCAGCATGCATGTATCATCAAGACTTACAGACGAAAACTATGTAATTAGCATATATCAAAAGACTGGTACTAACAAAACCCTAAACCCAGTATATTGCTACAAGCACATTATCGTTATTTACTACTCTATGCACTCACTTGCCTCTGCAGTGCAACCAATCGCTTATAGAACATGTTCCAGTCATTTGAGTACCTGTAGCGCTTATATGTGACAATATGTACATGCAGCGCACATGTTGCCATTTATTTCCAAACTGTTCATACATATGTCAATCTGTACTACGTTGAAGCATATGCAAGTATTAGATTTTTAAATGGAACTGTCTTAACATTCTCGGGGTCTTCAATCTTTGGTTTGCAGATATAATACTCTGCTGAGTAGACCACAGTGTTACTTATTGAAAGTTGGTTGCATTTTGTTAGATGCATTTTTACATAATATGTTTGAAAAACAGTTAAATCTTGACTCTTGATTTTACAGTTGGCATCTTCAGGGAAGCTTTCGTCTGATGACAGTGCATCTGGTTTACGGTTTACTCCCGAAGTGCAGCAGTTGTTATTGGAGTAAGTGTAATCGCATGTATTTTAAGTGTTAAAATATGTTACAATCTGGGATGCATGGCAATTAGTATCTAAAGATAATTGAAGTTTACAAACCAGGGTGCTATTTAAAGTATTTTATCTAAGTTTGTGTAATGCCTAGGTTCTTGTTAATCTGATGAGGTTGTTCTATTTTTTACCTTTCTTTTTTTATGTTTATGTTCATTTTGTTGAATCTGAATATGTTTGTGTGTCTTTTTATTTTTTCGTGTTGTTTCTTAAAGTTAATGTTCATTCTGGAACATTAACTTTAAATGTTTGAATCTGAATAAGGTTCTTCTTTCTTTTTTGTTATTTTCTTATTGGTGAAAGTTGATTTTAATTATAATAATTGCTTCCTGTGTTCTTATTTATAATTGGTTACAAAGGAGTGGAATTATGATACTGAATCAGAGAGGAGAGCATTATTATATTGATGTTATTGGTGCATTCATTGTTTTATGTGGTAAAAAGGAATTTCTCAATGTCGGATTTTGTTCAGGATCCATGAACCGACACAGAAGATGTCGCCTGGTGTTCGATCTGCAATTTACAGCCACTTGGGGAACTACTTTCCATGTGGCAAGGAGGCGCTGATCAAACGCATTAAGAAGCTCGATTTGACTCAGCATGGTGACCGACTTAAGCAGCCGATTGCCAAACTCAAGGATGGTAATAACATTGCTTTCTCATGCCACAATCTGTTTGATTCAGTTAAAGTTAATTTCTGAAGATTCTGTTTTTAGAACTTGCTCTGAGCATTTGTCATAATTTTATTTCATGGGGGAGAAACTATGAGGCATTAAGGTTTGACTTTGATGGTGTAGCTTTCGTACCAGGAACACGGCTGAATAATTTCACTCCACTATTTGTATGGTTCCGTTTTGAGAGGAACTCCTCACAAATGCAACTGAGCTGTGACAATAGAAGCCAGTTCGAACTGAACAGTTTTCAGGTACTTAAAGCACAGCGGCAGAGGAAACCCATGTTTTTGGTGCCTACAGTGCTATTCCAGCCCTAAAAAGGTTCGCCACCTCTGTCCCAGAACATATGTGATGCCGCTGTAATAAATGCTCAAGGAATTAATCAGTGGTAACACTAAGCAAAGTCAATGTAGGAAACTAATTCAAGGGTAATTCTGGTCAAAGTCAAGAGAAAAATCCCAGAAGCCACAGAGAGAATCAATGGATGGACGAAATTCAGGATTTTATCTTTATAATAAGTTTAAAGATCAACACAATAAGCAGAGTCTGGAATCTTGATGTGTTCATCTTGAACATCTTATTGAGAGCCTTCCAAAGAGTCCTGGACCAAGTAGAATTTTGACCTAGGAAATCAATTAACGAACGATTCTGCGTTGTCCATAGAAACAAATATGATAAAATTGTAGTTGAAGACAATTTGAAAAGATTGAGCAGATCCTTCATTCACAGAAGAAATGCTATCTGAGATTGTGTATTGAGACTTAATAAATAAAGAAATGAATACATTGTTTGAATGATTATATTTGGAGTATATGTGCGTGATCGTTTGTTGGCAGCAATCCAAGTTGTGATGCCGTCCTTGATCGAAAAACACCGTGTGGAAGTTTCTGCCAAAGAGAAGCTGCGTCTAGACCAACTGCAGGAGCAGAAAGAGAAAAAGGAGCCAAGAGATGGTGCTACACAGAGTGACAGCGATGATGAGGATGACAATCGCGACACAGCTGAGAAGCAGAGACGGATTGTCGCTCCTAGGAAGAAGTTTGAGTGGAATGAAGAAATCCGGTAATGTGAACATTGCGTTTTTAGGAATTATTCGAGTTTGGTTCATGAATTCTTCAGTTTCTGATTTTCTTAGCATTCTGCTAGATTATTTTCCTAAATGCAACATGTGATTCATTTTTAGTGTTTCTGTGACCTCTTGTGCAAGTTCATCTCAGTGTTATGCTTTGTTAGAGTTGTCTCTTTTTAATTTTATGATTTCTTATTTTTTGCATTTAGAAAGCATCTTTGTAAAGTGGTTGACATTAAAATGGAGCACTACGAGATGTCAAAGATCCGATCTCAGTCACCAGAGGAGTATCTGAAAAGTTTCCTTGAAGCAGAAATCAAGTCACTTTGGCCACCCGGCTGGATTCAGACCAGGTAAGAAGCAAGCAAATAAGTTTATTGTTACTCTTGCGGAAGGTATTAAAGTGGCAATTTATTGAAATTAAGTTATGTTTGCTTCAGTATGTGAAAACTGTTTGGGAAATTGATCGGGCTGAGTAGAACTAAATTAAGAACTGTTTATGATGCTACAATCCACCAGACATTCATTACAAAATGTTTTACTATGGCAACAGCCTGAAAAGAGTGTTGCCCATGCATCACATGCTGCAAACAGTGTGACTTACTAATACGGGCAATGATATCATCACACTGTTTAAAATGATCACGTATAGAGTTATATCCGAACTACACCAGGGGCGTCAAAGAGCCGGCCCGTGGGCCATTTTTGGCCAGCGATGTATTTCTGGCCCACGGCTCCTTGTCTTAAGACAACACAATTGAGAATAAAATGTCTAATATATTATTTTTTTAGGCTTAATGAGTTTCCTGTGATGTTTGTAATTGATAATGCATATCAGAATCTCGTTGTCAAAAGCCTAATTCAACTGTTTGTGTGGCCCCTCTGAGGTCCCTACCCCATTTTCCTTGTGCACCTTTGGCAGTGGGGCACACCACTTGCTGGAAAATATTGCTACTGACCTGCCATTACAGAAACATTTGACAACTCTGACATACACTGTCAAACATTTGCTCGATGCACAACGTTTTGCATCATCAAGGATAATAAGCAGTTCTGATATGACTAATAGGGAATGAAAAACTTTTTCCACAGGAGCACACATCCCAAACTTTGAAAGGAATTATTTAACTGGAAAAGTGTTGAACTATCTTATGCTTTTACTTTAGAATGCTGTTCAAAGAAAGTCGTTCATCTCATATTCGATGGACTAGCAATGTGTGAGTATTTTTCTCTTCTGCAGTGTTAGTGTTAGTGTAGTTAGCCCATACATGTTTTTCGTTTCTCTTATTATCTTGATAAAAATGGTATTGCATAGGATTTTGCTGGATTTTTTCACATAGCATTGATCCAAGTTATTGATTTTAAGTTCTCTTATACAATGGTGTGATTGTTTATGCTCAATTTGTAGTAAATCTATATTTATTGACTAATTGGTTAAGTTATGGATTTCTGAGCATATAGTTGGCCAAAATGATTGGTTGATTTGATTGAGTGATTTAAAACTCAGTGATTTGAGTAATCGGTGGATGAATTCATGGATTAACGCCATGATTATTTGAGTTATTCTCTTTCTCTTTGTTGTGAACTCGCCTGACTGTAGCATAGCCTTCCATTTTTTGGTTACCAAATAGAATTGAATTGATGCATTTCTCTCCCTAGCCTTTTCTCTGCCATATTCATTCAATCATATATGGAAGCTAAAACTTTGGTCTGTGAGATGCTCCTGGAGTCGAGTCTCGATTTTGTTATATCGACCATGTAATCTTATCCTGTCTGCTGTGGACCTACCTCCCTGGAATAAACCTACTTGGCTTCTTCTATCTTCTATACTTTAGGAGTATGTGTCAAGACCTTCCCTGATACAGACAGATGAGCGTAATGAGCTATTCCGCAATAGTTTTTCGTTTCCTCCAACCTTTGTAGAATGACAGTATAAATCATCTTTGCCAAACCCTTTGGGATTTATATCTATCTGTTCAGTTCTTAGTTTCAGCTATAATACACACTTCACTCTCTTTGAGCATGTCTCACTCTCTTTGAGCATATCTCACTCTCTTTGAGCATATCTCACTCTCTTTGAGCATATCTCACTCTCTTTGAGCATATCTCACTCTGTATGAGCATATCTCACTCTCTATGAGCATATCTCACTCTCTTTGAGCATATCTCACTCTCTTTGAGCATATCTCACTCTCTTTGAGCATATCTCACTCTGTATGAGCATATCTCACTCTCTTTGAGCATATCTCACTCTCTATGAGCATATCTCACTCTCTTTGAGCATATCTCACTCTCTTTGAGCATGTCTGGCATAATTCTGGCCATTCTTCATAGTCGACCTCTGCATGCAAAGGCATCCCCTCCTTAACCTCAGGTTTAACCCTGGATTCATCCTTCTGCTTGTCTTCAACAGTGACTGTCATCATTACGGACATGCTGTGTTGCCGTGCTGTTCGGCATCCTTCCTTGATTTGAGCTATGCATTGACTGAATAAATGTAGTGTTGAATGTACTCTGATGATTACATACTGATTGGGTGGATAACCTAAGTGCTTTGTTTCTATTTTTTATCTGTTATTCACTCTATTACTTTTGTAAATTATTTGAAGGCAAAAGATGAAAAAAAGTGGGCTAATTACCCCAAAGACATCTACCCCAATTGTGGGCACTCCTACAGACATCAATCCTGATGCTGGAATGGGACCTCAGGCAGGAAACGTTGCTCCCTTTGGCACCACTGTTTCCATCCCCTTGATGAAAACCAGTGTCTGGCCTTCGTTAGATGATGTTGCTTCGGCTAACTTCAGCAAACCGCTTGAGCCTCATCCGGTGTCTGACACTCCTGGGACCGGCACCACAAATGGCACCATCAGACCTGATTCATCTGCTGATGTCCTTTTTACATCTATTAGTGCTCATCCTGGTAATGTTTCTGATAAGGAAGCAGCACGAAGTGATAGAAGAGACTCTACTCTTGAAAATGATGTGTCTTGCCAGAGACTTAGGAAGATGCTAGGAACGCCGGTCCTTGTGCAGGAATTAGATATTTCGCCGATGTCAAAGAGTTTCCGTGCGGACAGGAGCGCCACCGTGTTGGATGCCGACTTAAGTGACGTAAAGGTTGTCAGCATTTCGTCTTCGACTGGCTCCGATACCTCGTTGACAAAGGCTGAAAACCTGCTGGGAACAAGTTCTGTTGTTGATCGTATGGCCACTGAGAGGCCCATTTCAGGTTGTCCTCCAAAGGGCTTGCTCTCTCCAGGCACAGTTCCACAGGGATACCTAAAGGAATATATCCATTTCTCGTCCAAGAATTTGAATTCAGGTTAGCAATATTTTATTCCCCTTTAAAGGACTTGCCTTCTGTAACATTTAATGAAGAGACTGTTCTAAGAGTGACTGGGAGACCAATGCAGCGCATTGTTGAACTGTTAATACATCTGTTGTTCTGTGAATTCTCTCATTAGGCATTCATTTAGTACAATCACATGTATATTCGTATCCATTGATGTTTCTTAAACTGTTTTAATGATGTACAGTTCAATCGTCATACGGTCAATCCAGTGAATGTCTTGAGGTGTCATTGTATGTAATTGTGTGTCACAAGCACTTCAATTAACACAGAACCTCTTGAAAGTACTACATATGTGACTTGTCCAAGGCCCAGCACAATAGAAGTCTCTAAGTAATGATCAAGTGCCTTTATGTTACCTTACCCTAAGCTTTCCCTACCCAGGCACATTGTGCAAACAGTTAGGTCTTTTTATGTTATCGTCTACATATGTTTGCTTTAAGTATGTAAATCATAAATACTGGACAGCCGAAAATTCTAACCTTAGTGTTTATGTCGTTTGTCAGACGAAGGTCACGAGGTCGATGCCATGGGTGCAGTGGATTTGCCTGAGCGATCTCTCAACCTGGCAGATGACTCAGTGCCAACTCCCGCTCGATCTTCTGGCACTTCTTTTCCGCGCTCCTCGGAATCGGCAGTGCAGTCCGCATCTGGGAAACCATCTGAATCACCCTGCCTGCCCATCACTGAGCGTCGCGATTCTGAGGTGGAGTTCACTGAAGTGAGACCTCTCCAGCGCCAGTCAAGCCACGAAGCCACTGGCCACCCAAACCAGACAGTAGCAGGCAGCAGCAGCACACTTCGTAAAGTCATCCCAATAACCCTGGACACGTACGCTTCAATGGCGCCACCTAACAGCCACAAAGCACAAGAGTTGATGACGCTTAAGAACGAAGCAAATTTCTCGTCTTCTTTGCACAGAGATCAGTATACATCGTCTCGTACAATGCCAAAAGCACGAAACCAGATATGCCAGCCTCAGTTGATGGCTGTGCCAAATCAACAGAAGTTGACTGGTAGTCCTACAAGCAGCACTGCTCAAAGATGGCCGTCCAAGGCGCCTCTGACGCAGGCGTGGTTGCCGCCTGCATCGTTTGATGAAAGACTCAAATCCGTTATGGACTTGGGAACTTCGGTGTCGAGCAGGTCATCGTCGTCTGTTGTTAGTCCAGTCTCTGGGCATTCTTCAGGCGTGCACAATATGCAGCACATCACGAAGGATTCTTCATCAAGGACTAACACGGCAAAGATAGTCTCAACGGCAGATGACAGAAATTCAGGACGACCAGCGGCCACAAGGACAGGCGTGCAGATGGAAGAGGCGATAAAGTGCTCACCTCGGTTGGCAGGTTCGAGGCCAACTTCCAAAGAGGAAGCTCACACCCTGCTCACACAGATGAGGTCAGGGGGCAATGAGATGCTCAGTGTTCTGACGGCGTTGTTTAATCAGGAGACTGCGAGTCTGATGATGTCGTCGTCGCAAGGATCTCATCAGTCGACTCAGGGATCAAAGAAGACGCTCACCACCGACGTCGTGCAGCCATTTCTGCCGACAAGTGCCAGCGATTCAACCAAACTTGGTCCTGATGCAGCACGAATGTTCCAGGGAAAGAGTCTCGTTTCCTCACCTCAGCCGCTCTGGCGACCCACTGACCAGGCGCGAAACAGTTCGACATCATCGGGCGTGAGTGCGTACGGCGGAAGCGGATACAGAGGGGGACAACAGCACCCAGGATGCCATGGCGATGGAAGTGTAGACTATAGCCAACAACATCAGTCAACTAAGACGTCTGCTTCTTCGTCATCTCATGATCATCATCAGAACTTAGGTAAAACTAGGAGAAAAACAGTAAAGGCAAGATGTCCATCATTTGAGCCATTTTATGATTTCTAGCAACAATTTTTACTAGCTTTTAATGCAGATTTTTTTTGCATTTTCAACTTTTGTAGTTTTCTATTCTGACCAATGCGTTCTTTTCTACATTTTAGACGTTCTGAAGCATTCAGTGTCACAGTCATCAAACTCAGGTGCACCAGCAGCTGGCCATTCTCAGCAGCTGAAAGGTGAGCTCGGTTCTTTGTGACATTGAACTTCGATTTAAACACTATATGATTAATAGTTGCAGTGTTTTAATTTAAACTGATACAAATTGTCACCAGGGTAAGATACGTTCTGGCCAATGTCTGTGTTTGTGCTAGAGCCTCAAGATGTTAAAAAGCTACATGTAGGAGCATTACCAACAGATACTTTTGACGAGTATACATTGGCCTGTGACTCACCATGCTTGCTTGACTGTAAAAATTTTTATTTTTATCCACCCAGTTTCTAGAGTATATATAATTGATTGGCTTTTTTTCTTTGTTGACTTCAGTGCTTGGGTTGGTTCTTATTTCTAGTGATACCACTCTTTATATTGCTGACATATCAACTGGCTGGGATTGCCACATGTGATGCTTACTTTCACTTGAAAATTGCCAATCTTCTCTTGATGATGTCTAGAATCGTTAGAGCTGTTAACATCTCCCATGTGAAATATCCAGACTTCAGAGCAACGCAAGGAATGTACTGAATGAACTTGTGCTAGTGTAGAGGGTAAAGAAGAGAAGCTAGGTAGAAGCCATAGGTATGAAGTGGTTGCTCTTCCTTCTCTTGCTGTCTGGTCTTCAGCCAGTCTACTCCACTGTAGTCAGTTTCGCAAACTTCTTCGGAACAGAACTCCTCCTGTTCTGACCCTGGGTTGACAGACTAACATGAAAATTTCCTGTACCACCTCAATATATAGTTAGTCCTGATATGACAATAATCAGGGTTGTACCGAATATTCGTTTCATATTCGCTTCGGGGCCGAATAGTGGGCCAAATAGCTATTCAGTATTTGACTGAATAGTAGCAGTCGGACTGAATACGAATAGTCGTCACATGACATCTGTTTCTGCACATGCAGCTGCTATATATGGTGAACTGAAGTAACTCTCTCATTAACATGATATATGCTTAGTTGCAGCCAGGCATTGCCTACTGCCTGGATCACGGTGTCGCAGTGTCAGGCATCTCATTTATAAGTTCAGTTAAATTAGTTCGATTCCTAATTTACACAGAAAGATGCAAAATTTACATGTAGCTAACTGTTTATTTTTAGTGCATTATTAAATTGACTGAATTGAAACTTTTGCTTATATTTGAAATTGTCAGTAGACCCATTTTGTACACTATTCGTATTCGGCCAAATAGGGACAATAACCTATTCGGTACAGCCCTAATAATAATAGTGAAAAATTAATATGAACAATAATAATGGTTTTATTGCAGTGATCTATGGCAGCTCAGCTGTGCAGCGAAACACTTCTGCTGCCCAGGGGCAAAATACTTCAACAAATAACATGTCGTTTAAAACAGGTACACACCTATGTCTTGACATGGTGGCCAATGGTTGCTTTAGTTTCTGCAGCAAAAGGAAGAAAGTTTCTTGCTGTCTGTTGCAAGTCCATAAAAATTGCAGTGATTTTATTCACAAGTAATTGCCTTCCACGATGTTTTTCATGGCAATTTCTCTTGTGTATCAGTTGTGCAACTTCACTGTCACGGGCAAATGTGTATTTCTGTGATTTGCTGGTTAAAGTGATTTATTACAGCTCTGTTGTGTTTTCTCAGCTATGTGTTTGCAAGGTATTACTTGTATACAGCCACAGCTGTCTGTCCTAAGAATGTGATTTGTAGTCGATCTATAAACTGGCAAATTAATGACAGCTACGCTTTCTTATTTTCAGATTCTCAGTCCTCGCAGCAGCATCACCATCAATAGCAAGAGAGCAAATGTTTCTGTTGTCTACAAAGTTCTAACATGCCGTGTATGGATTTTGGAGGAAAGCTTTTACAAAGTTATGGATGCTGAAGTTTCTAAGTGTCAATATTACACTTCAAGTTATGTTGAAGAAAAATCCTTGGGTAGAGTGGATTACTTTGTGGAAATGTTTGCTACATTCTTGACTCCTGATGCTACCTCGAACTGACAAACCAACATATTAGCACACTTTTCCACGTCTATTTCTTGCTTTGCAGTGCTTTCTATGAAGTGTACACCCAGAATGTCTCGTTAACACTAAAACCGACTGAATAGGTCAACTGCAAAAAAGGTGATAGAAATTTCCTGATTTAAATGCTGTGTGGTCTACACTAGTTTGAGGACTGTAGGGTCGCTGTGTCTAGGGCACTTGCCACAGAATTTGAAGTGATGATCACATCTATCACATTTGCATATAAAGTTTAAATTGTGTCAGAGTCTGCTTCCATTAGGAATGGATGTCCAGTTCCTGCTTTGGTGTTGTTTTACCTGCTGAGATCTGTTCATCATCATCATCATCCTATAGGATCCTCTGTCTGTGTAGTATATGACTGAATAAATGTTTGCTGTATTCTTACCCCTCGTGTACTCCAGCAAGATGACCCTCTCTCCATGTTTGAAGACTCTGGCTGATGACGTTTGCCAAGGCTGACTGTGTGGTTATGATACTAGATCAATTTCTGTTTCACTTTTCCAACCATTGTTTTATGCTGTCTTTAGTGCAGACTATGAAATGTAGCTTAAATGTTTCTAACTGGATAGTTAGTGTATAAATGATAAAATGGTTTTTAATGAACAGCTGAAGCTGCCTCCTATTGTTAATTAAATAATAGGGTGTGACTGATTGGCTTCTTTTGCCGATTTGAAAGTTTGGATATTTGGCATGCCTTTTTCTTATTTGAAATTCAATCCGATTAATCAGCTATAGTTATTTTTATTTAGTTCTAGGCACTGTTACTCCATGATTGCAGAAATAACAATCGAATCTTGTATTGTCCAATGAGATGCAATTCAGACAAGATTTTATGCACAAAACTGTTTAAAGTAAATTGCTGGAAAGATTAATGCTGTGTTTTTGTTTTGTTTTTAATAACATTCACATTTGAAACTGCGTGGCTTAAAAAAAAGGCCGATTGTCCACCATTTTGTTGATGCATCAACTGACAATTTTATTATTGTACACAGACTTTCAGTGATAGATTACCACAGGAGGTGCTGAAACAGATTACTATTTTTTTATTAATGAAAGACGAAATTGTTTTTGGTCAAAAACATTACTTCTTTTGGTAATTGTAAAGGTAGTCCTGGGATGCACCAATTCAGATTAATCAGTCTAGGTCAAAATCCAGCACAAACCGATTTGGTCACACCCTACTAAATAACACAACTCTAATATTTGAAACTGAAACTAAACTAATTGCTAGGTCAAGAAACTTGTATTGCAGATAACATGTTTATGATTAAATAATTTGTGTTGAATATTTTACTCAGCAACATTGTCTTGACTGTAAGAGTTAATATAATTATGGTTTAAAGTATGACTAAACTAAAAGGTCTAGACACCCGTGTGTCAGATAAAATGTTTATGGTGAAGCAAGTGGTGTGAAATATTTTGTGCATTAGCAGTTGTCTATGACTTGAAAAGTTAATATAAATATAATAGATGCTAGTAAATAGTTTACTGTTGGATTGCACCATTCTTACTGTTGGGATCTGATATTCAATGCCAGTCAAAATGAACAAAACTGATACTGAGTTGGGCCACAGAATTTTATCATGGCAAAGAAATGGTTTTAATGCTGTACCTTATTACCCATGTCATCAACTGTAGTTTGTCAACAGAATATTATTGCCATAAGAACTGTCCAAGTGTGAGGAACACTGCATTATAATTAGCACTCTCCTACTCTCATGTAGTTAGCTTAATTTTTTCAATATCTGTATCTTTTAGCTTGCTAATCACAATATTACAAGTGTTGATACATATACCTGTTGATTCTAAATTTAGTAACATCAATGTTGATTTTTTAGGCAGTAAACAGAATTTATGAATTTTAATATGGTGTAATAAGGCTGAAAATCTTTTACACTTTCCTTGAGTTTGGGCTATCTAAGAAATTAAATGCCATTCATAAGTAAATTATTGAAAGACTCTAAATATCCTTTTTCTAACACGTTTTACTGTTATATATATATATATATATATATATAACAGTAAAACGTGTTAGAAAAAGGATATTTAGAGTCTTTATATATATATATATATAGAATTCTTTACAAATATTACAAGAATTCTTTACAAATATTCAAAGTTTCTATCAGTTTTGCCAATTTCTTCAGGTTGTTTCTTTTTACTGTTGTTCTTTGAAGAACAGACAGCAAACACTTGACCATTTTATGGTCACAATGCACCATTTGTAGCAAACCTGTAGAGTGATTTTACAGCTGCACATGACTTGGTAGCTTATCATGTTATCTTATTTAATTTGACCATCGGCCATGTGTGTTTTCTCTTCAACATTTGACTGTTTTTCTAACCTCAGGTGACCAGCATTCAAGGTTTTTATACAGCCTAGGACCTTTGTTTTTGCACCATTTGCCTTTTTTAGATATATCTTACTTGATCGCTGGTATCATTTAAAGGTGTGCAATGTGCTGCATAAACAAATTAAACATGTGTGGACTCGTCAATGCAAAGTTATTAAGGGACGGGTATTGTAGTAAGGCAGGTTCACCTGGCCACAGGTGAAAATGGATAATGGTGAAGATGTCAATATTTTAGTGCTAAACAGCAATTTGTGTATGGCTCTTTTGCCGGTACGTAATGCTTTGAAGGACAAAACATGACTTCATGCTATGCAGAATGTCATGTGAACTGGGAGAACAATGCCTTTTAATTCTTACCATCTGCCCTGTATTGTGACTTTTTAAAAGTAATTTTTGCCCTTCACATTTCTTCACAACTTGATTTTAAACATGACTGAAAGATGTGGACACTAGAAATGGCTAGCAATGGAACTGATCTGAAGCATCCATTGTCTCTGTCTGTCTGTCTGTCTGTCTGTCTGTCTCTCTCTATGCAGCACTGTTCAAAGCAATCTAGCATTCTTCCATTAAAACATTTAGTCTTGATGCTAGCAGACACTACCAACACTACTTTCGGGGCTTAGGTTGGGACTGATTTTGCACAAAACACGTTAAAATCGCAATTAAAGCAGACGTAATTTCAATCGATTTATGTTGGACAGTGAAGTCTCTCTGAACATAACTGTTTGATAATAACAAATTTCTTAATGATGATACAGAAGTATTAAATTGTGTTGCATAGTCAGTTAAGGTTTTATACTGCTAAGTTTGGCCATTTCACAATACATCGATTCAGATGTTATTGCACTTTGTGGAATTTGGAATTACCTTTTATTTGGAACTACCTTGTTATTGACCAACATTTCCCTGCCATACATGAATCCATAATGTCAATAGGATGTGCTTTGTCATCTATATTGTCTGTATGTAAGATGTGGCTTGATATCTGTGCTAGCTTCTGTAATATTTATGAACTGTTCTATGGTAAACAAATAAAGATCAATTTGTTATTTCAGAAGTTATGTCAACTTATGTATATGGTTTGAAATAAATGGCAGCCATATGGGCTGCAATATGACATATGTCTGGGCTTCCCTATGGTCATTCCTACCTAGGGCAATGCACCTAGGCAACTGGACAAGTTCATTCATTCATTCATTCATTCATTCATTCACATTGAATATTTAAATAACCCTTCAAGAAAACTACTCTTAGGCACTCCCAACTTCAGTATTGCTGAAAATAACTTAGTAAGGGAGATTGGTCAAAATTTACTAGTCATCATTACACTCATTACATTACAAGCATTATGGCACATATACTCAACACTAACGTTAAGAAACGTAAGAGTGTGCTAAATAAAAGCGTGCTAGAAACAATTGAGCTCATTATAAGAGTTGAAAAATACCACTAGATCAGAATAATCTGATAGTCTGTGTTAAAGGCCTGTAAAAAGAAACCAAAATAATATATTATATGAAGGTCTCGTCATTTTTAGAATCCCTCGATGGGTGTACCACGATACTTGTAAAGCAACTGCTACATGACAAAGCAACTTCATGCTATGCAGAATGATAGGACTTGTTTTGTAATGACAAGAAGGAAGCCTTAGGTGACTCACTCATTTATCACTGTTCTTCAAAATCATAGTCTCCACAGGTCAGTGGTACATTCATGTCAGAAGAATGGCACAAATTCTTCTCATCATAATAAACTTCAAATATGAAAAGTCAAAGTCGCGGAAATGTATAATATAGCGCATGTCTAAAACCGTCGTGAACAATATGTCGTATAGATATGCACACATTAAGTGTTGCATTGTTGTTCTCTATGGATTATTTAGAGCCCTGATAATACCTACATGAAGGGCATAATAATAGAGACAGTCTCTGAACAGTTATCATATATTCGTTTGAAAAAATCATGGAAGCAGTTGGAAACGATGCCATCGTCCGAAGAGCCTGTCTGTGATGAGTGTGTTCGGTTACTCTCTGCAACCACTTCACAGGACAAGTGTCCTGTTAATATCTCCAGCTCATCCATCCTCAATTCTTAGTATCCTTTTCTTCCTCGAAATCTTGTCCTCATATCGAGCTGGCACCAAAGAAAATGACTTCTGTAGCACCATTATCATAACACACAAGTAGCACCAATATCAGTGCTCAAAGCATTCATTCGCTGTGGAAATTATATGGCGCCTCTTCAAGAAAACGACTCACACAGCGGTGCTCCCAGCCCAATTAAAGATTGATGCTTCAAGAGAAACTAGCTAAGATTCGAAATCTGGTGGAAGTCTAACTGGAAAATCAGAGAATCTGGATACAGTCGGCAAGCGAATTGAAAGAGACGAATTAATATTACCAATCTTAATAGCCATTATAACATGACTTGGGGTAAAAAATTATTTTTCTTTGCTAACTAAGCTAAACGACAAAAGTTATACCACAAGTGGAAACCTTCCCTGCTGATTCATGGCTGGACAAATTAATTTCACATGTTTTTTAAGACAATCATACATAATTTGACTCATGCCTTTTAAAAGTCAATGGGAAAATGATTCTGGAGTAACAAAACGATCATATTTAGCTACTGGAATTGATCTATCGGTAGGTCATATTATGATCGTTTCGTTACTCCAGAATCATATGCATGATGGGGCAGAAGTCTCTCAGACTGGATTCAATACAAAACAATGCTGTCCCAGGTCAGTCAGTCAGTCAGTCAGTGTTTTATTCAGTAAAACAGCATAGATCATGATACAAATGTTTTAAGTAATAACAGACAGTACTGTTGCTGATCACCGGGGGAGACCAAAATAGGGACTGTATAGCCCCACTAGTTAGGGCCACCCCCCACATTAAGTAGAATTCTAGAAAGTCAGATGACCATACATCGGTAGATCAAGACATACCATAGATCTCTTGCACTCAAAGAAAGCCATTCGCAAGACTTGACAATGATCTGGAATCGAAGGATCATTACCAAGTTGTAGGCACTGCTTTGGAGTCTTGCCAAGCTAAAAAATGCATTGTACAACATATCAGCCACATAAAATTAGGAGGCATCCCCCATTAACCCTTTAATGATCAGCATGTGCTAAAGTGTAAGGCATAATCAATAATGCTGGTTGAAATCTGTTGTTAAACAACACTGACTAATGCTTTTCTTAATTTAGACCCCAAACGAAAAACCTACTAAATTCATACAATAATGTAATTGACTTAGTTCTTGCAGTTGAGGCATCACCAGTGTTTCTCAGACATCAGACCCTACTATTAAACGCTAGTTACACTACTCGGACCCCTTCTGCTTCAAATCTTTGGTCAGCCATGTGCACTGTAAAGCACTGTAATAAACTATACAAAAACTATAATTCTTATGACATATTGCAGTATGATTGCAAGTAGAGCTGTACCGATATCACTTTTTGCCGATTATTCCGATACCGATTATTTAGCCGATTATTTCATTGTGTTTCCCAAGATGTCCGGTTGCAAAAGATAGACCTACTGCTACTGCCTATTGTTGTGATACAAGCAAACACTTCCCCTGTAGGAGACATATGCATGTAGTTGGGGACTAATCCTAGGCAGGCAATACAGATTAGACACACCGCCCGCCGTTGAACTGTGCCCACGGTAATTAAACGCCAAGGCACGGCTGTCCTATTCACAGCCACCCATCTAGTCTCAGCCTCTCATGCGACTGACATGTGTTGGGGAGATCTGATTGGCAGCTAAGATGTATTCATTATGCATGCCTCCACGATGTAGATTCATCGGTTCTCTGTTGGATTGGCCAGCCGTCCCTTGGCTTTAATTGGTCAGCCATTCCTTGGTCCTTAAGCAGGCACTATGACTCACTCTGCACAAGATCTATGTTGACACGTTCTCATGGTCTATACTAGCACACTGGGTGGACTCACCACTGGTCTGAAGAAGCCATTGGCTTGACGACACGATTTGGGAACCGAACTAAATGCGGTCCTTCACAGACCCAGTGATGTTGCTGTCGTAATTTTGCTTTTTTAGACTGAAAATAATATTATTAAATTAAAAAAATAATTTTTAATATCGGCGCCGATTATCTGGCCGATATCCGATATTGCAGATATCTCTATAATCGGCCCGATTAATCGGCCGGCTCATTAATCGGTACAGCTCTAATTGCAAGTAACACATCTTATGCAGTACGTAGCACAAGAAACGATTGTGTCACCCTAGGCTGTTGCTCCCACTATTTGGGTCTGGATCCTAATAACTGACAGCACAATTTTTGAAGCATTCGACATGATATGGCACCTGCTGTTAGCATTCTGGGATCCTTTTTCAGCCATATCTTAACGTTTAATTCTATAAAAAAAACTGCTAAAGTCTCCATGTTTTTATAGATTTTAAAAAAAAAGATAACCTTCCTTGGCTAGTTTGGATAAAAAGAAAAATGTGGGAAAAATCATAGCCGTTCATTGTTAAAAACAAAGATACTTAAATTTGGTAAAATATGTGCAAAATCCCCCTCAGATGCGCATAGGGCATAATTCATAGCATAAATGTCATTATTCATCCACTGCACAATTTATTGAATAGCAAAATTCACTATTACAATTTCATTGATTGGACCATGACTTTACTTCAGGACACAGTAACAGTGTGAAAAGTTACAGAATTACTTGTAAGCTAATTCACTCACAATTTTTAACGAAAAAAGGAACTGTATGATCACTACCTTAGTGACACAATCACTGTTTAGTAAACAGGTTTTAAGATCTTCTCTCAAACCATCACATGATCTCTTTGGCTTTTTGTCATCTTCAGGCGTTTCTTCATAAAACTTTGGCATAATGTCAGTCTCACTGCATAAAAAGCAGTCATCAAATTTAAAATGCAATATTATATGTGATGTATTTATATGAACCTGCTTCCAAAGTTCATAAGTGTGTATTACCATATCCACCGTATAACAGAACATTGAAAGTGCTATAACCTTCTACTACTGAACTTTAAATAATAGACAAGAATTAAATGGAAAAGCACCCATAGTTTATATGAGAATGAGCATGACAAAGACTTCTAAACTTGTATTAAAAGTTGAGCACAACTTATAAGTAACTTCCTTCACTAGTTCAGAACCAACTATACAGTAAATCTATTTGCTTTGCCATTTCGCACCTTCTACAGTTGTTATTATATACCACGAGCCCACTACCTCTGAAAGGTCTGACCCATAAAACGGTCTCTAACAGTACTTAGCACACTTGAAAAGCATGGCCTTGTGTGCATCAATTATGAAATGACTTACATATTTTTTCTAATTCAACTCTATAATATATGCATGTATTATGAAACTGATCCCGTCCTCCTTATTCGTCCAGTGCGCATTCTAGACTTTGTCAGAAAATATTCGAGTGTCCGCAGGCGAGTGATAATACGAGATTTCACGTTGCAGGCTACGGGCCTACGGCAAACGCAAGCCAACAATGCATCAAACTATAATTTTATACTGAATGCACAATACTAAATCATAAATGCATGACACACACCACTTAAGGCTCTACGTAAAATATTAGGTAAATTTAAAATAATTATATACAATTAAAACATTTTAAAACTTTGTTTACATTCGAAGGTGACTTTTTCCAGTTGCTAGGAGTTGTAATCACGACCCTCCGCGCTATCACCAAGGTTTTGCCGTTTCATGTCTATCGGAATATCGCGGGTCTGAAAAGTAGAAATCACGTCAAATATGTTTTAAATTCACGTTCCCAATTTGTAAAAAATTGGCAAAAGGGCAAATTAACGGCATGAATCACACCTTTATTGACTAAGGTAATGGAGACAACATTTATTCCTGCCTGTGATACCACGGTCAACGTGTAAACTGCACAGTGCCTCCAAACTATATCAAATTCGGAGCTGATTAAGCCTACAGGGAAATTCAATTAATTAGTTTTAAAAAAAACTAATAATCGACGGAAGTCCTAAGGTAGGCCCCAACCAAATTTAATTCATACAAAATAGTGTAATGGACTTAGTTATTTCAGCTGAGACACTAACTGTGTTTTTCACGCCCCACTGCCCCAGACCCTATATCAGGCAAATTTGACCCCTTCTGCTTCAAATCTTGGTCCTTCACGTGCAATGTAAAGTACTGTGATAAATTCTACTAAAACTATACTTTAATCTCTAATGACTTACATTGAAGTATGATAAAATGACATCAACCTCAGCTTTTATAATTTCTCCGACCATCTAGCAGCCGTAGGCTACTCGGACTTTCATCTGACTCCCTTTTTTGGCAACTCCTCTGACTCAACTCAGCGTTGTGATTAAGCTGGTGCCCTATGTTTGTTTTACGAGTGACGCTTAAGAAATTGGCAGTTCACGCCTACGATTCCGATTAGAGTCATTAGACATGATATGCGATTAAAGTAAGTAGACATGATATTACTGGAGAATTCAGACTTAACCAAATTATTACCGGTCAGTTCTGGGCTTCTGGCTGATTAATTTCAAGAAATTGCAGAAAATAACAACAATACATGATATTTTAGGGAAATTTTTTGCAGATGCCGAAACTCAAGGAATTCATGGCTATCACGACGTCGTAAGGCTTCCACCAGGGCTACATTATCGTAAGCTAACGATGTCCCTCTAATTTAAATCGAGGGACACAACACTCTAATTATATTTTTGGATGAAAAGTCTAATGGATAATAGTCTTGCTGAAGCGGTTCCGGTTTCTATGCAATCTTGGACACTCCAATGGCTGATGTTGTTGAGATTTGTGCGTGATTTTTGTGACAAAATAAAACTTGTTTCAAGTATATGTAAAGCGGCTTAAGGGCAATTGAAGTAAATATTCGGAGATCACTCGCGGATTGTAATTGCTCCAGAACTCTATCGGATTACTGAAGAACCGTTCCACTAAAATGTTTGAAGGTAAGTACCATGATATTTCATGAAATGAGTATCGGGCCATACGGTCGCTATATAAAAACCATTACATTTATGGTTGTACTTAAAGCGATAGATTTTTGCACACGATTTAATAAGGAATATATGGAATTTGACGATCTGAAGTATAATAGCACGTTTATGGTAATGCGCTATTATCAATCGATTATACTTTGCAAGAAACACTGCAATGTGAATTACAGTGTGCTAGACAGAACATGCATCCTGGAAGACGGAGGGATAAGACTATGAAGGATAAGTAATAAGAAGGACAGGACTTTAGCCTAGAGCCTCGGGCAAACATTTGGCATGGGGTGTATTTTCTATGTATAAACAACAATCAATACACACCCACTACACATACAAGAGGCAAATGTTTCATATGATGTTGCATCCTGTATCCAACAAGGTAAATAGAAGAACTATAGAAAGTGCTGCCATATATTGGCTTGCGGCGTTTGAAGTCGACGGTTTAGTGGTAATTTGTAAAGAAATGAATGATTGGATCGTGGCAGAGCACATGTGAGGAACCACCAGCAGTCTAGAAGGCAGGCCCAGTGCGGAATATAGGAGACAGAGGGCAAGAAGGTGGGCAGAGACAGACCCAAGGACACAGTTACGCATTAGCGCAAGGGTCTTGAAAAGAATACGTTGGGATGCTGCATGCGAGTTTGGGAGCCAGTGAATGGATTCACAAATGAAGGAAGACGCATCGGATGTAAACAGCACATCTACAGTGCGGCCAAATAAAAAAATACACCTAGTATTGGCATCAAAATTAGGGTGTCTTGTAATGCATTGCTCCTACTCTGAATGACCATATTAAATAGGTTGCTTCTTGGGATGTTAGATGGTAACTGGAATTCCGGTTTTCAGTTTAGAAAACGGTAACCGGTTTATGTCATTTGCAAGCAGGTATTCGATTTATAAAAAAACTTCACCTCATTATTTATCTCATCTATACCGAATTAATTCCCATAGGAAGATGCTCAAGTAAGTCGGTCAACTTCAAAGGCACAGATGCGGCTAAGCGAAATATTTCCCATCTGCTTGTTCCAACAGGGTAATTAATAGCTGCCGATTGCTAATAAAAGGCCCTTCTGTTGAGACAAGCCTAACGTGGGAACGTGAACTAGGGGAAGGGTAACCCATGACGACCAAGATAGCAGCACTCAGAGAGAAAACCTGACTTCAAAGCACCCACTTAACACTTCGGTATCTAGTGTCGATGCTGCATTGCGATACGTAATACATGAAATAACGTGCAGAGTTGTATTATATTACAATTTACAATATTTTTTTAAGAACACCAATAAAAACTGGTAACCGGTTTAAAACCGGTTTTTTAATCCGGTAATTGGTTTGCCCCTAACAACAGTTTTGGCAACCCTAATTGCTTCAACCTGAGGTCCATTTTGTGAGTAATGAAGCCAAGGACTGGATTGATAGCCAAAGCCGTTGCCAGGTCATCATTGTCGCATAAATCTTTGAAGTTCATCGCTAAGTGTTATAAAGGTTGTACTTACTTACTGCGTCATATGAAACACATCCCTCTTTATATATGTGCTCAGCGCCTACAGAAATTTCGTACATAGAAAAATACCCCTATGCCAATTGTTTGCCGAGCCTCGATCTAACAGCCAATGATCAGAGGAATGTAATATTATGATTTTGTGCTGGGTGTTTGATACAGTTCTTTAAATTATATTGCATTGTCTTATTGTTCATGAAGTGCAGTAGCGCCAACGAGTTCAATTGAGCTGGTATTTGGTTAAATTATATGGCAAAATTGGACCTGAGGTCGGCTCTGGCCAGCCACATTTAGGCATGTTCACTCCAGACTGGGAGAGGATATTTGAGCATAGGTGGTGAGCCCGTGTCATGTATGTACAATGTTTCAAATTTTGAAATGCGCAATCACACTTTGAATCCACTTATTTTCATGAAAGATTTTCAGCAAACATTTAGTATTGGATGAGTTATAAATCATGGCGAAATTTGTAGTCTATAGTTGCATGGTAAGATCTTTGCTTTTCCTTCCTGATAAACTTCTGTGACATATGTTTAATGCTATTATGTTTGACCTTGTCTTGTGATGCAAGGAAATAGTAACAGTGGCATTAACACATGTGAATAAGCAGGTTCCCACGTTCTTGGTTTTTTGGTACTGTAGAAATTTTTGCTTTATGATTATGATAGCAATATGAAACGCTATTTGCAATCATAGTCATACTTGCTTTTAATTGGCAACAGATGAATAAAAGCTTACACTGTTCTTTTTATTATTAAATAATGTTGCCCATCTAAGTGACAGTCATGACAAATTCATTCACCCATTGTGACCTCTTGTTTCCAGTGACAGGAAAATAGAAAGCATTATGGCTTCCCTCTGCATCATGCTGCCGTCTTACATTCATGCCCGCAGGCATTGATAAATCACTTTCCGAACACGCCAAACACTTGAGTCTCTCCTCCTTGTTTCTGAACGAGCTTGTGCTTAAAAGTGTGTTTAGTAAAATATCATCTTAATAAATGACTTCATGTTTAGTATTGTGTTATGTTGCCTTCAGTGTTAAAATATATATGTTAGGCTCTAATGCCATTTTTAGCATTATGCTTGACTGCTAACAAAGTGTGGGTGAATTCACCAATTTGATGAATTGGTGTCTCCTTCAGCCTAATTTGATAAATAAAATTGGCATGGTGGCGATACGGGTGGTCAATATTTTGCTTATATATATTGGATGCACTATTAGAACTAATTTATATATTTCTTGTTGAATTTATTTGTTACTGGTGATATTTTCAGCGGAGTCGTTTTCCAATCCTTTGCCACCAGCGCATGATGAATACGTTGATCAGGATGACGATGATTATGAAAGGTATGAATTAATGGAATAGTTTGAAGATGAGTGTAATAGTTTACGGTATTCTATATTCTGAGGAACACATCAAACTTAACCTGTTGCCAAGGTAATTGGCTAAAGCTGTCATTTAATTTGATTTTTTAATGATATTAGTATTGTCTTGTTTTCTCTTTACCCTCAAGAATGCACCTATAGGAGCCATTTGTAAGAAAGACATCATTGCATATATTAATTAATAACCTATTGTTATTCTACCTTTCAGATTTCACATCTGACTTTTGTTTTGTAGTGCTCATCATCATTTGACAAATGACGACTTTCGTAAGCTGCTCATGACACCCCGTGTTCCAGCGGGGGGCAGTATCACCACCCCTGCCAGTGCTCCTCGACCTGCTCCGGCTGCATCCAAGCCTGTTGTTTCGTAAGAAAGATCAAACTTCATGTATATATTTACAGTTAAGAATGGTTTGCAATTATAAGGGAACTGTGCATTCCTTGAGCTCACTGTATTTGACACTGTTCACAGCTTGAGTTGCCAGTTGTGTGGTTGTCCTTGAGAACCATTTTAACACATCTACAATTTCATAATATATTCATTCACTCATTCATTTCGATAATTTATATAGCGCCTCTTCAAGGGAAACTACTCAGAGGTGCTCTCAGCCCAGCCATAGCCAAAAAGAAATGTCTTTAGCAGCTTACAAAACGTAGGTAGGTCATTGTAAGGAGGGAGACGGAGGGCAGCCGGGAGCCCATTCCAAAATCTATATTGAGCTAGTATTTATTATCACTGTAGTCCATAGTTTTTGTTGTTTTGCATGCTTGGTAAAGGTAGACAGACATCTGTGTATAGGACATTAATTAATGCTCAGGAAAATTCAACAGATTTAGACTTTAACCAATCTGGGTGCATACTGAACATAGTGCTAAGACTGTTCATAAGTTCTGTTTGTACACAAGAAACAGTGTAGTTTCAGGTAAGATTGCATGTTGATGAGATACCAAACAAGACACTGAATACCAGATTTTAGTGAAAGGTACGATAGTGGAGAGATTGGAGACCAGAGCTACATAGTGAATAAATAAGTTACAATGTAATATTCATTTAAGTAAGAAAAATCAGTTAAATGAAAATTAAGTGAGGTTTAGACTAAAAATTAGAAAAGCTATAAGCTTCACAGAAACAGTGTTTAGAATTAGTTTGCAATCTTACTTCTGCCAATGGAATTGATTATTGTGTGGTTTTATGAGTTGTAAATGGTTTTGTGTTGAAGAATTTGATTGACTTCATTTACAGGCCAACAGAAGATGAAAATGATCCAGCAGTTCTCCGTAAAAAGCGAAAGAGGTAGGTAGGCACATGTTTATGTGCTAGCTTTAATAATTGACTTCTTTAGTACTCTTGTTATAGCATTTGTGGATGTTTTAAACAAAAATTAGGTTAGAGCTGTAATATTTATGTATGTTCTGGAGAATTTTGTAGCATAGTTATCATAACATACATGACATTACTCTTGAAAATGCAGCTAGTAGTTAGAATTGTTATCTTTGTATGAGTTTTTTTGTGACGTTCGTAGAATATTATTTAACAGTTCTAGAGATGATAAAACAGTGTAAGGTAGTTTAAATGAGAAGCGAGAAGTTATTTCTAATGAGTACTTTAGTTAGTTTAATATTGAAATTATGATGTCCAAGATCTTGAAAACAGTTTTTTAAACTTTTCAGCTTCTACGCAAAACTAAAGAAAGAAGAAGAGCTGAGGTCAAAGGAATTAGCTGAGAGATATCGGGACAGGGTGAGTGTGCCATGTGTTGGGTCTGTTGTTGTGAATACTAAAGGCTAGGAATGCCTTCTGACTGAAACTGTGATCAAATAGGGATCGTGTGAATGTGTTCCATCTTTTGATTGAGCATATTCATATGAGATGCTTTGAAATTGCTTAAGTAGCTCAAATTGTTGAGTTCCCCGACTGGGTTGCATGCACCCCCTCCCCCGTGTTTGTACGACATCCCATTTCAGGTGGTGCGATATGGAAGGAAAGTATAAATTATTTGATTGCATTGAGACTGAGATAATCTGTATGTGAGACAGTTGTGGTTGATAGTCATTAGGATAAGAGTTCTGGCAATCTGTTTAATAACTGGGATTAAATGTGGATATTCTGGCAGAAAATGAGCTAGTTGGCTTGCATACTATATCACAATTGGGATCTGGTCAAATAGTTTTATTGTCATGATCAAATTTCCATGAGTGAGGAATTAGAATCTGTGTCATGGTTGATCAGTTGCCAATTGTAGAGCAGTTACCTGTGGCTATTCAGATGTAAGCCAATTCATCACAGTTTTATCAGTTTAAGTAAATCACCAGCATACAGTGTCATCCAGTTATCTAACTATCTACGGTCAATCACTTAACCTAAATATCTAATGTGGCTTGGTTATCTAAATATCTAGGGTCACTCAGTTGTCTAAATACATATTTGGCTGATATTGAAAATTTATTATTGTTTTCCCTGTGAAACGATTTGTCTTTGTATGGTTGATCTGTGTTCAGTAATGAGACCTGTAGATCATTATTGCACTGGATGTTAAAGAATGGTTGACTAAGTTGCAATTTATTTTAATGATGTAGTGATAATGTATTGTAAGTCTGTACAGAGTGTTTTGAGTCAGACGTTAATTGTTGATTTGGCTAATTGTTGATATGGTTAATTGTTGATTTGGTTAACTGTTGATTTGGTTAATTGTTGATTTGGTGTGTCTGATGATGTAAGGCAAGAGAAAGACGCGATGGATCGAACAAAGACTATGAAGTCACAACCGAAGTTACGTCTACCACAGCAGACTACCGAGCAGTGGCGCCTGATGCCAAGAGGCAAGTTCAACACAACATGCAATTACGTTTAGAATACTTTACTTGGATAGTAGCTTTGAGTATGGCTTTTGGAAGTTACTGATGACTTTTTCAATTAGTTCAAAACAGCTTTGCTGGAATTAAATCTTTGAGAAATCTTTGTTGGGAATTTTTGCTTGACGTGGGCATTATTCTGGTTATATTTGCACTGGTGTATAACTGATATTTCAGAACCATAGAACTTGAATTCAAAACCAGTGCATGATTATTGCTAGTTGACAATATTTCCAATAATTTCATTTATGTATGCATGTTTTGAATTACTGGTGTTGTGATAGCCAGTAGATTAGTATGGTGATATTTTTAAGGTGTTTTGTAATCCTACTGGTCTTTACTGCTTTTCAATAGTGAGGTGTTTGCTATTTTCCATCTTAGCTATGGCTATTAAAGTTCTTTATAATGCTCATAGTAAATTGGTCATAACTACTGTTATGTTGCATACTGTTGCATTGTAGAGCTTGATGCAACGTTGTAGAGCTTTAATTCTTTCATTATAGATTATTTTAACATGTAAATTTCAGCATTTCTTCTGATATGCTGTATTTTTGTTCAGCCTATATCTTGTGTGAGTTTGTTGTGTGCCTTTCACTTCTAGAGGAGAAGACTATGCTGAGCGCCGAAAGCAGGTGATCCAGGAGTCCAAGTATCTTGGCGGTGACATGGAGCACACACATTTGGTGAAAGGTCTCGATTACGCTCTCCTTGAGAAAGTAAGATTCACTTTCTCTCTTAATGGCATCGACCTGTGTAAGCTGTTTTCAGTCTGGAACTCACTCCATTGAATACACGATTCAACGCTGCTGTTCTTAAAGTTGTGCTTTGTGTCATAGTTGTATACCTTGTATACTGGTCAGATGTTGGATTTTGCATCAAAGTTGAAGGAATTTATTGTTGACAGTTTGAATGATAGGAGCTGTTCAATGGAAGTTTGTTTTGTAGCTGGATTCCTGCTCAAAACGGGCTTGGGTACTCTGGCCGCATTTCACTTAATTTTGATGTGCAGTAGACATGCATGCATTGTGCTGCCATATTGATGTAAAGTGTTTAAGTTCTATTCTGGGGCTATGTAGATCTTTAATTGAAGCCGTTACAATTGAGCAACCTAGTGTTCAGTTTGACTGTTTGACATTGACCTGTACAACTGCATAGCTGGTAATGGATGTGTTTCAGTTGGAAGCTTGCACTAATCATTATGTGATCCGTTTTGTACGTGTTTAGGTCAAGGCTGAGATAACAAACAAGGAACAGGAAGAAACTGTAGAGACTGTTGCTAAACCAAAGCAGTGAGTCTATGCCACATTATGTCTCTGTTCTCCCATAACAATTGCTCCAGAGTTATGTTAATAATGGTACATTACGACTAATGCATGGAAGTCTATGTAGCATAATTTGAATGATTTATCTAAACATCATCCTTCCATGCTCTTAGTTTGTGTATTGATACATAATTTTTGCATATTTGTATATTCTGATAGCTGTAGGTAATTATCTAGTCTTGACTGTACTCTGAAGTTTTGCACATATGATGAGTTGGTAGTAATGTTACTTAGTATACATGAGGGTCTTCCTCCAGTGCATTTCTTTTGTGACTTCTTCCATTAGTGTCATTTTAAAACGATTTTGTGTTACTCTTCAGAGAAAAGGAAGAAGATATCGAAGATATGATCAACTTCAGAACAAAATTAGGTGAGTTCAAGTTGTTTGTCATGTTAGTTTACTTAAAATACGATGTGATAACCAATACCAGAGCAGTTACTGTTGTTCCTTTGAACTTGAGTTGTGCTGATGCAGCAGAATGCACACCTCAGGCAGGAAAATGTACAGGATACTATACTAGAAACTCGTTTTGAAAACTGTCTTTAGGGGCCAAATCAAAGACCATCTTATAATGAGGTCATTTTATAATGAGTTAATTTTCTTTAAGTTAATTTAGGATACATGTTTCCAACTGTGTCACCTCTTTTTCCAGGACCCTTTCTCCTATGTTCTTTTCTCATCTTAGTGCTGTTTTTAGCTGTGCTGGAGTTGAGAGCAAATGGCACTATAGTAATGTTTGATATGAATAAACGAATACCAGAATTTGTCTCATTAGGAAGCGTGTTATAGTGAATCTCTGGTGTATTTGTGATATGATTGGCAAGCAGTCTGAAATGTCAGTCACAGCATTGCTATTAGGCAAGAGAAAATGGCAAAAGCATGCCATAAATAGGAGGATAAGATTGTTGGTATGAATTATGGAAGACTGACTGCCTGTGGTTGGTAAATCTTCTGCTGTGAATAGATTGCTTTATCTTTGGTTCTTCTAGGCTCAGAATATGGATAATGGTAACTGTTCCATGTAAATTCTTGTGCTTTTAAATCTGGTGTGCTCTGCTGTGCAGCTTAGTGGTAATTTTTATGCTGCAGGCAGAGATAGTGAACGAATGTGGTGCATAGAGTTTGAGTCTTGGTTTCTGCCCCAGGGCAAGATAAGAAACATTCATTCAGTCGTTCATTCATTTAGAGGCAAGATAAGAAAACAGCAATTAATAATATTTGCAAAGCAAAGTGAGTTTATAGTAAATTATTTTTCTTTAATTGTTGTCTTTGATCAGTTGTCTCATTTTGTGCACACTATCATCTTACCTGTTTTATAATAGTTGCTGATTTGAGCCTATATTACTAATAAACATTGTCCATGCATTGTTGTGGTCAATGTTTGTAACAATTGAGACCAAAGACTTGATATCATGATGGTTCTTTTTGTTTGTATACTTAAACAAACATGATGGATGTCGTTTTTTCAGGGCGAAATGTCTTCCGCACCATTTTTGGCACCAGACGCCCGGAGCGTAATGAGCTGTACATGCCAAAGCGGATGGCCTATGTTTACGACCTAGAGGACGAGTTTAACGAGACCGACATCCCCACGACCCTCATCCGCAGCAAGGCTGACTGTCCAACTCAGGAGTCGACGACCACTAACTCCGATAATGATGTTGTCATCAACAAACTGACACAGATTCTGTCGTATCTGCGACAGGGAAGACGAGATCGCAAGAAGAAGAAGGACAAGGGTATGTCGTCATCATGTCTGATTTAATGCCATCAGTTATTATTGTCATTTATAAGGCAGGGCAAGTGAGCATTGTCCGGTGAGGATGTTGGTTGTTCAGGGTCACATTTCGATCTGTATGTAGATCAAATTATGAGATTTACTGAATACACCATTGCCCAGACTCTAGTATTGCCTGGGCAAAGGAGAAGGGTGACGCAGATCGTCTCTGTTATGACACAGCGTCATCAAGCAGTCACTGATGATGTTTAGCCAAGGAATTAATTTGGTTGTAGTTAATTACAGGCTGTAGTAACTGGGAGTATCTTGAAACTGATGCACTGTGCTTCATCAACATCTGTTTCTCTTAATTGAGCTCAAATTAATATCTAATGCATCTTATCTATGATTTATAGTCAACGAGATGTGAATTGAACACCCAGTAGGCTTGACTGGTGTGAACTATAAACATGGTAGATGTCGCTACATTGATATAACAAAGTTCCTTATGATATGCTAACGCAATTTATGTACTTTGACGACAGAAGTCTTGGATGTAAATTGAAATAGACATCTGATTGCCATAATGATTTTGAGTGTATTGCTTTTGACATGACTATTTCTGTACATATTGCCTTAATGGCTATTTCTGTACATATTGCCTTAATGGCTGTTTCTGTACATATTGCCTTAATGGCTATTTCTGTACATATTGCCTTAATGGCTATTTCTGTACATATTGCCTTAATGGCTATTTCTGTACATATTGCCTTAATGGCTATTTCTGTACATATTGCCTTAATGGCTATTTCTGTACATATTGCCTTAATGGCTATTTCTGTACATATTGCCTTAATGGCTATTTCTGTACATATTGCCTTAATGGCTATTTCTGTACATATTGCCTTAATGGCTATTTCTGCCTTGTGTTAATATTGGCAGGAAAGACAAAAGATGATGAGAAGCTGAAGATGGTGGCAGAGGAAGCGTAAGTTATCCATTATGTGTTGACTTAATTAAGTAGATTATTTTCGATCTAGTGATTGCCCTCTTTCCAGGCAATCATTTCCATCTGCCATTGGTATGAAATTTAAATGGGAACAACAAGCTTCCCAGAGACGACCATTGCATTTGGAAGGTGACATACATATGTGGGAAGGACAAATAAACAAAACAGATGAGTTAAAAAGTCAACTTGATGATGTTGATCTTTTAGCATCGGCTGAACTTACCGACTTGGGAATATTGCAACTGAGAGATGCCAATTTTAAGCTAAACGAGACCATTTTGGAGTTGAATGAGCAATATTGCGGCATGAAATGAAGGCAACAATCTAGTATGAGATCCATTGGGTTACAGGCAACCAGTGTGACATATTGCTCATGTAGGCAGAGACCGAGGTGAATTTTTGAATTGGTCCAGAACCCAATCTAGTTGTCCCAGAACCCCAGCTTTTAACAGATAGGTTGATGAAATTTTTATTTATAGAGCATTTTTTAATCCAGGATCTATTCAGGAGTTGGTGAATACAACCCTGTGCCAGTAAAGCAGGACAAAGACAAAGATCGAGGAGGTGACAGAGATCGTGATCGACGTGATCGAGATCGTGACAGGGATCGTCGAGACAGAGATCACCAAGAGATTCGTCCGGATTATGAGCGTGAACGAGGAGAAAAGAAGAAGTCATACTTTGAGAAACCTTTGGAAGAGGTGACAGGATGATCTCTGTCTCATAATCAACGTGTTTGCCTTTCAGTTTGGCATCTTTAATATGGCCATTAATAATCATCCTTATTAGCAACAGCATCATTATCACTAGTCTCACCATTTCTAAGACTATGTTTTTTAATATTTGATATTCTAATTTGCCGTTTGGGGTAGGTCTATAAGCAGCTGATCCATGCTGTTGATTGCATGCATGTATTTTCTACTTCTCATTTGTGTAGCTCCTATTTTCATGGGTTTAAATTTGGGACGTTTGTTTAATGCAAGCAAATGGGTGCATGATGGGGATGGGGAGTAGATTAATATGCTTGTCATCATGCTCAATAGGGTAGTGGTTAGTGCACTGGGTTGTCAAACGGTAGGTTGACTGTCGAATTCTCCGCCTGAGCAGAAATTTGGTTCAATATTTCTGTTCCATGTGCATCCTCAGCCAGAAAGAGTAGACTGCCCGAACACTGTCAGTGGGAAGCGGAGATGGCGCGGGAGTGGACTGGCCACTCGACCTCATATGCTGAGGTTAAGAAAATGAAGTCACTAACACTTCATCATACCCATGGCTGCCTCTCAGTACAAACTTAAAGTGATGCTCTTCTTCCGCCTCTGAGTAGGTTTCTTGAAGGGGCGCTATATAAATTTTGTAAATGAATGATTGAATGTTGTTGCAAAATCAATCGATGAAAGAAAAGCTATTAAGTTAATTCATGGTTGACATGACGTTAACCATGAATTAACTTATTAGCTTTTCTTCCATCGATTGATTTTGTAACAACGTTCATTCATTCATTCACCCAGAATATCTGTGAACAAATTAAGAAGAACTGAGCTGAACCGAATTTCTGTGTTTTTCAGGAAGAAAACAGAGATCTGAAGAAAAATAAAATGTCAGCAAAGGACCTTGTCAAACAAGTTAATGACCGCTTTGGAAAGGTATTCTATTATTGTGCCATGCATTATTCATGAATTCACATAATGGTTTTAATAAAATTCTGTGAAAGAACCATATAAAATTATGTAATTGATAACGCCTGTGCGACAGGTGCGTTTATACGTGCATGTGTGTGAGTAAAACTGGAGGTCTTATTGGTCTTTTTTGGAGTAATCAGCTGATTATTTATGGCTGCGGCTGGTTGGCATTCTGCCTTCATATCATTATGAATGAATGCTTGTCTTACTGGGTGAATGCTCATGTTGTCATGTGAATGCTCATATTGCCATTCTTGTGAATGCTCATGTTGTCATGTGAATGCTCATATTGCCATTCTTGTGAATGCTCATGTTGTCATGTGAATGCTCATATTGTCATGTGAATGCTCATATTGCCATTCAGGTGAATGCTCATGTTGTCATGTGAATGCTGATATTGCCATTCAGGCGAATGCTCATGTTGTCATGTGTGGCACGGTGGCCGATCAGTTAGAGCGGTCAGCCCGTAACGTTCAGTGTGCGCTGAGTAAGCGGGTTCGACCCTCGCCCGAGGAGTCACTGTGTAAAGACCTTGAGCAAGTCCTTTGCGCACAATTGCTCTGCAGTACAACTGCTATTATGCTGTCGAGCCATGTGTATGCACTTCTGAGCAGAAAATGTTGGAAGATGGAAGGTATCAAATTTCAGTAATAAGAATAATAAGGAGAGCTACAGAGAAGCGTGTGACAGGCCTTTCACTTAAAACTCAGTGCATTATTTGCCAGTCAATTATTCTTGAAGCATTGGGTTTGAATGTGCAACTCCAGCAAAGTAGAAGCCCAGCCACAGGTTAAGATGACTGGCCATCTGTGGAGTTTAGATGACTGACCATCTATGGAGTTTAGATGACTGACCATCTTTGGAGTTTAGATGACTATTTCCCATCTATGGAGTTTAGATGACTGATCATATGTGTAGCATCTCGTTCTTCATCAGACCTCAGTCCTTTATTGATATTATGTGAGTTTCAACACAGAGTGTGTTCATATATATGCCTATGAATGACATTTTGAGCTCAGGAATTTGCTTTAGTTGAGTTTTGTAAGTCACTTAAACTTGGAATAGCCTCCCATTGGATCTTTGGCTCTTGCCCAGGAACTCTCTACCCCACTTTTATTCCACTCTGAAATATGTCATGTTTGACTGAGGTTGGACCGGGAGTGCCTCTGAGTAGATTTCTTGAACAGGCGTTATATTAAGTTTGATTGATTGATTGGTGTGTTTTTATATAATTTGAATTAATAAATTGCTTTGCTGTATTTCAGGGATGGGCTGGTACGGAATCAGCTGACAACAATGATAAGGTCCGATCGAGTCGTGAAGAGGAGCAGCTGAAGAAACTGAAGAGCAGGACTGAAATTGACAGCTATGCTGAATGCTATCCAGGGTGGGTCAAAGGATTCATCGGGTTATTCAAAGGTCGCTGATTAAGTCATTCATTGGATCTGTCAGAAGTCTTTCAACGCTTTGAAATGTGACTTCAGTTTGCACCTGACATTAGAATCTGCACTGATGTTCAGCCATGACTTTTATCGGAATATGACATTCCAAAACTAACTGTTTGAACAGCTATGACCCTTTATGCTTTGGTGTGGTGGTGCTCTGGGAATTGATTGGCAGATTATCTGATTTTTAATTATTTGATTGACAACTTTTGAACGATTTACTGATTTTTTCGTTAATCGGTGTGTTTATCTCCGTTCTCATGGTGTGTTACTAGGATGTTGTACTGTCAGTACACACGCTTAACAAACATATTACTATTTTTCACATTAATTCTGTTCTGCATTGTGTGCTTCGGTGTAGTTGTGTTCTGGAAATGTTCTACTACATTACATTGTTTATATTATTACTCCTATGTTTTATTTTCATATCATGCAGCTGCTGTTCCACTATGCATTGGTTTATGATGTATGAAAGACTACTTACTAGTTATCAATAAGTGAGTATCTTATTAACAAACAATGGATAGATTAGTTCTTAAAGTAATTTAGTTTTTCATCGTACTCAGGATGATGGAGTCGGCAGATGCTATAGACGACAGTGACGATGAGGTTGACTACACGAAGATGGATCAGGGAAACAAGAAAGGACCAGTTGGACGATGGGACTTTGATACACAAGAGGAATACAGCGACTATATGTCAAACAAGGAAGCTCTACCGAAGTAAGTAGAGTCGCTTATGCCTCTGCTGCTGCTGCTGCTGCTGCTCTTTGTTTTGACACGTCAACTGACTAGTTATTACAAGCAGTAATATATCTTTATAATTAGTTAACAATTTTTTGTGTGACTACCTTTCTGCTTCTTTGTACTGCTGGATTTTATATTCAAATAGTTTATTAGAAAATGCAGCTGTTTAATGCTTTTGACATAAAGTAGCAAAAACGACCGGGGTCTATATTTCTGCTTTGTGATTGATGATTGCTTAATATAAATCTTATATTATTATTTTTATGTTGTAACTTTCAGAGCTGCTTTTCAGTATGGTGTCAAGATGGCTGATGGTCGTAAAACGCGACGTGCTGGACCAAAAGATGATAAGAAAGAACTTGACCGGGAGTGGCAAAAGATCCAAAACATCATCGCCAAACGTAAGCCAGGGGGTCCTCCTACAGACGATGAACCACCATCAAAATCTGCAAAATACTAAGATAAAAAAGTCCATGAAATACATTACATTGAAATACATTGCATTGAACTACATTGCACCTATAGTGCACGTGACTGAAATACATAACAGTGTGATTTGCATTTCATTTCTTGTGCTATATAGAGTAACGTTGAAAAAAACGTGATTAAGATATATTATTTCCTTTACTGACGATGATAGTCTTAAAAATGGACTTTTGCATTAACTTGTTTGATGAATGTCTAATAACTGTATTTAACCCGATTTGACTCAATTGTGTCACTGTACTATAGTGTGTTTGTGACTGATAATTATTTGCACGTCAGTTACACTTTGGGAAAGCTGAATATCTGCTCAAAATTCTGCACAGGACAATTAACAAGAATTTAGAAAGAAGGGAGAATAGTTAGTTATTAGAGGTATTAATTTCGAGTTGTGCTGGGACCAGATGTTCACTACAAATCGTTACGGCCTCAATTGAAACGGGATATTTTTCTGGTAAGTTCATGATCTGAAGAGGGTTCAAGTCTGGTCAGATCAACTACAACAGTGCATGATGTTATTCCCTCCAAGCCAGGCTTCCTAAGATCATCGGAGGTAGTCTCGGTTTAACGATGCAGTGTGGCAACAATGATGAATAGTGTGGCCATCCTGTATCAGAGGTTGAAAATGCATTCAAAATGCTGCAGCAAGCCTATGGGGACTCTGTAGACAGTTCCTTAAGTAGAAACAGGTGGTGCCAGTATGCGCATAGGTCTAAGAATTTTTTTTTTATTGGCCATGGGTTTGTTTATGTTGTTCCAGTCGATGGCTGGCGTAAGAATTATAATTTTGGATAAATATATTAATTTTATAATCTGGCTAACTTTTAGATTACTTTTGCATGAAGAACATACAGCACAGCAACTAATCAACATCAAGCACACAATTTTACCTAAGGTAGCTTACCCACATTTGATACTGGCGCCATCTATTTCACAGTCCCCCATTAGATATACATGTATATAAGTGATCAATGAGACATCTTGGCTTCCTCTACACTGTGCCGCAGAATGAGAGAATACAATTGCTCACTGTATCGGCTGTTGTTACTACAATTATCAAAGTATTCATGGCTATCCATGAACACTTTTGTCAAGTAGTTCAAGAAATATCAGAATCGTATACTGCATGTGGTCACGATAGAAGGATGTTACACGAGCAATTCTCAACCATGGTGCACACGCGCGCTCCATTAATATGCCAGCTTTTGCCAAAGGGTATGCAAGAAAAATAAAATAGCAAACTTTTACATTTAATTTATTGGTGTGCAACAATAATAATTTTGATATAATAAATTTAATAAAATGCATGCAGGTACAGAACAATGTTTGTAAGATGAAACTGAGGTTTCAGGACTTATAAACCAAATTACTACTAAACTAAATTAAAGATACTGAAGAAACTTTCTACCAAGTTTTTCTGGTGGGGTGCACCAGCAAATAATTTTTTTGATTGGTGGTACAATAGAAAAAAATGTGGCTTTTGGTTATCAAAATATCGCCTAAGTTTACTTTCCCATGGAAACTGCGCACTAGGGAATACATTTGTCACACTCGTGTCAACACTATCATATATAAATAAGCCTATTGTTCCACGAACTCATCAAGCTGCATTAATTAATATCTGTGTGAAAATACACAGCATGTAGTCAATTAAAGTGCATTATCTGAAAACTTTTACAAATAGTTTGAGACTATCAAATATTAAGATAAAAATATGTTTGCATATTGAGTTAAATCTAGGGTTTCCAGATGTCAGGGGTATCCCCTATTTTGGCCTCATATTATTTAACAGACAAAGTCAAAATCCTGAAAATTTTATACTTTTGTATGTTTTTTATTAGGGTATAAATTTATGGCAGTTTCAATTGCTTAGGGCAAATGTTGAAGTATATGGTCTTCATCATAAAATGTGAGAATTTTTTTATCCAATGGTGATTTAATGATGAATGATATCTTCATTAAATAATCTGCATTGTAGCTTGATGTAGCAGTCTAGATTAGTAAAATTTATTAAAGATATATAACGATGTTGTTTTAAGGGTATATAAAGGCATTGTGTGGGCTTTTGACCACGGGTTCATCACAGTTCTCTCCTCATGATTTCAGTTAAGTATTTGATTGCGTTGACCACAGGGTCGTACCGAGGGAGGGGCCAGCGGGGCCTTGGCCCCGGGCGCAAATGTGGAAAGGGCGCAAATTTCGGGATGGAATAACTTATTATTCCGTAAAATGCAATATTTTCCAAATGTGGAGCGCCAAATTGATGCAACGCACAGGGCGCAATTATGGCTCAGTATGGCCCTGGTTGACCATACTATTCTTCTTAAGATACTTAAAAAGCAATATGGAATTTCTGCATCTGCTTTCCTCTGGATCTCCTCTTTTCTTACTTCCAGGACTCATGGCATTTGTTTTGGTGCTAAATTTTATAAAATTGATTTTGATGTAATGGGCTGATGCATTGCCTCAATGAAATGTATGTTTGACAACTGATCAATACACACTTAGTACTCGCCATGCATTGCTCTATTTTTTTATTTCGGCATGCTATTTTTTATGCTAGTCATGTTGAAGACAATTCAGCAAAAGTAAAAAAATGTCTAAAACCTGAACACCAGCCAACTAAACATTTGTTCTCTTTTGATTAAATCTGTAGCTCTGCCATATTGTGCGTGTGTGTGTGTGCACCGGGTCTTCGGTCTACTGAGCGAGCCCTGCTCGTTGTCCAATTTGCCCTATAAAACTGCTAAACAGAATCATGCTTTCTCAGTGGTTGGCCCCTCACTCTGGAACACGCTCCCGTTGGCGTTGTGGTTATCGCCAAGGGTTCACTCAGGCTCCTTTTATACTCGCCTTCTTTTTAGTCGGGAGCGCTCTTAAGTAGTAGCCTTGAAGGGGCGCTATGGGGTCATCCACATATTACGTACGCAGCGAGGGGAGTGGATTTAGAATTTCGACGATTTTGCGTACGGGTGCGTACGGTGGGGAGGGGGTTCCCGAACATATGTACGTACGCAAATATAACTGTCTAATTATGACGTCCACAATAGGGAATATTAAAATCAGAACTGTAAACCCAGTCACAGACTATTCCTGCTACATCAATTTTATGTAGCATTAAAACTTTTCATAATGCAAGTGTTGTTAGTATTTTATTCATGGCAGTTAACAAAATGAAGCTTTTAAATACATATATGATGCTTAACAAAAATAGATATTATTAGCTATTTGACTTTTGAGATGGGGGGAGCTCAGATGTACGTACGCATGGGGAGGGGTCCACGAAATGTACGCGTTGTAACATATAGGGAAGGGTGTTCGAAAATCCGAATTTTTTTCGCACGTAATAATGGATGAGCCATATATAAATATTCGTAATGAATGAATTAATAAAAGCAGGTCACTGGCTCTTTTTGAAACTTAGTTTCAATGGAATGAAGTGGGGTACGTAGGCTTGATTCATTGGTAGGCCTATACGTTTGTGTTAAATGTGCTGTATTCTGATAATCTGATAGAGTCTGAACAATAATTAGGGCCTATACAAAAACAGCTGGCTGTTATTTTCTCATGCAGAATTCAAATAATAAGTTGTGAGTATGTGTGTCTAGGCTTCTGTAGGCTTATACTCAGTAGGCGTTTGTGCACGTGCGTACGTCTGTGTGCATCCTTAGATATCTTTTGACTTCAAGTAAATCTGCAAATTCAATTTGGTCAGCGCCTTGAGTGTCTTCGCAATTTGATTGACCAATTAATTAAACGACAACGATAGCGTGCTTGGAGGCATTCTTGGTTCCTGTGATATAGAAGTATTACATTCTGTCAGAGTAGAGAAGTTCTGCTTTGGGGTAAATGTTGGAGTTTTCTCATGAATCTGGATTCAGTTGTCTTACTAAACATTGTTTTGTATTCAGAGTAATCTGAGAAGGCAGTTCGCAAGAATTTAACACTAGTTTTTTTTATCAACAACGTCAATCCTTAATTCCCCAAACATTGATAGAACAAAACACGAAGCAATTAAGATGAAAAACAATCTGCAAGACGAATCGCGATAAGCCTACATGCAGGCCATTGTCTTGGTTTACTAGGCTACACGATACTGAATTCATATTAAGAAAGATTTCTCCAGTTATGAGGGAACAACGGTCGCTAGTTGTCAATTCTTTTGCAGACTGAACAACCTAGCACCTGGTGGCTTTACAGCATAGGCTTATATATATAGGACTACATTTATTCACGATTGTCATTTACAGAATTTTCTAGATTGGTAAACCACGAGAATACAACATGCATATTTAGGATTAAGTCCAACTGCGCTGCAGAAACATTTGTAGAAAAACTATGGATAGGGGCCTACCATCTGTCTCGTCGATTATTGTCTTTCTTGAGCATAGGCCTAAGGCATAGCCTATTTGTGTTTTTATGGGCAGCGAAGACTAGCGGATTTAATTAAATTCATGATTACAACTACGAAGGCAGTTAGCTAATTAATTACATCGAAGCAGTCTTCAATTATAATTCTATCCGGACTGCATTTTTACGCATAGGCCAACCTCAGCTGTGTCATAACGTCAACGTCAGTTTAAATTCTGCATAGCCTTTGATTATTCCAGGGGCGTCTACACTACAGAAAGCTCCATCCAAGAAATATAAGGGAAGACATGCATTGAGAAAAAAGGGCAATTAATTTAAAAAAATGATAATTATACTATTAAAATCTTTTATTATTTACAGTTGAGCAATTCTGTTGTATTCTACAGTGTCAATGTTTGACCCAATAACTTGGTTCGATCTATAGTATTCATCCTATAATAATATTAGTCTGTCCGTCAGTCAAAATTGGGATGGGAAGTTGCTCCAATGACTTACGGGGGAATAGACGCCCCTGGATTATCCAATTGTCTTTTGAACGATTTAGTGGAATTTGAAAAATGGTACAATATGTAGGCTTATTTTTCGTTAGATGTGCCGCCGTGTTCTTTCTCAGACGACCGACTGTTCTTTGTTAAGCTTAAACAGCTGTCTCAGCTTGACTTAACACCACAATGTCCTCTTGTTCAGTGGCTTCAACGCTCAAGTCTGTACCTTTTCTCGAACGACCTCGTCTGTTGTTCTTTTTCAAGTGCATCATACCTGAGCCGCATGCCTTAATCGGAGCAATTGCTTCGTTCTCTTTTCTGTTCTTCTCTCTACAAAACTCCTTCCATTCGTCATCGAAATCCGCTGGCAAAGTAATTATTATGTCAACTACACTTCTATGTTCTCTACGCATGAGTTTTGTTAATTCACCTTCGTCGTTGCTCTGCCGTTCTGATGCTGCACGACCAAGAATAAAAACACCTTGAATACTACCGGTTGTCACTGTCAGCACCTCATTGGTGTCCTCTGTCGAAGCTAGCGTCACGGGATTTGCCGACTCAATACGCGCATCTTTTTCTCCTGCTTCTTCTTCTTCTTTCTTTCGTAACTGCGTCTCGAAAGAGAAGTCGTTCATCGGCCAGAACTGATAGAAATTCATGACGACTTCGTCTAGTTTGTTCCAAAAGCTGACGGTCTCCGTATCAATGCCTGCCGTCGGTGGTTTCATGAATGTCTTCAAAAGCATTGGCACTGACCCTCCTGCAAGGGCAGCGATCGTCTGGGTTGTCGAAGACAGTCCATAAGCACTTCCGAAAGATAAGATGGCAAGGAAGACGAAAACGACAAAGATGGCCATCTTCAGGAACGATGTGAGAGCAGATAAGAGACCACGATATACGGGCCCTGGTACGCCGGCCACCTGGATTTCACAGACTTGTTCAAAGAGTTTCTTTGGAATTCGAGGCACATCTTCTTTGTCGACAAAAAGAACGAGATCGTTGATGAACCAGTACCTAGACAGATGATCTGAAACGTCATCCGATGCTTCGTGGTCACCTTGCTCGCTGAGTTCTTGTGATTTGAACCCAGTGTTCTTCTGTAGATTGGATGGCTGGCTTGTCACCGCTTCTAGTCCCTTTACGCTGCGATGAACCGTCTTGAAGAGAGACTTGTTCAGCTGTAGGTACTTCTTCTCGACGTTGTTGAAGCTGTCGTAGACGTAGATGAGGATGAGCATGGCTAGTGCGATGTACTTGAGCAGGGTACCAGCGTTGACGATGATGCCCATCATCGTGAAGACCACGATCTCGACTACGCAACCAATGCACTCCGACAGAATGATCAGAACGGAATACATTGCAGCAATGCAAAACGTCGACGTGCACACATGAACTGCAACTTTTCCACATCTCGAATTCCAACTCTGCGCTTGCTGCGTTTTCGTTGGCATATTCGTGTTTTTCGAAGAATCGACCATTATCTTTGGATTGTATTTCACCTCCTTGTCAACATCAGCGTCAGCTATGATCGTCGACTTTAACGAACGGCGTATAAATTCTCCACTTCTACGATCGTTCAGCTCTCTATTGTTGTTGCTCTTGTCAGAGTTGTGGAATAACTTCCAGAAGGTTTTTATCTCAAACAATTGTTGACTTCTTTCCACTCCTGTAACATTAAGTCTCTCCAGGATTGTCGTCTTGGAATATAAAAACATTCGTATTGTCAGGTAGATCGTCGGTAGGCAGTAACCGACTGAAACGAGGCACGTAATGGGCAAGACAATTGGCCAATAAATACAGACTATGAAGATTGCACATAGACCAAATTGCTCAAAAGGCCAGATTACATTCGAAACCATCATATGCAGAACGCCAACCAACGAAAGATTACGAAGATCGTCGAAACTGCCGACAATGATCTTCTCAAACGGGCTTTCTTTCATCATCGACGCCAAGGCAATGAATACGGCCACAGACAAATAAACAACGCAAATGCTGAGAAACAGTGGATGCGTTGGAAGGAGATGGTGGAGAAGGTTGTTATCGAAGCTCTGCCTGAGGCTCATCCTCGTCGCAGCCTCCTTACGCAGCATCACCTCGTCGCGCTCGAAGAAGTAGAAGACGAGAAGGCGAAGGTAGCATGGCATCGGCAGAAGGATAACGAGCAGACCGAGACCGATTACTTTCCAGAACCAGAGCCACGGAATACACGAACGCGTGTTACATATCTTTCTTTTGCAGCAGTCGATGAATGGTCCCACTTCGCGCAGTTCACAAAAGAACAAGGATTTCAAGATCAACCTCCAAAATCCAACCGGAATCTCATCCTCCATAAGAAGTCTCTTGTTGGTGACCAAAATATGGTAGTCGTAGATATAACTAAGAAACGGTTTTCCATCTAACAATTCACTCTCATGCCCATCAGAAGACTTCCTGCGTAGTCTATACTGGTATATAGATTCCATTAGTTCGGGGAGATCGCGACCCTTATAGTTATTTAGATTAACGCGCCTTTTCACATTGAAGCTTTCAATGCGTTTCTCGACATCTTTTTTTCTGGATAGCAGAATTGTCTTTTGCAGTGGCTCCACTAATTTCACAACGTATAGATTCTGTTGACTGGCCAGATCTGCGATGGCGGAGAGGAAGAGCAGCGGACCGAAAACCAGAATCCCATATCTGACAACGGTCAGCATCAGTCTCAGAACGCGCAGCCAAGGACTCGCCTCATTGAACTTGCAGATCTGCACCTGCGTCAGCTCATCTACGAAGCAACAGTAATCAGTGAACGTGGCGTAGCCAGACTGATTCATTATTTGTATGTTACATACTTTCTGTTCACCGACGATCGATACATTTCCATCTTCTTTGAAGTCCCTCATCAGTAGCTGCCGCACCATCCAGACCTTCCGCTCCTCTGGCAACTCTTGGATACATCCGAAGGGAATGTCCTCCAGATTTACTTGCGTGACATTCGTTCCGACGGTCAGCGTCATCAGAGAGAGGACACCGTAGTTGAAGGCGAGGGAGAGCAGGATCTGGCCGTGATACGTCGCCACCCGCGTCCAAGTATCAGCCTTGTGGTAACGAGAGACGTTGGTTGTCATCGGGTTGTAGCTGTAATTACTGAATGTCAACTTGTACTCGATCAAGTCCATGTTATCCTTGGCCAATTTATTCCGTACGATGCCATGCATCAATGGGTTGACTGCCCGGATACGACATGTGTGGCCATTGCTCTCCGTTGGCAGGGCGTCGGTAAGAAGTAGAACTGCCAACGCTGCCAATGTAATCAGCACACCGCTGGAAATTGTCTCCATCTTTGCGCTGTGTATATCGCCTCTCTACCGCAGCTATAGCTTCAAGCGGTTTATCGCAATATCAGCTCCTATCAGTTGTATCTACGTAGTGACGATTGCTTACAGAGACAAAAATGCGTATGGGGCATCCTATATCCTACTGGCCTTTAAATATTGCAGAAATGGTCAACGAATCGAAGCGTCAGACTCACTGGCAAATAGTTTGATAAGCAAAGTCAATAGGGAGATACAGATTTCAATAACTTACGCGCATAAACTTGTCATGAAAAACCTTAGCTTAAAATGCCTTAAAAAAACGTCGGGCGACGGAATTAACAGAAGCCAACAAACATGTGTGGGTTCTGTTTAAGGCAGCTGACATGGTAAATTCCATAATATTATGATTCACAGACAAAAAGTTGTTTAGCAGCAGGAACTCTTAAGATAAACATTTCAGCTGATCGTTTGCGTCATATGCTCGCTTAACATTTAGTCGGTCAGTCATGGTTTCCGTTGATGCATTGGCTCTTGGTCAGCGGAAGTCAACTTCATATAATCATAATCGAAACGTATGCTAGACCATAATGAGATTTTTAACAAAAACGTTTGTATGCGAATTTCCATAGGTGAGCGAAAATAAGTGAGCTTATTACAAGGTTAGTCTGCTCTTAGAAAAGTTGTTGCCTGATATCCAGGAATAGACTAATCGGATAGTAAGACATTTCTGCCTCGTTATCTTTCTCTTACTTTGCCTCTGTCTCTGTCTCTGTCTCTGTTTCTGCCTCTTCTCTCCTCTCTCTCTGCCTCCTTTTCTTTCTCTGACTCTGTCTAATTCTCGGTGTTTCCCTGTATCTCTCCCTCTATCTCTCTCTGTCTTTCTCTGTCTCTGTCTCTACCTCTTGCTATAAATATATTAATATATGTGTGTGTGTCCGTCTGTCTGTCTGTCTCTTTCTCTGTCTCCACCTTCATCTCTTTATCTGCCTCTGCCTCTGCCTCTGTCACTGTCTCTGTCCCTCTGTTTCGATCTGTCTCTGCCTCTCTGTCTCTGCCTCTGTGGCTGTCTCTGCATATCTATATATGTGTCCTTGCCCTTGTCTATCTGTCTCACTATATGTGTCTTTGTCTGTCGGTTTCCGTCTCTGTCTCTCTATCCCTCTGTATCTCTGCTGCTCTGTCACCGTGGGATCCTCTTCGTCTATTTTTTTGTCTGCCTCTGTGTCTGCTTCTCTGTGTTTCTGTCTTCCTTTGGGTTTATCTCTCTGTCTATCTCTCTATCCATCGCCCTCTATCTTTTAATCCGTGTCTTTGTCTCTCGCTCCCTTTCCTCTTCCACAGTATACAGTATTTCTTTATTTATTCCCTGTTCAGTATACAATAACATCTTCCATCCTGCCCCAGAACCCCACCTCAAATGCTTCCATTGTCCTCTTCTCCAGTGGTCTATTTTTCTGATCCGTACATTCTCACATTTAATTAATCAATCAATAGACCAATTAATCAATCAATCAATCAATCAATCAAACAGTAAGTCAATCAGTCAGTCAATCAATCAGTCAGTCAGTCAGTCAGTCAGTCAATCAATTGATCAATCAATCAATCAATCATATCAACATCTTCGAGAAATCTACTCAAAGGCGCAAATCTTTGTAACAGCTACTCTTCTTTTTCTTGTCGACATCACCATAATACTTAATCGCTCCAATCACCTCTGCGCTGTGATCCATCGCCATCAAACCATAATCGCCAGCACTATTTCTTCCTGCACTTCTCTTTAATGCACTTTAGTGTCGTCGACTGTATATGCATCATATTGTATTTTTTAAATTTATATAGCGCAGTGCTTAAAGTGTAAAAAAATAAGTGCCTGGACGCTAGGGGAGCCGTCCATAAATGACGTCACGCAATTTTGGACGATTTTTGACCCCTCCCTCTTCGTCACACGTCGGCACAAATGCCATGACCCCTCAAATATGACGTCACGTCGCAAGGTCCTGACCCCCTATCCCCCAAAAATCAAACCCGATGTCCAGAATGTTATGCAAATTTTCTTATAATTATAAAATAATTTATTTGTTTATATAAAATATTTCAAAGTATAATAGTAGAACGAAGAAAAATGGAGAAATTAAGTAGCTTATAATGATTACAATCTTATGCATTCCTCAGGATGAAAGACTATCATAATCATAATTAGTGTTGTTTAATTGTGGTAACAACTGCTGCTAAGTGGAACTTGTTTAAATAAGTGTCAGTTTTTAATAAAATTACGTATTTCGATGTGATGATGTGGCGTCACATTTCGACGACTTCCTTTGTCACACATCATCACAAATTTGTGACCCCTCCTCAGAGGCTCGTGGCGCCATTTATGAACGGCCCATAGTGTCAAAAAGTTAAGAACTAAAGATTGCAAAGGCAGAGAACCAACATATTAATTCGACAACAAAATGATTCGTGCGCTGTGGTCCACTGTGTTCGTTAACACAGAAGTTGGATTGGTGATATTAATAATGTTGGAATAGAAGTTGGGTGGCTGAACTAAATTCTTCCAACACAGATGCTATTTAGATCAACATAATGCCTATTTAAATAAAAGTTGGATCATTGAAAAGAAGTTGAATTGACAAAAATAGTTTTCCTGAACAAGTTGGATTTGAAGACATTATTATTATCGATCCAACTTCTATTTAACCAAATACAATGGGCGAAAAATCATTCATTAGGCTTTTTGTCCACCAACCATTATATAGTCGTCAATTATTTGTTAGTAAAATATTTGTTGTAATCTAAATCGTAAGGCCTACTTAGAATTGCTTTCCTTTGTGAAATTGTAAACAAGGGGCCAGTGGCGCCGGCATCGTTTCGAAAGTTGTAAAAATATAGTTTGTAAACGCGCGAAGCGCTAAATTTTTTTCCTCCTCTTTTTCTGTTCATAATAACGTACGCATATAGAGAAATTGCACTGTTGCATGGACGCTCATGGACGGCGTCCAGGCTCTGCTGGCCAAATAAGTGGCAGGACGGCGTCCAGCCTCGAAAATAAGTGCCTGGACGCCGTCCATGACCGTCCAGGCACACTTTAAGCCCAGATATAGCACCTGTCGTAGAATTTTAAGAGACGCTCTCAGCACGAAAACCACAGAGGAAAAGAAACGCATTTAAGGAATGAGAAGCCGACGGAGAGTAGCCAGTCATTAGTTTAGCCCTTAGTGATGGAGGAAGGTCATTGCAGGTAGACGAACCTTTAACAGCAAACGCAGTCTTGATGCTAGACACAAAGAGATTAAGACGATCAACACAGCGCAAGGAATGAGATGAAGTTGCAGATAACAGTCTTGCGGAATTAGTCCGAGAGATACATGTATCTCGGGGCACAGCCTAGGGTGGCCGTTGGAAAATTGACAGAGAATCTTGTAGTGAATACGAGCTGTTAGTATGTAACAGGAAGCCAGTGCAAGACTTAAATATTTTAAGCATATTAAATATGTTGAGACTGGGAAATTGCAATCCGAGTGCAGATGAAGAGAAGTTGAGTGACATCGACTGTTTCATTCATTCATTCTGAGCATTTACATAGCACCCCTTCAAGAACTTACTAAGGAGCGCTGCCATCTCATGCAGACACGACTAAAGAAAAAAGACTCGAGCCCATGGGACGTTTAATTAAAAAAAGGTTGTCACTTTCGGCACTGTTTATGATGCCGAAAGCATCAACCTTAGCACAAACTATGATATTCTAATTCCCATCACATAACATTTAATTTCATAAATATTTCTTTATATTATGATCTAACTGACTCACCGTGTGTTGTCTAAGACTCTTTTCGTTCTTCGCATAAGCAAAGCATAGTTGACGATGAATAATTTGTAGTTATATCAATAACAACATCAGTCTGATTATAATGATTTTTTAAAATTATTAATATAAATATTATTATTATTATTATTATTATTATTATTATTATTATTATTATATTACTACTACTATTTTATGCCCTGAGGTACTTCATTCCCCAGGGACTAAGAGATTATTATATTATGAGAAATTGTCTGGAGGGTCAGGCATCGTCATTACAGGGCTGTCAACGGGTACCCGTACCCGAGTACCCGCCCGAGGCTGTGACTTCCCGCCCGGCAATGAAATCGGTTCTCGGGTACCTGACATTCTGTAAAATGCACGATTTTACCTTAATATATGCCAGAAATGTTCCTTTGGTCATATTGGCTGACTGCCCGGGCAACGAAATCGGTTCTCGGGTGCCCGACATTCCGAAAAATTAGAAGTCTCTTCACTACTGAAAGGTTCCGAAGCGCATAATTATATCTTTTAAGTTATTCACGACTTCATCATCTGCCCGTCTTCATTGCAATCGTAATCGTTACATCCAAACTTCTAAAGCGCCACTCAAAAGCCAAGCGCAGAGAACCAGCTTGTTCACAAGCGCTTCGTCGAATCAGCGGGTGGCAAAAGGATTGTCAATGCGTGGACTCCCATCTTTGATACTATTCAGCTGAACTGTCTTTCCCATGACTTTCAAGAATACAATTCTATAGTAGCGCTCGATGTGTTTGTTACTGTGAAACCGTTCGAAGCACGTGTGGACCTCTTCAGCTCAGTGGGCGTTCTGTGTTCTGTCCACGTTCTGTGTCGTCTACAGTATCTCTGGTGTCCCCCCCCAAACAGTTCAATTCTCGAGCCTTTATTTTCTGTCACTTGTCATCTTTACGCCAACACAATCAAGGTTCATATCTGGCTAATTAAAAGTTAGAATTACTACCAGACGTTTTCCCGACTACGCGCAATTGATAATTTATTCCTGTAATATAATATTATTATGGAGTTAATCCCACGTGCCTGTGTTGATCCAAGCTCATACAATTGATATCTACTTCATCCACTGCAGAGATCAATTTAGGGTTCGGAGGCAGTGTCAGAGGTCGTGACCTCGCCGGTCGGTTTAGATGTTATGTCGAGTCTGGTATAATATGCTGTGTGCGTGTAGCCTACATGTATGTCGGCTATCTAGTGTCGCATACAGGGGTGGTGCTTTGTGAGTTATGGTGCACTAAGCAACCGGCAGTTCGATCATAAAAAAGCTGCAAGAGAGGGTATGATAAATAATGATGATATTGAAATGAAGTCGCCACTCAATAGTATATTCATACATAACAAACACCCATACATATTAAATACTTGCATGCATACATTCACACAGACCCAATGGTATCTTTTAAACTAACAGTCAGAACTGATCATGGCTAATCGGCATGATGAAAGTTGAAATTGTCATAATTATAGGCCCTACTTTTAAAGAGCATATGGTCATCATTCGAACAGCGAAATACATGTAAGGAGGGGCCACCGCTATTTCGTCTGCTATCAGCTACCTTCACTTTGTTCGTTCGAGCTTATGAGACTTAGCCTCATTGATATTTTTTCTCAGTTTATTGCATTGAGCGTCCTTGGATATTTCAGTTATTTAGTCTTGAGCTGATTTTATGTAAAAATTGAAGCGAGCTATTAGTCAACAAATGATCTCAGGTTTCCTCAAGCATCCTCATATTATGAGGTAGATTTAATCTGTCGGATAATATTAATGTAAAACCGTTTGAACTTTTAAGTTAATTTAATTTAATTTTCGTTGAATTTAATGAAATTTGAATGTGTTAATATAAAATCTGACAGAGGCCTACATTTTGCTGTTGAATATTGACACATTTTTATTGCCATATTGACCTACTTTGCGTATTTATTTAGTTCTCTATTTAGACAGGTCATGGAAAATAAGCATCGACCTTCACTTTCACTTTATTTTTATTTCATTGATCAAGGTCAAACTTAATTATTATTTGCCTTGAAAAATTCTTTATTCAATACACTCAACATAGCAGCAAAGAGATGTATATGTTTCTACTGTATTATAGCCTCAACCCTGCTCATTTTTCAATGAGTCCATCCTCACTGCACGTCCTTTTGAATGGACGCCACATATCAATTAGGGCTTTTTTGCAGTGATAGTACTAATCCAAGATATATAAATCTTTGCAATAAACCAGCATCTGGAGACGCTGCATGTTTTTCTGCACCCACGTTTGGGAATTGAAATTCTCTTCCGACCTGTCCCCAAACCAAATATTTCCATGTGCCTCCCCCCCAACCCAGGACCAAGTCCCCGCCTATGACTGCAAGACTCGTGAAATGCCAATGCGTAGGCCTTCAATTCCCTATCATGTGGCAGTAGGATATATATATATATATTATATATATATATATCGGGTGTCTGTAAGGCCTCATTCAGCTCATTACATAACGCTAAGTCTGATTCATCTTTTGTCAAACAGAAACAGTCAGTTTCCGACAGTGCTTTATCGTTAGCAGATGTCTAAATAGACATTTAGTCGCAATGATTTCTCGTATGGCTTATTACTTTGCGGCATTCGCCATAATATTCACGCATACGATGATCTTTCCAGTAAAAGACAGCCGACTGTAGGCCTACAGAGCTGTGAAAATGAAGACTCACCGAGCAGCATCGTATCAGAGCTGAATGTTGAGGCAGTTTGTGTCTACTGAATATGCAACTGCAAAATATTCGCGAGCTTCTTACTGCATCAAATCAGGAAGAACAAAGCTGTCTTCAATCGCTTGATCGACGTTTGCATGAGCAAATTCAGAGTATTCATGAGCTTCCTAATGCATCTAATCAGCAAATAAAAAATCAACATGATATCGTTTTGCGAAGGTTCGAAACCATTGACCGACGTCTCAACGACTGCGACATCTGCTTTAAAAACCAAACTGAGAATTCGTCGAAACCCGAAAATTGTAAAAGTGAAATGTTTGACGATTGATGACAGCTGAACGGGTCTTGAGCATTCAGTTATTACGCCGGCTACTGTATCATGTCAAGAATTTTTGTTATCCACGAATCTGTTTGAGACATAGCCTACGTTGGTGGTCACAAAACTTAAATACAATGTCTCAGATAAGTCAACGGTATTATTATTATTATTATTATTATTATTAATATTATTATTATTAATATTATTATTATTATTATTATTATTATTATTATTATTATTATTATTGTCATTATCATTATTATTATTATGTCACATATAGTGTTATTCATCATTGGCATTGCCAACGGATCTGTCATCAGGCCATCTGGGTCGCCGCTTGTCAGTGGATTGTAATCTTGACATAGTGCCCTGAAAAGCCACCGCATTGAAACGTTGGATCAATGCCGACAAGTTCTGGAAAAGGAAGTTTGTCTCTCGGGTGTCACCGGTAGTTGTCGAAAGTCGGCGTCCAGTCTCAGACAGAAAGGAGAGGCCCTCACTATTGAGGGGACCGAAGTTTTCTATAGCGATTGGAACAAAAGTGTATTTCTTCTCTAGCTCAGAATATTTTGTGTGTTTCCTTGTGGCTGCTATCTCCGCCGCTCCTCCAGCTGTGGAAGCTGTCTCGGGGATATAAGAAGCGGTCATTGTGTCCACTACCGTCGCGTCCCAAAGTAAGGCCCGCCCCCCACTCCACGGTATCAGGGTCTGCCCGTCCGGTCTCTTTCCATCTAATCTAGAAAGACCTGACGGTTCCTTGACCGCTGGAATACCGGCTCTGTTGAGGCTGCGATGGATAAGGTCGTTGCTATTACATTGTCTTGTTTGACGGCCAAAACCCAATGAACAGAACAGGCCATGTGCGCCTCTGGCAGAGACGAAGGCGCCGCATGCGCAGGTGTGTGGCTCGCAGATGGCCACCCCTAATCATAGGCCGACCGCCACCCTCACGGTATCGTCTGAGATCGCGAGAAACCGCGTTTAACAGCGGTCTGTCAAAGTGGGCTTGTTTATGGCCTGGCGTCGTCGGGGCAGAGGCTTCGGTAAGTTGAAGCCAGGTAGACATCGCCGAGTCGCATGCCGAGTCCGATTTCACAGCTACTGATTCTAAGATGAGGGACTGGATCTGGAGAGTCCCCGCGGCTGAAGCCAAAAAGGCGGGAAGTGCCAGCGAGGACGCCCTCCTAATTCCCAGTCCTCCCATCCTGATCGGGAGAGTGGCCTGACCCCATTGGTCATCGGTCATCGAAATGTTGAAGATTCGCTCGATCCCTCCTCGCAGCCGATCGTCGTAAGCCCATAGACGCGGGTGGTCGTGGCAAGGGGTGCATCTCAATAAATGCATGAGTTTAGGCGAGCCGATCGAATGTCTAAGGATCAGTAGAGCGTCTTGTCTAGCTATTAGCTGCAGCCTGTCGAGGGCAATTCCAAGGTCGGCTACACAAGTGTCGAGGGCTGAAAGCAGGGCATCCGTCGGCCAGAGCGGAGCCCCTAGGAGCACGGCCGACGATGCATTGACTCGGGCGAACTGTCCTAGGAAACCTTGACTAACGTCGTTGATATGGGCGTCGAAAGATATGAGTTTGCATTTTTTGCGGTTGAGCGCGAGGCCAAGTTGCAGACATCCCTCTTCGATCGAGTTAACATCCACCTCCACCACCTTAGGATCTCTGCCCAAGATGAGGTCGTCGAGGTATCCAAAGGCCAATGATGAAAGCAGGTGATTAAGGATCGGCTGTAGCGGTAAGCAGAAAAGTAGAGGTCCCAAGGGATCGCCCTGTTGCGAATCTTCTTGCGATTGTATCGTGAATCTCCCGAATTTCAGAGACGTCGCTTCGTCGTAGGCAAGATGGCAATATGCGGATAAATTAGGAATGAGTTCGTCCACTGATGCGAGCATGAAGTCTTGGTGCAAGCTATTGAAAGCGTTCGAGATGTCAAGCTTCACCATTATTGAACTCGTGTCCATGCTGGTCAGGAATAATAATAATAATAATAATAATAATAATAATAATAATAATAATAATAATAATAATTATTATTATTATTATTATTATCATCATCATCATCATCAAAAATCTGTTTAACTGGAAGCTGGATTGATGTAAAGGACTTATACTTAAATGTTATTTGGTTTGATGAAAAGAATGCCGTTTAAATGGATGCAGGATCGATAAGAATTTGACTGTAGGCCTAGACCTATTTTAAGGCTCTCATTCTCTTTTACATGATTTCCTGCCAAACTATAGATTGTATTTGAATTTTGAGTAGATTGTGTTCTGTCGCCCATCGCATCGCAAATGACTGGATAATTTTACTCAATCGTTATGACGGATCTCTGGACTTTGACCGAACCTGGAGCGAATACAGGAATGGATTTGGAAATATTGAACGAGGCGAGTTTTGGTTCGGAAACGAAAAAGTTCATTGTCTGACCAACAGAGTCGGAGTCACCTACACCCTTCGCATAGAGGTAATTCAAAATTTTGATAACAATGTTCTCGGTTAGTAAGATCGCTTAGGCCTAATCATAGAAGCTTTCATACTTGAGTAAATTAGTTTCCTAGGTATTTTTTTCTTTACAGTAATAACAAGTGATAATTAATTCATTCATTACGGAGATTTGCATAGCGCTCATTCAAGGCTACACTACTCAGAAGCGCTCCAGACCACAATACGGTTGAAAAGAACAGTTTAAGGGGAGTATTCAATTTATAGTCTGAGTGGACCCTGGGCGACAAGCGCAACGCCAACGGCAGAGTGTTTCATAGCGAGGGGCCAACCATTGTGAAGGCACGATTATGCTTAGTATTAAACGGGCAATGATACACGAGTGGGTCTAAGCCTCACTCAGTAGAGCGGAAAGAGCGGCGAAACAGTGCACTAAAAGTAGAGTAGCAAAGATTGGAATGGTCCCGGCAAGACGTGCAGCAGAACGTGGTACCCGGCCCAGGGACCGCAACCTCCCAGCTGTCAAATAATTATGATCGATAATACCATAAGTTATTGGCATTCAAATCTCCTTGTTATGTCTTACAGGTACAACTCGATGCGACCGGTAGTTGGTTCTACGCCGACTATGCCACCTTTTCTATTGATTCGGAAAACAACAAATACGCCCTTCACGTCTCAGGATTCAGCGAAAATACCAGGGATTCGCTCACCGTACCTACTCAATGGGGAATACACAATGGAAGAAACTTCTCAACAAAAGATGCTGACAACGACGGATACTCGAGCCACTGCGTCTCAGACTGTAAAGCTGGATGGTGGTTCGACTTCTGTTTTACGTCCTGCCTTACTTGCCGTTACCGAGAACAGTTTAAGTGGTATTATGAGCCGTCGAGTGTGTCGACTGGTTTACTTCGAGCAGCGCGAATGATGATAAAGGGCGTCTGAATAATCTCTGCAGGTTCAGATACTCTTTGCAATCGATTGTTTACAACATTTATTAGTTTTATCTTGTAGAAGATTTGCATTTTAAGCAGACTGTTTGCAAATGGTTCTAGGACAAAATGGTACGGACAAAATGGTATGGGGACAAAATGGTATTGGACAAAATGGTACGGACAAAATGGTACGGACAAGATGGTAGCGGATAAAATGGTACGGACACAATGGTATGGACAAAATGGTATGAGGACAAAATGGTAGCGGACAAAATGGTAGGGACAAAATGGTATAGGACAAAATGGTATTAGGACAAAATGGTGCGGATAAAATGGTACGGACAAAATGGTATTGTACAAAATAGTAGGCTTACGAATAAAATGGTAGAGATTTAAGGGGTCTAGGACATATTTCCACTCCCGGACATTTCCCCTAGGACATTTCCCCCGATTGATCACTAACATAGCACACACATGTATAGGTTGTGTATCATATTAGCCATATTAATTAAGTATGTATGATTAATGTTATACATAACACATAATATGAATAATGTCCGGGGAGTGGAATGTCAGGGAAATATTTATATATATATATATCAGACTATGTTTGATATGCGTATAGCAAACTTTGGTAAACTATAGTTTAGGTTGGCAAACTCATTTTTCTTGCAAATATCATGCTGTCTAAATTTTAAATAGAAACTGAACTGATGAACAGAATCCTTGCACAAATTTAGGCTGGATTAATTAATAGAGTCTTGTTTAATCAGAAGCTGAACTGATGACAAGAATTATGTATAATTTGAAGTAGGACTGATGATAGGAATCCTTGCTAACATCGATGCTTGACTAATTGAAAGAATCTTGTTTAATCAGCAGCTGGATTGATGAAAAGAATCATGTTTGTTTATAAGGCGATTGATGAAACTGATCGCTCTTCAGATCAGAAGCGGGATCGATGAGAAAACGATGTTTAATTAGAAGTTGGATAGTTTAGAAGAATCATGCTTATAAGGCGAAGCTGGATCAACGAAAAGTTATACTTGAGCGATAGAGGATTCGATAAGAGAATTCTGCTTTAACAAGATGGATGTTAAAAATTATGCCTAATTAGAAGCTGGATTGGTTCAAAGAATTACGCTTAATTGGAAGCTATTATCTGTATCCCTTGAAAAGAGAGGGGCTGAAGAAAATGCTTAATTTACGAAAAGAATTATGCTGAAATGGAAACTAGATCGAATAAAAGATTCCTATTTTAAAAGAAGCTGGATTGATATACACTGTGTCCGGATGAAAAGTAGTACCCAACAAAAAGTGTCACAACTCGTTCAAAACTGTAAGTATTTGCCTGAAATTTTAAACTCAACAACAGTGACCATATTTACACGAGATCCCAAAGTCGTTTGGAAATATTCGTGAAATTGTCAAATTTATGAGCGATTGCGATGGAACACTGAAAAATTCAAGTTTCTAACATAGGCCCTTACTTACGCCGACGCTGTGACGTCGTCATCGATGATATACGTCACTTGGTTTGGTGTAAGCAATAAAAAAAATTGGCGTTTACAGAAGAAGATAAAATTTTAACTAAAGTACTCAGGCAAGAACATGGTTATGGAGCGAAAAGGTTACTGAAGGAATTTTCGAATAAAGGCTGGTGTCTTTCGTCTGTGATTAAGTTATTGAAGAAGATCGATGAAACGGGCACAGTGGAGCGAAAACCTGGCAGTGGCCAAAAACGCACGACACGCACTGTTGAAAACGTTGATTTGGTTGAAAGGCTGGCATTAAGCCAAGAAAATGCACCAGGAACCCATAGAACAGTGCGTCAGATTTCGAGGGATATTGGAATTCCGAAGACCGCAGTTCACAAAATCATTTCCAAGGACTTGAAACTGGTTTGTTTTAGGAAGAGGCGAGCACAAGAGCTAACAAGAGCAAAGAAACTGACACGTCTTGTACGCGGGAAGCAGCTGCTAAAGAAATACCCCGAACACACAGTTCCATTCATATGGTTTACGGACGAAATGTTTTTACCGTCGCTCCTCCTGTCAACCTCCAGAACAATCGCGTTTATGCGACGGATGGAACGCGGAAGAAAAATATGCTTCACATTCCAACAAGACAGTGCCCCTGCGCACCGAGCACGTGAGACCATTGCTCTACTGTCCCGGGAGACACCCGACTTCATATCACCGCAGCTGTGGCCACCCAACAGTCCAGGCCTCAATCCAGTTGACTATCAAATCTGGAGTGTACTGGAGGAGCGCGTTTATCGTTCCCGTATTCGTGACATCGATCACCTGAGGGCACGTCTGGTTGAGGAGTGGCAGCTCCTTGACCACGTTATCATCGACCGGGCCATAAAACAGTGGCGTCCACGTCTACGGTCGTGTGTCCGTGAACGAGGAGGACATTTTGAACACCAGCTGTAGGCGAACTTCACTTCTTATGTAAGGGCCTATGTTGGAAACTTTAATTTTTTAGTGTTCCATCGCAATTGCTCATAAATTTGACAACTTCACGAATATTTCCAAACGGCTTTGGGATCTCGTATAAATATGGTCACTGTTGTTGAGTTTAAAATTTCAGGCAAATACTTACAGTTTTGAACGAGTTGTGACACTTTTTGTTGGGTACTACTTTTCATCCGGACACAGTGTAGAAAGCCGCTAGAATGGATGCGTGCTTACGTGGAAATGGAATACCATTTTGTCCAATACCATTTTGTTCATACCATTTTATCCAATACCATTTTGTTCATACCATTTTGTCAATACCATATTGTCCGTACCATTTTGTCCGCTACCATTTTGTCCCCATATGCATTTTGTCCGTACCATTTTGTCCGCTACCATTTTGTCCGTACCATTTTGTCCGTCCCATTTTGTCCGCTATCATTTTGTCCCCATACCATTTTGTCCGTACCATTTTGTCCGTCCCATTTTGTCCGCTATCATTTTGTCCCCATACCATTTTGTCCGTACCATTTTGTCCGCTACCATTTTGTCCGGTCACCTTTGCGGATAGATCCAATGTATTCACTTATACGCCATCGGCGCACAGTAATTTTTATGCTCGAATAAAATATATAGCTTTGTGAGACTGGATTTCTTTTCCTAAAACTGCTGAAGGGGCGCCATGTAAAGTTTCATTTATTGATTCACTGAATCAAGTCCTTTTACACTTTGCGTGATCTCCCACTTTAGCTAATAATAATATTATTGCAAAACTTCATACTTGACTGGCCGTAGATATGTTGAATTATATTCGTTCCACTTTTCGACCTGAACCTGTTGTTCCCTCTCCAGGCCATTCACAGACGCATTGAATGTCGTGTTTTTCAGTGGTTGAACCGACCCCATGGAAAAAAATTCCATCAGAATCTGCGTCTTCTTTTAACTGGAGACTATGCAATGCATAATAGTAATGTTTAAAAGCATCTGAAATTTGTTCTTAATCGCCAAAGTCCAACTACAAGTGCCTCCGTTAGTGGGCGCTACGGGCGCTATATAAATGCTAGCGAATGAATGAACTAAGGCATTAAGCAGTGTGCCTAGTATCACATATGAGACAACAGTTCACTGATGAATAATGGCGCTTAGAATTTATATAACGCCTTGTCTGTTTTAGTATAGCGACACTGCGTCAGAACAAAGCTGATTAGCGGTGCTCTCCTTGCTCATTGAGGCTTGGGACTGGCGTTACAGTGGCTGAGTTTATATCTCTTGGGGTCCTCGGTGAGGGATGGGTGGGTTGTTGCCATAGAGACCCGGGCGGGGAGTAGGAGAGCGAGGCCAACAGACGGACAGATAAAGAGAAGCAGACGATCAAATGAGACGACCGACGCATCTCCAGAAGAAAAGACTCCAATTATAACAAGATAAATGTTAATCGTCAGATTTACATAGCGCCTTTCAAAAGAACACCAACTCAGAGGCGTTGCTCACAAATGTAGCAAATTCAAATGCTATGCGAGATTTGGAATATGATCGTGATCTATCGACGAGGAGTAAATGACAACCCTTTGCACGTGCCTCTGCCCTCAAGATTCACCCCTTTCCACTTGCCTTTGACCTTATAATGGCCACCCATGAATGACATCAGGCATGTTTGGACGATTTTTTGCACCTCCTTCCTCACCACGCGTCGTCACAAAAGTCATGACCCCTCAAATATGACTTCGCAAAGCTTGCACCCCCGAAAAAACCAGATGTCCAGTATGCCATTTGATTTCTGAATTGGGGTTTGTTAATATACCTCACTAACCTCAGGGTAGTTTATTATAGGGTCGGCAACTTTGAGCTCCGTCTTTGCTGCTTTTTGATGATGTTAGTCCAAAGTCGGGATGAAGGATGGTCACGCTAGTTATTTATTTTTATTACAATGCGTTGTTAAACGGTGACTACTACTTGTATTAGGTCGTCTTGTCATACCACATGACGAATCTTTATTATTAAATTTGTATAATTAATGTTTAGCTATATTTAATAAAAATAATTGTAATAATAATAATAATAACGATAATGTAACGTATTGGAAAATTTAGATGGCGCCACTCGATATCTCCGGGTGGCGTAAAGCCATTGGACCTGCCTTCGGGCAGATAAATCATTATCATCGTCATCGTCATCATCATGTCGCTATATGAGCATCATCCATCAAAATCCAAAGAAAGAAAACAGAAGAGAACTGCAAGGATGAAGGAGAATGATAAGTAATTAGAGTAACGAAGAAGTAACGAAGCAGACAGAGCGCACCTGATGATTATTTAATCATTATCTCGATACTGTAAGATTATAATAATGTGAAGTATCGACTGTTCGTCGATGAAGGTCACTCCTCAGTTTGGTATTCAGGCTCAGCCAATTGGTTTATCTACAATTGCAGTCTGTTTTACAAAGAAAGTGGGTTTCACTCGATAGAGCAAAGATTCTGTTGACTCAGTTGAGAGGAAATTTCTTCGATTGCCTGCAATAGGTGCGTCCGAGATTATTACCCAATTCATACAGAAATTCTTTGTTTACAGCTGTTTACATCCGAGAACTGATCTACAAAATACTGTCGTCACATGGCGGTGTCATCCGGTAGATACATCTCCCAGGAATTCCGAACAAATGATATTGCTCTGACAATGACTTAGATGTTTTAGCTTTGAAATGATTCCTCATTTCTGAGAAGTGGAATTGCGAACAACGCGACACCTTGTGGCGATGGCGCACCAACGAACGTGACTAGCAATGCTATCGCGACGCATTCCTTTTCCGACAGATCTGTGTGAGTATATCGATTGATTTTCCGCTGCGCATGCTCACGAGTGGAGCATACAATTGAGCGATGACAGTAGCCATTGTTATATATTGAGTACTTTGGGTCGGTTGTCAAAAACGTCGTCGATGTTGGTATTGACCGTATCGTTACCGAAATCCGACCATTCGTCCAACCATATCTCGTCATAGCGACTCGGCAACCCTATAAGAAGATCTACCTCCCTTTGAGGTGGCTCCTCCTGGAAACAAACACGGACCCCTCCTTCCTTTCCGCCCCCTTCAACTTCATTCTTTTTCTGCCTATCGTCGGTTGCATATCTCGAGCTGGCTACGCTCGGCAGCCTCGCCACGGAATTTGTTTTGCTTGGGGACAATTCCGAAATCACGTTCTGATCACCGTCCAACACAACTTTCCCACCAAAACTGTCCGTGTCGTCGGAACAAACGTGGCACTGGAAAACAATGTCCGTTGTTGGTTTGGTATCGTTATTCACCTTCTCCTTCTCGTCGTCTTTTCCTGAACCGTCCTTTCCGGCTGCTTCTTTCTCCTCCTCCTCTGGCACGTAAAGATCGAAAGAAAAGTCGTAAATGGGCCAAAACTGGGCGAAGTTCTTGATGATCTCATCAAGCTTGCTCTTGAAACTAACGGTTCCCATTTCAATATCCGGCTTCTCCGGCTCCATGAATGTCCGCATGATGAGGGGCAGCGATCCTCCGGCGAGGGCAGCGATCATCGAGTTGGTTGACGACAGTCCGTAAACGTTTCCAAAGGACAGTATGACAAGAAAGATAAAGAGGACGAAGACGGCGATCTTCAGGAATTGTTTCACCGCAAATAGGAGTCCGAGATAGACCGGACCAGGAACGCCGGCCACTCGGATCTGGCAGACGTCTTCGAAGAGCTTACGCGGAATGCGGGGCATATCCTCGTTGTCAATGAAAAGAACGAGGTCGTTGATGAACCAGTGACGAGCTGGCTTCTCGACGATGTCGTCCTCCATCTCGTACTCCGCCTGCTCGCTGAGTTCCTGCGACTTGAAGCCGCGATTCTCCTGCAGATACGACGGCAGACTGGTCACCTTCTCTAAGTCTCTGATGCGGCTCTTGACCTCGTTGAAAAGAGCCTTGTTCAGCTTGAGGTACTTCTTTTCGACGTTGTTGAAGCAGTCGTAGCTGTAGACGACGACGAGAATGAAGAGGGCGATGTACTTGAGCAGGGTACCAGCGTTGACGATGATGCCCATCATCGTGAAGACCATTATCTCGACGAGGCAGCCGATGCACTCAGACAGAATGATCAGAATGGAATACAACGCCACGACGCACAGCGAAGACGCAAAGATATGCTCGAGCACGCGACGCCAATTGCACACCTGACTGTGGACGATCGTTGACGCCACGGACACGCTCCGAAACCTCTGCAGCCGTTCCGGATTTAGGTTATCGACCTCGTCGAGTTCGTATCCGTCCGACAACCTGTTGGATCTCTGGCGTCGAAGGGATGCTCCGCTGTTGCCGATATCCCTCCTCCGTCGAACGATGTCGTCGTCGTCTCCCCAGAGCAGTTTGTAGATGTTTTCCATGACGAACAGGTGCAGACTGTTGTCGACCTTCCTCCTCACGCGGTATCGTCGCCTCGTCCTCTTGTGGATCTTCTCGAGGAAGGCTCGCTTCGAGTAGAAGAACATCCGGATTGTGAGATAGATCGTTGGCAAGCAGTAGAAGACGTATACCACAAACGTGATGGGCAGTGCCACTGGCCAGTAGACGAAGATCACGAGAAGACCGGCGACGCCGTACTTCTTGAATGGCCAGATGATGTTGGACACCATCATATTGAGAACGTCAATCCACGACAGGTGCTTAAGATCCGTGAAGGCGCCTACGATGATCTTTCGGAAACGACCCTCCTCTGTCCTTCTTGCCATGTAGGCCAACGTTATGGCCATGACGCCGTAGATGAGGTAAATGCATAGGAACAGCGGATGCGTCGGAAGGAGGTAGTGCACCAGACTATTCTCGAAATTCTCCAGGAGACCGAGTCTGGTCACAGCCTCCTTTCGCGACATCACTTCGTCGTACTCGTAATTGTAGAAGATGAAGAGACGGACGTAGTAGGGCGTTGGCAAGAGAAGAACCAACAGACCTAGACCGACCTTCCGCCAAAACTTAATCCACGGAACGCTAGTCCGAACGCACGAACACATTTGGTGCCGAAACATGTTCTGCTTGCAACAGTCGACAAAAGGTCCCACGTTGCGCAGTTTACAGTAGAATATGGATCGAATGATAGTCTTCCAAAGTCCGATCGGGACCTTGTTCTCCGTCAACAGTCTCTTGTAGTTGACCATGATGTCGTACTCGGAGATCTTGGCCTGGAATGGCTGTCCGATGGCTCCCTGGAGAGACCCTGCTGGTGGTGGCAGCTTCATCTCAACGTTGTGCATGGCTTCCACCAGTTTTGGTAGATCGCGGTATCGACGACTGTGTAGATCGAGATATTGTTTGACCTTGATGTCGTCATCGACGATTGAATCCGCCTGACAGATCATTACCGTCCGCACGAGAGGCTCCTTGAGTTTCACCGTGTAGGGGACCTCCTCCCTCGTCAGGCTCCCCACGGCAGAGAAGAACATAAGCGGACCGAAGAACAGAACCCCGAACCGGATGACGCCGAGCAGTACGTACAGGAAGTGAAGCCACTCGTTGGCGTTGCTGGTCTCGCAGGTCTTGACGCCACTGATTGGGTCCAGGAAGCAACACCAATCGGTGAACTTCCCGTAGCCAGACTGGTCGACTATGATCTCGTGGCAAACCCGTTCCGCTCCGGAGAACGACGATTGTCCGTCTTCCTTGAAGTCCCTCATCATCAGCAGCTGCACCATTTCCACCTTCTGCGTCTCCGGCAATTCTCCAAAGCATCCGCTGGGATTGTCCTCCAGTTCGATCTGCATGGAATTGGTTCCGAAAGTCAACGTCATCAGAGAGAGAACTCCGTAGTTGAAGGCAAGGGAGAGCAGTGTCTGACCGTGTGGCGTCGATACGCGAGCCCAGGTGTCGGCCTTATGGTGACTCGTAACGTTGGTCTTCATGGGATTATAAGTGTAATTACTAAATGTCAACTTGTACTCGATCAGGTTCAACTTATCCACATTTACCCCTTTCTGTATTCGACTGTACATCAGTGGGTCGGTTGTGTGCAGCCGACACTCGTGTATTTCATTGACCATGTACTCAGTTGACCCATTTTGATAGACCGGGAAAGCGGACGTCACCCAGTCTTCTTTAGTATTTAGTTCCCATGTTGAGAGTTCATCGAAAGAGTTCGATACAGTCACCGGTAATCCGATCGAAATCCTTGTTAAACCGAGAAGGATAACTACCGGCAGTAAGTTGCCACAGAATATGACATTCATGTTGTTTGTAGTTGAAGCAATGGATACACTTGAAATTGATGTCATGCGTCGCAACTGAGCCTTTTATTAGCGTCGTAGAGGATTGTTAGGCTTGTCTGCTGCACCAGCGAACTCGTTCTAAGTATACGGGGGCCGTGTCAGTAGCGTGGGATTCCCTTCACAGTCGGCTGGTTCGCTGGAATCTGCCTAAGGCTACTGGAGAGCCTACGATAAGTGACGCACTGTGGTTTACCCTGAAAGCAGAGGACAAGACATAATGACAAACAGACGTAACTAAACGAGGCATCGCGCCCAGGTGTCGGCGTCGCCTTTGACATTGTGTCATGAATTGCCCAGACAATTGAAGTCTAGGCTTACTACCACTGTTTCCGAATCTTAAGGCATCACCGCTCTCTCGGTTTTGTCATTTATAACGGTTAACCACTTATCCGAGCCTCGTAACTCGTTGAGCTATTATTACTCTTATAGAGTGGATGACTTAACGGATGAAATTGACGTATGCTCTGAATCAATTGTCGCATAATGAATAAAGCTATGTGAGTGAGTGAGTGAGTGAGTGAGTGAGTGAGTGAGTGAGTGAGTGAGTGAGTGAGTGAGTGAGTGAGTGAGTGAGTGAGTGAGTGAGTGAGTGAGTGAGTGAGTGAGTGAGTGAGTGAGTGAGTGAGTGAGTGAGTGAGTGAGTGAGTGAGTGAGTGAGTGAGTGAGTGAGTGAGTGAGTGAGTGAGTGAGTGAGTGAGTGAGTGAGTGAGTGAGTGAGTGAGTGAGTGAGTGAGTGAGTGAGTGAGTGAGTGAGTGAGTGAGTGAGTGAGTGAGTGAGTGAGTGAGTGAGTGAGTGAGTGAGTGAGTGAGTGAGTGAGTGAGTGAGTGAGTGAGTGAGTGAGTGAGTGAGTGAGTGAGTGAGTGAGTGAGTGAGTGAGTGAGTGAGTGAGTGAGTGAGTGAGTGAGTGAGTGAGTGAGTGAGTGAGTGAGTGAGTGAGTGAGTGAGTGAGTGAGTGAGTGAGTGAGTGAGTGAGTGAGTGAGTGAGTGAGTGAGTGAGTGAGTGAGTGAGTGAGTGAGTGAGTGAGTGAGTGAGTGAGTGAGTGAGTGAGTGAGTGAGTGAGTGAGTGAGTGAGTGAGTGAGTGAGTGAGTGAGTGAGTGAGTGAGTGAGTGAGTGAGTGAGTGAGTGAGTGAGTGAGTGAGTGAGTGAGTGAGTGAGTGAGTGAGTGAGTGAGTGAGTGAGTGAGTGAGTGAGTGAGTGAGTGAGTGAGTGAGTGAGTGAGTGAGTGAGTGAGTGAGTGAGTGAGTGAGTGAGTGAGTGAGTGAGTGAGTGAGTGAGTGAGTGAGTGAGTGAGTGAGTGAGTGAGTGAGTGAGTGAGTGAGTGAGTGAGTGAGTGAGTGAGTGAGTGAGTGAGTGAGTGAGTGAGTGAGTGAGTGAGTGAGTGAGTGAGTGAGTGAGTGAGTGAGTGAGTGAGTGAGTGAGTGAGTGAGTGAGTGAGTGAGTGAGTGAGTGAGTGAGTGAGTGAGTGAGTGAGTGAGTGAGTGAGTGAGTGAGTGAGTGAGTGAGTGAGTGAGTGAGTGAGTGAGTGAGTGAGTGAGTGAGTGAGTGAGTGAGTGAGTGAGTGAGTGAGTGAGTGAGTGAGTGAGTGAGTGAGTGAGTGAGTGAGTGAGTGAGTGAGTGAGTGAGTGAGTGAGTGAGTGAGTGAGTGAGTGAGTGAGTGAGTGAGTGAGTGAGTGAGTGAGTGAGTGAGTGAGTGACAAAGAAGGTCTCATTGTCTAATACTTCGAATGTTTTCATCGATGGTTCTAACGCCACTCGTGCGCATAATGGACTTAAGAGTCGTTATAATATGTTCGACAATTTACTGCTCATCAAGTTTAACCACATGGGTGAGTCCATCGATGGGTTGGTGTGGGGGGGGGGAGGGGTTGGCGTTCAGTTGATTATCGTGGCGGAAAACGACCCTCAGCTTCGACCTTTTGAGCAATTGATGACATGACTTGAGTGGTCATGATCACGTGTCTCTGTGGGTGGAGGACACATCCGATCAATGAATAAAAATAGTCACAAGTTAACACGAAAACGACGATCAATGGTAATGAAGTTGATGTAATTAATTACACCTTTCACCGTGAATATAATTATTCACTGCTCAGGTAACATGCTAAATAATACGAAATCATCAGCAGCATAGTGATGCATAGTGATAAATCAACACATCGTGTAAGAGGTCACCATACGTGTAAGTGTTAAGACTGAGACCATTTTTTTTAATTGGGACGGACAACTCCCACACGTCGTCAAAGTATTAGAGTTGAAGCCAGCGTTATTTGAAACGTATGAAGTGCATGTCCTGCGTTAGCTTACGTCCATAGATCTATGGCGTACGTTTTCAGGATACGTGATAGTTGATCATAAGCAGGGCAATGAATAACAATGTGTACAAATACCTGATGGTAGATCGTGCAGACTTATCACATGAAGCACAACACAGGAAACAAGCCTACACAATTACATGCCCGTACTTCTGTATAATTATGCGCTCTTGCTAGAGACGCGGTATGTAATGGCTTCTAAGGAAGGCCGACGATATGCTGGCTCCAAAACCGCCAATATATCGCATAGGCCTACTTCTCCCATGGCATGCGCTTACAATGTCTTACACACATTCCACATGAGTCCTTGAATATACGAAAGAGACTATGAGGCGATGTGTAAGTTGATACTACAGCCCTTCGCCCTCCGGTGGGGAATTCGCCTTTTCCACGGCAGCTTACGCCACAGCAAGTTTTCTCGGACATTTTTGTAAGTCATGTGTCTCTAGCAATTGGATTGTGTCTTCTAGCAACATACACCCTATATATATATTGCTAGTAAGCATGATTATATCCACACTAGTTTCGGTCTACCGATAACAGCTTATCTTTAACCCATTTAAGTTGACGGTTGAGCCGTCGCTGGCTTAGACATACATGTGTATGCCTACTATACGCGTACTAAACAAATCTGTGTGATGGAATGAATGACTAGTCCTGTTCCGGCGGTAAATTCCTCGTGAGTCATTAGCACTAAGCAGGTGTTACTTGCTCACCGATCGATTCATTCCGGCAAAGAGAGCGAAGAATTTAAAAGGCAACCTATAGGAAAGACGGATCAAGTGAGTAAATCACAGCATGGGAAATACAAGGCGTGAAACGAGAGGCATTGACAAGATATACTTGTATACATTGTATACGTACTCGATGGGCGTTGTCAGTCTGGTGAGTCGTCGTCGACGGGAGAACCGTGCACTCAACCACCCACTTGCTATGCATTACTTCTGACTGTGTACACTCGATGCGTATCCTGTGGAGTGTATACTGAACGTACATGGGTCGTGCATGGAATGGTCTGACATCTCGCTTTCTTTGTCGAACTTCTGAGAGCGAGTCTTTCCGGCGTCCGTCTTGTCCTGCTATTCGTCAGCTAAAGCACAAACCAACACTGTCGTTGTAGTACCTCGGTACTTTCGGCCTATCGAGCCTATAATATAGGCCAGCAAGTAGGCCTACGTGTATACGCATGCAGGCCTACGATGTCGGTATGATTAGGCCTATACTCCTCGCGCTTAAAGCAGACGGTTCTACAGAATGGACGACTCATTGGATATTTCAGGGTTCATAAGTTCACTGCAGACGTTGGTCATGGGACCACGTGGGGTTGCATCGGAAATTCATGCTGTTCAGAGCTTTTTCAGCTAGCAAACACTTCGTGCAGGTCATTGGCAGCGCACGCCCATGATACATGCATTACATAAACATAGACGTAAGTAGGCCTATACGTGCAGTTGTGCAACATAATGGATATATGCATACAAATTGACATTATGAAGGCCCTATATACATACATGCTGATTCGCATATATTGGCCTATGTGTGTAACTATGCGTGCGTTTAAATAGTACAAGTGTGAACACATAAAAATTCTATGGTGTCTTTTATAAATATTTCTGTAAAGCTTTCTGAATATCGTCGGAGTTTACCAACAACTAAAGATCAAAAGTTACTTCTGAGAAATGGTAAATGTTTCTACATACTTACTGACCGGCGGTGTTTTACCTTGTAACATGACTGGCAGGTAATTAATAGTCTATTTTATATTGCGTTCTGAACGCAAAATGAGGAGCTCTTTTTATTACCACCGGGATTCGAACCTCCTATCAATTCTCAAAGTGAAGTCCATCGCACAGCACATATCTTGTTATTTCCGCATTAGATACACAGACGGACAGAAATACAGACAGATAGACAGCCAGACAATTGAACGGACTGACGGACGAACAGTGAGACGGACAGATTGGCAGAAGCAAATGCGGAGCAGATTCATTGACGCACGAGAGGAAAACTTTTTGAGAGCAAAGATATAGGCCCACATGTATGAATGACTGTGGGAACGTCACCGATGGAATCTACAAGTGGCAGGCAGGCAGGCTGGCAGGCGGACATGCAGGTATAGGCTGGCAGATAATTAGAACGCAGGCAGGCTTGCAGATGGACACGAAGGCAAGTATGCAGGCAGGCAAGTAGGCATGCGGATGGACAGGCAGGCTTGGAAAATGAGAAAGATAGTAAAAGGATTTTCTTGAGTAGAAAAATAAAATCCCGACACCGGGTTGGAGAGAAAATAAGAAATTGTAGACAAGTAATATGAATGAAGAACAGACGCGTAGCCTATCGAGTAAGCTACTATCGACCTATAAAATAGCCATATTGACCTGTGATTGGCCTATTAAATCCTGCAGTAACATAGACAAGGCGGCGTCTAATGCAGGTCAATCCTCTCTGACCGTGGATACACTTCCTGGTGGGTGGAACTCGATTGGAATTCTTCTCATGCCTCACATTCCTGCCTTACTTGATGTAAATTGACATTTGTGCATACATTAATATGTAGTAACTCAAGTAGATGCAGTGAACACGATAATTTTATACTAGTTTTCAATGGCAGAGGTAAGTACGCCATGCGTGTAAACCTCCGAGAAATGGGGACGGGTTATTGAGAGATCTCATCTCAGTTATGAGGAAGTTTCAAAACGGGAGGAAAACGGGGAAAAGTTATACTAATTACTCCGGGGGGATAGAAGTCCATATTTTAGATATGCATTTGCTTTCTGTTGACACAAATGAGGTTGATAAGCCAAGCATTCCAAGAGTTCCGATCAAGTGACTCAGTCAGTGGCGGAACAGACAAACACACAGGTATATAATAATTATATATATATATATGTATATATATATATGGTGTGTGTGTTTGTGTCACACGTCCATAAACACAAATTGTGTTTGTGCACTTAATACATATAGCCTACACTGCTTCCGTAAATAAATAGACCTCTAATGATAATATGAACGTCCTGGTTAAAGAAGTATGTCACAGTGACGTATTAAATTACAAAGTTAATGCACGGGAGGAATTTTAAAAATCGATGAATGCTTACTATTTATTTTCATGATATCATTTAGAGTCCCTTTATTTCCGGAATTTCTGGACACTGACATATATATATATATGTTTATATATATATATATATATGTGTGTGTGTGTGTGTGTGTGCGTGTGTGTGTGTATCGCTGGAATGGAGACAGTGAATGTGTATCGGAAATCTCGAAGAACCTTTCTGCTCTGGTGGGGACTTGAACCCCACCCTCTTGGTTCCCAGTACAGCGCGTTAACCTCTAGACTATCGTCTCTTTGCCTATATATACAAGAGATTATGGCCTCGATGCAGAAACGAAAGACTGTTCTGGTAAATTCTGTCGTAAGGGAAAGTGGTAAAATGTGGCTCGGTCAGATAGGGCGTATGAAATACGGTTCTGTCGTATCTAATTAAAATTCTGCAGGGTGTCAGCTTGTGACACTCGTCCTAGCATACTTTGAGATAAAGTCGCAAGTAAACTTTATAAAGACGGCAGATATAGAGGCGTCATCCCCTCGGAGTGATGGAGGCAAACCTCCGGTCCCAAGGGCATGGAAGTCAAAATATCCCCCCTTAAGACTAAAAAATATCTCCCTCTACGTGAAATTGGAGGCGTTTGCCTCCGGACCCCCTTTCTGGACGACCAAGGGCACATGAGTAAGTAATAGACGAGTCGAGACAAACAGTCGGCTCAGCTAAGTGAGAGGGGCAGTTTACTTTCTATAAATGACATAATTTTTAAATGTCTGGCGATCAGGACGGATTGACCAATTGACAATCAATAAATCGATTTCTTGATCTAATCATTTATTGGTTAATTGAACCATCGTTTAATTCAAAAAGAACAAGCAAATGAATTGTCACATGGATAAACGAAAGTTCTATTTTCAGAACCAACTGTCTCCCGTCGCTACAGCCTGAGGCAGTGCAAGCTGGATTGTGTTATTTTTGTGAGATACGAAAATGATAATAAAATAAATTCGATTATTGTTTTGGAGGTAGAAAACCGATTTTCATTCTCAAAACCGATGAACGGAATTCCAATTTTTGCTTAGCATCTCTAGTTCTCGTGCCTGCTTGTATTGGTTAGTTAAATGGCCGTAAATCAGAGGTTTCAAAGATTTTTTGTGCCATCAGGTAAAACAATCGAGTGCTGGCGTGCCATCATTAAATGATATAAAAAAACAAGCGAATCGAGAGCGCGGCGAATTGCCTTTACGTATAGGGAACATCGTGTGCATATAGCCCTAGCACCGAGTCACCGACAACGTATTTTAAGCATATGACAACATATATGAATCTCTTCTGGAGAAAGCGGCCTCATATAAAGAGTACATTTACATTTTTCGCGCACCACTTAACAACACGTGGATTGTGATACGCGTACCACCGTTTGAAAACCTTTGCTGTAGACGTATGTGATGCATAATTTATGTACAAAGACACTTAATATGACACATGCAGTTTTTAAATGGTTGCTGTACACAGATAAAGGCAGCAATATGTCAATACAATAGAAGACTGTTCCAGAGGCATAGTCCTATGCACTAGAGCTATTGTCCACAAGCAGGTCGCCTGCTTGTCTCTACCGCTATAGTAGAGTGCAAAGGTAAACGAATCAACGAGCGAGATAGTTAATGATTGAATTAACAAACAAATAAATGAATGAACAAATGAATGAACGAACGAACGAACGAACGAACAAACGAACGAACGAACGAACGAATGAATGAATAAGTGTAACATCATTTATGCATCATGAGCACGTCTTGTTTCATGCAGAGTTCATCAGATATCTTTTCCGACTCCATTCTCGGCATTTCCTCCTATCCTACGCACGTGACCTACCTCTCCTTCCAATCTCCAGCTCCAGATATCGTTGGCCATCTAGTCAAGCCGGCTCACAGTAAAGGAACTTAGGAAGTGTCCAGTTACATTGTTTAAGTGAGTTCATAACTGAGTGGTAAATGGCTATGTGCACCCAAATGCCATCTGCATATTACTTGTTTGCGGAATAAGCCATATATATGTTTTTGGATAGAGATCGTTGTCTTTTCAACAGCACCTACAATTCTCACCATTTTCAACATTTCGTGTAAATACATTCAAAGCGATTCTCAACATTATTTGTTTCTGGTGTCCACGCATTCTCTTCCCTAGAGTTTCTTTTTGCTAAAGCTTGTTAACGAAGGTTTCAGTATACGCACAAACTCAATTGAACCGTCTCTCGATGTCTCAGAATTCTTTAAGACGTCGTTCACGCGTCTTGCTCCAAATGGAAATACTTCGTCTATGTAGCAGCAGCTGTTACTTCAAATCGTGCATAACCACCTACTGCGACTGATCGTTTTAGGAAGGTGTCTTCAAGCACTTGTGGGCTCGGCCCACGTCATCAAGTAGCCAGCCCATCGTGGTAATGGTAGACCTGACCTACTCAAATTCATATACTGATAATAAAGTCCTAAATCGAAACCATTTCCATGTAGACGATCACCGTAACGGTTAAATTATGTCTTGTTGAAGGGCACATACGATTAAAGCCTGCCAATAGCACGAGAAAGTTAAGTGCAATCCTAAACTGATCCGGTTAGATAAATGTACATTGGTTACAGGCTAGAGTGGATTTGTACCTCCCATTCGGTGCTTGGTAGTCCAGCAATAGCACACGCAGCAGAAGTCACGGATTGGACCAAAATATTATGAACGTTATAGACGGTTAGACAAAGAACGGATGAATTAGCAGAATCCAGGCTGCTCTTATAAGCTCTTCTGTCTGTTTGTCTGTCCGACTGACAGTGACTGTCTACCTACCTGACTGATTATGTCTGTCTGTCTGGCGGACTGTGTCCGTCTGTACGTCTTCCTGACTGTGTCTGTATACCGAAAAGTATGTGCCTATACCGATGCGTGTGCTGTATGTAATCGTTTAAATCACATGTGATGTCATGACAAGATATGATTCAATAGGCCTGCAATCACGCCCGCCCATGGAACGCACACATCAATTGAAGTTTCAGTTTGATCCTCGTACTCGTAATTTCAGTGGAAATCAACGCCTGAACTGCTAGACATAACTTTTGATGGGGTTCAATCGACAGATTCCTGCTCTGCGGGTGTTTGTGCCATAGGGTCATTGGGTCAAGTCACTCTATAGATCGGATGGGATACAGTTGAAAGTCTCTAGCATCAAGCGTATGTAGCGAAAGCGGATGTCATAGGCTATTAAAATGCTGATCAAGTGCATGGCATCGATCCATGGGAGACTACATAGAGTTGCCCTTTCGTCTATAGCTATTAGAGAGTGACGCAGGGAGACAATCTCGTCGCAATCTCCGCACCCACCTCAACGATTAGGCCTTCATATCCCTCTCCAGCCCGAATGTTTTGCCCCTATCCTCGCAGGACTACGTCACATTCCAGCTAAAGGATATCACCAGTGTTTTTTTCTAGAAAAAGTGCCGGAACGCATTTGGGTTTGTCGAAAGAAATTACGCTGAAATTAGCTTCCAAATAAAATTTGTTTTTAAGATTCAATGATCGCAGTCTATATATAGGCCCACATTATTATACCGGTTATTCTCATTAACCGCGGTATTGCCGCGACAGTAAACCCCATTATCGAGGTAAAACGGAAATTGCTGTCCACAGGAGTATGACCGCGTAATTTATCGCGACCACCAAGGAGTTTTTCCGCAAGAAAGAAACTAGCGTCACTCTCTACTTTCGAGTTGTATGATAGTCTACTGATCTTGACCTTTGAAGCAAAGACGAGACGATACTTCTGTCGGGGTGTTTAAGTAGCGTCACGGGGCGATTGAAAATCATGTTTAGTCTAATCTTTAAGGACAACGATATCAGAGCGTGGAGGAGGTTCTGACAGGTGCTACGTAAATGCTCAAACACATACATACATGTACACACATACATCCATACATGCATAGGCCTACGTGTACTGTACACACATTCACCCATGGATGCCCGCAGCATAGGTCAAGGGGGTCGCGTGACGACCCCTTGGAAAACTCACGGACTTATATATGCATACACATGCATACATGTAGGCTACGTGCATTCTTTCTGAGTCTCCTCCAGCGTCATTCTCCATCCCCAAAATCATTATATGTAGGCCTAGGCCTATCCTAGATGTATACTTTCAGTATTCTCGCACTGAATGGTCGCTGCTGGAAGCGGCGCCATATAAATAAATGCAATGCAATGGTTACCTTGTTGTCGTCTGATGAATGTTCTCTTCTGAGTGACTCACTACAAAAATTAAGAAGTCTAGAGCTCGCTATAGACTCCACGACGATAAAGAATAGAGAGCCATTATGGTACGTGTTGCTATGTGATTTTTGCTGACGTCCAATTTTACTCAATTAATATGCAGACCTCGTAAACTCTGTCAGACTGTAACTTAGGCGTTTAGGCCTACGGGCTTATTTTTTAAACACAGGCCTTTTCAACTTCATTCATTTGCTAAAAATGGGTGGCTTACGTTATTTGCATATTAGGCAATGTCAAATCTTGTATTTGCAACATTGCTGTCCAACAACGACTCTGTAACTATGAATATTCTATGTAAACATTATGTGCCATGTTTATTTAGTAGCGAATGGATTCCAGTATCGTCTGGTGACATACTTAATGTAAATGTAGACGTTTTCTACAGCGATATTGTATCACATCAAACAGATTTTATTTACAGTTTTCACTGCGTAATCAGCCTGAAGGAGACAGTATAGTCCGTGCAAACTCATTAGTATAATGCATGCACCTAATATATATATATATATATATATATATATATATATAGCCTAGGTTGGCTGTTCTCAAGCGATTGGGGTTGGAGTTGGAGGTTGGTCCACGATTGGCAATAAAAGACTGGCATATCCTGCATATTTAATTACTTGTTTATTCAGCATCTATAGCTCGATCTACTTACTGAAAGTGCAGTTCATCTGCCTGTTTTGGCATGTTCTACAAGGTGATCGTGTGTTTGTCTCCATATACGTGCGAGACTCTACCGTAGCTCTACGAATTTTTTTACCTTGTGATCGGTCAATCACAGCCCATCTGGCACACCGTTATAAATAGCAGAATAATGTACGTGGCTGATGCAAGCCACCATATGCAATGGCATTGATAAATTAATGATTAAAAAGTATATATGCATATACTCGATGATGTGTTCCATGGTAACCGATTGGTCAGTTCTCAATGCATGACACTTTGTGTCAGTGTGCTTTCCCTCCTCAGACTGCCTGTCCTGTACTCGTTTGTCCATCTTTCCTATGAGGCGGTCCACGCAGCACACCGCAGCATGGTTAGGCTACGATTCATTTTGCGTGCCATCAATCGATATTTATTGCATTGCAATGATGGCGCTATATAAGTTCTTATATCAGATTAGATCAGATCAGGCAGACGACGAGAAATACTAGACGTTATTTTTTATTATATGTAACGTGGCTGACAAAGGCCTAGACATAGGCCAACACTTCGACAGCCTAAAGTGGCATCCGCTTCAAAAGAACCCCATAATTATGTCGTTTTATAGTATATTATGACTACATAGGACACGCATGTATGGTGCACATGCCCCAGGAATACGAAGGAAAGACAGCTTTATAAGCCAAGCAGTAGCTATAATATATTGTGATCTGTATGAGCAGACTATGGGCGTATACTTGGTAAATGCAGACAGGCATTTGCAAGTAAAAACCTTAAATTAATACATGCAGAATTGGTGCCTAAAGACCAATGAGTGCAAACAGAATTTGCATTTAAACAAGACACAGGCCAGTCACAGACTTATGGGCCTAAATAAATACATACAATAACCGACGTGAGGACACGCGTTACATGCGCAGTTCATGCATGTAGGCCTACCAGTGTTAATTTCGTTCACGAAACTAGAACTAAATTGATTTGATGATCGCTCACGAAAACAGAAACGAGAACTAGAAAGAAATTATCAACTAGAACTAAATAAAAACGGAAAAGATCCTGTGTGGAGCTAAATAGAAACGGAAACGAAATTAAAATCTTGAACGAAAACTACAGAAATTACAAGTATCAATTTCTTTCCTTCCGTGCTAATTTCGGTCAAAATCCGAAATGAAGCATGAGGATCTGGAGCATTAAAAAGTTAAAATTTCTGGCAGCAAAGTTGAATGAACGAGGCATAACTACTAAGTAGGCATGATGTTAATGTCACAATGAGGAAAATATCCAAGAAGAAATGGACAGATCTATATTGATCAGAGACCTGTGACAAAGTATAGTGGAGACAATGCCTCTAGATTCTAGTCCAAACAAAGGACGATTTGTCCAACAGTATGTGGCGTTCTGCCGCCCGAGCGCCTGCCTAGCGCTAACGGACGGTGTCGACCCCAGCTCGCTGACACGCCTGGAGTCGCCCGAGTCCCTTTCTTACCAAATCTCAATGCCAAACGGTTACTCTCTATATCTACCAGGATGTTCACTATCACCAGGCAAGATTAGGGACGGGTTTCTTCTCCAAGAAAGGTAACACGGCTCGAATTAGTAACGAGGTCTGACTCTGCCTATTCCGCGGTCGCCGGATGGGCAACGTTCTGAGGATGGCCGTACTCAAAACAGGGTTCATAATCATACCGGCAGGAGTCTTCCTCGCCTTGCATACCTTCCAAGCTACTAGCCTCGTCTTCCTCTACCTGATGTCGTACCGTTCAGCATCTTGTGACTCTGAAACTATCGCCATTTAGGGACACCAAACGTTCTCTTAAGTTACGAGGTTCAGACATATTTGAAACAAGTCCATAAGCCATTTCGGCCTATACAATTATCGGTAGCTAAATCCAACGTCTTATACTCTTAGACATTACTGTCCCCAACTCTCTAACCTCTGTCGTCCTAGACACACCAGTCTCACAGCTCTTCGTCATATCATGCTAGACACTTAACTATCACGTCTTCTGCTCAACACGTATCTCTCGATCTATTTCCGTGTATGGCATAAACGGCCGCACACGTATATTTTGTCATGCACATTTGACTGACTAAGTTCCCGTCCTCTGTGTTAGCAGTTACCCACCAACACTGATATATTCTGCTTCGATAAAAATGACACTGGCATGGTATTCACGGACACTGATAGCGAAGGTCTTCTGTCTATAACCTTCGCTATCTGCACACAGATCTTCGGTCCGACCTACGCACGAGGGGGCCCGACCTCGCACTTTAGTCAGCTCTCAGAACTGTGTGTGACGACAAACAACCATGTATTCACCTGGGTACCCGATTACCCAAACGTACTCGTATCGATCACTTCGATCAGACACGCAAGTAGATACACTTCGGGAAAACGGGAGGAGTATCTATGACCAACGTAGGTAGCCAACAGTAATATTTACGCATCGATCAATTCTTGGTCTGCTTACTATCTTTACCCTGGGTTTCCGACTGCCCAGACTTTCACGTCGGCCTCTTGGCCCATTTCCGTGTGTGGCATACCGGCCTCACACGCATAAGTTATCATGCACACGATTGACCGTCCTCTGCGTTGGCAGTTGTCCGCCAACACCGTAATATATTCTGATACTCGGAAAACCGGGAGGAGTAACTATGACCAACGTGGGTAACAAACAAGAGTATCTATCGAACGACTATAAAGCCATCAAGAAGAGTTACTTGACTAGTAACCTGAAGGTATCAATCGGCACCAGTGTTTTCTCTTGTTTGTCACGTGCTCTTCTAACGTGTTCACCCTCCACGTGTAATTCCAGCGGGTCCTTCGGGAATTTCCCCGATATTTCTATCGAGCGTATTCAATGGGGAACTTTCCCCGTATGTGCCAACGCTCCACCGGCAGCTCTCTCGGTTTGTACGGCTGCTACTGCGGTAATCTACTCGGCTTGTATCTTTTGCGGCCACCCGAATTTTTACGTCTCCGACAACCTGCTGGTGTTCGTGAGGAGTAACTATGACCGAACTAGGTAGCCAACAAGTATCTTTCTCGGCCTGCTTGCATCTGTCATATACTTTAGTATCCGATCACCCAGACTCTCACATGTCTGTAACTTCCTTGGACTGCACTTATTCCTCTCATCGTAGGATCATCTAGATACTTGTCACCTAGAGCTCTGACCAACGGTAATGCACCAACTCTCGTTTCTCAGACTCGATTCTCTCACAGGCACCTGAGGTAAGTGTCACCACGTTACCTCTATGTTTCACACAGACCTGTATTATTATAATCACTTTCTCTGAAGCAATTGTACTCTGTCTCTTATACACTGGAACGAACCACTGGCAGATCTTTCGAGGAAGTCCTCGAAAAGAGATTATGTAGTTAGATCTACAAGAAGAAATTAGTAGACGCCTCGCGGGGAAACCGCGAGCCAAGATATTGCAACTAGACACACAAGTGAATAGATTTCTGGAAAACGAGAGGAGTAAGAGTGACCGACCTAAGTAGCCAACAAGAAGATTTACCGAAAGATCGCAAGACAATAAAGAAGACATACTGCGGGGACACCGCAAGTACAGATATTACGTTTATTAACTCAAGTAAAGATACGCGGGGAAATCGCGACCTAAGACATTGCGATCAGACACGCAAATCAGCAGATTGCTGGTAAACGGGAGGAGTAAGTATGACCACCGTTAGGTAGCCAAGCATAGATATTTACGGAAAACCGTAAATAGAAAGAATATGCGGAGACGCCCACAATTGATCAGGTATTTGGCAGCAAAGGGAAATTTCCCTGTATCGAACGCACCAATGGGGTCACCCTCCCCGTATTTATCGAATGTATTCATGTTTTCCAGTATTTGTCAACGGCTTCTCGGGTAGCTCTCAGTCTGTTTCCAACGGCTTCACGGGGCCGCCCTCCCCGTCTTTCAACCAACGTGTACACTGGGGAATTCTTCCCGTAAATTGTCTCAACAGTCGCCAGAAATCTGTCTTGATGTAGCGTTCGGTTGCTCGGGGCTTTACCCGATCTCTATTTCTCACGGCCACCGACGGGGTCACGTATCCGACAATCGGCTGGTATTCTCGAGGAGTAACTATGACCGATCTAGGTAGCCAACAAGACTGTTTCTCGGCCACCAGAACTCCCACGGTCTGCACGGTCGGGGATTTTTCCCAGTCTATCTCTCGGTCGGCCGCCGAGGTCTCTCTCGATATATGCGTCGGTCCCTTCTGGGACTCACCCAGTCTGTATCACTCACGGCCACCAACGGGGTCACCATCTTCCCCGTATTTCCGAACAGAACTGTCATTCATTCATTTATTTCTCTCGATCGGGTCTTTACGCACTCTCGAACGGTAACCAGACCTGTGAGCATTTCTCACGATCGGTCTTTCTCTGTCAGCCTGTTGACTCCTACGATCAGGGCACGGTCCGTCTTGCGATCGACGGCAGAGGGGCCCACCCCACCAGATCAGCGAAAAGCAGCACCAGCCTGACCGCGAGAGCGGCTGTCACTAGAGGTCGTATTTATATGGCAACACTCAACGATCCCTGGAGCGGTACGAGAACCACTCTACGTATGAAGCAGTACGAACCACTGCTCCACATATAGCGATGCACCGCATGTCAGGCTATACTCAAGCCAATTCATGCGTCTGCAAGCTATGCACTCAATTAAAAACCGCCGATCGGTCTTCCTTCCTATACGCAACACTGTAAAAAAATAGACGTAAAATAACACTATGGCGAGCCGATTATTTAAATAAATCATTCATTCAAGCCTTGTGGCCTGTCCGCCACAATTATAGCTCCTCAAGTTGAAGATCCAGGCTAATGTTAAAAGGATCTTTTCTTTATGTAGACTTTTAAAAGCAGGGATACACAAGAGGATGTTATAATCTTTGGGAATGCGAGCTTTTCTTAGGCTAAATTTGAATGGGTTAGAAGAATACTCGATAAGCATCATTCCTAATAACTCAGGGACAATGAATGACGAGGGTCTGACTTATTGTGGTTTCCTAAAACAAGATCGAAAGATTAGACAGTCGTAAACTAAAACCATAAATAAAATGATTGGATGAATAAAAAGTAAACTAAAACGAAATGATTTCACGAATAAAAACAAAACTAAAACTGAAATGATTTTCATAAATGGAACTAGAACTAGAACTAAACTGAAATGAATAGCACCAAACTAAATAAAAACAAAATGATTTCTTGAACGAAAATAACCCGGAGGCCTACGCATGAATACTCTTCACAACCGTAGGCCTATGTTTAGGAGAAACGGTAGTTAACGTCTATGACTATAAGCAGAGTGTATTAGAGTAACCACAAAACATCACTCACCCATTCAGCTGTTCTGTTGATAATAATAACTGTGATCATAGCGAATTGATTTCTAATAGGCCCTACACTGCTAAATAGCAATGCATTACAAGAACTACAACAGCGACGATTATTTACTATAGGCTGCATGAACGCGATACCCATTAGTTCCGTGTCTGCTCTCCCTCCCTCCCTCCCTCTCTGTGCTTCTCTTTGTCTGTCTGTCTCTCTTGTCTGTCTCTGTCTGTCTGTCTGTCTGTTTCTTTCCATCTCTCAACAACAGGATGCACCGATAACCCGGAATAAACAAACGACGTTGTTTTTACTAGTATATATTATGACCCACAACGGTGGTGGTGCATGGCTGTTGCAGTTTAACGACACTGTGTGGTGTAAGGACCATTAGTGTCGCCCTCCTCCTTTATCCAGGCTTGGAACTGGCACTGACTGAGTAATACCAGTGGCGGAGCTAATGACCAACGGTGATTGAGGAGCTCTTATATATAGGCCAATAAGACAACATTTTATCATTTTAAAACACTCAGACATATGAATTATGTTGAGACCTTTATTTTGACCTGTGACACAACGTATATATGTCGGAATGCTCGGACTATAGGCCCTACATTCAATCAGAATTATACGTAAGCTCTTTATCTTCGCCGACGCCTCCATAGTCCTTAATCACGAATTCTACGGACACCGTATAGATATAATGGTCTAACTTAGCTACGTCATGCCTACTGCAGAGGTCTTTAGAACTGCTTTGCGTTAATGGGTGTTGACAAACTCAAGTGTTTGACAAACTGCAAGTACTTGCACAAACGTTTTTAGGCCTACTTTTGAAATAGGCCTAGTCACCGCCCATGCACACTATTTCTATATTTAATATATATAATTTCTATATTTCATATATATTTGATCCCAATATATATATAAATATCATATGTATATATATATATATATTGTGTGAATGTGTGATGTGTGTTTGTGTGTGTGCGTGTGCGTGTGTGTGTGTGCAAGACTGACACTGTAGGTGTGTTGGTGTAAGGGCTTGCGTGCGTGCGTGTGCAATGCTCTCTTAGAAGCGGGCGGATGCGTTTCCAGAATGCGCGCGATAGGCCTACAGCATTCTTAATATAGGGGATGTCTACATGTGGATATGTTTGTAGGCCTATGTGTGTTCCTATTACATGCATCCGGTCGTTAAGTCTCCTTGTCATTGTCGGTCTACGCCACTTCATTGATAACCCCCAACACTCTCCCACTGGGCCTAATTTGCTGCCTGGGACTCGACAAGTAGTGTCCAGTTGAAGAATCTGCAGTAGGCTACACCTTCTGTACATTTGCCCAGAGCCTTCAATCGGGGTTCAAATCGCACAGCCCAGACCCGGGATGCACAAAACAGTCAACATGAAAACAGTGATGCGAAGTATTCTAAATAGTTACTGATGTCTAAGCTACTACTTTAAATACTATCAAGATATTTTGTACTTAAAATTCAAATAGGAGCCTATTTCTGATTGACAGTATTTATATTTTTACTTAATGGACTTCTTTGAGTATTTTGTAGGCCTACTACAATAGTAAACGACTTTTTCATTTATCCATGCTGTCGCGATTAAAGCTAAAAATTGATAGTAATCATGTCCAAATGTTACTAATTCATTTTTAATTCTGTAAACCACTATATTTGCAAACAGTTTCCTAACGACCATTTTTCTGGACTAATATGACCTCGTTTAATTTAATATTATAATTAGGTCTACTAATGGTTGGCTATGGTTGTGTCGAGATAGGGTGAAGTTCAAATCTTTGGAGACAGTGCTGTCAATGCCGGAAGCGGGAATAAACTTAATACCTAAACAGCTAAGCAACAGTACCGTCGTGGCCGTCATCGGTATATTTTGAGAGTCGAAGACGATTGCCACTTTGTTTGATTTAAGGTGCTTTTATTGTTTGATGACTGGGCCTATTAATATCGGCGAGAATTTGCTAGAAAAACGTTTGAGAGATTGCTAATGGTTATGCGAAGGGTTGCCAGATACCTTTTCTGAAAATACCGGACACCCTCCCAATCCCATCCTTCCCTTCCCGGGTATCACGCAAAGCGGGGGAGGGGTACGAGAGTATTACCCATGGGAAAATTGTGTATATTGTTATATTATTGTTATCAGTGCATTTTTTTAAAATAGGAATCATAGGATTGATTGTGTTTCATGGGCTTCCTCACAGGGAGGGGGTAAAACCGTAAAAAACCCTCTCTAAACCATCCCCATTTGATTTTTGAAAAAAATAATGTGTAAATAATAAAACGAACACAAACAGAAATTGAGAAAATTTTAGAAAAACCGGACATATACATGTCCGGTATTTATTTTTATTTTATCCCGGACAGTCTGCTCAAATACCGGACTGTCCGGTTGAAAACCGGATACCTGGTAACCCTAGTTATGCGCTGTATAAATACTTATTTGCACGCATGCCACGTGACACATTACATCAGCATTAATCTTGTATAGCCAGTAACTAGGTGGCGCTATGCGTCGATGCAAAGTCGTTGGCTGGTGTGTATGTCGTCATCATCCGTGGAAATAATTACAGACGATGCGTAATCTGTGCTGCCATGTTTGTTTAAATGCCTGGTGGAAGTCGATCAAAGTAGGGATTTTAGCTGCACTAGTACTCTCAGAGTTTATAATATGCCTTGCATTTAACTGTTGTGATTGCTTTATGCTTGTAATATTTACCAACAGAGCTAGCTACTCGCTTCTTCGTTGCTTGATCCAGAGCAGTTTCCGTTCCGTTGTACTTCTGGGATGCCTTTCCCGTCATTCTTTAAGGGTGTGGGTAAAATGCTAACTGGCGAACTGCGAATCGGTAAAATGCGAACCGTTTGCTAACTTGTTTTTGATTGGCTATCTAACGTCACGTGTCCGGTTCGCGCCAATGGTTGCCATTTATATTTCATTTATGCGGCCAAAGGTTTTCGGCAATTATCTATGAACGACACTAGCCATGACCCTGAACCGAATATATCAACTACTGGTAACAGTAGCTTCCAGTGAGGCAGACGGCAGTCTTATATAAGCGCAGAGCAATAGTTAGAGCTAAAGGAATAGAGGACATGATTTAAATGACGGTAATTTATGGTTTTAGCGTCTCAAGAAATGTATGCATGGTTTAGATCACAAGTCAATCAATCAAAAATACTTGATATATATGCCCCTTCAAGATACTGCTCAGAGACAGACTATCAAATAATACTTCAATCCAGCTTCTATTTAAGCATTATTATTTTAATCGATCCAGCTTCCATTTAGGTATATTTCTTTTCATCAATCCAGCTTCCATTTAGGTATATTCTTCTCATCAATCGAGTTTTTACGTGTACACGACTTTATCTACATCCGTCGCATCGATATTCTCGCTCGCATCTAACCGGCTACGCTAAATACACTTTTGCCAAAAGAAATAAGCATAAATGAAAGCTGGATCGATAAAAAGGTTCATATGTCTAAATAGAAGCTATATTGATGAAATGAATTATACTGTTTTGGAACAGTTCTGCATTTTTCTTGAGTACATTGCTTGCATTAAATTTTTGAGATGCTAAAACCATAAATTACCTAAATGACATCCTGGAAATTGAGTGTCTGTTGCGTATTGAATTCCGCTGAGTGTAAATGTAGGCATGTGCTAGTGGTGTGCTGTGAGAGTCGTTCTTCTAGAAAGTAGTTGAAGTGCAATATTTTGAAAAGTTACAGTTATTAGTTATACAGTTATGAAAAGTTATTTTGAAAAGTTTTTTCTAAAGATGTGAAAATTGCAAATTATTTCTTCAGGCATTTGGAGGCAATGATGAAGAAACGGGAGAGAAATCATGTAGCAAAATCTAGTCGAATCAAAAACATCCGCAAGAAAATCGACTTGAAATGTCTGGAAATGAAAGAAAAGATGAAACAGCAAAAGTGAACTGAGATATTTACTTATTTGTGTTTGCTATGATTTGTTGCATGGAAACAAACTGGTGTCGTGATGATATAATTTAATGTTAATATTAAGTGAATGAGTTGTCTTTATTTACATCTCACATGTAATCATGTATTGCACTTTATAGAGCGATTACATGCTTGCTCTAAAATTAGAGTATTGCATGAGTAATTTAGACAGTCATGCACAACTAAATATAAATGAGAAGATGGTAAATCCATTGGCAAAATTGATGATTAATCCGGTATGCAATCCTTGCACCAGAAGACTCCAACATGTTCGAAGTTACTGAGCAAATTATGTATTTGGATGAAGATATCGGTTGAAATGTTTCAGCAATTGATCAAAATGATATCTTGTACATCAGCTCTTTCTCTGAAGTCAGGTGACCGGTATTCTCCCTTGACATTTTATGTTCCCACTGAGAATGTACAGTCAGTGTGCTCATTATAACTAAGTTAACCTATGTATTCAATCATGCATCACGAAGACTTATATAGCGCCCATTCAAGGCTACTACTCAAGAACAGAAATCTCAACACTAATTTCTACTGATTCATAAAAACTATTTTTGAGCAGTTTATCATGCCCAATCCTGTCTTGTGAAGAAATCAATTTTCCTCTTAAAGGCATGGCAAGAACTGATGATGTAGATGTCATTTGTCCTGGTCAAATACATTGTATCATAGGTAGGTTATAATCTGTACAGCAATGATTTGCATGCATACAAGCATTTAAGATTTTGTTTAGTTATTGATAAAAGTTGTCAGTCTTTATACACAGTTCACACAGCTCAGTAAGTAAGGAGAACTAAGTGTTTCTTGACCTTTGTATTTGAACCCGGCTAGATTTGATTAAATATTAAATAGATTAGATTAACTGTTAATGCTTGATAATTATAAAATATAACATTACTGTAAATTAGATTGAATATTGATGAGAAAATTGTCTTGTAGTGATTCAATTATTTTTTAAATATTTAAAATTGTAAGGTTGATGACTGAAAACAATTGTTTCTTATATATTTTTATTTGAAAAGCAACACATTGCTGAACGAAGAAGAAATCAATAATCATGTTCTCGTTTTTCGGCAAATGCTGTTTGAGAAGGAGGAAATACCTGACGAAGAAGAAGACCTTGCACCAATTCAACCCATCGAGTAAGTATGAAAATGTCAGCAACAAATATTGTTAACCCTTTATTACTCTAAAGTCCTCTGAGCAATCATATCACAAGAATCCAGTGAATGATGTAACATGTGGCATTGTGTATTATTCAAATATGGTACTTCTATGTTAAGTTCTTATAGCTTTGTATGAACTGTTTAGGATCTGTATGGTGCACATTAGTTGTGCTAATGTCCATTGCATTACATGGAGCATTAACAATATTAACAAAAGCAATCTTCATCATGTCTGATTGAATAAGTAGGTAGTATATTGTTACGTTTTGAATTATATTTTTGAATTTTTAATTATTTATAAATGTTAGATAAAACTGCACATGAGCACATAATATTTTGAGAAGTAGCAAATGGGAAAATTCTAGTCTTTATTGATAATTGCTGTTATTATTTTCTGTATATATACAACCTTAACAGTTTCTTATTTATTATTAGTGCATTGTGCTGCAGCTTATAGTGCAGTATATAGAGGAATTGTTTCAATCAGTATTATATAAGAATACGTTTGAATAGTTCTTCTATGATATAGATCTCAAGTTGCCAAGGAAGGTACAGGGCTTCAAGTTATTATAGTTGATAGGAAATATAAGTTATGACTCTCTTATTTGCCTTACCACACCTAAGATTACTCTTCAATATTGGGAATGATTGTGCAGTGTAATTAATAATTGACATAAATCTCTCAGAAATAGTAAATAAAGAGTCCATTTATTACATCAAACTTAATTAATACAAGAACAATGTTTGAATAAGAATATTGTAATAGATTATTAGTTTATTATTACGTTACATATTTATTATATTATATTTGTTGTCAGTATGTTGATAAAATCTCTGTTGCTTTGTATTTGTCCTCATGGGTATCACATATGTTATTTCGTGCCCACAGAGTATTTATAATAACCCACTTTTCAAGTATTTAGTTTCTGTCTATAAATTTTGTTATGTCTCTGAAAGAAAATTGTTTTCTAATTGCAGTAAATTATCAGCACAGAGGTTTTAAGTTGAAGCAAAATCTTTTACTGGTAAATAGGGTTAGCATGCTTTGAAATTCAGCTTTGCTAAATTCTAACGTGATCACTGAAATGCTTGAGCAATTTGGATTTTGAATTAGCATCTAACAAAATGACAATAAATTCACAAGCCTTAGCAGTTTAAACAATTTCTTCATAAAAACAATGATTTAATTAGTAAACTAAGAAGCTGCCTAATTGGTCTAAGAGTGATTCAAGAAGAAACTATGCATGATAATTTGGCATTATTAACATGATTTGCTGAGATGATAGGAATTTTATGAGCTAAACGTGTTAGTTACTAATGCAGTGTTATTTTAATGCAACTAACATGTCTTACTGCTTCCCTGTATAATGCATCTGGTGCTCGTGTAGGCCCTAACGGTCTAAGGTAAGATCATGACAGTATCATTGTATCTTAACCGTGATACCATACTCATGGAATATTAGCCAGTTGTTAACGGATAACTTGAATATTTAAAACTAATAGCTTTGTGCACCTTTTGACCTTTGACTTGTTGAACTTGTATACAGACTGCTCTATTACTGGTTTGTTGACCAATTTTTCTCTGTATGACTGTTTGGTTTTACTTGACTTGATTAATAAAACTTCATAGCATCTGAATAACGCTGAATTCAGTAGCCTCAATCACTTGTAAAAAACTTGCATTATAGCTTTCAGATTTTGTCTGCCATGTTCTGTCTGCTTTATCAGTGGTTGAGGCTAAATTATGTTGTTACAATTTGGAGCTGAAATCTTTTGACTTACTAGGAGTCGTCGTTCTTGTAATATAACAGTTAGGTGGGTGCGGACTGATGAGTCTAGCAATGGGAAATGACTAAATGTGAATGAAGGCATCTGAGCTTTGATGGATGTAGTAAAAGCAACTGATATCTGGTGAGAGTGTAATGAAGGCAATCCAATCGAACAGTTCAGAAATGTACAAGAACTTCCTAAATAGACTAAGACCAGCTCAGTGTTGTTACCTGGTGCTTCTACAGTAAGCTCATTATCTCACTTTTGCTTAAGTGGCATTTTTTCATGTAACCTTACTCATCTTTATCAAGATATTCCTTTATGATCAGAACTGTGAGTTTCATACACAGAGTCTGTTACTGCATTCACAGCAATCTCTTGCTTAATTGAAAACTCGTATAAATACACTAGAATTCAACAATAAACTGAAAATCGTGTCAGTTCAGTTTTATGTAGAAGTTGGTCCTGTAGTCTTATTACTCCTTCAATGCTGAGATATGAAGTGTCATAGGCACAAATTGCCATGTTTATATTCTTTTGTATTGGTTGGTGGAACTGTGCCTTTGTTTCCATTGTTTGTATAATCTGCAATCTTTGTGTTAAGATGAATTTCCTCATATGACTTCTTCTTGAATTGATCTGTGATAATCTTCTCATGTATGACATAATAAAATGTTGGATTCGGTCATAAAACTAGTCCGACCCTAAAGCCCAATATTAAATCAGTCAAGACTAACTCGCATAAGTCGCAAGGTCACAATAATACGCTGTATCTGTGCTGTACTTCAGTTTTGTTGCATGCATCCTTCCTTGTTATTTTCTGTTTGGTCTGTTAGTACTACATTTTATGTGTGCTGACTTCATTTACCCATGCCGAGTTTTTGTTTGTCTGTTGGTTTTCCAAATTGCCTTCTTACATTTATCTTTTATCAAGAACTACACTTGTGATCAGAGCTTTGAATATTGCCTGGTATAACCAGAGTAAGCAGCTGCACTCAAAACAGTCTCTTAATTATTCTGATGTGTATTGTTTTAAATGATAAGTTTTCAGTCATAAACTGGTTTTACTAATGAGCTACTTAAACTGCTAGAAAAGGTATTTAATGGGACCAGAGGTAGAATATTTAAATTGCAGTAAATATTTAAGTGATCAATAAGCAGCAGTTTGCTGTAGCCATTGCACACTCTGCTGTCTTATGGTTTGATTGTTTAAAAAGCGCTGCCTGCAGCTGTATCCTTATTGTCCTTATTGTAAATGAACTTCATTTTTGTTTCATGATTCTAATAAGGGATTTCTTAAACCATAAGTTTGATTTTTTGACTTTGAATCAAGTAAATGACCAGTTATTATTAATCCACCATTGCAATTTCACAGGCTAAATGGTGTACAAACCATTTAGCATATTTAGCCCCTAACATTTTCGTTCATGTTATAAAAGGGTTATTTCTAAACTTTTGTATAGTTGTAGATCTCAGTTTAGTTTCTGACGTTGACCAAGTTTAGCCATTGTGCAGATACCTTTACCTTGACTTTATATGAATCCAAGTTATCTGATTTGCTTATCCTGAAGACAGAATGCTATGAGAAGTATAAGCTCCATTGTCCAGCTATGAGTTGACATTCTTAAATGGTACTGATGTATTGATATTTTTGAAAATATTATAGATGATGAAACTTTAGCCATAAATCATTGTCAGTTGTTTTGGAAAGCCTAGAGTATCCTAGAGCTTTATTATATTGGACTCTGATGATATCGGTTAGGATAGCGCCATACAACTTTAACCTTAGCTCCTGAAGTTTCAGATAGCGGATAGGACGTGGCCTAAACTCTACAAAGAAGTGTCTGATGGCTGGATAGGTCATTGCCTGAACTCTAAAAAAGTGTGTGATAGCAGAAGTCATTCTTTGGCTGCTGTGACCTGGGGTCACATTTTATTCCCTATTCACTGCTGCCCAATAAATGCTATGAAAGACCACCTTATTATATAGATACCATTTGATATCGTTCACTGTCAAGGTATGTTTCAGTGTGCTTTGTATAGCACCTTTTAATTACTGCATGAAAGTACTCCATTACCAGACCAAGCATAAGCACATGTCTAAGAATATTCTAGCTACACTACAATTTTCTGTATCAAGAATTGATGCACTGCCAGTACTTTTAAGAGTGTAAATTCTTTTAGTGCTGTTGTTAATGCATTGTTGTGTTCACTTGTAATTACACATAATTTGGCGATGATGATGATGATGATGATACGTTCTTGAATTGACTGAAGAATGTGATGCCTTTGCAGTGGTAAAAATTTCCCCTTAACTTATTGTTAATGTTCATATTTCATTTCCAATTTTATTTCATTTTAAGTTCTCTTATTTTTCATCAATTCTGAATCTACCTGATTTGTTATAAGTATGCATAACTTTGCAATTCTGGCCTCCAGATTTCGACTTGTGGCGTTCATTGACTTGGCTTAGAGCATAAACTGTCTCTTGATACCTTGTATATTACTAAGAGAGTTAAAAAAAGTGCTCAGTGCAAATGTCCATAATATATACATATATGAATGTGAGGCATTTAGTGTGAAATCAAAGCTTTGGGTAGCTTAAAATTTAGCCTTGCTTTCAAGAGGAAACATTAAGTTTGTTTGTTTTTCTGTTTCTTTCTTTGCATGAGATTTTATTTCCTTCTGGCTATCAGTCTTCTTATTTAAATTTCTTTTTGCTGTTTCTCAGCTAATGCATTGGATGACTAGTTAAATGGCCAGAAGTTTAATTAGCTTTGTGATTGGAGGGCATTAAAATGGCAGTGCTTTGATGGAAGATGACAGTTAAGTTGCATTAGAGTTTTGATGTATTCGGGTGTTATAGACTAACACCAAACAAGATAGATTGCAGTCTGAACCCTAGCTAGTTGACTGATTAGATGGACTTGGTGGTAACACCATCAACAGGTGGTAACACCATTTTGGAGTGGTCTTATTTGAGTTCTGGTCTAAATATTCGCATGTGTCCTAAAGGTTTGTTCAGAGTGGTGAATATGGTGTGTCCTGTTCTTGAGTTGTATTTTGAAAACTGTACTATAGTGGACTTTATAATTTGAATTTTTGTTTTGTTTTTTTAAAATCAGTTCCTCACATTTACATAGTTAACTGTGTTGTGATTTCTTGATGTTTAAGATAACAGCTTTATGATGTAGATTGTAATTTTGATTAGAAATCCATAAGAAATGATTTTAAAATCAAATAACAATGATTTCCGATCCTATTGTAGTATTCGTCTGTTTATTGTTTCTCTAGAAAGGCCAACGATTCAAAGACGAATAAAACTTCAAAGAAGCCTAGAATACATAAGGGGTATTATTTTAAATTTTTTCTGATTGTATTTTAATGTGTTACCCACACATTTTTTGCCGAATAAAGACCATCGAAGAGAAAGGAGCATTCGCAGTCAGGCAAATCCGTCTCGCAGCAGCCAACTATGCAATGAACTGATTTAAAACAAAGCTTTCTAGTATTTAAGAAAGTATCAGTATCAAAGTATAGTATCATTTGTGACAGGTTGGTAGTTAACTGGGTTGCAAAGGTCCAGGCCATTGCGCTTCAATGCTGGTAGAGCAACAGATAGTTTCTGAGAAACAAGACAAGCATATCTCATGGATCGAGCACCTGCACAGGACTGTGAGGAAAGGATGGAGGTCATCAGTTTGTTCCTACATAGCTAACGGTGGCACAGGATCCAATTTGCATGTCGTAGGAGAGAATAAGTTGATGCAGCTCAATGCTCAAATCTCACTAAGAGTAGGCAGCCAGCACTCTGTAGTAGAAAACTCTGTTGGAGAAGAAGTCTCCCTATGAAACTCAGTGTTTGGTGAATGGGAGTGCAACAATGAGAATGAACTAAGGATGATGCAGTTTCCAAAAGAATACTTTCCAAAACTGCTGAAACGAGTTTTAATATTCTCTTATCTTATCATGATTTCTACTACTTTTCCTTATTACATGTTGAATTTTTCTTAAATTTTCTGCATTGTATAATAATTTTGTTTTGGAGTTGATAAAAAAATTTTATTATAGGGAAAAAGAACAAGGAATAATCAACTTTAATGGCAAATTGAAAACGGTCGATCCAAACATAATTCTAAAACGGAAAAGGTAGTCATAACTTTTTATCATATTGTAAATCAGCAAGCATCTAATTTTAAGTGTATTCGTTTTTTGTAGCACCTGCTAAGAACCCCTCCAGGCCATTCTGCATTTATTTTTGATCTTTTTCTGCCATTGGTTTCCTGTATATTGCAGTCATCATGTGGCATCATGGTAAAGATGTCATGGTAATAATGATGTTTTGAATTGGCTTAGTTGTTTTAACTGCAAGGGGTATGATGTATAGGTTGTTAGATTTCTGATCACTCGGAGAGGTACTGCAATGAACCTGTTAACATGCTGGCTGATTTCCCAATATAACAATGACACTGCCAACTACCATAAGATGCATCATGAAGGTCTGCAATGAAAATTCATTCAATGCCATTAATAAAAAAAATGACTGCTGTAACTCTGATATGTCTGCCAGTCAACAGTTCAATATGAACCATAGAGAATGACCAGTTCCTATTGAACCATAGAGAATGGTCGGTTCATATTGAACCATAGAGAATGGTTAGTTCATATTGAACTGTAGAGAATGGTTAGTTCATATTGAACCATTGAGAATGGTTAGTTCATATTGAACCATAGAGAATGGTTAGTTCATATTGAACCATAGAGAATGGTCAGTTCATATTGAACCATAGAGAATGGTTAGTTCATATTGAACCATAGAGAATGGTCAGTTCATATTGAACCATAGAGAATGGTCAGTTCATATTGAACCATAGAGAATGGTCAGTTCATATTGAACTGTAGAGAATGGTCAGTTCATATTGAACCATAAAGAATGGTTAGTTCATATTGAACCATAGAGAATGGTCAGTTCATTGTCTGGCATGGGATTTCATGAGGAAGTGGCCAACCACAGTAGCATTTGCTTATGGTATGTTCTATCTCTTACACTTCCACTTTCAGTCATGCTTGAATACTTGTGCATAATGAAAGTTGTTGAAGTGTGTGTAGTGTCGGAACTTATCTGAAAGGTTCATTCTGTATCTGTTTTTGATTATTGTGTATTTCATCTGGTGAATGCTATTCTATTTTATTTATGGATGTATGAAGCACCTCTCACAGTACAACCTAAATAGAGGCACTCCCAGTGTGAAAAACCCCTAGAAAAAAAGAAAAATCTTAAGCGAGCAAGCAGAAACAGTTGTGCTGCTAGATAAGATTGAAGTCACAGCAGGAAGGCTGTTCCATAGCAAAGGCCAACAGAGGCATAGGCACGATGCTGAGCTGTGGCAGTTCTAGACCGAGGATCTAAAGTTAAGCGCTTTAATACCGTAAGGTTTGTCTATAACGTTTTTTGCAATATTCAGTTAAACAGAAATACTATTCTATAGCAGCCAGCTCACGAAACCTTCTCAATCTATCTTTAATGCATAGTAAAACGTATGACATAATCAATAATGCTGGTCATTAATGAGCTAAGTTCCTCCTAGTTTGACATTGTAGATGGCGATGTTTCACACTCTGGTGAGTTTTCCTGATGTGGTGCTGTATAAATATAAATAGATAGATACATTCATACAATGTTATTATTATATGAAGATTTATAAAGCACAATATATATAAATATATGGCAAGAGCAATAGTAGTTGCTTGGCTTATAATCAGTGGCTTGTCTGCGTTATTTAACAGAGCGAACAGCGAATTGTCATTGAAGATTTCTTCTCCACACTCACAGATTGCTAATGGAATCTCACCGGCCTTGTCCCAAAAGTGAGTGATCATCTAAATATCAATTTCTAATAAAGGATGTAGGCATCTGTAAATTGGGGATAACAAGTTTGTTAGATGAAATACTTGCAGCTGCCATATGTTATGATTCTTTTCCGGTTAAGGAGATACCTGTTTTTATTCGACTTCGGCCAATCGCTATGTAATAATTAACAGGTTTGTTGTGGGAAGTTGCATTTATATGAAGTTCAACACGATTTCCTGATGAATTCCTACAGGGAACCAGTAGTTTGTGTCCTGTGGGTTAATAATTACTCTATCTAGAAGTCATTATATGTCATTTAGATTCACATTTCGGTGTGACCATGCACTCATTACAAAATTTAATTAATAAATAGAGTAAAAATTTGGTAGAAAATTATAAAATTTCCAGCTTTTTATTTTAAATTATCAAATGAATGTAATATGAGTTCAATCGATCAATATACCACCAAAAAAATATTGAAGAAATTTAATAAACTCAACATCGCTGTAGTCAATAAGACCCGTTAAGATTACGAATGGCTTACTTACAAATGTCTGCATTGTTTGCATCAATATGTACTAAACAAATAAGTTCTCACAGAAATCATAGTTTGCACTATTTATGATTACTGTTTTTATTTATTAGCCAGTCAGATTTTTCATTTTGAAAATCATGAATAATCGGGCAACTTGTGGCAATGCTTATCATTGGTAATTTATACAGGTCAAAGGCTTCCCAGAAGTCACATAAGAACAGCAAGTCCTCTCCTTCGAGGTTACACTCCTCTATCATCACAGATGCTGCTAAAGATGCCCTGGCTTGCAGAAGAAGTGCCAAGAACAACAGCACTGCTGAGGCACTTACCGAGCTGCACCATCGAAACTCTCGATCGCTGTCCGCTGAGAAGCAAAATAGAAGTTACTCGCGAAGCATATCGCCACAACAAAGAGCAAGGGACAGGTCGAGTGACAGGTCAGTGTGTGGTCAATGAGCAAGGGACAGGTCAAATGACAGGTCAGAGTGTGTGGTCAAAGAGCAAGGGACAGGTCGAGTGACAGGTCAGTGTGTGGTCAATGAGCAAGGGACAGGTCAAATGACAGGTCAGAGTGTGTGGTCAAAGAGCAAGGGACAGGTCGAGTGACAGGTCAGTGTGTGGTCAAAGAGCAAGGGACAGGTCGAATGACAGGCAAGTAAGGGTTCAAAGAGAAAGGGACAGGTCAGAGTGTGTGGTCAAAGAGTAAGGGACAGGTCGAGTGACAGGTCAGTGTGTGGTCAAAGAGCAAGGGACAGGTCGAATGACAGGTCATAGTGTGTGGTCAAAGAGCAAGGAAAAGTCGAATGACAGGTCAGAGTGTGTGGTCAAAGAGCAAGGAAAACTCGAGTGACAGGTCAGTGTGTGGTCAAAGAGCAAGGGACAGGTCGACTGACAGGTCAGTGTGTGGTCAAAGAGCAAGGGACAGGTCGAGTGACAGGTCAGTGTGTGGTCAAAGAGCAAGGGACAGGTCAATGTGTGGTCAAAGAGCAAAGGACAAGTTGAGTGACAGGTCAGTGTGTGGTCAAAGAGCAAGGGACAGGTCGAGTGACAGGTCAGTGTGTGGTCCTTTTCTTAACCACAAAAGGATTGGTGTAATGAGTGGCATTGAATAATTGCAATATGTAATGGAATATACAGTAAATCATTGGGATTTCAAACTTCCATTTAGACTCACAGCCAATTCAAACACATACATACATGTCTGGTTTCTAAAAGCTGTTTAGATTGAAATCTCGCTTATTGCAAAGGCACTCTATGATCCCTATTGAACTGTTGCCTGATAAATTTATTGAAGTTAAAACCACTGTGCAATGCGATACAGTCAGTTGTTATAACTGACTGATGAATAATGTTCAGCTACATTGTTTGATTAGTCGTATTTAGACAAAGACTGTCTAGTCATTGAGAGAGGAGGATATTTGATCTGTCAGCTGATTTTACCTTTGAACCTTAGACTAGTTTAATTGACCTGCCTCCTGGAGCTTCTTAAAAGTGGGGTAACAAGGATAAGGGGTTTTGGTGACCCACTGATACTAGTAGTGCCAATTGCATCAGAAGCATTGAAGGGGTGTAGTAGTTATGAGACGGTGTATAGAAAGAAACCGAAGATAGGCCTACATCCCGGTCGGCTACTCTGGCAGCACCTCTGTGTTTCAAGGTGTCGGCCGGCGCGGCCTTAGTCATAGTGGCTTCAGAGATTTGAATATCAGGCTAGCACTGTTCATTATACAGGGACTTTAGAAGATATAGTTCCTATTCAAGTGGTAATGATGATTTAGAATTAATGAGTCCGTTGCTATATAAAAAAATGATGCAGTTCTATTTGCTTAGAGTATGATAGCATTTGGTGTTAATATCTTGCCTATTTTGAACCTTTGACATATCAGACTTCGATATAATTAAATTTTGCTGCAAAATGCAATTACTAGTGCAGTTTAGATAATTTACAATTCTAAGTGGAGTTTAGACTTCTACTGTGTAATTTAATGTTTGCAATTACCATACTGCTTTAATTAAAATTTAGAGCTGAATTTTTATCGGCAATGTTAAATTCTATAATAGTGCTGTGTAATTAAATATTGCAGTTATTAATCTATCTTAATGGAAATGTATGACTTTAGTGTTTTACTCTGTTTATTATGAAAATAATATAAAGCTTCATTTGGTTGACTGATTTACAGTGAAAATATTGAGAAACATCATTGTCGATACTGTTACTGTTTTCACTTTACTCTCTTCATAAACTTCAACATTTCTGTTTGATTAGAGTTGTACATAGATTGGATTAAATTTGGAGATCATAAATATTTTGAATGCAGTTTTATACTCATGTACTGGAGCATGGATTGTTCTTGACAGGCATAGTTCTTGTCGTAGAAGTGTTCACAGAGGCGAGAGGTCACGTTCAAGAAGTCTGTCACGCTCGCGCAGTCCTTCGATCAGGAGACGAAAGGGGTCCCCAAGTCACTTGGACCGCAGGCGTATTACCAGGTGCCAGTCGTTAATCCTTGTTTATATCATTTATGTTTATATCATTACGTCCTTTCCAAACACAAAATGTTTAGTCATTGTGAAACTGTGCCTCATAAATTAATTTCTCGTTTGCTTTAGATCTGGAGGGTTGTTTCTCACTTTTATTTTTGAATTTGTTTTCATTTCAGGCTCATTTGTTACTATTGGTTGTCTATTTTTGCTATGTACTTTTCGTAAAGACAGGTAACCATGTGAACTTTTTCCACAATTGGGAGCTGCTTATTGCATGGGTGTTACAACTCAATCATTGTTCCATTTTATATTTGGCTGGTTAGTCATTGTAGACTGAGTGTCTGGTGGAAAAGAGTATATGTAACCCCAATGTCCATTGGCACGGTGGCTGATTGGTTAGAGTGGTCGGCCCGTAATGCTCAGTGTGCACTGAGTGAGCGGGTTTGACACTCGTCCGAGGCATCACTGTTTAGGGCCTTTGAGCAAGTTATTTGCTCGCAATTGTTCTGCAGTACAACTGCAATTGTGCCGTCGAGGCATGTGCACTTCTGAGCAAAAAATGTTGGAAGAAGGGCGATATAAAATTTCGGAATATAAAAATCAATAAACAAATTCCAAAGCTGAGGAACAAAGCAGTTAATTCTTGTGAGAAATACTAAATTCTTCAGTTCTTGGTGGATATTCCATCTAAAAATTATTTGAAGTTACTATTTCGCTTTGTAAATTTAAGTCTATATAAAGATCAACTTCTTTTTGCTTGGATTTTTGTTTTTATCATTATTTTATGGTGAGGAGATTTCTGTTTGCTAAGAAAAATAAAACTACTGTTAGTTTTGTTTTTGTTGATCTAGTTTATTATGGTACTTTGGTTTTAATTCGTTTGGTTCTGCTCTTATTTTTGGTTCTCTCTTTTGTGTCGTCTGTGAAGATTATGAGCTAACAAAAGTCAAGAACAAACAGGTCAGTTCATTTTGTATTGTGACATAGCTGCCATTTGATGTATTTATGCATGTATGTAGCTTAACATTTATATAGCACCTTTTCAGGCCTATAGAGATGGCAAGACTAGCATTGCTTGCATTTTATTCAAAATGTCTCACCTAAAGATAATTTTGTAGGAAGTAAATAATAGCCATGAACTATTGTTAAAACTGAACTTTTTTGCTTAGGTTCTGATGTCCAAAATTGTCACCACTGAAATTGGCAGAATGCCAGAATGGGATAATTTGGCCATACTCCTCTGCCCTGCTGTGCTCCTCCCTTCCCCTCTCTGCTCCTTCTTTCCCCTATCTGCTCCTCCCTTCCTCTTCCATATCTTCATTCCCCTCCATTCTCATCTCCTCTGTCCAATCTGTAGTGAAATAGCATTGCTACCAGTGTCCATGAGATGTGTGTGCGATGCCACCTGCTGAATGACGTAATCTAGTTCAGGGCTTAACTGGATTGTTGCTTTCATGACAGTCAGTCCTCCTCGCCTATTATATTACCGATTGTTTGAAAATGTTAACATTCATGATAAAGGACTGAGCCAATGGTGCTCAAGGGCATTTACTGCTGCACTATGTTGTGAATAGATTCTTTCATTAGGCCCTGTAAAGGTAGGTATCAAAACATTGTAAAAATGATGTTCGTTCATTCTTGGTATTTATATAGTGCCTCTTTAAGAAAACAACTAAGAGACGCTCCCAGACAAGCTGCGAATAAAGAGAAAGGACATTAGCACAATGAAGAAAGCAGGCAAATTATTCCAAGGCAGCAGAGAGATCACTCAGATAAGACAGAGCACTACTCCCAGACAAGTGCTGATGTTTTTTTATGTGTTCAGCACAGTTTTCTTATTTTTCCCCAGCTGTTGTCGATGGGCATTAGGTAACGAAATGACAGCAAATTTGATAATAGTAACGCCACAGCACAGCAATAAAGCCACCATAACAAAATCATTTTGCATCATCTTGTTTGATGCTGGTTTGTTTAGTGCTCGTAAGCGACCAGTTCCGTACTACCGACCAAGCCCATCATCTGACCGATCTGGGAGCTGGTCTTCTTACTCTCGCTACTCACGAAGCAAGTCACGTTCCTCATTTGGTGCCAGCCCAAGTCCAGCTATGCTTCATCGACTTCGATGCTCACGTCATGGCCATACAGCATTCAACAGTCTTGACTTGACTTGACCCAGTGAAAATCAATCAGCTTATTTGCACTGGAGAATGCAGTCTGCCGGAGTTGTGGGTTATTGTTCAGGATGCTTGCTTGGTGGACAACAGAGCATGTAATTGGAATACCTGCTAACTGGGTAATGTTGCCCCTCTCCAGGCAGTGCAAATGAAATGCATTTTAAAGAACATTCCCTTAACATTCTTCAAGTTGATCTTATTCTTACAAGTCTGTCCTAATTTCTCACACAATCTTGGCCCAATAATTGTGTCACTTCTGCCCCAGACTCAACATTTCCGTTGGCTGTTAGATGACACAATTTCTTTAATCAGATTCGCATGCCATCTCGTACAAAATAATTTAAATTTGTCTAAATTTTTCTGACAAATTAAAAATTAGATCTCATTTTGCTGAAGAGTCAACAGCTCAATGAAATGTTGTCTACGTTAAAGATTTTGAACTGCATTTATTATTGTTTTTGCCTAGTATCAATTGATCTCATGTAGATTTTGTGCTATCGAGTTTGCACACATGGCATTGCATGTATACAGTAAATTTATATTGACTGCTATTACATTACTTCGGAAAGTAACTGCTTAGTGCTTAGGTATGTATGTTATTTAATTGCTATTTATGCTGAATATTGTTGTCAATGTGTTTTAATAGGTTTTGCATTTTCTCTAGTCAAAGAATAATATGATTCTATGCATAATGTAAATTTTATGTGTAAATTTTAAGAAGTATAGGTAAACATTTTTGAAGCAAATCTGTTGATTGTGTGGCTTAAATTACAACAGGATTATGATATTTTAATAGTTGCATTGCTTGAGAACTAAGTGAAAAACTCTCTTCACAGATTGCTGAATGCAGAATCATTATGTAATTCCAACATGACTGGCTTTATGTCTCTTATCATGAAATCAATTTAGATGTAAATAAAGCCGCCATGTCAGCTGGGCCATGTCAGCTGGTCATTTCGGTAGAATAAGTATAAAATATCTGCAAGTGACAAATGTGTACAATAAATAATCATTTTGTTGATTTAAAGCATTTTGGCTTTGAGTGAGTGAGCAGCTGATGGTGTGCATTTGCTTGGAAAAATTTGATGTACTCAACATGTTCATTGATCATGTAAAGAGAGCTTTTGCAGTAACATTCCTAATTGTTAGTAATAAACTGCTTTCATGACTCAGAGTCTGTTAATTAATTTACATATTGGATTAAATTACTGATGTTTTGCTGTATATGCCCATGCTGATCAGCTCTGATGTTGGCTGCAGTGGAAGATAAACTTGTATACTAGGAACAGTAACACATTGCAATGCAAATGATGTCTTTAGGGACAGTATCGAGGACCACCTCATAATGATGTTCAATCATGAAAAATAACTCATTATATTCTTGTTAGTATCAAGTGCTTTCAATAGGTTCATGTGACTCTTATTAATAAAAAATGTAATCTATGGTGCCAATTATTATCAATAATAATAAACATTGATTAATTCAATCCAACAAGTATGCTCCAACTGTCTGGCTCCATTAACAATCACCCAGCCTTTTAGTGTCGTGCATTATCTATACCCTTTTTGTACAGAAAACAGATACAAAAACTAAGACATTATTCTATTTACGGATTTACAAAGCACCTCTCACAGTACAACCTAATCAGAGGCGTGCGAAGGACCCCCAGAGAAAAGCCTTAAAAGAACAAGCAGAAACAGTTGTGCTATCAGATAGGATGGTAGCACGAATCACAACAGGAAGGCTGTTCCATAGCAAAGGGCCAACAGAGGCATAGGCATGATGCTGAGCTGTGGCAGTTCTAGACTGAGGTACTAGAAGGTCGTAATGGTATAAAGAGTGGAGAAGACGTCCAGAGGTATTATATTACATTACATTAGGCCTACATATTCTCTCCAAGCAATATAATAACACACATATTTATACAGTTATTTGATAATTAATTACAGATGCAATAAAAATATTATACTACAAAGTCGAGTTATGCGTTTGATTGAAATGTATTATGTTCAACTCTTGAGGTAGCCAATAGAAGGTAAGGATTGGCAAAGTTAATGATACTATGGCTTTTTTCCAAGTAACAACGAGACACGTAGGTGGCCATTTACCACCTTCTCGTCTTCACGTGGTGCTCCATAGATGACCTCCAGCCTATAACAAAAATATGTGGATTTTAAACTGCAGCTTTGATGTCAATAAAAAAAAATTTGATAGAAAAATTTAGAAAAAGAGCAGAAAGCAAACAGTGAATACAAAAATACCTTGACTTACTTTCAATTACTAAGCAAAATAGAAGCGTACACAAAAGCCTCGATGACATTGATCTGTATACCGGACGCACAGATTCATGGAAATGAATAAAACAGTCATAACAGTGGATCATATTGTGGGTTATACAACACAAATATGTAACAGATCATGCAAATAATTGGCAATGACAAAGTTTAGGTAAACCCATACATCATATAATTATCATTGTGAACATTTGTAATATGGGCAAGCCACATGCTGAACTGATGTGAGGCAAGAACATCTCAAACTGTGATGAAGAAAATAATGTCAAATCATTCACAAGAAACAGTTGATTGATTGATTGACTGATAGTTTTACATTTTATATAATATACACAGCAATCCGATTAGTGTGGATTGGGATTAATTTTGTCTAGCCAAAAGTAAGTCTTACTCTTTGGCCACTTCAATCAGTGGATCTGGTTTGGTGGGATTCTGCCTCCTGTATGTCTGATAGGGTGAATATGTTGAGATGTAGCCACAGAAGTCCTTGATGCTAAATCTTAACTTTATTTCAAATGAGTCGTCTCTAAAAAAGACAAAACAAATGACAAAACAAGTCAGAGCTACACATAAACTATCAAATTAAATTATGAGCAAACTTATCGTTAAAGACGTTATTGACAAACAAGTTATTCTAGGAAGTTTGAATAAATTCGGTAAATCTATTAACTGTGCATATCTCAGTTGATGATATGAGAAAAAACATTTATCACACAGCAAAAGAGTTAGAAAACTAAATTAAATAAGCACAAGACACTGATAATTAATAATTGCTCAGTATCAGCTAGACATTTATTTAAACTTAGGTGCATCTTAACAGAATAGTATACCAGAAACTCGTTTTAATGAGGTCTTTTAGACACTGAAAATGTCACATATAATGACACTACTTTTATGAAAAGGCCAATTTGTACAGCAGAATTAAGACAATTTATTGTTAGGAATTAAAAACAAAGAATGATATCTTACATTCAATTCAATAGTTAACAAGACTTAAGCATTAGCTCTCAAATGAACTGATAAATGGTCATATTTATCAACAGACAATTATGCAATCTTCCGTGTTGACCTTCCGTGTTGTCACAAGTTGTAAGCATATGCTGATTCCCTGCTTACCTTTGTTTTATTTGTTCTACAAGTAAATATACAAATATGCAGACCGGATCAAAAGTAATCCAAATGAAGCTACAGATTCATTTTTACCGCTCTGATTTAGGAAAAAACTTCTGAAGAATAGGAAACAGCTCCTTGTAGCCATTTGATGCAAGTTTAGCTTGTGGTGCCCAGTATGGAAGCAATTTCACATCAACAAGCTAAACACAAATCCATTCCCGATGTACATTCACATCACAAGTTGTAAAACTAAAAACATTTAGTACACGCCTAAATAATAAAAAAATGATTCCCTTACACCAAAACAAGAAACAAGTTTTGACAGGAATAGTTCGGTAGTGGTAAACACACGACTGTAACTCCGTGACGATAACACTTTTACACTATAACACTGTTTCTCAGATATGGTTTTTGCCAATGCAACAGTTCCAACACTGTTCAAATATGCTTAAACTAAAACGGTCACTTCAAAAGGGCAAATGAGGTGGTCGATTGGTTAGAATGGTCGGAGAGTGCGGGTTCGATCCTCATCCGAGGAGTCACTGTGTAGGAACCTTGAGTAAGTCCTTTGCGCAATTGCTGTGCAATATAACTGCAATTGTGGCATCGAGGCGTGTCTGTGCACCTCTCAACTAATTGTAAGAAAGGCAATATCAATATAGCATTATTGTATTATTGTAATGTACGATAGCAGGCTTCATGCTGGATTTAGCTTAGTTAAGGTCTCAATTAGATTTAAGATGACATTACTTTAGGTCAGAGTTTTGTATAAGCATACTTTGTTAAGAATAATGATGACTGACTGGTACCTTATGGTGGACTTGTTCAACCTTTGGGTTATCAACTTGAGCAGTTGCATAAGAAAATGCAGCCAACACTCCACCAGGTTTCAGAATTCTCAAACATTCTCCAAAGAATGTCTCCACATCAAACCAGTGCAGGGCTGTAGCAGCCGTGACAAGGTCAGCACTTCCATCTGTAACTATTCCCTTCAGGTCGTCTGCAGAACCACATCGAAAGGCAACATTCGCCAGACCAGAACAGGATTTTCGCGCCTCTTCGATCTGGGTTTCGCTCGTATCCACACCAATGACCTCATCGAAATATTTAGCCAAGATGCGGGTGTTTTGGCCACTACCGCACCCTGCGTCTACCGCGAGTGTTCTATGCTTAACCTCTCCACGTTCGTTAAGGTACTTCACGATCCGATCATACAGTTCAACCGGATATTCCTGTCTGTAACGGATGTAGAGACGCGCATGCTCTTCGCCTCCAAATAGTGTTGCCATTTTCGGACTGAAACACGGTGATTTTTCAAGGTAAGCTATTACACAAGAACACACCAATGTGATCATTGAGAAAATGCTCTATACTGTCGCTGTAGACGAAGGAATACAACAAATTACCTTAATCAGTGCTTCGACATTTTGAAGACTAGATCAGCTGTAGTGGTTGCACAGACATACTGTTTAATTGCTTTTATCTACTATTTTACCTAGTACTCACCGTGCATTTTGCATTGTTGAGAAATGCGACACAAAACACTTGAAGAATTTCTGCATTTACAGTACTGTCAATTTTGTTTCTCGCCCTAGAGGGGCACATCCCTCTGCGGTGTAGCCGCTCCAACGCAGAAAATTAATACAAGCACAAAGTTCAAGTCAGTAGAAATTTTTGGTCTATAAGTTTACCGAATGTTTACTCCAGATATTAATATACTTGGTTTTGTCTTCTTAGGTCAAATTCTGCTTACTTAAGCCTCAAATTCTAGGTTTTCTCGGAAATATGAGCATCAATCCCACCTTTATATTAAAAACTTCTAAAACAGCCGAAGCGAAGCGACATCAATACACGTGGCGTTGTATACAACTGTTCAGATCGTGGTTCGGTCCTAACTCGGTTATTATGTGGAACAGTGGAACAGAAGAGCGAGTAAATCGCGAGCGCTGCTCAATTGTTTTAGGAAAGAGACATCGGAATAAACGTTTTGGCCCCCAGCAGCCGCTATAGCTTGGTACGGCGCTTCTCAAACTTGCCAGTACCCAATTTACTAATTATTTGTCTACAATTATCTCAAATATGTATTAAAAATTGATTTAAGTGCATGTTTAGACAATTCTATGACTGTAGGCTATCAAATTATCAATTGCCGTCTAAATTGATTACCATGGAAAACAGGGGAAGAGGAAGGAAGATGATGGAGGAAGAGGATGTATTGGAAAAATATACAGACGCGAAGAAGTTAGGAGATCTCGTCATATCGATAGATACGCGAAGAAGAAGCAAAGAAATCGCGATGAAAATAGACGTGAAGTGGACGTGAAAGACGATGCGAGAAGGAAGCGAAGAAAATGGGAAGAAAATGCAATGCGAACGAGGGCAAGACGAAGACAGAGGACAAGGGACACAGACGAGTAGTTTTTCCGTAACCACTAAGACTAGTCATAAATTTTAGACTACGTTTTGTTCCCTAATCAATAACGGCTGAAAAACGGGGGAAGCGTTCTGTCGGTTATTAATGTAAGACAGTTATATTAATATTCGCCAGATGGCAGCATCAGCGAGGCATTCACCTAATATCAGTCTGACTCACACAGTAGGCACCAAGAATCTCATCTCAGTCTTCAGAATTGCAAAGTTACATCTCGCGCTTACATCCCAGCACCGACATTTATCCGCTAAATATACGGCCTATTTCGTGCTATTTCTAGTGGCATAATGATAACTTAAGCAAGCTTTGTTGCTGTCAAAAGTAGGCTACTGCAAATGCTCTAATTTAACTTAGAATTAATAGGGCAAGGCATATAGGCCTAGTGAAATCATGAAATATCTAGAAACCCTGTCAGCACTCAGTATGCTTCTTGACCCGGAACAAGTGGTGCGACGAATAACCTCAATTACGGGTCACCATATTTGAATATGGACTCGATGTTGTCGATCACGCTGATAGGGAAGTAAGAGAGCACAAGAAATCGACAAAAGGGCGCAAATGGGACAGAAGAGCGAGGAGTAATTGCCGCCAAATGTTAGTCTTTTTTTGTCGTGGAAACCGGTGTAAAAGGTTCATCTAATAATGAAAAGGAACTTAGAGATCATTTTCGAAACCGGATGTCAGTTGTTGATCCCCTAAAGCCGAAGATATCGCCAGAAGTTGTCTACTAATGGTGCACCCTGAGCATTCTAGACTTGAATGGATCTGCCATGTTTAGGAAGTTTGCTCATACTTATAATACACCGTCTAGGGTAGGCCTATATAATTGTTATGCGCCATTTTCGCATTAGCCACATAAAGTGCTGTCATTTTCTGTACCCCTTTGTAAACGCTATTTTGGTGTGGGTGAATCGCAAGGTGCTCGTCGACATCGATTACCTCTGTATGCATGGGCCGATCAAGCTGAGCCGTATGGTTGCAAGTCAAGAGAAGGGGGTGTCTGTCCAAGCATAGGCCTATGTGAAATCTTCTTCAACTTCTACTTCCAGCTCCTCTGAATAATTTCTTTTACGAGAGATATATATATTGGCAAATGCTATATAAATGCTATATAAATTGATGATTGCATTAAACTATGATTTAATACTGATACTGCCGAAAAGTTATGCAGATGACAATAATCATACGATTTTCCTGCAGGAGCGTGCGACTCTAGTTCTTTACATTTCTTCCTCTCCCTGTCCGAGATCCCTGTCTTTTCCCCAGTCTACTATCATTCCTACTTTCCATTTTTCTGCCTTTCACCATCGCTGCCTTTCTGTTCTCAACCTTTCTTCTCTTCCATGTCCTTCTCTATACTTTCATTCTGTTCTTCATCTCTCCTGCGTCTCTTATTCGTTGCCTTCATAATATTCTTCATTTGCCTTCTTAATTCCATTCTCGTCTCTGCATCGTATTTGGTTTCCTTTCGCTTCGATTGATGTGTTTGTTCGCTGCATGTTTCCTGTCATAGACGTCAACTGACGTCGCTATTATTGAGTCGTTGTCGTCATCATCATTACGCGTCGTCGTCGTCGTAGTTGTCGTAGCTGTTTAAACGCCAAATCCAGAGATGTCATTATCGACATTCGCTGGCGTAGGAGGGGCGGTGGGAAGATCGTATGCACGGGATTGTGGACGTCTGCTGCAGGGTGGGCGCAACGTTTCTGCCTGGATCACATCCGTGTAACCATATCCCGCTCCGTTCCGGATTTTGGCGGACGGCGACAGTAGTAATTGCGGACGCGGGGGAGCCATAGATCTTCGGCGGTCGGCTTTGATCTTTCCTTTGATCAGGCCGTCGTCGGTTGCCGCTAATTCGCCTGCCCGTGCACCCTCGGACGTCATCCATCACTGGCTAAGTGTCTCGCCGCGTCCGTCACGTTGTTGGTTTACGGCAGGCCTCGGTCTTGACGCCGGCCGGCGACAGAACTCGCGCGGCGCAGGGCCATGTCGCCGCCGCTGGCGACAGAACTGACGCGGCGCATGGCTCTGCGGTGGAACAGACGGCAGGAAAGAGACGACGATGGCGCGAGGCGACGACGCAGGAAGATGAAAGCGACGTCACTGCAGCATCGGTTGGGTTTGCTGCTTTCCCACCGCTGGGGTTTCTGCCATGACGATTCGTCATGTTTCTGCCACGGTATGCACTTTCAAGGCATACCGTGGCTTAGATGTTAGGTGCCGGTCTAAGAGCTTAGATGTAAGTTGCCGGTCTACTCTAGTTAACTAGTTAAGATATAGAGCTACTTTCGTACGTGTTTTATTATCCTGCCTGCTGCTTGTATTTTTTGTGAGAAAGGGTGGTCCCCGTTAGCGCGACCTCGTTGGTCCCTTAGAGGTTTATTTATTTTTCCATATTGTCTTTCCTCTTATGTCTTGCTTTTTTTGCGTTTTCATATTCCTTCGGTTGAGGCATACAATAAAAATGGTTGGGTATGGTTATGGTTAAGGCTTGCGGATATCCATGGTTGAACATATATAATCAGGATCTTTGCTAACAACGTTTCTCGACAATCTTGAACCGTTTCTCGTTTTCTGACAATTACATATAGTTAATATTTTCTAAGGTAAGCGGTTCTACGTAGATTTGATATCTTGACAGTACACGAGCTGAATCGTTGGCTCTTCAACCTCAACTCGCATCCATGGCATATATGTTCTGCTGTCTCCAGCAGACTTCTCTGGAGAGGTCATGGGGAAACACTACATCTGTCAGTTGAGGTCTTGGTCACATATACATGTATACATCCTACAGAAGCTGTTTATTGAAATCCATCGATTTGCTTAATGAATTTATGCTATGACTTTTAATGTAGTAGCAGGAGACTTCCAATCACTGACCACTGATCATTTTTATCTGCCTCTGAAATCGGCGACCTATATTTGCGGTCTTTATTTTTGTGTTATTTATTGTATACAGTAGCAACAATAACAACAACAAAAGCAACAACAAAAACAACAACAGGGCATTAATATTCATAATAATCTTGTAAGTAAGTTAGGCAATGTATAGAGTAGTTAAAGTTGGGTGAGCAAATGCTAAAGTGTTGTAATCACACATCAACACTACAGTATGTTAAAACAGATTTTAGTCTTTTCTTGGAAAGTACATGGACTATTTTCCATTTTAATATCCTTTGAGATGATCCGACAGTGAATTCCACAACTGAGGCTCAACAATTCAAAGCCTATTACATTGACACGTGGTGCGGAATGTGGAACAACATATTTGCTCAATCCATAAGTATTGAGGGAATGAATTTCAGTTACTGACTTACATTAGCTTACAAATGTTTATTACTAGGCTATGTATTATTTCTAAATCTGATAAAAAATTGACATGTATATTATTTACATGTAGGCATCTCGTCCCGCGATTCGGTGGATTCATTTGCGGTTTCTTCTACGCGTTGCCAGTGACAACGACCTATAAATCACGCCGTTCATTGGTCATAAATGAACGAGCTTTGAAATGTGCCACTTCTGAAATCCTGTCGGACTGGTCGTTGCCAGTGGCAACGACCTATAAATTTCGCCTCGAATTGGCCGGGTGTATATGATGAAAGCCGAAAGCGTGTCGGTATGGCGGCCTCTGGGCGTCGATTCGGCGTCGTGTCTCGTTCGCCTTTCATCGATTTCGCGGTCTTTCTGGCTTTGATGTCGTCTGTTTTCGATCGGTCATTATGTCAGTTACGACGCAGCGAAGCGACGCTTAAGCTGTCCGCTCTCTCGCCCGCGTCCGGCGCTCCAGCGACGAAGGACCCTAACCAGGGACACGTCCCCCTGTCCAGGCCGGCGTCCAGTCGGACCGGCCCCGCAATTTATCATCCGGGTTTTACGGGCCGGTGAGTAAGTATGTGGGCGAATGCAGCTGCTGGAGGCGATGCACGCGCAATGGCCAGTCCTTACGACGGCGATGGCAGAAGAACGATTAAGTCTAGACGAAGCAATCGCTGAGATGTTTGTTCGGTCAATGTTGACGGAATGGGGAATGGCAAGCCAAGGAGGCCGACGACGGTATTCGTCAGTGCTAGTGGAGAGGGTGTCCGCATTTTGAATCGCTGTGCGTTGTAAATGACAATGACAAGCGATGTCGTATACCACGTGGTATGTCGTATAAGTTACGTCTGGTGGGATCTTGCAGGATTGTCGTGCGAAAACTATAATAAGCGCCACACTATTTCTCTTTGTTATATAATGCATCATACACAGTTGATATATCTGCTTTTACTTGGTTTACGTTTGTTGCTTCAGCTGCTGCGGCCCTTCGTACCCCCACGCTATCGAGTTCTATATATAGCTCACGATGACACAGCGCAACGAATACCAGTCCATTACATCACATCGATGGGAAGGACTTTAGGTGGTAACGAAGACTTAATGTGTACACTAGGCAAATGCATTTGACAACTGATTGCCCTCGATATCCATTTTCTCATAAATTCCCGTCACAAGGGTATACGGCTACGTCCAATCTATATATATATATATATATATATATATATATATATAGCAGTTGCACTGTAGAGTTTCAGTTTAATATCGTTGTCCACATCTTAAGTGATTATAGATCTGTTGTTTCAATCGTGTCGCTTTGTTTGATATGATAAGGCAAGAACCCGCTTACACGTAAAACATGTAGACTAGAAGCTTCAGTCTAGTCTCCGCTGCTCTTCGAAATCCAGAAGCAGGGACGGAGACTTATAGGGGACAGCGGGGGACGGACCCTCAAAAACTTGAAGTAGTGAGATGGAGTAGCTTATATCCTCAAATTTCATACGATTGAACGTGTGTTGCTGTTATCTTCCAATGTCTGTGACTGTTTCATGGGTGCCTGGTTGTTTCAATCTGTCCAAAGTAGACTTTGTGTGAGGTATGGTGCACTGAGCATCAGGCAGTACAATCACATACAAGCTGCTAGAGATGGTGTGATGAATTATGCTGATATTGAATTGAAGTATTGACACTATATTCATTCATTCAGAGGCAGAAACTTAAGGGGGACAGGAGAGGACAGTCCCCTCCGAGATTTCAGGTGGAGGTAATGAAGCTGCCTGTATCCCCAACGTTTCATACAAATTTGACGAATATTAAAATTTCTACAGTGTTTCCACTCTCCATCCTTTTTGCTACATCCATGTGTTTGGGTATTGAAACTTTTTCAGACCAGCTACCCCAAACAGAACTTTTGTCGACCTATCCCACCGCCAAACCCAGGACCAATTCTCAGCCTATGTTCAGAAGTTGCTATGGAATAAAAGTCCTTAGTCCGATGATCTGGTCTTCAGTTTAAAGTCGCTGTCTCATCTCTTCACCAAAATTTCGACTTTTTAATCAATATTCTATGCTTCACACATCCAACTCGACTTTTAATAGACCCGTCACGAGTAGTGAAACTCGCGACCATCGAGTCTGTACCAGAAATCTTGACTCGTCACTCGAATCTCTCAGCTCGGCGACACATTTCGAACTCTGTGCGTGAAGTCATCGATGGTCACTGACTGCCATGCGTGGAGCAGGCGTTGAGAGCTTCTCCGGCCGAAAGACTCATTCTGGAAGCGCCGCTGGATGTGTGATTTGTACGACAGGAGGCGCCAGTGTTCGTCGAATGATGAGGAAATGACGCCACCAGTTCTACGATACGACGACCTTTCTTACGTTGCTGCCCTATGCTGTCACTCGAAGTGTTCCCTTGCGTCGCTTTAAGAGACGGTGAAAGGGCCGAGCGCTCAACGGAAGAGTGACGGATAGGGAGATGAGCAGGTAGTCAGACCGACATATATATATATATATATATATATATATATATATATATATATATATATATACATGCATACATACGTACATACATACATATAATACATACATACAGACACAGAGAAACAAACGAAAATATACAGATATGCAGTCCAAAGATTGATATTAGAATTTTTTTTAATTGTTTATGACATTGCTATTGGCATTGCTGTCAGCTGCGTAATTGTTATTACTAGTGTTATCGTTATTATTATTATTAGTAGTAGTATTATTATCATTATTATTATTATTATTATTATATAGGCATTATAGTTTCTCATTACGGACAAATTGTTATTTGATATTCCATTCGTCTGCTGCTGCAGCTGCAGCTGTTACGCATAATAGAAGAAATAGGAAATAGAGGTAGGCTTTGTCCATTTATAACCTCATTGGCTCTGTCCCAGGCGGAGATGGTCCAAGAACAGAGGTGACATTCCTTCGGCCATTGCCACTGGTTGTCGCTCCTCGACTACAGAGGTCGCCCGTCGTCACTATAGCTTAAACTTTATAAACAATAATACAACGTCTATGGAAATTTGGCAAATGCGCCATTTTTTTATTGTCAACACACAGTGCTACCATTAACTCTTCCACTTTCTAAACTTGATTTTAGGGTATAGTGCAGATAAATCGCAAGATGTTTGACAACATCGATTACCTCTTATGGTCGAGTTACATGGACGTCATGCAGCTACATGTGAAATGACGATAGGCTATAGGCCTACGGCTGACGCATGATTCCAACTCGTATCAGGTCGTGATCCCAGTTCAGTTAAGAGGGGAAGTCTCTTCCTACCATCATATACCTCCTTAGTGAATGTCAAGGAATTAAAATCGCAGAGGATCGACTCTTCCCCGTCAAAATATACAGAAGGAGTACAGCGTGCAATTAATCAACGTATAGGCCCTAAATATCATATTTATCTATTTATTCTGAATTTGATATCGCTCTTCTTCCAACATTTTGTGCTCAGAAGTGCCCACACAGGCCTCGACGGCTCAATTGCAGTTGTACTGCAGAGCAATTGTGTGCGAAGGACTTGCTCAAAGTCTTAAACTCTCTACACAGTGACTGACGCCTCAGACGAGGGTCGAACCCGCTCACTCAGCGCACACTAGGCGTTACGGGCCGACCACTCTAACCGATCGGCCACTGTTGTGTGCCACCATATACGTGCTCATGTAGGCTTATGTATTGTAGGCTTATGTATGTAGGCTTATGTATGTAGGCTTATGTATGTAGGCCTATACCGTAAGCTATACGTAACTGGAAACTTTGGGAGCTGATCTTTATGGCAAAGAGAGGGAAATCCTTTCGCAAATGTTATAGACTTTGCTCCATCATTCGCCAGAGGGCGCCAGCAATCACAACAGTGACGTCAAATTCCAGCTTAACTCGAACACCGACTGACCTTTCTTGACATGCTCTTTCCGTTGAGTTGGACATCTTAGCCATGACAACCTATTACGGTTTACCAGATCCTGTGAGCCTTGACAGCCTTCGAATTAAAGATCTAAGATCATGTGGTTGAGCGTGACTATAACGACCGTCGTTTAAAAGAATTAACGATGCAATTATACAGAGTAATGAGAGAATGATATATAGCCGTAGATTCCTCCGCCTTATCTACTCCGCTTGAACTTCTTATCCTCTGTAGATGGTAATAATAATTGTAATTATTATTATCAGAATAATGGTCTTCTCTATTATTATTATTATTATTATTATTATTATTATTATTATTATTATTATTATTAATATTATTATTATTAATATTATTATTATTATTATTATTATTATTATTATTTTTATTATTATTATTATTATTATTTTTATTGTGAGTTGATTTCATCTATTTAATGATGATGTCGTCCGGAGTAGCCCTGCTCGTTGGACTCCTGAGCAGCGAAAGTTCCCTTGAAAGCAACTGCGTTGTAGCGTTGATAATCATCGAGATGCGCTGGTAGAGAAAAGTCGTCTCCCTCTGCTCCCCAGTGACGGCGCTCAGTCTGTGTCCCAGTTCTGAAAGGAAGCTTTGGTCTTCGGAATTGATGGGGCCAAAGGTTTCGAATGCCACCGGTGTGAAGACGTACGTTGAGGCTAGCTCGGCATATTTCTGAGTTTTGAGGTTCGCCGCCCTCTCGGCCGCAGCGCCCGCTCTTTGTGATGTTTCTGGCAGATACGACGTTGCCATTGTATCTGAGACTGTCGCGTCCCATATCAAACACCGCCCGCCATGGTATATGAGTGAGACCGTCTGGTCTTTTACCATCAGATCGGGTCAATCTCACCGGCTCTTTGACAGTGGGGATCCCTGCACGGATTAAACTTCTACAAATAAGGTCGTTCAGGGCCGCGTGTCTGGGCCAGCGTCCCAGGCCCAGGCCACATGAGAGACCGTGATATCCGTTTCTCTCGACCAGGGCACCGCATGGACAGTAATGAGGTAAACAGACAGGTAACCCCAGTCTGTAACCCACCGCCGCCCTCAGGGACTCATTGTCAAGTCTCAGCCCGCAGTTTGTAATCGGTAGGGCTAAGAGCCAGTCGCCTGCGTGTGGGGCTGCCACTGCTCTAAGACGTGCCTGATTCTGGGAATCAGGCATTCTGGAGGCGAGGTCTGCCACTTTGAGCTCGATCAAAGGGTCGTCCCATCTCGATTGTTTGTGAGCCCAAGCTTCTTCCGGCTCTGGTACTCCGCTGGTTTCCCTCCATTTGGCCTGAAGGATCTCCAGGGCAGGGTCCTTTTTAGGCTTTCCTCGCAGAATCCTTGTCTGAAGTATATCAGTGGCTGCGGCCGATGCCAAGAAGGCTGGAAGTGCCAGCGAAACCACTGATCGGATGCCCAGTCCTCCTCTTTTGATGGGCAGGGTGGCTTGTAGCCATCCCTCGTCGGTGAGAACAAGATTGAGCACCTCAGCGAGGCCCACCCTCAAGGCCTTGTCATACTCCTCTAGTCTAATAGTAATAATAATAATAATAATTAATAGTAATTATTACTATTATGATTATTATTATTATTCTTTTATTATTTTATTACTATTTTATTATTATTATTATTATTATTATTATTATTATTATTATTATTATTATTATTATTATTATTATTATTATTATTATATGTATGTATGTTTATATATGTAAGAATAAAGTGTAATAATCCCTTATATGTCATGAAACATCTGCTCGTAGTTACTAATACGAGTTGATGAATATAAAATGTATTGTTTTTATTTGAATTATTATTATTATTATTAATATTATTATTATTATTATTATTATTATTATTATTATTATTATTATTATTATCTCGTCTCATCTTATCGTTTCTCGCAGTTGGTTGTTCCCAGAAGCGCTTTCAGCGTGAAGGTAACGTGAAAAGGTATTTCTTCCATCAACAAAAGAGATTCAGATGAGATCCGTCAAGAATTCTATTTCGAGGGATTCTCTATTGAGGCACCCATTAGGTCTACATCAAACGCCATTGCTGGAATAAAGAAGCTAGCCTTCACTGGGTTCAGACAATTCTACGCCATATGCAATTGTTCTTGAGACATGTGGAGTCACTGGAATGTGTTTTGTAGCTCGACGACTCGTTGACGTGGCTCTGATTCTAGCCACACTAATGTTCAGACAACCTGTTCCAAACATTAGTGTGATCTGAAGAGATCGTCTGATCGGTGAGAACAAGAGAAGACGAAACTTTAAAGAGGATTCTCGTGGTTAGATGGGGTATGAGAACTGATGTCTGATGATCAACGCTTGTCCATTGTCCATGTGCAAATCAACCAATTCTTGCTAAATGTCGAGTTAGGTATAACAGTAGGTTTCTTAAGTCGACGCTGCTTAGCCATCAGTGATAAGGTATTGCAAGATGGCGTGGCACATTGTATAAAGTATAAGGAAGGCAAGGTATGGTATATGACATATTCTAGGGAAATGATTAATTAAGGCATTGTGTCAGGAAATGTAGGATCAACAGTTAAAGGAGATTTTATATCAGAAGCGTAAGTATTTATATCAGAAGCGTAAGTATTTATATCAGAAGCGTAAGTATTTATATCAGAAGCGTAAGTATTTATATCAGAAGCGTAAGTATTTATATCAGAAGCGTAAGTATTTATATCAGAAGCGTAAGTATTTATATCAGAAGCGTAAGTATTTATATCAGAAGCGTAAGTATTTATATCAGAAGCGTAAGTATTTATATCAGAAGCGTAAGTATTTATATCAGAAGCGTTCAGCATCCATTTGATCCCATTCGACAGTTTAAATGCTAATGCACCTTATATAAGTGATGAAGTGCGTGGCTTCGCAGAGAATGTTATGCTAAAACAGGTTTGGGGAAGATTGGTCACTGGACGATTGATCATTGCGAACGATTGATCACCGGACGATTGATCACCGGACGATTGATCACCGGACGATTGATCACCGATCAATTTATATACCTTGAGGAACTGCTATAATGGGCCTTGACGTTTGGTTATATTTGTCTTTTATAGCGCTAAAAACGACATTTTCTCTTACCTTTTTATTAATTAAAATTATCAACGTGTATATATAAATTTTTTAAAGAATTTGCAGCAACAGTGATCAAACGTCTAGGGATCAAACGTCCAGTGATCAACCGTCTAGTGATCAAACGTCCAGTGATCAACCGTCCAGTGATCAAACGTCAAGTGATCAATCGTCCAGTGATCAAACGTCCAGTGATCAACCGTCCAGTGATCAAACGTCAAGTGATCAATCGTCCAGTGATCAAGCGTCCAGTGATCAACCGTCCAGTGATCAACCGTCCAGTGATCAACCGTCCAGTGATCAAACGTCCAGGGATCAACCGTCCAGTGATCAACCGTCCAGTGATCAACCGTCCAGTGATCAACCGTCCAGTGATCAAACGTCCTAGAACCATTAAAACAATGTGTGGAGCACTGGTATTAGAAATTGGTTAAACTTAAAAGTAAGTGCATTATTTATTACTCATCTAATCACATTAGTGTCTGCAGGGAACAGACAGCAACGTGAATAGAGTATATATGATGATGAATTTGTGTGTATTGCGTGTTTATATAGCGCCTACAGACGGTCAAAGGCGACGACCGTCTATAAACAAATGCAGCAATGAGATGTTTTTGATGGATATCCGAATTCTGTGATCCATGCGAGCCACTCGGAGGGTCCGTTACGAGTATAAGACCCGATTTATTGTCTCTCTTTCGTGACGTACTTGCATGCCTGGGCAGCGTTTATAGGGGACGAACGACGCGGAATAGCTAGAGAGAGGAGGCGTACAATGGCTGCTCTAAGACAATGTTCGTCTTTTAGATCCACAGAAATCCTCCCTACCAACAATGGTGGTTGCCCCCTTCCTCCGCATCCCCTCTTCCTCTTTCTCCTTTTGTTCCACTTCCTCATCCAGTTTGTCAATCTTCTTCTTCGCCTCTATCTCTTGCTATTCCTCCTCATCTTTATCCTTCTCTTCTCCGTTTCCTCTCTGCCTCCTACTCCTCATTCTCTTTCTTCTCCTCTTCATTCTTCTCCTTTCATCCCTTTTCTCCTCTCCCTCTACTTCGTCGTCTATGTTCCTCTCTTTCAGTTCTTTTTCTACTTCTTCTTCTGCTTCCTCTTCTGCTTCTGCTGACTCATTCATTCATTCATTCATTCATTCATTCATTCATCTTCTCCTCTTCCTCCTACTCCTTCTACTTCACCTCCTCAACCGCATCCTCCTCCTTTCGTTCTCCTATATATTCCAGTTTTGAGAATGAAAACCGTAAAATTACGATATCCGGTCGGACCCACTCGTCCACCGTCACCAACATCGTCGTCATTCTCGGACTCTTTAGTAAATTATTATTGCGATACAGTGTATATTTATCATAATAATCGTCGCTATGATGACGATTCTAATAATTTGCGGCTGATATCGTTGAGAAGTGCCTAGAATAAGCGCCATATAAATATACATCCTAAATTTCTACACAGTGTCTTATATTGCCTTACACTACATAGAATTACGATGCATTTCGTAATTTCCATTACATTTCTGATTGCCATGCTATAAGCGTTATAACAATTTGAATGATTGGGATAAGTGATTTCGAAGGAATTGAAGAGAATATTGGATGGCCATTGGCTACAAAGCTTGAATTATAATCGTGTGGCACGGTGGCCGATTGGTTAGAGCGGTCGGACCGTGACATTCAGTGTGCGCCGAGTGAGCGGGTTCGACCTTCGTCCGAGGCGTCACTGTGTAGGGACCTTGAGTTAGTTCTTCACGCACAATTGCAATTGCGCCGTCGAAGTGTGTGCACCTCTGAGCAGAAAATGTTGGAAGAAGGGCGATATCAAATTTCAGAATAAAAAATAAAATAAAGTGGAATCCGGCGGAAAGAATTGATAGTGGAATAAATTGACAAACCTATATTACTACGGTGGGCCGTGGTTAAGGAGATGTCAGGCTAAGGGAAGGTGAAGGCCTGAGTATGAGGTCTGCCGTCTATCGACGACCTGGAAGTCAGCAGCGGAAGGATGGCGCGCGCAAGGCAGTCAACAGAGGGACATAAATTGATTAGTTCTGCATAATGCATATAGACGAAGACTAACTGTATCGGCGACTCTCTTCAAGGCTAGACGATCACAAGCGTCGAAATACCACACCAATACCCTTCCACTCATCAATCCAATCCCTCCTATGACACCCCTCTCCTGCCACTAATCCCATCCCCTCTGTTGGTATGAATTCTTTTGACTTGCATGGCCAAACCGATAAATGGAAGAATCTCGCAAAGCGTTGGTCAGGCTTTTTACTGATATTAACGTACGAACTACTTACTTCCTTTATTGACCACCTTGTTTGTCTATTCATTAATTCAATTTTTCATTCATTCACTCATTTATTCATTCGTTCGTTCGTTCATTCTCTCGTTCATTCGCTCGTCATTGCTTCTCGTCCATTCTAGCGACTTCACTCGATCCGTTCAATCAATGCACACACCTCGAACTTACACTTACCATTCAATTCACCAACTCATTCAGCAGTCGATTTTTTATTCACTCGCTCGTAGACGCTCTTTTTCATTCCATTGTTCATTCTATTCATTCATCCGTTCATTCGCTCATTCATTCACCCGTTCATTCGCTCATTCATTCACCCGTTCATTCGCTCATTCATTCACCCGTTCATTCGCTCATTCATACATCCGTTCATTCGCTCATTCATTCACCCGTTCATTCGCTCATTCATTCATTCACCCGTTCATTCGCTCACTCATTCATTCACCCGTTCATTCGCCCACTCATTCACCCGTTCATTCGCTCACTCATTCATTCACCCGTTCATTCGCTCATTCATTCACCCGCTCATTCGCTCATTCATTCACTCGCTCATTCATTCACCCGTTCATTCGCTCATTCATTCATTCACCCGTTCATTCGCTCATTCATTCACCCGTTCATTCGCTCATTCATTCATTCACCCGTTCATTCGCTCATTCATTCACCCGTTCATTCGCTCATTCATTCATTCACCCGTTCATTCGCTCATTCATTCACCCGTTCATTCGCTCATTCATTCACCCGTTCATTCGCTCATTCATTCACCCGCTCATTCATTCATTCACCCGCTCATTCATTCATTCACCCGTTCATTCGCTCATTCATTCACCCGTTCATTCGCTCATTCATTCACCCGTTCATTCGCTCATTCATTCATTCATCCGTTCATTCGCTCATTCATTCATTCATTTATCCGTTCATTCGCTCATTCATTCATTCATCTGTTCATTCGCTCATTCATTCACCCGTTTATTCGCTCATTCATTCATCCGTTCATTCGCTCATTTATTCACCTATTCATTCGCTCATTCGTTCATCCGTTCATTCGCTCATTAATTCATCTATTCATTCACTCGTTCATTCACCTGTTAACTAACTTGTGTTCATTTGTTGATTCACTCTATTCATCATAAGTTTTTCGGTTTTTAAGTCACGCTTTCATTCACTCATTCACTTGTTCGGTTGTTCACTCCCTCTTTCACTCACTCGTTCACACATCTCTTCATTCGTTCATTCACTCACTCATTCGCTCGTTCGCTCTCTCTGCTATCCATTTAATCGCAAATTAATGCGAATTTTCAGTCTATAGCGGAAACGTATTACGCAATGCCGCTGATATATTCTGCGATTTATGTGGCGCTATCTTGCCTTTGCTGTCCCTCCCTCCCATCTGCTCTACCTCATCCTTAAGAATTTTCTCGAAGAAAATATCGGTCTCGGCGTTTAGACGATAAACTTTCTCCACAGCAGAGCCACGGGGGCGCCACAGTCGACTGGGTTTAATCTCATCCCTTTGAACCGAATTTCTTCCTCCCTGCCTCTCTCCCTCCCTCGCTCCCTTCTTCCCTCCCTTCTTCCCTCCCTCAATCCCTTCATCTCTGTCTAAATGTCTCGCTCACTCAATCAATCATCATGCTCTCGCTAAAACTCAAAAATTATTCGACATTTAATGCGACGACTGCAGATGTAGAAGACTTTATACTCGACCGTTTTAATGTCTTGACTCCAACGATGAACCAAAGCGGAGTTCTTATATTCACGCACATTGATATATATATATATATATATATATATATATATTAGTTTTATCATTATGTATTATCAATTATGTGTAAATATATATATATATGTGCATGATTGCTTGCATGTGAGTGTATAAATATATGCATGTGTTTGTGTGTGCGTGTGTGAGGATGAAAGTGTGTCATCGTTTCGGCGCCTGTGCTTTCCTGCGGCTGCCAGAGACCGAGATTTCACGGGCGGGTTGTCAAGTTCGGGCCCCACCAGTCTGAGAGGTTGGTGAAGAGGAGCGGAGAGAGGGATGAAGATGATGCGGATGGAAACGGGATGTGGGATGGAGAGAGAGGAAAGGAGCCTGGGAAAAGCGTAGCATCCCTGAGCTGCCGAGCTTTGATGAATATTAAGTGGACGAAAGATCGGATTGAAAGACCCGCGCTCCGACGGCGGGAACAAGTGGGTGGGTGGCGCATTTATGAGGCGCTAGGTAAGAGACGGTGGCTCCTCTGGCGACTACAGAAGGCAGGGGCCATGGTGGCGGCGCCGGGCAGCACGCGCCAACCCGTCTGTCGGACGGGCGAAGTGAGTGGGAGAGGAAGCGGGGGTCGGTCTGTGGTCTGGCACGCCAGTCTGGGTGGATGCATGAGGAGGAGGAGGGGAGGAGGGAAGGTTAAGTGCGTCATTAAGTGTGATGTACGGAGATAATTGAAAGAATATGACGCATTAAGAACGGCGTCGATGATTGCTGCGTATACGTGTGGAACTGTTTGTTACAAAATGTTATATCCTACGTACCATAGGCCCTGTAGCTGCAATTATGCTGGGCGCATAACGAAGACGTTGCGTCCGTTTCTACGGTTAGATTCCTCCTCATGAGCCGTAGGTATACGTCTGAAATACTCTATCAAAAACCGACTCAACGGCATTTGTCGTCTACACATCTCTTCTAAGGCGCTATAATTATGTTTCGATTGCATTGTTGAATATTGTTTGTAGCACGTTGAATTACAATTACACACACAAATACATACACATACACACACGCATACATGTACACATATACACACGTGCAAACACAAAGTATAATTTTCGCTCGTATGATAGTGAATTGGTGAACACGAAGTGACCTAAATTCCTTGAGTGCAAACGCATAAACGATAGAGATGGACTCTTTGCAATTGACACGTTATGGCTGTCACGTGACGTACTTGGCGCCATCGACATAAGTGTGTGGGGTGGGGAAGCATGAGGGGTGGGGTGCGTTGTGGCGATGTTGATATGCATAGCACCGTATGTATATGGTCAAGGAGTCGACTACAGTGGTGATAGTGGTGGTCGTGCTAACGTGTTAACAAGGATTATTAAAGAGAGAGTGAATAGTGGAAGTCAAGTCTAATTTAGTAATTACTGATTTTAAGGTTACTACTGGATCAGAATATGATATATGTAAGAAACAAGCTAGATGAGCGTGCATAATACCGAGACACCCACTGTCAGTAGTAATGGCTTTTCCAGTAAGTGATGTCGGTAAACTGCACAAATCACAATGCGTGCACGTGACTCATTTTAGAGCTAGGAAAAGTTAGTCCGATTTTTTTAAACAACTGCGCAATTCAGTTTCTTTTAAGGTTTAAATTTCTTGCTATTATTCAACATTCTTATTCTTTGCCATCATCTTCATTGGTTTTGCTGTGGGACTCCTTTCTTTGTACCGTCCATTAGTGAACAATGGTGGAGTTTCTCTCTCTCTCTCTCTCTCTCTCTCTCTCTCTCTCTCTCTCTATATATATATATATATATATATATATATATATATCACAAGTAGGGGCCTTTATAAAAGAATTTGGACATGGAGCTAACTAATTCTATTGATAGACGGAAATAAAAAAAGAGTCATTATTGATTTAGCAATAAATGGGTTCATTATATACGCGTAGTCAACCATTGAAACAGACAATTATTCATGGATACCAATACTCCAATAGTATAAAATCGACCAATTAAAGACAGAAGTTTATACACCTTCCCTTTTCTTAGCCTCGTCTTATATAAGGACAGTTCACTCATCGCATCTTGACATTGACGATGTGCAGTTGATGTACTCACTGTTTCTGAGTTTACTATAAGGCGAAGGTGAAGCAAAAATATCGAACCAAATATAATCCGATCTAATTTAGACTGAAGACGTCCATTGTGTCTGTATCATGACAAAAGATGTTGATTGTGACTCGTTTTGAGTTGACCCGTATACATTATCAGCAGTTGGAATTCATGGAGAAAGATACACATTGAATTAAACCCATTTGTAAATTACACGTATTTCAATAGAAGAAGACTAAGAAATTAAGACAAAAGACAGAACCCAAGACAGAGACAGAGAGACAACACACGATAATACAGGAAGGTCAGGCGGAGAAACAGACACACACACAGAAGTAGAGAGAGAGACAGACAGACAGAGACAGAGACAGAGACAGGTAGAGAGACAGAGAAAGAGAAACAGACAGACAGATAAACAAACTGAGAGGCAGATAGAGAGACAGAGACAGAGAGACAGAGACAGGCAGAGAGACAGACAGGCAGAGACAGATAGAGACTGAGAGATAGAGCCAGAGAATGAGACATAGAAAAAAACGAAGACAGTGAAAAAGAGAGAAACAGACAGACAGAGAGTGAGTGAGCGAAAGAGAGACAGACAGACAGACAGCGACTGAGAGAGAGAGTTTGAGTAAGTGATTGAGCGAGAGAGACGAACACAAGTGGGTTTGGAGAGCGTAGAGTCCAGCAGAGACAAGAGTAAGATTCAGGGCGACAGACAGGCAATCAGACAGACGGTCTCTAATGGGAGAAGAAGGAGCCGACGAGATGGATGACAGAACTAATGAACAGCGAATGGAATTCGTCGGCTCCGTCCTGCATGGAGACAGAGGGAGAGACAGACAGACGGACGGACGGACGGCCAGACAGAGGCAGACAGACAGCCAGACGGGGAAGCAGAGGAGACTCATAAGAGTCGTCGAACAGAAGGATCAACCGATGGGGAGTCAGTCGGTCGGTCGGTCGGTCGGACTGAGGGCCAGAGGGCCGGAGAGACGGAGGGAGGCCTGAGCCGTGTTGTGACTAGGCCACAGACAGCGTCGGACGCGCTAAGTAACGCCGAAGTAGCCGGGGAGCATGATCCCAAATGCCTCTGCCCACCTGAGAGGCTTCCCTCGCAGTCAAAACATGCCAACCCGACGCGCCGTTGATGGCTCTATCCGCTAAGCGCATCGTTAAGATATCGCCGAATCAACGCCGGCGCTACATAAATCAAAATGTCGCCGCCGCCGCTAGAGGCTTAGCGTGGAGCCTGCCAGTCGCCAGAGGGCCGGCATCGTGGCGCATCCTGGCGAATGAAACGCCGCCAACAGGGAAACACCATCTAGTGCACATCGTCGGCTTATGATGACGACGATGATGTGTCCGTCGATTTCGATCGAGTGCTTCTATTGAGCCACAAACGAACAACTCGGATCATAACGAATGTAGCTAAAATTGGTTCAGCCGATCTAAGCACTGGACATGCTTAACTCTATTGGGCGTCACATAAATGCTGGTTGGTTGATAGTAAGGAAGTCAGTAAGAATGTCCTTTAATAAACTAATTGCTAACCACAATTTGGTGTACAGATAATAATAATAGTAATAATAATAATAATAATAATAATGATAATAAAAAATAATAATAAACTTTTTTGAAACTTTCGCTGCTCAGGAGACACTCCGGACGACATCGCCACTAATTTACATTGAAGACCCTGATGGATCACTAATAACAATAATAATAATAATAATAATAATAACGATAATAACAACAACAATAATCATAATGACCCCAGAAGACGAGGCCTGACCCTCTGGGCAATAAAATCTCGATATTAATAATCTCAAGCCCCTGGGAGAACGAAGTACATCAGGGCATAAAACAAAACAAAATAAAAATGAGGACAATAATAATAATTATTATTATTATAGTATAACCGCATTTTCACGATTCAAATCCAAACTAATCTAATCTATTCAAAATGATTTGATCTGACCCTAAGGAGTGTATTATTGTGGGTATACTTTGACTATTATTGTAGTTTGCTATTATTGCTGGTTCTGCTGCTATTGTCGGCTTATGCTATTATTGTTAGTTTCATTGGTTTTGCCATTGTTGCAGTTTAAAAATTGCTGTTAGCTTTGCAATTATTGTTTATTTCTTATTGTTGTTGTTGTTGTCGTCGTTGTAATGGTCGTCGTCGTCATCGTCGTCGTTGTTGTTGATGTTGTTTATCTTTATTATCATTAAAACTGAATCTGATATTGAAATGTCATCACTCTTACCATCCTCGTAATTTAACGGCGGCTATCAGTGTTTTAGTTTTTACTCGTATTACAATTCAATTAAAGTATATTTTGTTGTGATGCCACTGATGAGGTACTGCAGTCTCCTCACAATAAGTGGATTAATCGTCGAACTGGACGCCTACAGGGACAAAGGGAGCCCCGAAGGAAGGATCGCCGAAGGGATAGTGGAAGGAGTGCCAACGTATCCCAAAGGAAGAATGCCTGGCTAGTCCATCCCTACCCCTGTGGTGACCGGAGGACAATGGCTGGGCAGCTCGGCCGCCGCTAATCGCCCTTTTACGTCGTGGCATCGATGCTCAGCACCGCTTAATACTACAGAGGGAGTAGGAGAGTATATAATAGGTGGAACGGGAGAGGATGAGTGACAGGCAGGAGTCGTCTGTCCCCCTCCATACTTGACGGATTGACCCGACGAGCGACGAACACTTAACGCAATTATCGTTTCATTCTTATTGGATTTCTATGATCTCCGAGACTTCAACGCTATTTCAACGTCATCAGCCTAATGGCGACGACGGACGACGACGACGACTTATGCAGCGCATCAATATTATCACATCATCAGACAGCAGAACGGGACCCGTCTGCGCTATAGGTTATAACGATGAAGCACAATTATACATACATACATATATACAATGATCAGGCCATGATTTTCTCATGTATGCTATAGGCATAATTATAATATATAATTTTAATATTATGTGCGGTTTTATTTAATAAAATACTATTACGTACATCTTTTCAGTCATTAATTCAATATAATGTATGTTTATATTAGGTGTTATTAACATGTATGCATTTATTGCACTGTATATATATTATATATATATATATATACATATTTGTGTGTGTTTCTGTACATGTGTTCTGCGTGTGTGCGTGCGTACGCGCGCTTGTGTGTGTGCGTGTCAAGAGAGAAAGAGAGAGAGAGAGAGAGACAGACAGACAGACAGACAGACAGACAGACAGACAGAGACAGAGATTTTAATGCTCACGTGTAGTGTGTCCACAGATTTGCAGACAATAATTTTGTCGTACAAATGCTTGATCGAACAGAGATTAATCGAAAACCGTATGTTATATCCGATAAAGTGACTATGTAGTGACTATATGGCCAGGTGGTTTAAGAATGGCAGTTGAACTGAAAAACGTAAACAGGACTTTTATTAATACTGATAGGAACAGACAACTAAAAAAACAATACATATTAATAATGCCATAACAAGAAAAACAAGAAAAACAATGAATAAGGTTATTTTGCATATGTCATTACTTATTTGGGAATAGATTTTATCTTGGGCTGTGGTAGTTAACAATCAATTGATCTCAAATTCATAAATAGTTTTGTAATCTCGTCGCCTGAGAATTTTCTGTCCGAATCTCCAATATTTTTCATAAATTGCGTTTAGACCTGATTTGTAGCAGGCAATATATTTTGTTATCTATCACCAGTCTCAATAATTAAGAGATACGAAATGTCGTTTTTAAGATATTCAACGAAAGTTAACTGTTTCATCTCCTGCTCCCAAACAGCTCTTTATCGAATCCATCCACCCACTCACTCATCCCCTCATACACATACACACACACCCATCGACCCTCCAATCCACCGATCCATCCACCCTCTCACTCATCCACACCCACACACATCGATCCTCCAATTCACCCATCCATCCACCCACCCGCCAACCCTTTCATTCATCCACCCACTCACCCATCCGCACACACACACACACACACACACCCATCCACCCTCCAATCACCCATCCATCCATTTTTCATCCATCCACCCACTCACCCATCCGCGTGCACACATACACCCATCCACCCTCCAATCCACCCATCCATCTATCCATACACCCACCCATCCACACACATTCACCCATCCACCCACTCACCCATCCACACGCCCATCCACCCTCCAATCCACCCGTCCATCTATCCATCCACCCACCCATCCACACACACATTCACCCATCCACCCATACATCCATCCACCCACTCACCCATCCACACACCCATCCACCCTCCAATCTACCCATCCACTCACTCACTCATCCATCCATTTCACTCAGCATCTAATGATTTCAATCTTCCATCTGAGCGACATGAAAGGCCAGATCATCTTCGTCGCTCATCGATGTCATCACCGCTAGATGGCAGCGGAGTCTCCTCCTCCCTACGGACGACTATCGAGGAGGTTTGAGCCATTATCGTGCCTACTCCTGCGGTGGCCACTGGGGCTGAGGGAGAGGCAGGGGGCCCCTGTGGTCCTTCACCGACGGACCCTGCGACCGACCGATAGGGGCCAAGCGGCCATTATCGTCTGGCCGCATGGTGCCCATCAAAGGCGGGACCGAGGCCGACCGTTGGCTCGTGACGCTTCAAAGTTTCCCGGTCGAGACGGCGTTCGTTCGTGACGATGGCGTATTCATTAGGCCGACCGTCACCGTCGTAAATCGAGTTTAAACAGATCGATTGCTCCAATACGGAGGGTAGAGGTTGGGGGAATGTCAGAGGGTGCGTTGATGGAAGAAGGGGGTAGGGGATGGAGTGAGTTCAGGTAGGAGGGATGGAGAGAGAAGGAGGGAGGGAAACATAGAGAGAGAAGGGTGGAGAGAGAGAGAGTGGGAGATAGAGAGACATAAAAAGAGAAGGACAGAGAAAAGCATAGAGAGGCAAGACGGATGGGAGGGCAGAAGGCCGGAGTCTAAGAATCGCTCGTGGCAAATTATCGACCTCCAAGCGTTTGATCTTGAGTCTAAACGAGAGCGAATCCGCGATCATCTCACCTGCATGATCGATCATCGACCAGGGCCTGTTTATCTGTCTCTATCTGTCTCTGTGTGTCTCTGTCTATCTCTGTCTGTCTCTATCTGTCTTTTTCTGTCTCAGTGTGTCTCTGTCTATCTCTGTCTGTCTCTATCTGTCTTTGTCAGTCTCTATCCGTCTCTATCTGTCTTTGTCTGTCTCGGTCTGTCTCTATCTGTCTTTGTCTATATCTGCATCTATCTGTCTTTGTATGTCATTTCTCAGTCTGTCTTGCATATCATTGTATGTTTCTGGTATCAATGTGCGTATACCTTCGTTTATTCATTCTTTCGTTAACTCACTCATTCATTGGTCAGTCCATTCATCCAATAATTCATTTGATCGTTAATTGTTTGAATCGTCCATAAAAATACGTTGACTTAATATTCATTTGTCTAATGACAAAAATTAAATATACTACAAACAGATTCGGAAATCCAACCGACGGCATGTCGTCCGATGGTTTTGTTATCGAGTTTGTCAGTTGCTATCTTTGGTCAACGCAACACAGATAGGAGATGGTCAGACAGAAGACCCTCGATTGACCTCATTTAGTTAGCGAACGCATCGCTACCCTGACCCCTTATTCATCCACCTCCCCATCCCTATCCTTTTCAGCTCTTTCCTCTCTCTCTTTCTGCATCTCTCTCTGTCTCTTTATGTCTCTGTCTTTCTGTCTGTATGCCTGTCTGTCTGTCTGTCTGTCTCTCTGTCTCTGTCTCTGTCTCTGTCTCTGTCTCTCTCTCTCTCTCTCTCTCTCTCTCTCTCTCTCTCTCTCTCTCTCTCTCTCTCTCTCACTGAGTATCTGTCTCTGTGTCTCTGTCTCACTCGCCACACTCCCTTATGCTCTGTATCTATCTATGTCTGTCCCTATCTTTCTCTCTCTCTCCTTCTCTCTTCCATTGTTCCTTTCTAGCTCTCTCATGTCATCCTCCCCACTTGCACTCTGTTTACTCGCCGTGTACATCAGAGACTTTCTCTCGCTCTCTTCTTGGTCTGGCCAAATCAGCCTCAACATCTTCATCCCTGTCTAATTGCCGTTGCAGCGTATGCCTCTCTACGGCTGCGGAGGATGGTGGCAGTGTTGTCGACGGTGGCGGCGGCATCTTAGCGAGAATTAGCCGCATCTCGGGAAATTGAGCCATTTTGGTGCGAGTTGGTCGTTAGGCACGCGCCCGCACAGACGCCGTTGGTCGGTTGTTAGGGCTGCGGTCAATTAGGAATCGGTGGCTACGTCTCAAGGGGGTCGCAAGACCAAGGTAGGAGGATGGATGAATGGGTGAAGAGAAAACGAAGATGAAGGGGGAGGAGCCGAATGGGAAACATGGCGTAGATATGGGGAGGAGGAGATAGAGGGGAGAGGAGCAAAAAGAGGAGAAGGTAGGGGAGGAGGAAGAGGAGATGACGGAGGAGGTGGACGAGGAGAAAAAAGAGGAGGAGAAAGTGAAGGAGGAGGAGGAGAGGAGGAGGGATGGGGAAGGAATAGGAGGTGGTGGAGGAGAAGGTGGAGGAGGAAGTGGAGCAAGAGGAGGGGAAGGGGAAGGAGGAGGAGGAGGTAATGGAGGAGAAGGTGGAGGAGGAGGTGATGAAGTTCAAATGCAGAACAGAGGCAAACATCGGCAGAATTCGTCCACAGGGAATCGACATAAGGCATCTGACGAGGAATGGGAGGACTCATGACGATATCAGCAGCACAGAGGAGAGTCGAGGGAAGGATAAGGAAGGGGCATCGTATACAGAAAGTAGGAAGGAACGAAGGAAGAGTAGGTGTAAGGAAGGAAGGAAGGACGGAGGGATGGAAGGAAGGAAGAAAGAGTGAGGAATGAGGTAAAGGAAGAATGATCAATTGTTGAAAAAGATGTAGCGCGGCTGGAACAGAGAACAATAGCTATTACGGACTCATCTAAACGGAAATGCGGACAGCGCCTCTACCTCCGAAACAAATCCTCCGCCTCGACTCCTCCATCTCATTAGATAATGATAATAATGAAGAAGGTAACCATAAAGATGACCAAAGGTCTGACGCACACAATGACAAGAATAAACTGAAGAAGAAGAAGAAGAAGAAGAAGAAGAAGAAGACGACGACTACGACGACGAAGACGAAGAAGAAGAAGAAGAAGAGGTTTATGATCAATAAACGATCAAGGAGAGGTTCAAGACATGGAAGATACAGAATAGGAGAGCAACACTAACAAGAAGAACGAAAAGAAGATGTCCTAAGCGACAGCTGATTCCTTATAGTCCAACCGAACGTTCACACGATCTTGGCATTCAGCATCTTGCGCTTTGGTCTCTTAGAACGTCTTCTCCAGTTATACTCCTCGGCCATTTCGTCCTCCGTTCAACCTGTACTTCTTTATCCATCCGTATTCACTTCGTCTTCATTCCTCCTCAGCTATCTCTTCTTTCCACCTACATGGTCTTCCACCTCAATTTCCCACCCCTCTTCTCTCCCTCCCATCCTCCTTGGCCATTCTCCCTTCTTCCCGTACTCGTCCGGAGAGGAAGATGCGTAGGGACGTTGGAGACTAATGAAAAGCGACACAAAGTGGCGTTCGTAATGGGCCGCTAAAAGCTGCTGCTGCTGCCATCGGCCCTCTCACTTCTCATCCTCTCACTCCTCCTCCTCCTCCTCCTTATCCTTCCCTTCCTGTTCCACCTTCTCTGCGGGGATTTACACTGTGCTCTGTCTTTCGCTATCCCACCAACTCGTCAAATCCCATCTCACTGTCTGTCTGTCTCTATGCCTCTCTCTATCTCTATGCGTCTCTCTGTCTCTCTCTCTCTGTCTCTCTCTCTGTGTCTCTCTCCCTCTCCTGTCTTCCTTCGGCGCTTTTGACGGCGTCGACAGATGTTTTCTAAATATTATTATTTGATTTCATCGTCGATTTGCGTCGGATGAGGTTCGGTCCTCGGTCCTCATAATAGATCATCCATCCTCACTCGAGGGAGCGTCATCGAAAGAAACCTCTAGCAATGAAGGTCGACCTTCATTTCGTCGACTATCTAATTGGCAACAGGCGTCTATACGTTGGCATTTGATTGAGTGGTAACGCGGCAATCTTTCACCACAGCCTCTGCAGTTCGATTCCTTTGCGCTATACATGGATACAGAGACCTTTATACATTTGACATCAGACATTAACTGCTATGCAATGCACATGCTATGCCACGTGATCACGCTGTTTCGGCGGTTCCTGAATGGACAGATTTCGGCAGATCTTGTGTTACTCCCTATTTCGTTCTCGCTCTGAATGTCTCTGTCTGTCTGCCTGCCTGTCTGTCTGTGTCTGCCTCTCTCTGCGTATCTGTGTCTCTGATCTGCCTATGCTTGCCATTCTCTATCTGTCTCTGCCTCTCTGTCTGTCTGTATCTGCCTTTCTCACTGTTCTTTTCTCTCTTTGTCCTTCTGCCTTTCTCTCTGTCTCTGTGTTTCTGCCCCAACGCCGTTCCTTAAAGTCATCTTTTCATCCATTCATCTTTGATTGACTTGACTCGTTTTACTCATCGAAAGGAGACAGATGATTCAAGATGACGCGATGCTTCGGGGGTCACGTGATACTCAACCTATCTCTAAATCAGCAATAATTATCTCGCCCTTCTATTTCACCATCTTTCACCATTTTAGATACATCGCACCCCATTCAACCGCATCCACCCCTCATACACCGTTTACTCAATCCTCGACGGCTGCAACCCCCTGCTGTTCCCTTTCTTCGTCTCTCGCTGCCGAGTCTTGCATCCTTTAACACGTTTAATTTCATTATCATATCACCCTCTGTGCTCTTCCCTTTTCATCACCCTCTGTGCTCTTCTCACCCTTTTCCCAGTGCCCCGCACCCTTCTCTGCGGACGTCACCCTCCTTTATGCCGAAGCTAGGGCACTGCTAATTTCATTTTCATCACCCTCTATGTGTTACCACTCTTGATCGACTCTCACTAGCCACCCCTCTCACGCCTAATCTACCCCTTCTTTCGCCCGTTCAAGGCGTTGACGCTTTGGCAGGCGGTCCGTCAGCAACTTTACCCCATTTCTGTTCGTCGCCCCTTCGTCTATTTGCCCAACACGTCACTGGGTCACCGTCTGTCGTGTCTGACCCCGCGCGTGACCCCTCGGTGGGGCAGTGGATCGCGTGTCGGTCGTCGCTCGGGTAATTTCGCCCCATTAAGGGATCTTATCGCTGAGGAGGGGGCTGCCCAAATGGACCGCACGGGGGCCTCAGATAGACGCCCCTGGGATGTGGCTTCCGTCGCAAGGCCTGCACGATTTTGATAAGGTGAATATCGAATTCTATTAGTTTTGGGAAAACACGCCAATGGGAAAGGCCATTACGCGGATACAGGGTGTGGTAGTTTTCCATCTCGAATCGCAGAAGAGTTAATGACGAGTATTAACCCTGGATGACGTTCGTTTGAAATTTGTTGATGGCCCGTATGAAGTTAAGAATTGGACATTGAAAGCGAGTAAGCGAAACACAGACAGACAATGAGAACCACAGACATACATTGAGAACCACATACAGACAATGAGAACCACAGACAATGAGAACCACCGACACACTGAAACCACATACAGACACTTAGAACCACAGACTGCAGGGAATGAAGTATCCAAGACAGAAATTGGTTCGAGATATCTGCTCCACCGAGCACTATATAGAGTCAACTCCGCTATAATGAATGCACTGACCGTGCACTGTCGGTGGGATGCTCTGACGGAGAAGTAGAGGAATAGCCATGCGTTTTCTCATATACCGAGGATAAGACAATTATGCCGCTTGCACATCGTATCCATGGCCGCCATCTGGATTGCACTAAGGGTATGCTAGTTAGTTGCTTAGAGGTGTCGGTCGATCTACGTACATGTTTCATGCCATTCTATAGCGCCTTTCAGGGAATGACTTAAAAGCGCTTAAACATGTCTATAGCATATATTTACTGTCTAGATATAGCTGGTTTAAAATGTCTGATAGACCATGTGATGATGGAAGAGTATGGCGTTCCTATTGAAGGCGCATGCATTGCAGGGATAGTCCTGCAGTGAGTAAGAAAGTAGGACGTAAACCAACTTGCTCCATAGCCTATATATATATATATATATACGATAACGTGAGACTTTCCCACACTGATTAGACAGTTGATGTGTGTTTGAACACGCATGCGTTTCTCTGCATCTTATGTGATACCGTGTGTGCGACTGTGCGTGTGGTTCAGTAAATCTTTTCTTGAAAATGTAGTACATCGTAATCGTAACCTTTCATAAGTTAGTGTTTAATCGTATGTAATTTAACGTTACAATTATAATCACACCCACGTATGCGTGTGCGTTTGTGTAAATCTACCTGTGTTGATCCTGTATTCAATTTTAAAAAGCAGTAAATCGCAATCGGAACCTGCGTAATTCACCGTAACACTTGATCGAACGGGCCAGCTTCCAATAGGCATACGCTATGGATTCTGGAGCAATGCAAATGCAATCCTTACGAAGTGTATAATGTATAAGAGTTTATGTTTATACTGCCATATTTAAGTGTCACTATCAAATCGACTTGAATCCGACGATTAGATTTGTAGAGGCGCTATATCACTGCCGTCTGGTGCAGCGTGATAACGACACCAGGGACGTTATCATGACTGCAAGTGGAACCATTATTGGTCTTTCTATAAGCGAATCGTGATGAGTAATCGGAAGACATTGAAAAGTGCACTTGAACTCCGAAGGACTTCTAATCCGAGAGGTTGAACAGAACACTCTTGCGCTATAGTTGTTCATAAGCAATTCGAAGTGTTCTGAATAATAAGTATCTGCAGAATGGAATCAGACTTCAACTGGCGTATGAAGCGATCGAGGCTGGGCAACAAATTCCTATAGGTTTTATTGTGAGGTTGGGAAGCAGGGACGGCTGCTTATACGATGCCCTCTGGTTCAAAGGAGGACAATAGTCAAGTCAATCAAATCTACTGGAATAAATAGGGTCTAAATATAATGATATAAACACACTCTGTAGTATAAATAATTATGTTATGTCCATCGATTAAAGTTCATCTCGTCCCTCTCATCGAAATTCAAACCTGTATAAATTATTCTCAAGAAGACGGCTCATGAGAGCTTATCAACTCGCATGTCCTCCCTCATCGTTGTCGAGCACCCACCATCATCTGCCTCTGAAGCAGGGGCGTCAATCCCCCCTGAGTGATTGAGGCAAACCTTCCGGTCCCAAGTGTCAGGAAGGCAAGATATTTCTTCCCAGACTCAAAAAATATCCATCAACCTAAAATTGGAGGCATTTGCCTCTGGAACCCCCTATCTAGAAGCGTCATCTTCGTCAAGAACTCACACTGCAACTCATCCGACCCTTCACCTCCAAATTCCCTTCTTACAAACGTCACCCGTCGTGACAGCTACTCTGACCCCTCTGGAAACCAAACCCTTATACCTCACTTGGACTATATACTCTATTGACAACCCCTCTAATTCGACGCAGCGTCCATGAATAAGCTGGTGTCCTGCGCTTATCTCTTGAGTGGCGCTGTAGAAATTTGGAGATTAAGAATACGATGATACCACTAGCATAATGATCCCATCGCCGGGATGTTTTGCGATAAAAACTATATAATTAGAGTCGACAATTTGGATGAAAGGTATTTCAAATATTTCATCGTATACCCTGCAGCGCTCTCGTGAGAAGCGCTGACAGATTCGCTGCAGGTTGCTTCATCTTTTGCTCTTAATGTCTGGCTCCACTTCACTTGCAATCATCAGACTCCGATGGATTTAACCGATTGCTACCTCAGCAAGCGTAATTTCTACCCATATATAGTTTCAATCTGAATTCTTTTATATACGGCATATATATAGGAAGGCGACACGATCTCACATCATTATGCCCAGTGGCGGCTCCACAGGGGGGCCATGCCCCCCTCAACTGAGCTTGTGCTCCCCCCCCCACTGGCCCCGAATTTTTTTTTACTAATGTACTGTGAAATATGGTATCATTTAGATTTGGTATTTACTTGCTCAGATATGATGCATGATAAAATTCAGAATTATTTTTTTCAGGACATTCTCAAAGGCACAAAGTACTTACTTGCATAATGAAATCAGAAATTATTTTTATGAACATTCTCACAGAATAACTTAATTACTTGTCCAGAATTTTTAGTGATAGATATGGTCAAAAATCAGATTATGGAAGAGGTCAAGTTCTTTTATGCATAAGAAAATAATAGGTTGAAACACATATAGTGAGTTACATCCTGTGGTTCCGGGAAGGCAATTCCAGCAGCTCAGTGAAACAAGATGGGCTTGCCGTTTTGTTACGGCAAGTAACAAAACGGCGGTGATCAACTAGATGCATTGGTAGCCTATAAGTAATTATGCTAAAGGATGATACTGGGGCAAATGCTGAAAGAGTAGTTGAAGCTTGAAGCTAGAGGCTTGTTGTCACTACTGCAGACTTAAATTTTGTGCTATTCTGGGCAAGATACTTACCAATTCGCCTCAAATCTTCAAGTGTTGACTTATCTGCAGCTGCGGATGTTGCCAGGCATAAAACTGACTCTTTCAAAGAAACTAGAGATGAAACAGAAGTCTTTATAAATGCAGAAGAGCAAAGTAAGGATTTTTAAATTGACTCAGTATCAACTAAGCAATGTGCCAAATCGTTTTTCCTAGCTCGGCAGTTGATGAAACTGTGGGACTACGTTCTCAATTGAACACACAAACCACATTTTAGGCAGCATATTTACAATGCGATCATTGATTGCATCATTTCCGAACTAGATAGACGATTCTTTTATTCACTTCCTGATATATGACAGGCATTTAATGCCAAAACATAAAGATAACATAAAGTCTTTGTTGAATTATGATACCATTGTGTTTTGCACTTTTGTATGACATTAGTGTTGAAGACATCAGTCACAACATTTCCAAAAGTTGGGCGTCTGTTAAAGCGTTCAAGTTTAAATCATGACCGCAATGGTGGACCTGGCTTCTTTTCTGGGACCAAACAAACTTGCTTTTCATGAGATGCATAGAGACTGTGGAACATAGCCATTGTTTTACCAGTATAACATCAGCAGCCTGTGAGCAAAACATTTCTGCTCCGAAATTAATCAAAATATTATCTACGAAGAACTATGTCTGATATTCGTCTAAGACTCTAAGTTGTCTGACAATGTTGTTGATTGAATCTGCTCATGCAGTCTATTACAATGGATGCCTTTGTGGATTAGTTTGACTCTTGACATGACAATAGTAAACATGCTTTCAACTTAAGCGTATGTATTGTGTATAGTTTATGCTGTACTTCTAAATAAAAGTCATGCAATTTTCCAAGGTGTAATAATCTTGAGACTGATGATGTGAAGAATTCAGGTTGCTCGATAATACATATACACGTATCTGGTCGATGTAACTCAGTGGGGCGCTATAGGCTACCTAGCGCTCTCAGTTTCGAAAAAATGTGGGTATCCAATGTCTCCCTGTCGGATTGTTGGCCCCCTGGCCGCCTCCTGATGAAAAATCCTAGAGCCGCCACTGATTATACCAAAGACTCGAAAACTCGGAACTTTCTCTCCGAGAGACATACGGGAGGAAGGCAATGTCCGTCTAAGGCTGAGCATAAGCTGTGCTCATGTTCGGGCCGTGGAGCCAGCGCACACAAGAAATTAGTGAGCGCACAAAAAACTTTCGGACAAACAAATATTAAGATGAACTGTAAACCAATATTTAGATAGGCAGAATAGAAATGTTGAAATAAATTGAAAGCTAAACCCAGTGACGTACAATTCGATGCATCGAGTCTCCTATAGCCGGATGTGACCCATATGTCCTTAGACTTCTTACTCCAGAAACATTGATTCCTTGGCTGATAGGTCTCTTTATTTATCTTTAGTCTTTAGAGAAGGGGGTTAAAGGGACTTGGGTTTTCAGGTTATCAGAATTTATTGCCATAGACTTTAGATATGGTCTCTAGTATTATTCAACTATACCATCGCATTCAATTATCATCACATTCACCAATTTCAGCTTGGACCTGTGCACAAAAGTGTGAACCATTTATAAAATGTTTCACATAAAAATTGCTTGTGCACACTATCTCCAAAATTGTGAGGGAACATTGACGTGGGCGCACATACGAAGGGGGCGTTCGTGATTCCGCAACACAGCCGCTTGAATAAAAGCCTCTAAATGGTGTAATTGATGACGTCAGCTGGCGACTTGAATCAGTCTTCGAGCTCCAGCTGATGGAGTCCAGCTGCTGCAGCAACTGGGGCGTGTTTCATCCTCTGATGTGGCAATAAAAAACCTGTTTTGTAAGGTGAATGCAATGCGTCATCTGACATAAACGGGTTTTAATCAATGGAAACACATGTGTGTTTTTCACATTACCAAATAAACCTCAGGATAATAAATCATGATGACGATGATGATATTGATGATGATGATGATGATGATGATGATGACGAGGATGATGATGATGATGATATTGATGATGATGATGACGAGGGTAATTTATGATGATGATGATGACGAGGATGATTTATGATGATGACAATGATAACGACGACGATGATGATGACATATAGGTACGCACCAATCCATCCATCCATCCACCCACTCAACATTCCTCTCATCCATCCATCCTCTCGATCGTCTCAGCCGTCAGTCCATCCACCCACCCATCCACCCATCCATCCATTCATCCATCTAGCCATCCATCCATCCAACCATCTATCCATTCATTCATTCTTACATACGTTCATCCATCCGTCCGTCCATCCATCCTTTTATCCATACTCTCATCCGTTAGTTCATCCATCCATCCATCCATCCATCCATCCACCATCCATCCAATCATACATCCATCCATTCATACATCCATACATCCATCTTTCAGTCCATCCATCCATTCCTCAGTTTCTCGCTTCATCAATTTGTTTTATCTTCCTTCATCGTACATCATCGTCGATTCAGATTTTATTGCGACGGTTCTGATCGGTCGCCAGTGGCGCCAGTTCAAACAGACCCCCTCCATTTGTAGATAGGGTGGGCGTCCAAACCCCGCTCCTCCACTCCACTCCCCCCTCTGTCGTGTCTCTATACCGTCAACGCCATTTCAACTGCGGCGCTATAAAACGTCGACCTGTTAGCTATAATTACAATTAGATTTCGGGCGATTACACCTGAGGAGGCGGAGGAGGAGGAGGCGATCGCTTCTGCCTTTGATTGATGATCGGTCGGCGTGGATCCCGTTTCGATTGATCTTCTTTGACAGACGATTGGCCGACGATCTACCTGGTGTCACGTGCGCAGGTAACGTGTATCGACTTTGCTTAGATTAACTGACGGGAGATCAGAGGACGCGCCATTCGGAGATAGGAGAAGAGCCAGGGTTGCTTTCGTGCTAGAAGCGGAAACGGGAATCCGTGTGTTCAAGGCTCAAACGGTTCCTAACCCCGGCTGTGTACACTTAATTCACGCGACTATGTCTAATCACGTCGATGATGATGATAATGATGATGATGATAGGCTGTCTTCCACCCACAGCTGACCATCCCTCCTCCACCTCCTCCTCCTCCTCCGTGCGGAGGGCGTACTATATATACGCTCCACACCTCCGTCCTTTCTTCCATCGTTCTGTCTAACTCCAGTCGTACTAACTGGAAAGAGCAGTCCTCGCTTATTCCGTCCCCTTCGTCTGCACGTGCGAGATCAAGTGCACGTATTTGACCTTTGCGATACGCGGAGTAATATTGACCAATTGCAACTGACCAAAACAAGTTGCAACTTACTGACCGCAAGTTGCAACTACTTGCATGCTACAGACAAGAAGAGATTGTGGAATGGTGTATATATATATATATATATATATATATATATATATATGAACATCTGAAAGTGTTGTTGACTGAAAACAGTTTAAGGGTGGCGTTGCAAAAATAAATATAGATAAATTATGCTATGCGGAGACATCAATCAACTTCAAACTGAGTATACCAGTAATTTTATCTATTTTATATGCAACGGTGGTGTAACAAGTGGGGGCAGGGGGACACCAGCCCCAGTTTTGAAAGCCCCTAGTTTTAGTGCTCAGTGCCCCACCCATGTGCCCCCAGATCGGCTCTCTTTTATGTTTATCAAATGGCTTTTTAAGATTACTTTTGTTAAGATAATTTGTGCCCCCCTTTTTCAAATTTCTGGGGAGGGGGAATTAAAAAGTGGGGGAGCAAAAAAAAATTTCGCGCGTTATTTTAAAAATTGTGCCCCCCACTTTTCGAAACCTTGTTACACCTCTTGTCACGTGCGATACTCTGGACGATGGCGCTATATAAAAGTCATCGACCGACAGCAGAGGCGTAGGAAGACTACGGGTGAAGTGGTCTACCTGAAAACTGAGATTGGAGACATCAAGGGGATTCGCCGGAGGCAGACGGCCTCAATGCAGACGGCGAGAATTATGCAAAGATCATCAAAGATCATCGGGTGTCAAACAACGAAACTCTACACCGCGAGGCAGATGTCAGAGCCGACTGCCCCTTCCATCTCTTCGACCCACAGACAAGAAATTCATGAATCAGTTGAAAATTTGGTCTGGACTGGCTGGTTGACACTAATCAAAAATAAGGGACAACCCCGACACGAGCGGCGCGACCTATTAGGCGGTATAACTAAAAATGATGTAACGCAATCCCTGGAACCTATTGCCTGTATATGACGCCTAACAAGGCCCAGCCATGGCAGCCGCTAGTCAAACATTAACTGTAAGCCCCTAGTGATTGACGTTATGCTAGGGACATCAAGATCCGACCAACCCGGTCTAGGAATAGTTTCAGCAGGTGATTTGTCGTCCAATAGATATACGAGTTTTGCGTTTGGGAGGGCGAAGGAAATCACCTCTAGAAGGGTTCTTCTAGTGTAGCAAGGGAAGGAACAGGGACTTGTTTCGGAACTGGGGGAGACGTTAAGTCGTTCTGACGGTAAGGATAACCAACGTAGTTGGGAATCCCGTCTCCAACGTAAACCAGAGAAACATTTATAAAAAAAACACTAATAACTCCAGTAAGTGTAGATAGGATGAGTGGTGTGTATATATATCATTAAATATACATATTAAAACCATCAAGTGAGTCGTGTTGCTGAGCTGGGTGATAGCGGAAAGAACCGGCGGTAGTCTCGTCATCTAGAAGAAGGAGTTGGCGAGAGAGAGAAACACCGCGACAACTCTGATATGCGAGTAAAGTTTTTATTTACTGACAAGCTCATGTTTAGCAAAGTGCATTGTGGGAACTGCATTTAACCAGTGACGGTTGAGTCACTCCTCTAGACTTTTCCAACAGAAGGGCCATGGAATCTGACATAGGGGCCAGTTGGATGTCTGTCTTTCTTCCAAACTGTAAGTGGACTAGCATCTGGAGGGGCTACCTGGAGATGGGCACTAGCTCTGTTCGCACGGGACTGGCCCCGCTGCCCTCTTGCATCGCAATCACTGCATTTAACATATTACTGTATCCGCGAAATGTGCGTAGCGTGCAATGAATTGGCTACTCAAATAGAGGTTGAATTTCAATAACCTGGTTGTTGTTGATTTTTTAACGACACTGTTCCATAACGAAGATGATGTGGTGTCGCCCTCCTCCTTTCTCCAGGCTTCGGACTGGCACTGTCAAAGTTCAAACAGAGGCGGAGTTATTTCAATAGCCTAACCTAACCGGGTATATATACATCAGAAACTCACCATCGGTGATTGTCCATCGTCTATAGCGACTTCCAGTCGTGTTCAACCACCATGGATGCAGTCTACACGGCACCACTCCTTTCAATGAAAGGTGTTGATCGTGCGTGGCTTGCAAAGAAATGCGTTAGACGTCTTGTCAATCGATTCACTGCTTCGGAGAACGAAGTGACAGTTACTGCAGCTATTGGCGTGTTCTTCTATAGTCGAAAGACGTCGTATATTACATGTCTTTTCATGTATATTATCTGACATGTTGAACCCCGCTTGTCAGCCATTTCAACGACTCTGTGATAAACTGTCTCAAAGAACACCAATGAAATTCCCACAATGTATATAGCACGAAGTTTTAAGAGAAGGTTTAAGAGAACGCCAGCATAAAAAGTTGACTTAAGTAGTTACTTAACGTTTGACTTGTTGACTTAATGTTAGGAGACATGTAGTTTCAAGCGACTTTTAATACCAGCATTCACAACTATTTACTTGAATATGTAAAATCACAAACAATGTTTTGTATGCAGTGGCTCAATTTAACGGAATAACTCGTCAGATATTATAAACGTACAGGCCTAAGCATCTCTAAACAACAAAATTATGCCTCTTGTTGATTTCCAATTGTGTTGCAAACACGTCTGGCGGCCAATATTCAACCTGATAAAAAGCTACTCTTGCAGTTTCACGCATGAATAAATTAAAAGTTTCTTGTTATAATTATGGTAGTTATGTTATGTGTCGCGACAACAACGAAGACGGTGATGATGATCTTGCTGCTGCTGCTGCTGCTGCCGCTGATGATGTTGATGATGATGATGATGTTGATGATGATGATGGTGATGATGGTGATGATGATGATTACGATTACGATGACGATTATGAAACGAGAAAGAGGAGGAGGAGGAGGAGAAGGAGGAGGATAGATATGGATAGAAAAGCGCAACACAGAGATTGCCTGCAGTAATAAAATGGCAAAAGCTGACCCAATGCGTCGGACTTCTGTTAGCTCTCAAAATGATATAAAAATGTGCAAAGCAATAATTAGATGTAAATGAAGAGGACAAATGAATGAAGAGATGGACGGTCGGAAGCATGGATGATGGAGGGACAGACTGAGAGATGGATCGATGGATGGATGGAGGGACGGAAGAATGGACGGATGGATCGATGGAAGGATGAACGGATGAATGGATGAATGGATGGATGAATGGATGGATGGACGGATGGACGGATGGAAGGATGGATGGATGGATGGATGGACGGATGGACGGATGGACGGATGGATGGAAGAATGGATGGATGGAGGGAAGAATGGATGGATGGCTGGATGGTTGGATGGATGGATGGATGGATGGAAGAATGGATGGATGGAGGGAAGAATGGATGGATGCATGGATGGTTGGATGGATGGATGGATGGATGGATGGTTGGATGGATGGATGGTGGGATGGACGGACGGACGGACGGACGGTTGGATGGATGGATGGATGGATGGATGGAAGGATGGACAGACGGACGGACGGACGGATGGATGAATGGATGGATGGACGGATGGATGGAAGAATGGATGGATGGATGGATGGACGGATGGATGGATGAACATGTCCCAAAGGCTGATATACGCATTGTTGATTGTGATTATATATTCTAAATTCGGAGTTAATTTTAGTTACTTGTTGCCGTGCGGAACTTTTCGTGACTGTGGCTCAGAGTTGCCCATGGGTCCAGTTTGCGTGACCCGATCCAAACAGACCCATTGAAAATGGACCCGACCCGACACGACAATTACAAAAAAATATCTTACCAGACCCAACCGAACACTTGACGTATATGACCCGATCCAATCCGACCCGACCCGCCTTTAGTGCTTATTTTACCAATATTATTTATCGTAAAATTCTAATGACGTAAACAAGCAGTACAGTCAGACCGCCATTTGTGATCATAATATGGATTTGTGAGGACGTATCAGGGAAGATGTCCTTCGTTTATTCCATTTATTTTGGCCCAAACTTACTTTCTCCATAAATATATTCAAAGGAATTGCGGATATTATTGGGTACATAAGAGTACGGTTTGCATATCTCAGCGTTGCCTCTTCATCTAACTCACAGGCTTGTGTGCATAGGCCTATATGCCCTGACCTTTCGTTCTTCATAAATTCACGAGAAATTATTACATACGACAGCTTGAGCCGAGTTCGATGTAAAAAGGAACAAATCCGGTGTTGCCCCACATTTTTGCGCTAATTGCTTCACCACATTCAATTTAATTGATTGTAACTTATTAACACTATGAATATATATCACTGAGTTTAAAAAATTAGGCTCTGCAAAAATTGGTGGGGTGGGTGGAAATGAGTTCGGGTTTGGGACCCGACCAAAGCCGACTGGCCAGGATCCTGACCCGACCATCCTGATACCTAATCTACAGATATTCGTGATCAGACTCAACCCGGCCCGATCCGGGGGTCGACCCGGATCCCCATACACTTCCCCAAGCTCTGGCTGCATGCTTATAGTGCAAACGCTATTCGCAGCATAATTGTATACTCTCCCTTGTAAGCCTATACTTCCAGAAGGTTTGTGCCTTGTTGGCCAACATAATTGAACCATAGAAAAGATTATACCCACAGCGATAGCAACATTGTCTTTCATTAAAATATTTCCAAATATTACTTACACAAGCTAAATGACCTTAAAATATGGTATAAGATGTTTTACTGAGAATTATAAAATCGCATAATTATTATAAAGTCTGCCAACTATATAATAGGTCTATGCTCCACACCTAAAGGCAATAAATTGCGAAATAATCAACCTTGGGTGACTTGTTGCCTTCCAAAATCCTGCAAGAAAAAACTATATTTATAATTTCATCAAACAGTGTATTGAAACTATTAAACAATTATAGAATACAAAAATAAATTCAATTACCAGACAAATCCGAGCAACATTATTATGCACAAGAATTCCAAAGGTAAAACAATAATTTTGATATCAGTGGTAAATATTTAGATTGATTCTAAAACCGCAAAAATCTAGAATTTGCCGAACGGATACTAATGGGGTTATGATGAATGACGATAATGATGATGATGATGATGACGACGACAACGACGATGACGATGATGATGATTATGCTGATGCTGGTGAAGATGACGACGTATGACGATGACGACGACGACGACGATGATGATGTCACAATGGTCAATGGATACTATACTTCTCAAGTATACATACCACAAAACTTGGCCGGAAACTCCCAGACTCTTCCAACTCTTATGAAAACGTATGAAAACATCCTATACCAATTCCATGGGAACCATACACTTCCCCAATCCTGAAGAGATTTTCAATATATCACACACTATTAAACCACCCAAAAGATTTGAAGGCATTCATTTTATGATGGCTGTCAAAATTGACTGCTCAACCACTCTAAGAGATAATCAACTGGTCGTTCACATCAGGTATTGATCTACTTGTACTAACATTCAGGAAAAATGATCCATATTTCCAAACAAGGAAGCCAAAAGACCTAATCAATCACTAAATAATTTAAAATCATGTGGAAGCAAAAATATTGTGTACTCCATGCATAGCGGATTCAGATCTGGTCATTCGACCAGATATATATATATATCTGTATATATATATATATCAATGATTAACTGTAGGTCATAATTATATAGGAACAAATCTCTCGAGCAATTGATAATAACATTCTCAATGGGATTTTTTTCAGATTTTAGCTAAAGCGTTTGATACGGTGGACCATGGCATCTTATTTTAAACTCCAGTATTATGAAATAAGAGGTTTCATATATTCAACTTATATCACTCATTAGCATAGTCATGTCTAGTGCATACTGTATAGTATTGCATTGGCCTCTAACTATAATTCACCGATTAAACGAACTTAATATCTTTACAAAAGAAGCAATTCGAATAACAGCGCGAATATAATCAAACTCCATCACCGACCAATTCTATCTTTAGTAAATTCAAACTCCTTAGATTTAACGAGATAAAAATTTTGAACGAAAACAATCACACTCTTAGAAAGGTTCAGGCGAAATGCCTGAAAATTCAGGCGTTCCACCTGAACTGGATCAGATGGAAGAAATTGCTACCATCGGTGTTTGATAACCGCTTCAATATACATCGGATACTATAAGTTAACTTTTATTGTAGAATCTTCGTTTGAGGCAGCAAAATGGACCATTTTATAATTAGAATATCAGATAGGCCATTATTAGGTCTACGCGGGAAACTTGCACTTTAACAACATCCATATTATAGCGCCATGCGTCATTTGATTAACCTTTAATTGCTTTTAAATCTACATGTGCTCGCCTAATAAATGTTTAATCACCTGAATAGCGGTGCTGCTGATACTTAGTAGGAATGTTTTGAGTAGACCCTACTGTGCTTATAACTTGCTAAAATAAACTTATTTTGAATTATTTGTCCCTTAAGAATATAAACTGCCGTTAATAGAGATTTAATATGTCACACAGGTAGAGCTCCATACCTACTAATGGGTCTTACGACCTTTCTCGTCATTCAAAGGGGCCTAAATGTTAATCACTAAATAATATTTGAATTTTGCTAATTTACACAGGCGACAATAAATTCTTTCAATTGAAACTGAATTGAATGGATGAATGAGCGGATGGTTGGATATTGGTAAGGGTGGATATATATGAATGGAGGGACGGATAGAGGAAGGGATGGATGGACGAATGGATGCAAGGATGGATGGATGAATAGAAGGATAGGATACGATAGACGGATGGATGGATACTTATGAATGATGGATGGGAGAAAGGATGGAGTTATAGACGGGTAGATGGATGGATGGATGAATGGATGGATGGATGGATGGATGGATGGATGGATGGATGGATGGATGGATGAGTGGATGGATTGAATGCGCATGCGTGATTGGGTCTACGTCCGTTTAGATACGTCGGTCGTCGTTGTGTGTGGTTGTATTCGACCCAGAGCATGTAGTCATCATGGATGGCGCTATAGTAATTGGAGAGGCGGTGATAGCATCTGCAAGGTCGACCCTACAATCTCTCTCTATATCTCTCTGTCTGTCTGTCTGTCTGTCTTTGTCTGTGTGTCTTCCTCTCTGTCTCTGCATCCCTCTGTCTTGCCAATCGTATAATCGGTCCTTCGCTGACATGCGCATTTCGCTAACGAGTTGGCACGACCTGAGCATCACGGTCTGCAGGCTCAGCAGCCGCGGGATGAGGATGCGGGGGTCAGTCGATGGCTTCAACAGCAGCAGCAGCAGCAGCAACGGCTCCTGCTGATGGTCTAATCCGTCGTCTATCGACGGAAGGATAGGACGATGATAACATTAGAGGTTCGAACGAGGATTAGAGACATGTGAGCAGGAAGGGGAATAGACAGCAACGCTAATCGACTTACGATGATTGCAATGAGAAGAACACACCACCGACGATTACTTCCACCTCATCCTCTCTACTCACTCTTCCAACTCATCCACCCACCCATATATCCCACCCACCCATTCTCCTCATCCAGCCACATCACCCAACCACGTATCCTCCTCACCCAACCACCACACCCATCCATCCACCCCAACCACTCACGCACCGATATATCCCACCCACCCACCCATCCTCATTCATCCAGCCACCTCACCCATCCACCCATCCTCCTCACCCAACCACCTCACCCATCCATCCACCCCACCCACCCACCCATATATCCCACCCTGTCGTCGCCCAATCCAACCTCCTCAACCGTCGTCTTTGTATCATCTGTCGCCTGAAATCTGCTGCTGTTCTCTTCCATCGTCTTTCCACTTTCCTCAGACTCCTCCTCTCGGAATCTCTTTCGTCTCTACCTAAGATGGTCCTCATCGTTAAACAAAAAAGAAATGCTCAAATTAGATCACAGAAAAAACGGAACACGTGACCACCAACAACAAATCCTTTACATTTAAAGCACGGCTGACCTCATCATTAATAAGGTCAAAGGTAGATGCTTGGTGCAAATGATAGATAGCGCCACTTGTATTGCCTTTTACAGTGGTGATAAATCTTATGAATGTCGACAGAACAGACATAAAACAGACATTTGATTCCTGTTCACAGAGATTATTTGCCTACTTACTTATTTGCTCGATATCTCCAGTGAAGACAAAATGGAGGCAAGAGATTAATGGAGTTCAGTCTATTAGGCGATCGGCTGCCTTTTACGGTTGGCAGGAACAAGAGCGAGAGCAGAAGCAGGAGTAGAAGCAGGAACAGAAGCAGGAGCAGGAGCAAGCACAGGAGCAGGAACAGAAGCAGAAGCAGGAACAGGAACAGGAACAGGAGCAGGAACAGGAACAGGAACAGGAGCAGAAGCATGAACAGGAGCAGAAGCATGAACAGGAGCAGAAGTAGGAGCAGAAGCTGGAACTGGAGCAGAAGCAAGAGCAAGAGCAAGAGCAGAAGCAGGAGCAGAAGCAGGAACAGGAGCAGGAACAGGAGCGGGAGCATGAGCAGCAGATCCATGAACATATATACAAAATTAATATCATGACATGTAAGCATATCTGTGAAATACTTATATGCTCTGTGAAGCCCTACCTGCTTTCTGGCTGATGATCCATCGAGTGTCCTGTACCTCTATATATGGCGTCTGTCTGTCTCTGTATGTCTCTGTATGTCTCTATCTGTCTGTCTGTCTGTCTGTCTGTCTGTTACTCTCTTTCTCGCGCGCTATCTCTAATAAACACAGATGCAGCAGTAGTGTAACCACTGTGAACTGCATTGACATTGGACGGTGTCGTCCAGAGAGAGAGAGGGAGAGAAAGAGAGAGAGAAAAAAAAAAGAGAGACAGAGACACAGACAGACAGACGGATAGACAGACAGACAGACAGACAGAGACAGACAGACACAGACAGACAGAGAGAGACTCGTTTTGTGGACGTAGAGAGGAAGTATCAATGTTGGAGCGCCATCGCAGCCGTTTTACGCCAGTGATTGGGTAGCCATGTAAAGCTGGGACAATGCGAGCGTCGTGTGACAGGCGTTTGTATCCTTTGAGCGTTGACGGAGGGAGGCAAGGGACTGACGGCGTCTGGCGTAGCGGTGTGACGGGCGAGGCGCCGCCGCCGGGCCAGAGGGTCTTCGGGACGGGGTCCGTTCTCGCCGACGCTATCCGCTAATGGATTTGGCGTCGTCGGTCTGGGGTGCTGACAAAGGGGTTCGCTCGAAGCACCACGCTCCGATCGGCGACTTAGATATTGGTTGGTGCCCGTGCACCACCCCAAGGCTTGATGCGTTCTCGTTGTCGTCCGAATCCCGAGATAAAAGGAAGGTGACAGGTCGATGTTGACGCAGGTGTGAGATCGGGGAGGATAGAGGAGGAGGGTGTCGGTGATGCCAGCAGCAAATCCATCTCACCTAACTATCACTGCTGGCGACTGGCACATACACCCGCACACACTCGCACCAACAACCACCGGCACACACAATAACGCACGCACACAGGAACAAACACACTTACACCCACATACGCACACGCACAAACACGCACAGTCACACACATCGAAGCACAGGCAAAGAAATAACCAACAAACAAGGAGACAGCCCGTGAAGAACTTTTAGCTAAGTAGCACCACTCAAACAAATTGTTTTTTAACTTTCTGCCTTTTATGGTCACTTCTTTTTCTGTTAATGAATGCTATTGTCTGGCCGTATATTCATACATCCATTCATCCATCCATCCAACAGTTTTTAATTCCTATCTACATAAACTCCATCCATTC